>CM033719.1:49571677-50771677 GCA_019671005.1 Hibiscus mutabilis
TTCAACTACAAATTTTAATTTTTGATGCAATGATGATAGGACAACTCTGCGGAGTGGATCCAGTCTTCCCAACAAACAGCTGTAAGATGGTTTTATGTCCATCACCATAAAATCGATCACATATTCAGTTGGTCCGATCAATAGGGGCACCTCAATTTTCCCCATTGTTCCTTTTTGCGTACCATCAAAAGCTCTTACCGAGTTGTGGCAGGGCTTTAGGTGCGAACCATCTATTGGCAATTTTTACAGGGTTACCATAGGCAAGACATTCAATGCTGACCCGTTGTCGATCATAACTCTCGTAATACATACCCTTTGCAGTGGGTAGTGATGTTAAGGGCTTTGGTAGACCCCATTCCTCCCTCTGGGATCTCATCATCACTGAATGTGATATGATTATAGGCGGTAATATGCCCCACTATCATGTCCAGGTTTGTTACAGAAATGTCCTGGGGTACAAAAGTTTGATTCAGCACTTTCAATAGCGTCTCCCGATGCTTCTCTGAACTCAAGAGTAATTCCAGCAATGTGATCCTGGCCGGTTGTTTTCGTAGTTATTCCACTACGCTGTACTCGCTATGTCTCAAGAACTTTAGAAATTCTTTGGCCTGGGCCTCAGTTACTGGCTCATTTATATTTGGGGAAGGTTCTTCTCCAAATATCTGCGTAGGGCTAACTGTTGTACTCTTCCCCTTACCTTTTTCAGCCGCTTTCAAAGCCTCGGAGGAGTAACATCAGCCGCTCCTTGTGAAATGGCCTACCTCACCAACGTTCACATCGTTCTGGCTTTGTTGGTCTTCCAGCGTAGGCTCTTTTACCTGTTCGTGTTCTGATTTTTCTGGCATGGTCACATTTACAAAGATAATTCCGGGAATTTGTCGCATATCTTTGAATGGGAATGGAGATGGTGCTGAAATGATGATCTTGGGACTTATTTTGCTGGTCTCTCCTTGGGAGACACCTGCATTCCCTGTCCTGGGAGAGATGATAAAAGGTCTATCCTTCCCGTATCTAGTTTTGGGGCTATCTGTCATGTGTACGTCTGATCCCTTCTTCCCCATGGGCTCCTCAAAGAATTCAATTTGTTTTTCATTCATCAACTTCTGCACCAATTTCTTGAACTCGTCACATTCTTGGATATCATGCCCTTGATCGATGGAATTCGCAATACTTTCCACATTCTTTACGCCTTATTATCATGCCTTTGTTGATCACACGAGCCATGCATAATTGTTGAAACACCCACCGTAAAGGAGACTTGATTTTTGACACGTCATCCTTTATCCTCCCAAAAGCATTCTTCTATGACATTTACCCCTCTGCTCCCATGATTGGGCAGCGGGTTGTTGGCTACGCTCGGCTCTTCAAACTTCAATATCCCGGAATCGATTAAGTTCTGCACAAGCTTTTTGAAGGCAAGACAGTTCTCAGTGGGATGTCCAGGGGTACCGCCGTGATAGTCGCAATGCGCGCTTGGATTATACCAAGGCGAGAAGGGCGGATTGACAGGAGTAACGATTTATAGTCGGACCAGGTCTGCTTCATACAACTGGGAATAAAGTTCTGAGTACGAAACAGGTAGGGGAGTGAAAGTTCTCCTCTCTTTCTCTTTTCTGGTGACTCTCTCATCTCTTTGATTTTGTTTTTGTGTTTTTCCCACAGGTGCTTGTGGCTGTGAGACTGTGAAGTTCTTCGGGGCGGTATAGGTGCTGGTGGTGTTTACTTCATTTCTCTTGTTATACTTTCGAGACCCTTCCCCACCATCAATTCTGCCGCTCTTAATTGCCAGTTCGAGAGACTCCCCAGTCCTGATCAAGTCGGCAAAACACTGTGTTGTGTTATTAATGAGGCGATCAAAGAGTGCCCCTTTCAGAGTATTGACAAATAATGGCGTGATTTCATGCTCCGGGATAGGTGGCTGGATTTGGGCGGCCACTTCTCTCCACCTTTGGGCATATTGTCGCAGGCTTTCATTGGACTTCTGCCCCATATTTTCTAACATAATTCTGCTAGGGATCATGTCTGTTACATGTTTGTATTGCTCAGTAAATGCTTTAGACAGATCTTTCCATGTCTTAACATTTGCCTTGCTCAACTGAGTATACCAACGTAACGCTGCTCCAGTTAGACTATCCTGGAAACAATGGATCAGTAGCTTTTCATCTTTATGGTAAGCCGCCATCTTTCGGCAGTACATCGTTATGTGTGCAGAAGGACATGTGGTTCCATCATATTTATCGAACTCTGGCGTTTTAAACTTTGGCGGCAGGACAAGATCAGATACCAGACTTAGGTCGCTAGCGTCATTTCCTGATTCTTCATTTGATTGTAACGCTTTAAATTTTTCCTCCATGAGGCGAAATCTTTCTTCCCACTTTTTTCTACCTCATTCCTGATTCTTTCGACCATGTTCAGGTTCGGCACTTCTTCTTCATAAAGTGCTTCGGTATCGAGGGGTTGAGTTTCAGATGCCCCTACTTGAAAGCTAGAAGACATTCCTGCAGAGTCAATATACACCTTCCTAGCCTGGTTTGGTGCAGTTGGTTGAACCTTGTAGTGAGCCGGGGTACCTTCTGGCTTTTGAACATTTTCTCCTTCTACTCTTTTTCCAAGACTTTTTGCCAGCAATGCGGTTATGTCAGATACTATAGATGTTTGTGACTGCGCAATCTGATCACTAAGGCTTCTCTAGGCCTCTTCAAGCCTTGTCTCGAGCTCTCTTTGCCCTCTTTCTAGACTAATTATCCTTTCTTCCATGAGCTTTCTTTGTAGCCGGGTAAAGTATGGGTGATGAATGATTGCGGGTTAACTACACACAACGCCACAATATTCATATTATTAATATGGTTAAAAAAAATAAAAAAAATAAATGCATGTACAATGATGCGAATGTTATGATGCAAATGCAAGAATGTATGCAGATAAGGTACTGATTCCGCTGGTAATCACCCTTTTGAACTACTTCCACGGGAATTAAAGGGTCTTGATTACAACAAAGTTCGTGTTACAAAGTAAAGATCCCTAGTACAAAAGATCTAATTACAACACAGAGTCCTATAGATAGACTCTAGCTCTATCTCCTAATTTTCCAATTTCCCTGAGCAGCTTGAGGAACCTAGGAGCTTCTTCCATTTCCGGGGCTATAAAAGGTCGGAGGGTCTCAGCTTCAACAGCTAAATCATTTACATGTCTGGCGACTCGCTGTATGTCCACCATTAGGTTTGCGTAGTACTGGTCTCTGTCCTGTACCATTCGAGCAGCGTCGCGTAATCTCTTCTGCCAATAGGTGTCCCCTCCGGCTGTAGCCTCCTCGAACACATTAATTCTTTCTTTGTAATCCTCCACAGTTGCTTCGAGGGACCCAATTCGTGCTTGTAACACACCCACTTCTTGTTCTCTTTCTTGCAGCTCAACGAAGTTATTCCTACGGCAGTACATTCGAAGTGAGTGTTCGACTTCTGCCACCTTTCCTTTTAATTCATCATTTTGACTTTGGCTTTGCTCCAACCTTTGAATAGTATCATCGTACAGTTTCTGCATCTCTAACAGTCTATTTCGACTACTCATGGATTTTCTTTTCCATACGGCGACACTTTCTCTCTCATGATGGATAGCTTGTTTTCCCTTGCTGATTTCTTGCCTGGATCTTTCTTTCTCTTGATCAATGGCCTTTTTGGCGGACCGTTTTTCTTCCTCCATAGCCAAACGGCAGCTTTCTATCTCTTTCTCAATCGCTCTTTTGTTGATTTCTCTTTCTTCTTCCACCAAACGGATGTCGTTCATTCTTTCTCTTTCCACAGCTATGAACTGACTCCGGCCGGCCTTTTGTATTTTTGCTTGTAATAGAAGGGCATCTTTTTGATAAAGAGTGTTCTTGTCGCTTAAGTCTGCATTTAATTTCTTCAATTGCCTAATGATCCCGTCTCGCTCATCAACCTCTAAGCTTGCCTTATAGAGTTCACTCGCATGTTGGGTCAGTTGGATGTCCATTTTCCTTTTAACTTCTTGAGTTCACTCCTTAAGATGTCGACTTGACGGTACCACTCTTGTAAGCTCTTGAGTGACACTACTGGTCCTTGATCGGAATCGGGAATCACATTATTAACCCTCAAACGTCTCCAAAGATCGTAATCTGGGGTAGTCATGTGCTCGGTATCTCCTTTCACCCTGATCCGGTAACAATGATCCCAGGCCCTCATGATGGTCTGAATTTTTCCTTTGAACTCCCCTTTGAAAAGAAATTCAATTTGGCTTAATCTGGCAGTATTGGGAATGAACTGTCGTGATCCGAACTGCCGAGACACTAAAACCGGAGCACAGGCGATTCCTCCATGCAATCCCAACATCATCAGCCAGTTGAAGTCACCACAACTGTATAGAAAATAATTAACTTTACCGAGCCATGAGACCCTCCATGCTATATCTTCATCTTGAATGTTCCTGAAGAAATTGGTCCACATTTTTGTTTTCAAATCCTCTCGCCATTCCTTTGCTAAGTACTCTCGTAAAGGCGAAAAACCTTGGAAGGATATCCCCGGCAGGACTCTTGTCGGCGTCTTCCACATGTGACTCTGTATCCATACTTGTAACAGCTGTGCGCATCCTCGAAAACGTCCTTCTTCATGTTTCCGGTTAGCATTTAAGGAAATGAAAGTCTCGACCAAGATTGCTGGTACTGGGTTTGCTTTCCGTTTCACCCGCTCAAACAAATCCAGAATGGCTATGTCAATGTTCCCGAGTACTCTGGGAAAGATCACCAAGCCATATATTCCTAAAGCGAATAGGTCCATTTTCTTTGCCTCGTCTGGATGTGTCGATATGATGTCCCGAATACTTTCCCATACAAAGACTGTATTATCTCCTCGGATTTGAAGGAGGCCACTAACCCAATCGTCACTCATTCCCGCAAAGGTTTTGAGTTTCGCAGTGTAATTCTGATTCCTCGGAGGCTTCGCGTAGATCCAATCTTCCTGAATATTTTTCTGGTTAAGTAAAGCAGTGTATTCTTCTACCGTAGGCATCATGTCCTGCCCATTGAAGGTGAAGCAGCAAAAAGCCAGATTCCAGAACTGGATTATAGCTCAGAGTAGGGGCTGGTTAATCCGAACATATAACAGCTGTGCGATGTCGCCATAACTATTGCAGAACAAGTCTTGTAGTCTTCGGTCCCATCTTTCCCAGATGTTTTGAAGATCCCATAAGTCGTTTTGTTGGAGACTCACATAAGTGTATCCTGCTATTACGCTTTCGTTCGGCAAACTGTCCCCTTGGATTTTATGGTTGACCTCTGACCAATGTCTGACTGACAAATTAAGCTCTTCTTTCCTAAGACACCTTTTTTCCATGGTGAAAGACTTTCTGATCAGGCAAACCACTTGATCCAATACCTTTATGTGATGCAAATGTAATGATGTATGAGAAAAAAAAACAAAAGCGAAAAGAAAACAAGTCAGTACCAGATAAAATTGATAAATATACAAATAAAAGGACAAAATTAAACAGAATAAACACACAAAACAACCCTATTTATCCCGTCTAAAACACCTATGGTTATTCGCATGGCTCTAACAGGGTGGGTTTCTATGTTCTCTACATGCAGTGTTGGTGCTAGGAGGTACCCGAATTGTCCTTGCTGTCCCCTACTAAGGGTAGCAAGGCCCCCGATCATCACCCATTATAGACTCCTTTCAATCGGGTTCAATTCAGGGGACCCATTCGCTTATGCCCATACGAAGGAACGATATCCTTACGAAAGCATAAGGTACTCGAGCCCCGAAGGTACTTGCTAGGCCCATACGGGAGAACGATATCTCCACGAAAGCATTAGCGTTTCCCCCCACTTAAAAAGACGGGTTTATATGCCATATTTTAAATGCGTTAAACTAAACGCGCAATTATAACCGAATGTTAATTTAATAGTCACTTTAATCCGGAACTTCCAATATTAATAAAGCGGTAATTATTTTAAAAGCTTGACTCTCATTTGTTTTTGAAAAACAAAAAATTGTCCCCAGCGGAGTCGCCATCTGTAGCGATGTCCTTTTTTCTTCATCGCTAAAATAAAAACGAGGCTTTTTAGAAAGGGATTTTGAAAGGTGTTTGTGACTCTTTTGAATATAAAATATTTATTCCATGGGATTTTAAAACAAACCGCATTAAAAAATGGAGTCGCCACCGGCCACTTAGGTAGGCCGGACACCATAAAATCAGAGATTCAAAAAGATAGGGTTCGGGAGTCGGTTACGGATGGGGAAGGATTAGCACCCCCACACCGCCCAAAATTGGTACTTTAATAATTACCACTTTATTAATATTGGATTTTCCGGATTAGAGTGACAATTATTTTAAAATTTGGTCATAATTGCGAATAAATTTTAAGGGCCCCGTTATCCGAGAATAAACGCCCAAACACTATCACTACGCTTGATACTGGCCCCGTTTACGCTCGGATAAAAGGGCACCGCATTTACAAGTTATAAATCACATGCAATCTTAGTGGCAAAAATATAAAACATGGCAAAATATTTAAATGCAATAAATATTCACATAACAGAATATTAATCTAACGTAAAATGATATACTAGACTAAAACATGCATATATACATATTATTCTAAATAATAGATAACAACTTTAACAAGTCAGAATAAAAATGAAGGAAAAATTACGTATATAAATAAACAAATATTTCAAAAGGACATACATGCTAGTAATAAAACATATTTCAACATATATGGAATAATATATTATGCATAAAAGAAGACACACTAATACGTAACCTAAAAGTCAAGGAAACATACAATACGTACAAAAATACTAAAAACATGTTGTTTTACGAGTCAAATGGAACATAACATGTTTTAATACGAATAACTGGATAAAAAATACATGACTATTATAAGCTTAACACACATATAAATATGAACATAAAATATGAGGCATATAAGAGTGACATAAAATAAACAATAGAATATCAACATATACGATTATAATACGAACATGAATATTTACAAAGAAAACATGACTGAAATGAAAGAAAAATAAAAGTCAGTGGCAGAAATTAAAGAACAATAATATGTAATTTAGGGATGAAATTGCGAAACAAACAAAACCTAAAAGGACCAGAACTGTAATTAGACCAAGGGGCAGACCCAAAATGAAAAATTCAAAAACGCGGGATGGTTAAGGGCGTAATTTTACCATTCAGAAACTGATTCGGTGTAATTTAGGGACTAGATTGTAAACTTTTGAAATATCAGGGGGACTGGGATTGTAATTATACCATGCGGCGAGACAAAAACGAAAATATTGAAAACGCGGGATGGTTAAGTGCGTAATTTACCCATTTAGCAAAATAATAATAACTATAAAAGCCCCCCTTTTAGGCCGAAATCAGATTTTTGGTCATTCGTCTCATTTTTTTTTGATTTTGTAAGAACCATGTTCTTATTTTTCTCTTCATTGTTCTTCTGAAACCCAGAATCCGGCGGCCGGCCGCCGTGTTCTCCGGCGCCGGCAGGCTTCCAAAACACACCAAAATAACCCTCTCTTCGACCTCAACATGAATCCGTGGTTGGATTCAGAGGATACACCCTTATTTGCCCTAGATCTAGAAAATACGAAGCGAATTTTTTTTTAAAAAACCAAAACGAAACCACAAGGGGTCTTCCCCTCCCTTTAGTTCACCCTATCTGGCTTGTAGAAGCCGAAAGGCTTATCACTGAGGAAGGGAAGACCCACAAACGACGCCGGTAAGACTACTCCCCATTTTTTGTTTCTGTTTTTTTTTTCTTTCGTATATGCATGTAAAGAAAACAAGTAAGAAAAAGAGACAAGTGTTTACCACTGGACTGTCTTTTGATTATCACTTGACTGGTTACAATTTTTGGTTTTTACAAGATCTATGTTCTCTCTTTTTTTTGTTACTACTTTCCTCGTTATCTCCCCGTTACAAAAGTTCCCGTTTCATATATATCATTGTTTTTGTTTTGGTGCAAGTTGCATCTTGCTTTTTCAGATCTGAACTGACAATTTTGTTTGTTGTCTTGGGCATGTTCTGAACACGGGGACTGAATATCGGCGCGGTGGCGGTATGGACATTCTGCCAGCGGCCAGACGCGTTCTCGGCCGTTAGATCAGATCTGATCTAACGGTCGAGATGGCTTGAAGAACGATCGGCCTGGATGAAGCCTCGATTTGATGAGACGGCTTCAGATCTCGCCACGTGGAGCTCTGCAGTCGAGGAGTCAGAACGCGTGGATCTTACGCGCGCGTGGGATATTAAAGTGTCCGCGCGTGGACCACAAGCGCGCGTGGCACTCGAACGGTCCATACGTGTGGAACACGCGCCTGGCAGATATTTTTGACCTCTTGGTTGTATCGTGGCCGTTGGATCAGATCTTGATCCAACGGCCCACAGTCACCTGCACACACAGTAATTGCAATTAGATAAGATTTAGATTTGGGCCAACCGGGCCTTGTAATGTATTTGGACTTGGACTATAATTTTTATTTGGGTTTAATATATTTAATTTTTTTTATTTTGTCAGCCCAATAATAATAATAATATAATTATAACAGCCATACATATACATACGAAAATGTATACTTATTATACAATCATTAATTAATATAATATTCTAGCATACGTACGTATAATCATACATATAATTAACATAACATCTATATATTAATCAAATACGCTCATACTCTAGATACATACACGACATACATACACCCCTAATACGTATACATAGCTTATACATGCACACACCACCTTATATTAGTGACATTCATATAATATAATAAATATACATGCAATATTAATATATTTACAAGTGAAAATGAGTGATTACACATGCACTCACACATATCACACATATATTTCATACATATTAATAACACACATGCACGTAATAAACATGCAATAATGATATTAATTAATTATTATATTAGTATGTTGCAATATTGACAAAAACATATAAAAATGAGTGATTACAACATCGATTTTTGGTAAGACGGTGAGATTGTTAGAATGTTGTGGGTTGTTGTGGTTAAACTTTGAGTTTGAATTCGAGATTCCAGAGGGGTCGTTTAGTTTGAGTGCTTGTGCTCTTGTTCTTGTTTGAAGCTAGGTTCCGTCTGCTGCTGTATAATTTTGCTCGTGAATTGCTAATGAAAAAAATGTGGCTCTAGGACAGCTAACATGAGTATCTTTGTGGCTTATTATCGACCACCTCCTTAATTGCGCTAGGGAAAATGGAAACCATTTGTGAATGTTCTGCGGAGGGTGTTTATCCTTAACCTAGTGTCTCCGCAGTCTTCCCTCAGACTGTTGAGCTTCATTAAGCGACATAAAAAGGGTGATGACTTCGAGGATCCAATCTTAGGGTAGAGTAGTAAGCAAAATCTTGGAGTGGATCGTTCTAGGTATATTAGGGTAACACGGAGGTTGCCTAGGGGATTTGGTTTTCCTCTTAAATAGAGGTTGCCTGGGGAGGATACGAGGATATCTATTCATGCTTTGATGACAGGGGAGGAGGAGCAAGTTTCTATTTTGAGGAAGGGGCATTGGTTGGACCTAGAAAAGAATATTAACTTGTAGATTCCCAATGGCTACAAGACTTCACAACCAGTGAAGGGTGATGTGCCTCCTCCGAGTGCATTATCGTGCAAGGCCGCATGGCTGTATAATGGAAATGAAGAGATGAACTAAGTCTTGTTGAGGATAAGGCAGAGCTAGGAAACTGATTGATCACCTACGATTGGTGCGGACGATGGAGGTGGTCATTGACTTCGACACCACGTAAGATAAGAGGTCTCAAGAATTCAGCTCTGAAGGTTGGCATAGAGTAAAAATTGAGCCGACAGATTGATGAGTATATGACAGAGGAGAGCTCAAGTCTTCTATGGAGAAAGAGGCAGAGATCGAGGAGGCAAATGCTCTTAAGGCTTTGATCAAATCAAAATTTGCTGCTGCGACGTCTATGATGCCTATTGGAAGTATGGAAGATTCTAGTATGGTTCATTTTGTATCATGCTATTGGCTGTTGTTAGGGCAGGGTGCTAGGGGCTAGACACAAACTACGAAAGTCATTCACTTTAATAGAATATTGTCAGAGGAGACAAGACCCAATGTGGTTTTATTGTGTCTATATCTGAAAATGGCTCTAATGTTTTTCTTTGACTTTCACAGATATTGGAGTTACTTATCCATAGAGCTCTGCGGTAGGGGCGTCTGAGGCATCCCTGGTTGTTATTTTGATGAACTCCTTATAGGGGAAGATAAGTGATCCCCATGTTGCTGCTGAGCCAGAGTTGCCTACGGGCTTTGGGCCTTAGAGGCAATTGAGTGTAAAGTCTACCTTTTGGGGGGCAAAAGAGAAAACTGCCTCCGCTGGAGATCTTGGAGGGAATGGGTGTTTCAAAGGGAAATAGAAGCAAAACGGCTATGGAGGTATTTGAGCTTGGGGAGAAGTTGTCAGCGGAGGTGCCCATGGTTCTAGAGCCGACTACAATTAAGGGAAAGCCAACCTTTGGGACTGTTACATTATATGTGAATGCTAAGACTTTTTCCAATACTGTATCCACTGGCTTTATTTTTCAAGTGTTCTATTGAGCCTTTAATTATTGGTTGCTCATGGTTATCAGTTGATGATTTCAGTTGTATTTATGACACAGCTTCTAGAGTTGTCTTTTAACCCATTGGCACAGTCAGTTGGTGGTGGGGAAGCTGTAAATCTTTCTAGGGCTGAGGTTTTAGTGGCGCGGGCTCTAAAGGATAGTGGAGAAGATGTCATAGATTCGTTCCTCAGTTTTCATGGTGTCCGCTATGTTGAAGCTACCCAAAAGGCCGTCAAGCTGTAACATTCTTTGTGTGAAGCGGATAGAGAGATACATTTGGCCTTTGCCAATGTTAGGGTAATTCAACTTGAGGAGATTGTTGGCTAGAAAGGTTGAGACCTTGAGGCGGCAGTTGGCAGAGGACCAAGACAGCCACGGGGAAGCTGAAATTCAACTTGCTAATGATAAAAAAAGTACTCCTCTATACTAGAAGATTTCCATAGGCATGAGGAGATTGTTGTGAACGCAACTGAAGAGGTAAATGAGAGGAAGGAGGAGATCATTCATATTCAAAAGGAGATGGAAGAGCTGAGGGCATCCCTAGAGTGGAAGATTCAGTAGCTAGAAGAGGAGGTCAGAGTAAAGAGGGCCACGAGGCTGGCCGCAAAAGAGGAGCTATGAGGCTTCGATGGTTATGTAGGTCATTGTTTGTGTTGTTCAAGTGACTGTGGGACCACTAAATTTGAGCAATTTAGATCTCCGTTGTTGTTGGGAGATAGTGGAGACGGGGTAAATTTTAATATTAATAACCTTTCGGGTGAGTCTTGGGAGGATATCCGCGTGAGATTGTTGCTCTATGTTCGCCAAGAAGTGGGTGGCATGCCTTCTACTCCAATGAATGAAGTTTTGGGTCTTGAGCTGAGAGACCCTTTAGACGTTGGTCGAGAGCGTGTTTCGGAAGATGAGGCGGGAAGTATCTTAGAGACTAAGTTAGAGAGGCTTTTGGGATCTACGCATAAAGTTTCTGTAGCACCTGACTCGGGAGATCCTCTAGGAGGTTGGTTCGGTGGCTGTAACAAAGAGTCCCTTAGGGGTTGAAACTGAAGACCCTCCAGCAAATATAGTAACAGATACTCCAACAGTTTAACTCATGCGTGGTAGTGTAAGGCTCATTGTACTATTTTGATTTGTCATTGGTATGTTTCGTTTGATGCGCATGTTTTATATTTTGTTTTCCCAATTCTTGGGCATATTGATGGACTTCCTCAGTTCATTGTGTGTTGTACTTCCATCTCTTTTTAGGAGATGGACACATTATGACAAGTTTGTGATGTCGAATCGTTCTTTTTTTCACAGTTGATTTAGCGAAGGTTATCTCTAGATAATTCTAGGGGGTATTCTAATGTTTTAGAGAATTAAACATAATACGAGTGGAGGTATCTCAACACCCTTGGTGAATTAAACATAGGGGGTGCTAAAATCTTATGCTCCTATAAGTATAGGTGTAGATTGAGTAGAGGTATAAATCGATTATGTCAATGAATACGTGTATGGATAAACAAATGTTAATACTGATACATGTGCCTAACCATCTAGAATCACTCCTCAAGATGTGTAAAAAACATCCTTCACCCTCTACGATTATTTCTCCAAAGGTGTTGAGATAAGCTCTACCCAGTATTCAACTATTTCTCCAAGGGTGTTGAGATAAGCTTCATCCACTATTCAACTTTTTTTCCAAGGGTGTTGATATAAGCTCCACCTAGTACTCAACTATTTCTCTTAGGGTGTTGAGACAAGCTCTACCTAGTTATTTGAATATTTCTCCAAAAATGTTGAGATAAGCTCCATCTAGTATTTTAATGTTTCGAAGAATTAAACATAATATGCGTTTATTTAAGTATCCATTCAAACAATCATTTTTCTAGGCAGTTATGTAGATATTTACCAGTTCTAGTATTTTTCTAAGGCTATACCAAGTTCTAAGTGTATTTTAAGTAATAAGGAGTTATCCATGATACTTGGGTGTTTGGAGGAGATTATAATCGCTACGTAGACATTTTGGAGAAATTTTTTTGAGGGGTCAGTTCACGTGTGAATTTCGTTGTTGATCTGTTGCTGGAAGGCCTTAATGTTCCCTTCAATCTTGTACGCAACGACAACTCAAAGGAGGAGGTTACCTTTTAATTTATAAAAATTACATGTACATTTGTTGATATCTCTTTTGGAGATATCTAAATACAAAGCCATTCCTAATGGCCCTTAATTGGTAGTGTGTACATTTATATTTCTTTCGATCAGGCACGCTCTTCGCCTGTGCTACCTTTGGTCGCTTGCTAATTCTCAAGCTATAGGTCGATTCTTTATTGTTTCCTTTGTCACTTTCCTACTTTCTTCAGGGTGTATCCTTAATGTCTAAGAGCGTCCATCAAGGACAGTCTCATGGACTGGCCAGAGATAGCAATTTTTGGTGTCATCTAAGGATGTTCTAGCTACTCCACCTCCTCTTCGCCTATAGGAAGAGGTCTAGGAGCTTTGTGTTTGCGGTTAGAGTTTTAGGCCACTTCAGGGATACATCTATTGCACGCCATGGTAATCTTGAATAAGCTATAGCCGTCGATCTGGAATAGTGGTCGTGATGGAAGAGTGATGATCGATGAATAATCATCATACCAACTCTGCAAGCGTACAGATGCATGTATAGAAGACAGATGCACATCTGTCAGATATCGATCCCACAAGGATGGGTATTTAGTCGCACTATTATGTGGCCACAAGCAATTATGTAAATCAAAATATTGTGACTGTAATGGTGATTGTAATAGAGAAATAAAGTATTTAATATAAGATCAATTTTGGTAGCAAGAACAATAGTTATAAGAAGGTAAAGTAAATATTAAGAGAAGATCTGGATCCCCTCGGTTCAGCTTGGCAAATTGTTAAGTGCAACAATGAAATAAGATTTGATGGTTCATTTGGAAAATAAAGGGATAAGCTCACTTACTAACTTCCATTTAATTCTCAACTGATGACTCAAATATGCAGATCGAACTACAAATCCTTGAACAAGTGGGTCAACTCTCATTGTATCCTCCTTCAACTCTCATTGTAATGGCTTGTTAATCTGACTTGTCACTACATCTCTCAACGTTAGTGGCGATTGTTAAACATTCTTATGCAAAAAAAAAAAATCAGATCCAACAATTGAAATAAGAAGAAGGTTAATATGATAATACTGAACTTAGAAACCAAGTTCATACAAAGCTCAAAAGTTAAAACATCACCAAATAACACAAGAAATATAATAAAATCTTCAGTAAACATCTATCTCTATAAGGATTTAAAGAAGATAACACATATTCCTCATTTTTCCAACACTTGAATCCTCATTTCCTCAGATATTTCTACCTCGCTTCACCTTGGATCTCTAGAAATGGAGTTTAAGCCGCCATGGGATGAGAGCTCAGAAGGTTGAAGATGATATGAACTAAATGAATATCATGTGAGCTCTTCTCTCTCCTCCAAAAAAGCTATTTTATAAGCTGCTGAGGTAAGGACACTTGTCCTTCAGGTGACTTTCGTGACTTTTTTTGTACACAATTTGTTGTAATAGAAAATCCAGTTGGCAAATTCATCCTTATCCTTAGCAGTCTAGACAACTATCCGCTGTAGAGTCGAACTGGCTACAGTGGTGAAACTTCCTCTGCAGGGACATTAGTAATACAACAACATAACAAAAAGGTAGAAATATGTACAACAAGAGCAATTATGACTTGAGTTAGACAAAATGTAGAAAATAAATGTAATGCCCCGATTTTGGGCTTACGAGTTTTGGGGAACGGTTTAGTCAGTTCGTTGGGCCGGGATTAGAGATTCGAGTCAGATTCGGGATTTAAATTGGATTAAATATTTTTATTAAAGATAAAAATATGGAAAAATAGTCTAAAATCATTATTAAATATATAAAAATTTTGGTAAAAACAATTTTGGAAAATGAAATTAAAAAATGGGACATTTTGGGTTAGTGACCAAAACGCAAGTTTGCAAAACTGTTTTTAGTGACTATTTTGGAAATGGGTCAAAACTTTGAATCTTTAAAGAGCTATTAATCCAAAAGGGTTTCATCAAATTTCTCCCTTTAATTAACTATTATTAATTAACTTTTAAGAGGTATAAATAAGGAGATAATTAATTAAACACAATGAAGGCTTTTAAAAGAATTTCACGTAACTAATTTTGTAACTTCTTTTCTCCCAAATTCTCTCCAGCCAAACATATTTTCCAGCTTCAATTTCTTTAGGTAAAATTATGATTTCAAAGAGTTTTTTATTTCCAATTGATTTTTAAAGCTTTTACATCAAATACTTATTATTTCTACCTTGATTTTCATGGTTTATAAAGAAATTAAGGGGAGAAATCAACATTGGAGGTAAGGATTCCTTCTTCTCTTCTAATGAAAGGTTATTTATTGAAATTCCTAAGTTCTTGATCCATTTTATATGCTTTGTATTGGGTTTTGATAAATTAAACTCAGATTTATGGTTTAATTGATGATTTATGATGAAAAATTGTGGAAATTCGTAGTGATCTATTTTTGCTGAGTTAATGATTGGTTTATAACTTGATTTTGATGTCTAAAATGGTTATGAAGTGAGTTTTGATGATAGAATCCCGCAATCTAATGAATCTTTAATTTGTTAGGTTGTTAGTTAAGAGATTTTAAGGTGTTGTGGTTGATTATTGTCTACTGGAGGTATAATGTTGTTTTAGGTTGTTGTTTGGATGTTAATTGATGTTATTTGAAGGTTGAGATTTGTAGTTGTGGGCTGGGTTGAGGTTTTTGGGGAATCGATGATGTTTTCAGTTGTTAGGATAGAGTGTTGTGGAGGATTACAGTTGGGTGCTAATAATTGTTGTGTTGCTGTGAGTTCGGATGCATTGTAATGCATTGGATTCTCTTTTATGATGTGTTTGAAACAGGGGAAAGTAGTTCGGAAGCGAATCTTGGTGTTGAGGAGTTGCCGAAGGCTTGATTTGACATCGGCAAAGGAGGCGTTGCTTTGTCGGTGAGTGAAATGGATAAGAATGGCTTTTCAATGGTTTGAAAAGGTTTATGGGAGTCTAGACTAGGTTTGATACGCTGGTCTAAGACTCGAAAGTAAGTGAATTGGTTTTTCTCTCCCATTTTCGGTTGGCAAATGCTTTATGAATGCACTTGTTTGATGAATGTTTACCTCCTATTTTATGCATGGAATGAGTATGGTTTAATGCTAGAAATTGATATGAAATGATGATAAATGCGTTTGGAAAGTAATGCATGATTTTAAAGAATATTATGAACATGGTTTATGCATGGTTTAGTGCACGTTAAAGTGATTTGATTAATGCATAAGAAAACAGTGAGGTAGGTTTATAAAAGTGAATTATATTGGCAAGTGATGAGATGGAAATGTTATCGGATATAATTGGCCGGCCATAGGGTTTAAAGTGCACTATAATAAGTCGCCTGTGGTTGTAGAGGTGGTATGGGTGGTACTTACTCTGACCATGTGAACCCTAATGTTGTTGAGGTGACATTTAGATGGAATTTACTCCAGCCAAGAGCTGTAGAGGTTGCATTGAATGTGTTTACTCCAAGTTGGAGGATTAGCCTTGGTAGTGTAGAGGTGGTGTATGTGTTGCATGACTCCATGCCATTGAGATGCAAGTGATTGCGAGATCTCTTGGAAAGTCCGTGTATCTGATGTTACCGATGTTAATGATGGTTTTATGGAAATGTTGTTGTTGAGATGGATCACTTGTAAGTCGATATAATGTTTTAAATGTATCATATTGATTGATTGATTTGGAATAAAGTGTTTACACATGTTTTACTCCTTAAGCTTTGCATATGGGATGTTATGCATGGGAAAGGCTTAAGTAGAGGGAATTGCATATGAGATTATGCTGTGGAATCCATGATACATGTTGCATATGGTTTAATATGCTGATTTTGTAAAGATTAAGTGCATGTTTTGAAAGAATGGCATGATTGTTTTGGAATGGTTTTTAATTGCATTGGATGATGGTTTGTATTTCGAGCGTTCCTCACTAAGAAATGATTGCTTACGCTCTCTTTTATCATCAATGCAGATTGATTGAGTGCAAGTGGGTCATGTGCATCCACGCTTGATGTAAATGTGCACTGCCATGTAGGTTTGTCACGTTATTTCGAGCCATTTTTTGGGTTAAAATTTAGTGATTACCAATGTAGTTTATCCTATTTTTTACAACCACTGCCATGTAGTTTTCATCCACGAATGGGCTATTTTGACTCAAAATAAAACATTGAGGGTTAAAATGCTTCAAAAAAATAGGAACTAAAATTACTATTCAGTCAAACATTAGAGACAATTTTTGGCATTATACATGTAAAATATATCATGGGATTATTATATTTTGTATAAATAATAAAAATATATATTTTAATAATTTATATCTATTTCTGGTTTAATCATGAATTCTATCATCTACTTTGAAAATTTTATGAATTTAGTCTTTCTATATTAATTTATTCAAATTCGATACTCGTATTTTATAAAAACTAAGAAATTATTCTAGTTGTTAGTTAATATATGAGCTTGAATGGCTGGTTTTTACTAATTTATTTTATGTATGCAGTTTAAATGTTGAATTTTACTAAATATATAAATTGCTAAACAGCTGGTTTTCAGTTCTATGATTTAACCAAAAAGATTAAGAATGTTACCCAACTAGATTAACGATTTTTTGTTTTCGTAAAATATGAAGTTTGAGTTAATTATGACAAATTAAAATAGCTAATATTATGAACTCAACAAGTGTTTCATTAGAAAAAAAGATGATCTTCATCCCAAGAGACATGGGTTCAATCGCAATGTCTGCAAGATGTGTGCATTGTCAAAGGGTTAATAATATCTATAAACATATATTACCTTGTAATCACCTTTAGACTATTTAAAAAATAGTTAATATTCTAATTTTCATAAAAGAAAGATAAAAATTCATTATTAAACTCGAATTTTTCTTGCAACATCTGAAAAATTAGGGTAAAGTACATAAATAGTCACTGGAACTTTTAAGGCACTTTCATTTTGGTCAACAAATTTTTAAAACTTGTAATATATTCATTAAACTTTTAATTCAGTTTTATTATGGTCGCCCCCGTCAACTATTGTTATAAACAATTGACGAGGCATGTTAAAATTATACTATTCATCTTCTTCCTCACATTACCCTCCCCATTTATTCAGTTCCATCAACAAAATAATTCAAATGTAAATTTAAAAGCAAATTTTAATAAAACAAAGGACTCAAAAAAGGAAAAATACAAATACAAAATGATGCTTTGAAAATTTTACCTTTGTTACAAACAGTACGAATAACACATCAAATATTGCCATCTACCAATTATCTACATGATTACCCAAAATGATTCGATGTACTTAGATTTTCTTCCCCGTCTCATAACGAAAATTAAGCCATTGGATGATGAAAAAAATGTAAATGAAGGCATTAAAACTAAAAAATGATAACCTTTTGTTGAGAATATTTTGAAAAATAAAAATTTCTAGACAAAAATATTTCAAAAAAATATATAAAACTTAAAAATATTTTTCTAAGTTTTTAAGTGTTTTTCATAAAACTTAAAACATTTTAACAAAGTCAAAACTACTTAATTCTTA
Organism: Hibiscus mutabilis; assembly: GCA_019671005.1. NCBI lineage: Eukaryota > Viridiplantae > Streptophyta > Magnoliopsida > Malvales > Malvaceae > Hibiscus > Hibiscus mutabilis. The sequence continues at coordinate 49,589,943 of CM033719.1, forward strand.
AAATTTTTGGAGCAAAGTTTTCATACTTATCTAGAAGTTTCCAAACTTTTGCTTTTAGACAATTTTAAAGTCAACACTGACGTTAAGATCTCCATATTCTTCCTTGCCTCTCACATAGTACATGTGTGCAGAGGCCTTTGATTCAGGTCGATAGAATGCCTTGGATGAACCACCTGGCTTTCCTAAAGATCCTTGCCTTGTTCCTTTGCCTCGGAAAGATCATGCAAAAGATGACGGGTTAACTGATGCAGAGGTGGACTTAACGGTATTCTTGGGCAATCGCGAATGAGATGTCCCATTTTTCTACATAAAAAGCATGCACCTGACTTTTTACGGCATTGTCCCTCAGGATGCCCGTGCTGACAAAAATTGCAAAATAGGAGTTTCGTCTCTTGTTTAGAGCCATCAACACTCTCAACAGAATTCGTACTAGGAAAGAATTGAGTTACGCTTTGAGGCTTAGCAATGTATTCGGGATGAGAAAATTGTGAATATTCTTTTTGTTTTTGATCATGATACTTCCCTTTCTTGGAAGACTGAGAAGAATGGGAGTCATCTCGATATCTTTTCTCTGACTTGGCTGATCCACTGGTTTTCTGAACTTTTTGAGCAATTTTAGTAGCCTTGACCCTATTCACAAGGTCTTGGAAGTTGGTAATACCCAATGCTGTAAACATGGTACGCAGGTCATCATTCAGTCCATTGATGAACATTCTACATTTTCCTCCTCCTTGATTTATTTAGCTCCATACCGGCAGTACTTGCAAAAATCATGGATGTACTGCTCCACAGATCGTCCCCCTTGTTTCAGATGAAGGAATGTGTCTCATCTCTCAGCGATGTAGTACTCACTAATTTACTTCTTTTAGAATTCACAAAGAAAGAACTCCCAAGTCACCGCTTCTTCGGGTACTGCAAGGATGATAGTTTCCCACCAATATAATGCTTCATCGGCCAGCAAGGAAATGACACACTCAAGCTTGCGTTCATCGAAACACTGTAGCTGCTTGGTTAGGATTCGAAGAGTACTATCTAGCCAATAATCAGTAATTTTAGGGTTTTTATCATCACGACCAGTGAAAGAGTAGGCCCGATGTTGAGATAACTTATCAATGGGAGCTCAGGCATTCAGAATAGCAACAATAGGAGGTTGGAAGGTTTGCTCAGTCCTCATTGAGGTCATGAATACTTTGAACATGCCAGCCATGTTCTTGTAACATTTAGCCTGAGCAACTTGTATCCAGGGTTTAGGGTTTTGCACTGGAGGGTTTTACGGAATTAGAGGTTGTAAACCCCTCGACCCGGCCTAGTCGCAAGACCGAACCGAGCGAGCTACATTAGGTTTACTAAAGTAAACCGTGAAGATGAAATCCAAAACACGTCCATTTTTTTCTTTTATCTTGTCTAGATGCACAATTATTAGCCTACATGTACATACTGATTACAGGTGAAAACTCAACTCAATCGGGCATCGAATTGACATCCAATTGAACACAATTGCAATTTAGGGACCAAATTGCAATTTTGGAAAACTACAAGGACTTAGCTCATTTTTATGTTACCAACCTTAAATTAGTCCAATTTCATGCATACATGTCAAAGATCAGCTCAAAATGATCATCTATATTCATTCAATTGCATCCACAACATTTAGGGACTAAAATATAAGAAACCAAAACTTTAGAAAATCCCAAATAACTAATTTAACTATAAACGTATCTGTATGCTTACACGTATTTCGATACGCCTTTGCAATTTAAAAGCTCCCAGATTCCAGTAACCGAAACTCGTTCTGATACGACCCCATATATTGAAACGCCCTTCATAAAAACACTGTATCATATCGAAGTGCCTCCCCAAGTACCGAAACACTGGCCAATTTTGCCTTGGCTCGTACCGAAATAGTTTCCCATGTACTAGTACGCTAAGCTTGAAATGGCTTACTTGTATCAAAACAGGGACACCCGTACCGGTACGCCTGGACCTGTAATGTCCTCTTTTACTGGTTTAACATGCTTTCAATCATACCAAAACACCCTAACATGCTTCTAGCATACATCCAACATATTCAAGGGTCAAACCACATCAAAACAACCTAGTTTCAACATCAATTCATGGCAACATGCTTCAAATGTAAATCTGGAGGCATGCTTCCTAAAAACCAAATCAAGCAAAACATGAAATCTCAAACTATCATCACAACCAATCCAAAATGGCCTTTTACAACCCAAGAGCAGCAAAACAAACTTGCTCAAACAGGGAGTTTAGCAAAACACCTCCCAAAAACAACAACGGAACCCCTATTGCCCTTATTACTTATAGTCTAATCCAAAATCATACTTTCAATACCAAGTCTTTTTGTGATCCCTTGCTTCCCGCTGCCTTTTAAGCCTTAAATTCTGTGCATTGATGGACAAAGAGAGCGTAAGCACACTAGGCTTAGTGAGGAGTGCTCCAAAACAACACACCATCAATTCATTAATACCATTTCCCAACAACACATTGAAATCCCATTTCAATCATCTTTTAAACATCATTTAAAACATTATCATGCCTTGAAAACCATGCACTTAACATCTTTAAAAACCAGCATATTAAACCATATGCAACATGTATCATTAACCAACAGCAAATCCCATTGCTAAAACTCAATTTAAGCCTTCCCATGCATAACAACCATATACAAATCTTTAAGAGTAAACATGTATAAATCACATTATACAACATAAACCTTTCAATGATACATTAACAATTATATTGGTTTACAAGTGATCATAACCAAGTTCCTTTACAAAATAGTTCATCAGATACACGGATTCAACAAGTGTCCTCACAACACTTCAAGCCATCTCAATCGGAATAGCGATACAATCACAATCGCAGTACATTACAACCGGGTACACTTACAACCCATGGGGACACCAACCCCATTCCTCGGTTAGATGCTTAATCCACTAACGGGAGTTTACGATACCATATAACCCCTCGACCGTTAGGGTACTTGGATGGAGTTTTTGGTACACCAAATCAAAACCCCTCAACATCCAAGGCGACTTATTATAGTGCACTATCAATCCTATGGCCGACCAACTATATCTGATAACAATTTTCAAAACCACATCACTTGCCAATATAATTCACCATTTACCTCATTTTTTACAAGCATTTAACCAAACCATTTTTCAAGCAACAACACATGCTTAAAACACAAGTATAAACCCTATACTTACATGGATCACTTACCACGTGCATCCATCATCATTTCATGATAAAAAATAGTATCTCACATACTTTTAAACATGCTTAGACAGTAGGTACAATGTAAATCAAAACAAGTGCATAAAACCATTTATTAGAAGCATGACTGAGAGAGAAAACCAAATCATACTTACTTCTGAGTTTAAACCAACGTTTCAAGCTCACTTTAAACTCCCATAAACTACCTTTAAATCATTTCAAAGCTGAAATACACGTTCTCACTCATCGATACGCAAAACCTCAATTCGCCGACTCGAAATCAAGCGTCCGAAGCCTCCAAAGCTTCACCGATCACTTTCGGATTGACCTCCCCTATTTTAACCACATTACAACAGAGGATTAATGCGTCTCAATGCATTCAAGCACCGCAACAACAATTCCTCACGAACTTCCATAATCCTTTCACAATTACCCAACCACAACAACCGAAATCATCATCTAACTCTTTCCAAACACACCCAGCCACAATCTATCAATCTAATTCTTCAATCAACATCTAAAAACATGATTAATTCATCCATAAACTTCCAGCAACTACACAGCCACCACAACTCCACAAAAACACAAATCTAACAACCTAATAATTAAGGATTTAAGGAGTTTCAGGATTCCAATGTTAAAAACAACTTATCAACATAATAAATCATCCAAAAATATGTTTAAAATCAATCCTCAACACTGGAAAATAGATCCAATTCGAATCTTCCATAATTTCACCAATTAAACCCAATTAAATCAATTATTTATTATAAAAACATAAAATTAGATTATAAATCACAAATCAAGGATCAAATACTTAGAAATATCAATAAAGAACCATCAATAGAGGAGAAAAACGAACCTTACCTCTATTTAGTGATTTCTCCCTCAATTGATTGATTAAAGCTAGAAAAACATAAGATTTCAATGAGGTTTTGTAAATCAAAGATAAAGAATCAATTATAAATCAAGAATCCAAGTAAAAATATCTCTCACCTCTAGATTTTGATGAAAACAAGAGTGTTTGGCATAAAAGAAGTGGAGAGAAAAGTTACGTCAAATTTCTTTAAAAAGATAACTAACTTTAATATCCAAAATCCCTTTTAATTATCTTTGAAAAAACATGTTAAAATAAATCAATTGAAGGGAGAAATCACCAACAAAAACTTGGTAGCTCCTTAAGAATTCTAAGAATTTGACCCTTTTCAATTTAGTCACCTTTAAAAACAGTTTTCAAAAATTACATTTTGGTCACTAACCAAAATGTCACCCTTCCAAATCTCATTTTCCAAAATTGATTTCATCAAAACTGATCATATATTTAAATATTATTTTAACCATTTTTTTCATATTTTTATCTCGCCGAAAAATATTTACTCCCGAATTCGACTCAAATCCCTAACCGATCCACTGAACCATTTAATAAATCTCAAAACCGCTAGGCCCAAAACCGGGGCATTACAGAGGTTCTCCTCCTCTAATCTCCTCACCATGAGTTGAGGAGCCGGTAACATGCTCGACTATACGAGCCTGATCAAGGTTAGACATCTATAAATAAAGAGATCAGATTAGCCGGCAAGTCACAATATACAATAAATAATCTTAGGTGGAAAAGTAATATAACAACCAATACAATAGGCTTTGTTTTAGTCCTAGAATCAACTAAACTCTAGCTCTGATACCATAAATGTAACACCCCCTTCCCGGCCTGGTAGGAATCCAGGTCGGAAGGCGTTACCGGTGAATATGCGATGATCGGTACAACAAATTTTATTCATATTCAATAATTAACTGTGTCGTGCTTGACAACCAAAACAAAACAATATTACAAGGTCAATTAGTCCAATACAAAATGATGATTATCCAGTTAGGACCAATTTGTAACTTTTACAAGTTTTAGGGGCTAAACTATAATTTCGATAAATTATAAGTCAATTTCATAAATTAGACAAACCAAAATGAAATTCAAGATATAAACAACATGTCTATAAGTTTTCATATTAATCAGAGTTTGTTTACTAGCCCAATTAATCTTATTAAAATTTAGTGACCAATTCGTAAGGTTGCAGAATTATTAACCACCTTACAAGAACCCGTACCGATACTCGAAAAGGCCGTATTGGTACGCCTATGTCATGACCGTCAAATCTGTTATGAATCAATAAGTCCTTATCGGTACAGTGAGACCCGTACCAGTACGAGTTGACCAAGGTTAACCGTTTCGATACACCCTAGAGACCGTAACGATGCAATTAATTTTCGAGATTACAGTTGTAATACCCCGAAAATTGCTAAGTCATTTAAGATTCATTTAGTACTAAGATAAGGGCTTAAAAGCTAACTTAGTGACTAAAATGACAAAATATAAAAGTTAGGATTTCTTTAGTTGTGGATTCTAGGAAATGAGTTTTTGAAAATTAAGAGTACCAGGTGATAGAGAGTAAGCAAAACAGGGTACTTGAAAAGTTTGGTTGAAATCCAATGAGAAAAGTATAGGCACCTGATGGAATATTTTTATTCCACAGATATGTAATACAGGTTACAAGAAGTTGATCTGTATAATTTGATTTTCGGTATGGGATTTATGTAGAAATCTATCTTTTATCAAACAATTAGGGGATAAGCAGATACTTGATTCAAATAAAATGCAGTATAAGATATCGAATTTCGATCGAACTACAAAGTTAAGCATGCTCAGGGCATAAAATGGGTGACTTATTGGGAAGGTCTCATGTCAGTACTTGAGACTAATAAAAAGGAATCAGTTCGAGTTAATATTTTTCGTATGGATATCTGATACATGATTATTAAGAGAATTTTATCCGATAAAGATTTCAGGTAAATTATCAGTATATTAGACCGAGTCAATATTTCAAGATTTTGAAATTTACAAAATTATGGAATATTTTGTATATCAATAATATTTATTTATGGAAATTAGAAAAATGAGAATTTCAGATTTGATCAGATAGTTCGAAAAATGGAAAATCGTAGTAAGTGATTATAAGGTAATCAGATTGAATTGGAATTTTAAAGACAGTTTCATAAGCCATGGAAAATTCATAAAATATTATTTTTATGAATATTTTAATATTTCTAGTTGGATTCTAACTAGATTTAGTTCTACTTTTACATGATGGCAACTTAGAAAATAGAACTTAATTGAAGGATTATTTGGACTTAAGTAATTAAATGAATTTAACACACTTGGCATTAATAAGATAAAGGATGAACAAAATATGTTCATCTTGTACCCCTCCATTTTCGAAAAATACCAAGAAAGAAAGGAAAAAATACACAATTTTTCTAGGCATTTTGAAGGCTCTCGAACTAGATTCAAGGTATGTTTTTGGTAGAAAGCTGACCTATTTTCAATTCTCTTTCATTTGATAGTAATTTTATCAAGAGTTATGAAGATTTGATTATGTTCTTGAAGAGAGAGAAAATAGGGTTTCCTGTTTCATGTTTAGATTGAAGCTTGATCTATGCAAATCTAGTGTTGTAGAGATGAAATCAAGCTTAGATTGTGATTAATTTCATGTTTAAGGATTAAAAACTCGAAACCTAGAATTTAGGATTTTATTTAGGGTTTTGAAATTGATGATGAAAATGAAAGACTGGTGATATTAGAAGCTTGATTTTGATGTTAGATTGAAAAATCCTCAACTAGTCCTTTAAGTGACCATTTCAGCATACATGGGGAAATTTGGAGAAATATTGTGAAAATTATACTAGTGATGGATTTGAAGAGATTATGAACTTAGAAGCTTGATTATGGCGTTTGGACTAAAATAAAGTCATTGGAAAATATAGATACCCTTTCCGGCTTGTAGAGAAATTATGGGAAAAATATTTTGAAATTATTATGATTATGAGATTTTATGATTCGAATATGTTGTATGAAGTTATAATTGAAATTAGAATTCAAGGGATTAAATTGATAAGAAAGGAAATGGAAAAGGGACCATTTCGACAGCCTTGATTAGTTCAAGGACCAATTCAACTTTGGTATAAAAGTAGGGGAAAAATGTGAGAAAATTATAGAAATGTTGGATTAATTATTCGATACAAGTTTGAAAGTTTATGTGTAAAATTAGCGACTAAACTGTAACTTTAGTAAAAGTTAGTGGATGAAGGGTATTGAGTAAAAGTTAGTGAAAAATGATGGAATTATTGAATAATTATGATTCGAACTTGAATAAATTGCAAAATTGTGCAAAATGATCATTAGGGACTATAATGAACAATTCAACATTATTAAAGGAAAAAGTACAAATTTTTGGAAATATTTTATATTTAGATAATTATACTATTAAAGTATAGTTAAGCAATGTTAGATTAAAAATCAAACATGAGTATTGTTATGTATGTTCAAATGGTACTGTACAACTATTAACGAGGCTAAGGATACCAGATCAAAAGAAAGCAAGGAAAAAGTATCGAAATAACTTAGTGAGGCTAATATCGTGCATGGCCCAGGTGAGTGCACTATATGTATTTATGATATGTTGTTAAATAGGACGAGTTGCGGTGAGTCGGCCTTGGTATAAATAAAAATGTATGATGGCTTATTTATGCAAATAACATGAAATATTGAATGGCATATTGATACAATGATTGTAGCATAATGATTTACCCAAGGTAAATCGAATTTTAGATATTGGGTATGAACTGCCCAATATCTAATTATGCATGATATTACTCATGGATTGGATATTGAATAACGAATTATTAAACTGCTATGCCCAAGTACTAGTGTGAGAGTCTTTTGTATAGTTGGATATCCATAGAGTCTTAGCAGCTGTGTCCTAGCACTACGGTGCGTTTCAGTCACTTCGGTGATGTTTAGACACTTCAGTGTCAACTTAGACGCTACGGTGTTGTTCAGACTCTTCGGTGTTGTTAGCACAAAATGTGCGATTATGAGGAGCAAAGAGCGTCCTCGAGTATGTACTCATCTCAGTCGCTTCGGCGATGCAAACGTTACGACGTCGTAGACACTACAGTGTCATGATGACTCGCGTTCCATAGCATCACATGATTTTGTACTTTGGGCTATAATACTTGAAATGCATTTATGCAGGTAGTTAAGCTGAAAAGATGAATGTACACAAGATGGGTAAGACATATTGAATCCTATGATTTGAATATTATATTGGTTTAATGAACTATACATGTAAGGTAGTTCTATGCATGATAAAATGTTATCAACTGCAATTGGAAATCGCTTGCCATTTTACAGGGCTGTGTTATTTATAATCATTGTTTTACATTGTTAAGATTATGCCTACTAAGTTATACTTAGCGTGTGTTTCGTATCACACGTAGGTACTTCAGACTAGATATCAGAGGAGGAGCTATACATTGCCGGATCAAGTTAGCCTGCATTATTAGTATCACCACATCCTAGTCTAGTGGGGCATGTATAGATATTAAATAAGTAGCTATTTTGTATGATCTAGAAACATGACCTATTTTGAGGAATTAAGAATATTAGAAAATATGCTTCAAACGATTTTAAACTTGGTTGTTTATCGCGTAGCGATTTTAAAATCAAGAAAGGGTCTAGGCAGCACACATAGTTTTCACCCTGAATTATATTTTTATTTTAATAATTGCTTAAAGTATTTTATAAACTAATTTAGGGTCGAAACTAGGTTAATCTAGACAAATTTGTAATTTAGTGGAAACCGAGAAAGGGTTGTTTAATCAAATTAGTTTTGCATCAAAAAAAATTACAAGTCTGAAAATTAGTGTAAATCAGTTAGTAACATCTTTAATGTGTATTCGAACATCGAATATACGTTGAGGGTGTTACAAAATTGTTGACTTTTCGTATCGATACGCCCTTTGACGTACCGATACACCATGTTGACCAGCGTTGACTAGGCCCAAATATGCAATACTGTACCGATATACCATCACCCGTATCAGTACGCCTTGCACTAAAATGACAGATTTGCTCTGGTTTTAATCCAAATTGACCTATCAAACAATGTCCAAATGCAATAAGACTTTACCAGCAACTTAATGTCATCATAATCTACCAACATGTCATATTTCATGATCATATGAATCCATTTAATATGTTTCCACCTTTATAGCCAAATATGCATATTTAGTCCTTTTTAGCAAAACATTTAAAGGTCATTTAGGGCCCTTAAGGCTTATACATGCCACAAGCAAATACACATAACAAAAGGCCTAAGAGAAACTAGTCTAACTACTTTGCCACCATTCTAGGAGTTCTTAGGGACGACATACATTACTTTGAACTTGTAGTGACTTGCCAAAAAGCTTCTCCAACTCCGATCTCGAACTCTAAACTTCTTAACCTGAAATGCATGGAAGATGAATGCATTAGGCATACCTTGCCTAGTGAGGTAGTCATAAACAATGCCAATACTCTATATGCATTCATATGCATGTTTCATCAATAATCTAATGGCAACATGTCAATGTTGAATAACGATGTATTATTAGTCAATGACAATTTAGGCATGGTCAATAATCAATACAATAATCAATAGCAATATATTCAATAAGTTTCCTTGGATCGATTTCCGGTATATGGATACACGAATTCCCCCTCGTTGCCAAAATCAATAGTGGTCTAGTCATATATCCTCCACCGCACCAATTCGACCAAAATCACAACATCCCTCCGCCGCACCAATATAAAGGCCGTAGCCTACCCGCACCATTGAACTCATGAATTCTATGGCATGCCAATTGTATCCAATACTCTCGAATCCAAGGTCCAAAAATCAATAGTTGATAACGGTATTTCAATAACAATAATTCCATAGCAATGGATCAATAAAAATACTCAATATCAATGTTTCAATGCAATATTCAATACTTCAATAACCATAGGCATATATCAATGCACCAATAGCAATAGGTAATAATCAATATTCGATGCTCAATATTTCAATATGACAATGCTTTGATGGTTTCGATGACAACAATAATGATGCTACGGACACGGATTCAATGTAATACTTACCCATACTTACCAATATGGCTCTCAATAGGGTTTTTATGTAATGGTTAGAAATGCATTAATCAATAATCAATTATTCATGATAGGCACCTAGCCTAGTCCTGAGACTCTGACTACATTCACCTTGAATCTGATGCTTCTACGGTTCTAGAATTACTATTCCTTTATTCCTAGCTTTCGTAGGAGATGATGGATTTGCTTCCTCCAAAACTTGAGCAAGACAATAGCTATCAAACGGTGTAGAGAAATTAATGGAAGCTTAAGGATTCAAGAGAGGTGCTAGCTTGAGCTTAGATGGAAGATGGCAATGAAGGTGCTTGCTTGTTTTTAGAGAAAAGATGGTAAGGTTGAAGGAAGAGAGTCTCGGTGTTTTCTAAGGAAACGTTTCCAAACTTACCAATTCATTCTTAAATCTATTCACCAGTTTACCTCTAGCCATGGGTAACCTTATTTTAATTCATCACCTCCCACTAAGCCAATCATAAGGTTTTCTACAAGGGTAGGTAAGCTTATTATAACATTTCCATTTTCCAATAATTTGAGATAGCCATAATGGCTACCAATGAGCTATCATCTTTTCTTTTAATTCCCATGCCCACTTCACGAGAACATGCTAAGCAAGGAGGTGACTCATACCTCAAAATGGGATAATTACGAGGTTAGTCCCTCAACCTTAAAAAATTTACACATTTACCCCCAAACTTTCAATTCTTGTAATTTAGTCACTAAAATAGTTTTTCCTAGACATCCATACCGATACGTGTTATGGCCGTATCGATACGGCTAGCCAGAGTTCGGTAAGTTAGTTAAGAGCTAAAGGAGCCGTATCGATACGGGTTCAACCGTATCGATACGCTAAGCTTGAATTTAGAATTTTAAAGGTTTTGATAAGGTCCCTAACTAAGATTTGACTTAATTAGGATTCAATACTAGGTTTATGACCACGTAATTCAGGATAATAAATTATTCAGACTTTTTCGATATGGATTTTCCGATCACCGAAACCTAATTTCGACTAGGCTGGTTTTCAGGGTGTTACACTAATTGTTCATTAAAACTACAAATCCTAAAATAAGTGGATCAACTCTCGTTGTATCCTTATTCAACTCTCATTGTAATGGCTTGTTAATCTGACTTGTCACTGCATCTCTCAACGTCAGTGATGATTGTTAAACACTCTCATGCAAACAAAAATTAGATCCAACAATTGAAATAAGAAGAAAGCTAATAAGATACTACTGAACTTAAAAAACAAGTTTAAACAAGTTCATGCAAAGCTCAAAAGTTAAATAATCATCAAATAACACAAGAAATATAATAAAATCTTCAATAAACATTTATCTATAGAAAGATTTAGAGAAGATAACACATATTCCTCCTTGTTCCAATAGTTGAATCCTCATTTCCTCAGATATTTTTGCCTTGCTTTGCCTCAGATTTCCAAAAATAGAGTTTAAGCTGCCATGGGAGGAGAGCTCGAAAGGTTGAAGATGATATGAAATAAACGAATATCGTGAGAGCTCTCCTCTCTCCTCCAAAAATTCCATTTTATAGGTTGCTAAGGTAAGGACTCCTATCCTTCAGGTGATTTTTGTGACCTTTTGCCGTACACAATTTGTTGTAATAGAAAATCCAGCTGGCAGATTTGTCCTTATCCTTAGCAGTCTAGACAGCTGGCCGCTGTAGTGTCAAACTGGCTGCAGTGGTGAAACTTCCTCTGTAGGGAAATTAGTAATACAACGACAACATAGCAAAAAGGCAAAAATATGTACAACAAGAGCAACTATGACTTGAGTTAGACAAATGTAGAAAATAAACATGAAAATGTAGAAATTGATGCATAAAATACTGATGTGGGGACCACTTAGTCTATAAATCCAGATGAAATATGCGCTCTTTAAAGAGCTATCAAGCGGCTCTACCCATTTTTTTGGTGAAACATGTCTTCTTCAAGATGGCATCTTGTACATCACCGGGAGGCAAATATCCACAAGTAGATTCCATGAGGCATTGATGTCCTATTATCTATGCAATTATTCCCACAAACGCGTGTGGTGACTAATTGCTAGCCCATATTTTCTACCTATTTCTTTCACGGCCGAGGTAACTCTTAATCGAGGGGAGACTGCGACTGATTCTTTTGGTTGAGAGGATCTCCATGCTCACCGCACCAATTGTTGATGCTAGGAAAATCGGGCACAAGATAGGAAGGTGGAGACGGTAGTGCAGATGGGTAGAAAGGTCATGGTTGACGGCGGTCGATGGTGGTTTACCCATTTTGATGTGGGAGGAGAGCCACTAAAGATGATGGGAAAAATGAAGTGAAGGTCTCGAGTATGTAGAGTTGGCTGTCCCAGCTTATCTTTGGTCAAGGGGTATTTATACGTGAGAGGCATTGTTCGATGTGGCTGAGCCAGGTCTAGTGACGGCTATTGATGGGTGATCAACATGGGACCTAGTCTTCAGCCAATAGACTTTTCAGTCTAGTCTTTGGTTGCCATATAGTAGATTTAGCTGACCGGTCAGATGGACTCGATTGCTATCATGTCGATAAATAATCCGGAGGAGGGAGACTCTAGGCCAGCCATGAGGCTTTGCTAGCTGAGGCAAAGTGCGGATGCTATATGTTCCAGAGGCCACTGATTCCAAAAGCCTGAGCAGGGTTAAACAATATTCAATAAAAAATTAGTTATCCATTAAAATTTTGACATTACACTATAGAATACGGTCCATGACTGCTCAACGTTAGTCAATGTAGGATAAATGTGGTCAACGATCGATCAATATTTTAACTAACCAATATAATTAATACTAACACCAAAATATTTCACATTATCAAAATATTTTATGGATTTAAAATTTTTAACACTTCAAAATGTGTATATATTAAAAAATAATTATCGTTTTTACCAAAATAACGTAACTTCTACCCAAATTTATATGCTTTATCAAAATAATATATTCAAGTACAAAATTTATAACAACTACCAAAACTTTTAAAAATATGACCAAAATATCTAATATTATGTTCTTAAAAGCTATGGTATATTCTTTAAAAGTTTTGGTATTTAAAAGTGTTTAGATAAATATTTTGATATGACAATTAAAGTGAAAAATATTTTTGGACTTATTCAAATATTGTAAAAATAATTTAAAGTCCAAATAACTTGAAAAATATGTTCGAAATGGTTCTAAGGTTATTCGACTTAATCTAATGTTTTCAAATATCTTTTAGAGTAAAAAATATGCTTTGAGTATTGATACCTTCCCCTAGTACCGATACCCTTAGGTTTTTTTCCAAAATTCCAGTGACTTGTTTGAGTACCGATACTCTCATTCGAGTAGCAATACCAAAATATCAATACCCTCCTTCGGGTATTAATACCTGTAGGTCTTCAATGGCTATTTTTTTAATTTAATGAAGGTCCCAATACCCTCATTCGAGTACTGATACCCTCTATTCAAAACTGCATTAAACTCATGGAAAATAGCCCAATATAACTACCCAAATTTGTATTTCAAAATTTATACGTACATGTATATGTATTATATTAGAACAGGTCCTTGATGTGATTATTTTAATAATCATAAAATTATTTATATTCATATATATAATTATGTTCCATACAATTTGTGTTTAAAAAATATAGGGTAAAGTACATGTTACCTCTCTAAAAGTACTGCTTTTAATGCCAATCTTACAATGCTTTTGCTTGTTTTTAGGTATATTTAGTTGCATTGGGATGTTAAAACCATGCATTTGCATAAGGAGTTTAGAATTTTGTCTATGCCAGTGTGAAGTGTTGTTTTGTTGGCAATTTTGCAGGTTTGGCATAGTATTTGGTCCAGAAAAACAACATAGGAAGGAATGCGAGAGAGAATGTCGAGTGCTGTTGGCACAGATGGACTAACAATTCCAAGCACCGATTGGATGAGAAGTGAATTTGATGCCATGCCAAGAAGCTGTTGGACCCCAAAAAATAGGACAAGATCAGGCTCCGAAAAGATAGTAATTGGATCAATCTCCAAAAAATAGTGGATAAGATGGTGCCAAGATTGGTTCGCAGATTCATGCCAAGCTTGGATGCCAAGGCAGCATCGGCAGTATGACGTCAGCCCTAGCCTGAACAACTTTCATTCAAACTTGGATAAGATGATTATCTCTTATCCCTTCAGCATTTCAAATTCAAATGAGGAGCTCATCCTATCCCTTTCGTGCACGCCTATTTAAACACCAACCAAGCAAGCATTTGGAGAACGAAAAATTGGGTGGAGTGATCGAGTGAGGAGTTGGAGTGCAAGATGAGTGACGATCGGCTGCACCTTGGAGGGGTGGTTTGACTAGCTTGGCCGAGAGCCTGGATCGTGAAGGGCTGCATCAAGAGACCCTTTCTCGCCCATTCTCTCTTTCTAGTTGTTTTACCTTGTCTTTAATGATGATGTACTTTGAAAATGTTTATGGTTTTTTGGTTAAATCCCTCACCATGAACTAATCTAATAGTTGGTGGGGGATGTTTGCGTAGAACACTGTTTTATGTTTTAGTTTTTAATAATGAATCTACTTCGACATTGTTTTATCTATTCGACATACTTTAATGTTTTCTAAATACTATGCCATGCGAGAGTTGGCACTGTTGGTCTATTGCTCCTCAATATCTTAACAGACTTGGGGTGGCAACGATTAAGTTGTTGAATACTAAGGAGAGAAGCTTCGAGCGAAGTCGTTCAAGTAGATGAGCTTACTTAGGGAGTGAAATCCACCCCTTAGGAGTATAGATTGGATCTTAATCAAATTGGTTTATTTAAAAGCATTCACTATAGAGATATAGGGGTTTTTACATAATCAATTTAGGGCAATGACCATCGAGAAAGGCTTTTCTAATTTTGAATCTGCTCGGCAAACAATGCCAAGACAGGTTGTTATTGAAGGCTGGCATGACATGAATAGCATGAAAACCAGGCATTCACTGCCAACGCTCATTATTCATACTTTACTTTCATTTCTTTTATTTCATTTCAATTATTTCCAAAACCAACTTTAAAACAAACAACGTTTTCTCAAGACAAGTAACAATCAAAGCAATTGAATTCCAAGTCAATCTCTGTGGGATCGATACTCAGCTTAACTGCTTTATTACTTGCAGACCGTGTATACTTGCACGCAAAAGACTCATCTTGGCACTGTTTTATACTTTTCCAATACATATCTTCTGCCACTTTTGCTAGCATTCACTTAGAGAGTCTACAAGTTTTTAGCGTCGTTGCCGGAGACTGCAACAGAGTTGATTGTTTTTAAATTTTTACTTGTCTTTATTTTATTTTTTTATTTTACTTTTTGATTTTATCGGTGTATGACCAGAAGCCGCCCAGTGGTGGACAAGGGGCCATACGATTCAGAAATTGAGAAAACCTTACAGAGGTTAAAAAGAAGATTCTGAGAGATGAATAATCAAGGTAATAGAGGGAATGGTGTGGTGAACAATGAAGGAAATGCACATAACAATGTGATGCTACCACCACCTGTGGTCCCAATTGTTGATGAAGAAAGACCTATTAGAGAACATTCGGCACCAACCATTGACAATCTGATGCCATGATTGGTTGGTGCAGAGGTAAATGCTGTCAATTTTGAACTTAAGCCGGTAATGATTCAAACACTTTTGAACGTAGGTCAGTTTGATGGAGCACTTACTGGAGATCATAGGCAACATCTGAAGTAGTACATAGAGATTCGCCAATTATTTCAACAAAATGGAGTACCTAAAGATACCATGAAGCTGAAGTTATTCACTTTTTCCTTGAGAGATAGAGCTAAGGCTTGGCTCAATTCCTTGCCACCTGGCTCAGTCACTTTATGGGCAGACCTATTCCAAAAGTTCTTGATAAGATTCCAGCTGCCAACACTCACTGCCAAGCTATGGGGTGAGATTATTACATTCAGGCGGCTGAGGACGAGACCTTATATGATACCTGGAAAGATTTAAAGATTTGTTGAGAATGTGCCCTATGCATGGATTCCCCAATTGGACCCAAATACAAATATTCTGTAATGGATTGAATGCACAAACGAGGACTGTTATTGATGCTTCAGCAGCCGGTTCATTGCTGGACAAGATGCATACTGAGGCTGTTGACATTCTTGAAAGGATTGCAATAAAAGATTTTGAATATCCTGTTGCTAGACTTGGGACCGGAATCAAAACTAGTGGGAAATTTTAGGTTGATGAATTAACGTCCATCCATACCGAGATTTCCAATCTTACCAGTATGGTGAAAACGTTGCAAAAGAACAATGAGTCCCAAGAAGTTAAAGCATTAGATCCATTTTGTATAATTTGTGGAGAAAACCATCATGTGGATGAATGCCCTGCTAACCCCGAATTGGTAAACTTGTTGGAAATGTTAATCATTACTATAATTTTAACTCTAATACTTATAATACAAGATAGAGACAGCACCCTAACTTAGCATGGGGAAATCAAGGAGGTAACCAGTACAATGCCCATCGCAAGAATACCCAGAGGTAGAATAACAATGCCATGCCAGCTTTCAACAACAATGGCATGCTAGCATTCTATCAGATTGCCATGCCACAGAAAGCTCAAAACAATTTCCAGCAAGGGTAGAGATTCAACCAATGAGACACTCTCATAGAGTATATGGAGATGAATGATGCCACAGTCTAGAGTTTGGCAGCATCAATGAAGAACTTGGAAGTTTAGATTGGGCAGATTGCCAATGCACTCAGTAATCGACCCCAAGGAGCATTGCCAAGTGACACCGAAGATGCCCTGCACAAAGACAATGAGCAATGTAAAGCTATAACTCTTCAGAGCGGTAAGCAGTGTGAGATGGAGAAGGCTGCCAAGCAGCCAATTAACTACCAAATTGAGAAGCCAGTGCTAGTAGAAAACCCTAGGGAAGTAGAAAAAAGAGGAAACAAATGCAGAAGATGCCAAAACCGCTGCCAAAATGGATGCCAGTATAAATGCCAAAACGGATGCCAGCGCTGATGCCAAACAGACTGATGCTAGCACTGCCTTGGCAAAGCCAGTAGCGCCAGCATATGCCTATCCGCCGCCACCACTTCCAGCGAGACTTCAAAAGAATAAGCAAGACTAGCAATTTAAGTTCTTCTTGGAAGTTCTTAAACAACTACAAATAAGCATTCCATTGGTAGAAGCTCTTGAGCAAATGCCCAACTATGTGAAATTTATGAAAGTCATTCTGTCCAAAAAGAGGAAGTTGGGAGATTTTGAAACTGTTGCTTTCACTGAGGGATGTAGTGCCATGATCCTAAACTGATTCCCGCCAAAGCTGAAAGATCTGGGAAGTTTTACCATTCCCTTTACCATTGGCAACAAATTTACGGGCAAGGCACTGTACAACCTAGGAGCTAGCATCAACTTGATGCCAATGTCAGTTTTCCGGAAGCTTAGCATAGAAGCAAGACCTACAACGGTGACACTCCAACTGGCAGACTGATCCTATGCACATAGAAAGGGTAAGATTGAGGATGTGTTGGTAAAGGTAGACAAATTTATTTTTCCAGCTGATTTCATCATTTTGGATTATGAGGGTAATATTAATGTCCTGATTATTTTGGGTAGACCATTCCTTGCCATGAGTATGGATTTGATAGATGTTCATAAAGGGGAACTAACAATGCTCATGAATGATCATCATGCTACATTTAATGTGTTTCAAGCTTTAAAAGGTGCAGATGAATTTGATGAATGCTAAGCCGAGGAGATGATGGAGTCCATTTACACTTTGGACATGGCACAGTTATGCCAGGATATAGAATTTGATGCCAGCAACTTAGATGGCATAAATGAATTGTTCGAAGAACCTAAAGAATCGATCCTAGAGGTTGAGAAGGCAAAGTATATTGAGCCAATATAGTTGGCCGACAGAGATATTAAGGCTCACAAACCATCAATTGAGGAGCCGTCAAAGTTGGAGCTAAAACCACTGCCAAATCACTTGAAGTATGCTTATTTAGGTAAGCACTCAACTTTGCCAGTGATCATTGCCACTGATCTCACTAATGACCAGGAGGAGAGATTGCTGGAAATATTAAGCAATTATAAGCAAGCATTAGGTTAGACCTTGGTAGACATCCGAGGTATCAACCCAACCATTTCATGCTTAAGATTATCTTGGAGGAGTACCATGGCAAGACCATTGAATGCTGGCTAAACCCAAGCATGAAAGAGGTAGTGAAAAAGAGAACATAAAATGGCTTGATGTCGGGATTATTTATCCCATTTTTGATAGCTCTTGGGTTAGCCTGGTGCAGTGTGTGCCAAAGAAGGATGGCATGACTGTGGTACAAAATAGTAAAGCTAAATTGATTCCCTCTAGAACTATCACAGGATGTAGAGTGTGCATAGACTATAGGAGGCTGAACAATGCCACGAGGAAGGATCACTTCCCATTGGCATTCATCGATTAGATGCTAGACAGGTTGGCAGGTAAAGCTTTCTATTGTTTTTTGGATGGTTATTCAGGATATAATCAGATTGCCATCGCTCCTGATGATCAAGAGAAGACCACATTCATGTTTCCATATGGGATGTTTATGTTTAGAAGGATGCCATTCGGCCTATGCAATGCTCTGGCAACATTCCAATGTTGCATGATGCCCATTTTTTTATGATATGATAGAGCACAACATGGAAGTATTCATGGATGATTTCTCAGTGTTTGGCAAAACATTTGAGGAATGACTACAAAATTTGGAGCAAGTCTTGAAGAGATGCATAGAGACAAACCTAGTGTTGAACTGGGAAAAATTCCACTTCATGGTGAATGAGGGTACTTTTCTCGGGCACAAGGTAACCGAGAGAGGATTAGAAGTTGATCAAGCGAAATTTAAGGTAATTAAGCAATTGCCACCCCCAACAAGTGTCAAAGGTATAAGGATTTTTCTAGGATACGTCAGTTTTTACCGGCATTTCATTAAAGACTTTTCAAAGATTGCTAAGCCTTTATGCTTGTTATTAGAACATAATTCCACTTTTGCATTTGACGATTCTTGTTTGAGAGCATTTCACCAACTTAAAGAGAAGTTAATCAATGCCCCTATAGTCGTGGCACCGAACTGGAATGAGCCCTTCGAGCTCATGTGCGATGACAACGACTATGCTGTTGGAGCAGTATTGGGACAAAGGCATGGCAAGGTTTTCCATGCCATCTACTATGCCAATCGAACCTTGAATGAAGCACAACTGAACTACTCTACGACCGAGAAAGAATTTCTCGCGATTTTATTTGCTTTTGACAAATTTAGATCTTATTTAATTGGTAACAAAGTTGTGGTTTTTACATATCATTCGGCATTGAAGTATCTCTTGGAAAAGAAGGATGCCAAGCCTAGACTAATCCGATGGATGATCCTACTTCAAGAATTCAATCTTAAGATCCGAGACAAAAAGAGCAGTGAAAACTTAGTAGCTAAACAATTTTATAAGAGATGAATTTCATAACGAGTATTTGCTTGTTGTTAATGTCATGCCATGGTACGCTGACATTGTCAACTACCTGGTAAGCAACATTCTACCACCAGACTTGGCATAGAATGCCAAGAAGAGGTTCTTGCGAGACGTTAGGCAATACTATTGGGATGAGCCAATATTGTTCAAACAGTGTACCGACCAAGTGATCTGCCGGTGTGTGCCCGAGGATGAGCATCATAACATATTGCATTTGTGCCATGCCATACCTTATGGAGGTCACTTTACTGGGATGAAGACTGCCGCCAAGGTGCTACAATCATGATTCTTTGGCCCACACTATATAAGGATGCCCATGAGTATGCCAAGCCGTACGACCGATGCCAACGGACAGGAAACATCTCTGACAGACACCAACTACCGCTTCAAAACATTATGCTTGTGGACTTATTTGATGTATGGGGGATAGACTTTATGGGTCCTTTTCCCCATCATTTGGTAATGTATATATTCTTGTGGTTGTTGACTATGTATCTAAATAGGTATAGGTTGTTGCCCTGCCAACAAACGATGCCAAGGTCGTTGCCAAGTTCTTGCACAAAAACATTTTTACTAGATTTGGTGCCCCTAGAGTGATTATTCATGATGAGGGAACCTATTTTAAATATAATCTAATCTCTAAAGCTTTGTGTAGGTATGGTATACAGAAGAGGATTGCCACAGCATATCATCCACAAACAAATGAGCAAGCCAAGATTTCAAACAAGGAGATTAAGAACATTTTAGAGAAGATTGTTAATCCATCAAGGAAAGACTGGTCCTTAAGACTAGATGAGTCCTTGTGGGCTTACAGGACTGCCTTTAAAACTCATTTAGGTACTTCACCGTTTAGACTGGTTTTCAAAAAACCATGCCATCTACCAGTAGAGCTTGAACATAAAGCCTACTGGGCCATCAGAACACTTGACATGGCATGAAGAGTTGCTGGAGAGAAGAGGTTACTAGACCTAAATAAGTTGGAGAAATTCATAACACAAGCATATTAGAATGCAATGATTTACAAGGAGAAGGCAAAACGCTTGAATGACAGCAAGATAACGCCGAGATAGTTTGAGGTAGGACAATGCGTTTTGTTATTCAACTCATGACTTAAGTTGTTTCCAGGAAAACTGAGATCAAGATGGACGAGCCCTTTTGAAGTTGTGAAGCCCTATGCCCATGGAGCTGTGGACATTAAGAACTAGAATTTGGGAGATGTTTTTAAAGTGAATGGCCAACATTTAAAGTAGTACATGGAAGGTGATCAGAACAATGCCAAGGAGGTGATCCTTTTGACAGAGGTAACATGAAAGCACCATCAAGTTTGAATTTTTGTAAATATTAGGATAGTTGTTTTCTTTGTTTTTAGGTTTATAGGTTTTTAATAGTTTTTCTTTCTGTTGTTTTTCGTTTTTATTCCTTGTCTATGTTGGAAGGTTTTCTTTGAGTCAATGCAGAATCAGTATGCCATGAACCATGCCAGGAACGATGTCAGGAGCAATGCCAAGGAGAGACTTGGCATAAGCCGATGCCACAATAGGAGAATTTTGCGTGCCAAGCACAATGCCAGAGCAACTTGGCATACGACGAATTGAAACATGAAAAGAGGAAGTAAACCCTAGCTTGATCGGTCCATTAAATAAGAGTGAGTATTTCTCTTTAAACCTAAACCCTAGCTGCCCAAAAATTGGGTTGAAATTTAAATTCAATCTAATCACCTTATCACTCCAATCTTTGCCAAATCTTATCACTTACAACCTTATCACTTCACCTTATCACTTTACCCTCTTTTCAAGTCAATTCTTTTTACCTTCTATCATTATCCCTATTTACTCATTTACTAACCCATTAAAACACCCAACCTTTTCACTTTCTTTCCCTAGCCGAATTTAAAGAACCCAACCCTCTCTCAATTTTCCACTTTTCTTTTCAAGCAAGAACCAAGCTTTACATCGTCTTTTCTTCTTTTTCCTTGACTCAAAATCATTCCAAATTCTTGCACGTTTCCAATGTCTTCTTCTTCTACCCTTTTCAACCGATTTTTCAATGAGGAGATCTAGAAAAGTTTGAAGCTAACTTTGCTTCAAGATCTTTTTGCTACGAGAAACACTTAGATTTCAAGATGAAGACAAGCATTGGCTTCCCTCCATAATTCACGGCAATAGTCTACATGCACAAGTGGAATTTGTTTTGCCAGCAAGAAGGGGAGATTTATGCCACCATTGTTCAAGAATTCTACGCTCATCTTGTGACCAAGGATTCTTCCTTTTTGATGATTCGAGGCAAGTGTATGCGTTTTTATGGGGGGTATATTAACACTATGTTTTAAATAGATGGTGCAGGGGATGAATATTTTGATTACGCTGAGTTGATTAATGCTGCCAAGAGAAAGAAACTGTTGGCAGACTTGTGTGAGCCTGGCACGGCATGGACAGTGTCATCAAAGGGACACCGCATGTAAAAGTGGTTGGCGTTGAAACCTTAATGGAGAGGATGGAATCACTTTGTCAAGGCAAATTTGATGCCAACATCCCACACCGAGACTGTATCGAAAGAGAGGCTGATCCTATTGCATTCCATCGTTATGGGGCAAAAGATTAATGTTGGCAAGCTCATTATTGATAAAACCTATAAATGTGCAGCAAAAGGTAATGACAGTTTTGTTTTTTCCTTTGTTAATTGCTAACATTTGCATGCTCCATTGTGTGCCAAAGCTTGATACAGATAAAGGTCAAAGGATCAAGGGAACAACAATCATAGCTACTATTTGGAGAAACCTCACAATTTCCGAGCCAAAGGACAAAGGCAAGGGGAAGGCAAAAGTGCCCACTCCAAAGGTGCCAAAGGCAGTGCCAGACACCATGCCTGAAATCGTGCCAGACAGTTCACTGGCAATGCTGTCACAAATTTACCATCGCCAATAAATCATTCTCTAAAAGCTAGAGAAAGCCGAGGAGCTCAATGTCAAAATGCGACATTACATACAAGCCAAGGATGTTGTAATCAGGGAGGCTCTTAAAAAATTGTCCACTGATTTTGTGCCAGAATTTCCAGACTTCCCTGCTGAGCGTTATGCCAGCCAGCCAGTCCAGTCCATACCCCATCTGATGCCACAGTCCTATTGTCTCCAGTTCAAGTCGAGTCTGCCAGTTCTGATTCCTCATTTGAATCCAAGGAAACCAAATCCAAGTCTACTAAAGACAAGTCATCAGTGACGCCTACTATACAGACGCCATCTGAAGCCACCGATGCACATGCCGCATCGGAACATGCCAAGAAAAAAAGAGGAAGTTAGAGCCTCCACTGCCGCTTCACAACCAATCATGAAAGGAAGAAAACAAATGGCCCTTGCCCATGGCCGATTCCTGAAAAGAAAGACCCACTTCACACAAGAAGAAGTCTCGAAAGAGGAGTCCTCTTCTATCTAAACTCCTTTACATTTCATTTATTTGCATTTACATGATCATGCATTTTAATTTTCTGTTTTAATTATATATATGTGTTGTTTTCTTGCATTGAGGGCAATGCACATCTTGGGTTTGGGGGTGTGCATTTTCCCCACATTTATGCCATGCCATGCACTTCATATTTAATTTCTGTTGCCATGCCATCTAGGTCATTTAGAATAGATGCATACCGAACCACTAAAAAAAGAAAAAGAAAATTTTTCCTCGGTTTAATCTTGAAAAATGTTAACACTTGTTAGGCAAGTTTAATTTGATCTAGGTGTCTGTCCAATGAGGAAATTCTAATCTTTAGTTGTCATGCCATGCCAGCAGAGTAGTATGCCAAGTTAGCTTGGCAATTTATCTCTAGTTTAGGGAACTGAAATTTCACTTAACACGTAGTATGTATCTAGTTCCTTAGCAAACATAGACTTTTTGAAACTATGCTCAGATTAAAAAAAAGAAGAAGAACAAATGATGCAAGGGTGAAAGAAAATAAACAAGGCAACAATGTTCTGCCAAGGCAAGAAAAAAGATAGAACTCTCCTCTACCTTAGGGTTAATAAACTACTTGGGGCTTCGTGGTTTGCTCCCTTTTAGTTTTTAAGTCCAAAAATCTAGGGTATGAGTTGAAGAGAAAGCCTAGTGATATCTAGATTAAGGTGGGGATTCATGGTATGCTCCCTCTTATTTCTTACGCTAAATAGTGTCACGAAGCAAGCTTAGATTAATGCCAGCAGAAACCCTTGGCAAAGAAAAAAAACTGAGTTTAGGTAGTAAATTTGTCTAAGGGAGTGAAAGGATACTTGATACATATTTCCTGCACATCATGCACTATTCATGACCTTGGACTAGAGTTATACTGCTGCACTTGAATTACTATCTGCTTGCATTATTGCACTAAGATACTAAGGATAGAAATAGAGCCAAATTCTGCTTGCCAGCACTTGTTGGCATTCTAACCAAAATTTTGTCGAGGTAACATTTTCACAGTTTTTTGTTTTTATTTTGATTGCATTACTTGAGGACAAGCAATTAGTTAGGTTTGGGGTGTGTTACCTCTCCAAAAGTACTATTTTAATGCCAATCTTACAATACTTTTGCTTTTTTAGGTACATTTAGTTGCATTAGGGTGTTAAAACCATGCATTTGCATAAGGAGTTTAGAATTCTATCTATGCTAGTGTGAAGGGTTGTTTTGTTGGCAATTTTGTAGGTTTGGCATAGTATTTAGCCTAAAAAAGCAACACATAAAGGAATGCCAAGTGTTGTTGGCACAAATGGACCAATAATGCTAGGCACCGATTGGTAGAGAAGTGAATTTGATGCCATGCCAAGAACCTGTTGGACCCTGAAAAAAATAGGACAAGATCAGGCTCCGAAAAGATAGCAATTGGATCAATCTCCGACAAATAGCAAATAAAATGGTGCCAAGATTGGTTGGCAGATTCATGCCAAGGCAACGTCGGCAGTATGATGTCAGCCCTAGCCTGATCAGTTCTCATTCAAACTTGGATAAGATGATTATCTCTTATCCCTTCAGTATTTAAAATTCAAATGAGGAGCTCATCCTATCCCTTCCTTGCACACCTATTTAAACACCAAGCAAGCAAGCATTTGGAGAACGAAAAATTGGGTGGAGTGATCGAGTGAGGAGTTGGCGTGCAAGAGGAGTGACGATCGGCTGCACTTTGGAAGGGTGGTTCGACCAGCTTGGCGAAGAGCCTGGATCGTGAAGGGCTGCATCGAGAGACCCCTTCTCACCCCTTCTCTCTTTCTAGTTATTTTACCTTGTCTTTAATGATGATGTACTTTGAAAACATTTACGGCTTTTTGGTTAAATCCCTCACCATGAACTAATCTAATAGTTGGTGGGGGATATTTGCGTTGAACGCTGTTTTATGTTTCAGTTTTTAATAATGAATCTGCTTCGGCATTGTTTTATCTATTCGGCATACTTTAATGTTTTCTAAATACTATGCCAAGCAAGAGCTGGCACTGTTGGCCTATTGCTTCTCAATATCTTAACAGACTTAGGGTGGCAACAATTAAGTTGTTGAATACTAAGGAGAGAAGCTTCGAAAGAAGTCGTTCAAGTAGATAAGCTTACTTCGGGAGTGAAATGTACCCCTTAGGAGTATATATTGGATCTTAATCAAATTGGTTTATTTAAAAGCATGCACTATAGAGATATAGGGGTTTTTACATGATCAATTTAGGACAATGACCATCGAGAGAGGCTTTGCTAATTTTGAATCCGCTAGGCAAATAATGCCACGACAGGTTGTTATTGAAGGATGGCATGGCATGAATAGCGTGAAAACCAGGCATTCCCTGCCAACGCTCATCATTCATTAAAGCATCTTCCTTGCCAATTTCTTACTTTAATTTCATTTCAATTATTTCCAAATCCAACTTTAAAACAAACAACTTTTTCTCAAGACAAGTAACAATCAAAGCAATTGAATTCCAAGTCAATCTCTGTGGGATTGATACTCAGCTTAACTGCTGTATTACTTGCAGACCGTGTATACTTGCACGCAAAAGACTCATCCTGGCACTATTTTATACTTTTCCAATACACATCTTCTGCCACTTTGTCCAACATTCACTTAGAGAGTCTACAGTACACCAATGGTTACTGAACTTTTAGGGTGCGTTCATTTTGGTCACCAAACTTTTCAAACTTTTATTGGGGTCACCCAACTTTTAGTCCACTTTCATTTTGGTCATTCCCGTTAACTTCAGAAAAAATACTGACTGACACATTAACTTTCTTTCTTACTCCATCTGCTTCTTCTTTCTTTGCTCTGTTTTCCTCTATAACTTTCAAGTTATTTCTTCCTTTATTTTCTTCTTCCTTCTTGCTCAGTTTCGAGTTAGAGAATAGTGTTATGGCTTATATTGATCAATGGACAAACTTTATGATTTTCTATTTTCTAGTTTTTTTATGTCTGAAGATTGTGAAAGAAACATGAACTTACCCAAGAGACCTTAAGTTAAAGGATTTTTCTAAGAGCATTTTTTGTACTGCTAAATTTTTATTGGTAATTATTAAGGATTTGTCTTGAAATGCTCCTCTTTTATTTTGAATTCTGGTTGTTGCTTTTGGGTATTTCTCAAACTTATTTAAGTGCATTTTGTTAGAATTATAGGAGCAATAATCTAAGAAATAATTAAATCATTAAAATAAATACAAAGTTTATTATAAAGACTGAACAAAATAGGAAAGAGAAATTCAAAGGAAAATTTCAAAATATTATTAACAGAATTGAAACCGTTTACTTGTATCCAGACAGCAGTTCGGATGAACAGATTTGTTGAGGCTTGTGAAATCACAGTTTCCTTACGGCAGATTCGTCCCCTCCTATGGTGCTTGAGAAGTGTTGGACGACCATCTCCCAAGATACAACAATAGTATGAACACAACAGTAGTACGCCTGCAGTGATCAGCAAACAGTAACTTCGTCTTCCTCTATCACCAAAAACACTAGTTTCAAAAATCATAGAGAGAACATACTTGAAAATACTTTGTGTTTGTATTGTGTGAAAACCTAAAAGGTTTGCACATTATTTATAGGGGTTTCATGAGGGAGTATTACTGGAAACAATATATTCTCATATTATGGTCATTAATTTCGTGTCCAAATAAATTCAAAAATAAGCCATTAATACCGTATTTAATAGAATATATAAATGTGAACTACAAGACGTTGCCTTCTTTTAATATCTGAAATTAAGGAAACCATATAATATCCTTTTAATTCGAATATTCAAAAAGATATGCCATATATAAAGGAAAAATTAATTTGTAGTGGGTAAAATATCTGCAGGCCCACGGAGGGCCTGACCGGTCTAAACATTCGCGTCACCCAGGACATACAGGTGCACTACCAATCTGAATGGGTTCAGTGAGCATCGATTTTCACCCCTTGTGCCTGTGCGTGAGACACAGTCTTAACCCAAGTCATTCAATGACTAGCAAGTGGGTTGATGTATATAAACACTTCCTATGCTTGTTATCCTACCAATGTGGGATAAGGGTTTTCCATTTTCCTTACATAGTTCACAAGTACCCTACTTTGAACATCAATTTCTCATTAATCACTCAACTGCTTTGAGCATATGAGATACCATTGTAAAGGTCTCATGGATCAGAATATGAATTAATAAATTCATCATTTGAATCTCTGCCTTTACCCATAGAAAATGTGCCTCAAAGTTTCCAATTTATGATAATTTTCCAACAATCCCTCACGTGAATGAAATTGATCATTTTATCAAAACATTTTGACTTGATGTGGTGATAGATTCTATGATCGATAGCTGTATAGGATAGGTAGGTGTCCACCCTTGAACCTTTCCTTGTGAAAGTATATTTACTTTACTGGATGATCAGTAGACATAATGTCCTTGAACTGTCTGTCGTTTGTGTAAACAATGATATACCTCACACAACTACCTCCATGGAAAGGATTTTAGTTCTCATGGTTATGTTCATATGGCAGTGAACATCTCCTTGGTTCTGCAAAAGTTTGAGAGAAAAATACCTTAATAGTCACCTTGATGTAGCCCCATTTCACTCTCACATAGGTGACTCATGTTGCTCAGCTTAACTGATCTAATCAGGCATATAAACGCAGCGGAAAAATATCCTATGAAGAATTTCCAGGATCTCATGCTATCATATTATTGTACGAAGTGGAAATCAAGCATACCTTGATATTTGATTCAGGAATCAGATTGAGTTGAGGCGCTGCCTTTCTAAAATACGACCGCCCTCTACAAGTATCCACACGCGAATGGACGACGAACGACTATCAAAATTCTAGTTCCAATCAAGATTTCAAAAATCTAGTCTTGTAGTTTGGTGGCTATTTCGAAAATCACTCTTAAAAAACCCCTTGGCATATATATATATATATATATATATATATATATGACTTGATTGGGGTTAGATTGAGTTCACTTATTATAATTTAATTAAAACTCTTTTAAATATATTATAAAATAAATTCCTTTATTTGATAAGGAATTCAAGTTCAACCAAAATCTAGATAATATGATTTATTTAATAATATTATTTATTTAAAAACAAATTTCTTATCCAATAAGGAATTTAAATCCAATCAAATCTAGATAATGAGATTATTTAATATTATTTATTTAATATTATTTTTTAGAAAAATAATAAAATAAATAAAATATTCTATCACAAGAATACGAATTTAACTTCTTTAAATTCGAATAAATAATCTCTCTCAATATAATTTAAGATAATCACATTATCTTAAATTCATTATTGGGAGTAATAACCACAACCATTCTTATCCATTCTTAGTGTGCGATCCTATAGGTTCAATTAACGTTGGCAGTAGACAAAATCACATTTTATTCTACAAGTCATAAGCAACCTCTAGCAAGACATTATGATTACCCAAGTTAAATGAAAAGTTCATAATCTGAGACAACCTTAATTCAGTTTATGTCATAATCCTTTTATCTCACGATATCTTGATAGAATATAAGGCATGGAAAATGTTAACCTTATATCGTTCCATCTTTAGTTTCTCGATGCCCAATTGAACTGATTAAACAAATGACATTGATCTCTATCAACTCATTTGAGAACGACCATGCATTTCTCAGTCTCAATCATCGAGGGGCCCAAAGATATCTCTCTTATGTTAAGAGAGATAAATTCCATCTTAGTTACTCATATCACTACATGATTCCTTATTATGTTCAAGCATAATCTTTATAATCGTCCGATTAAAAACGATGTTTGACTATGTCAAAACATAATAGTTATCATGTTGAGAACCGTAGCAATTTCAGGTCTAAGGATTTAATGTCACAGCTGTTTGAAGATTAATATTTAACTTTAATCCATGTATTAATCTCAAGACGAGTCGGTCCTAATATTTGTTCTCAACAAATATATAAATATATATATGTGAATTTGATTTGAATTTTATTCACATATTCATCTTATGAATATCTATCAAACTTCATACTAATCTTATCTTCTTATTGTTTCCACAATAATATTTGATTATGGATATTTAGAATAATAATATTCAAGGATACAAAAGCATGCAAATTTATCATAACAATAAATTCAATAATCAAAATATCACGTCCATACAATTGGCCTTAGGGCACTATCGCTAACACAATGGTCATTAAAAGCTTTGCATAGCCTATACCACTTTTGATCACTGTTTACATCATAGGAACAGACTTGGGAGAAGAACCCCCACAGTGACCATACAAGGTCTGTGCAATTAGGTTGTCCCTTTGAACCTATATCTTAGAATCTCAAGTCAACTAGGTAGGGGTTTCCTTCATATAGAGCCTTAAATTTTCCCATGTTTTAGTCATGTACCTTTCGACGTTTTCTCAACTTGATCTCAATTTAACGCTTTAGTGAGCAGATCTACAATGTTATCCTTTGATTTTACAAAATCAATAGAGATAACTCCAATTGAGATCAATTGTTAAATGGTATTATGTCGACGATGCATATGTCTCGACTTACCATTATTCATAAAGCTCTGTGCTCTGCTAATAGTTGCTTGGTTATCACAATATATGCATATTGTGGCACTGGCTTTACCTATTCAAAAATATCCTCCAAGAAATTTCAAAGCCATTCAGCTTCTTCTCCAGACTTGTCTAGAGCTACAAACTGAGATTCTGTTGTAGATCTGGTTATAACTGTTTGTCTTAAGGATTTTCACGATACGACTTCTCCTCACAAAGTGAAACCATATATATTTGTGCCTTTGCTATCTTGAATATCAGATAGCCAACTGGCATCAGAGTATCCTTCTAAAATAGTTGGCTCTCTAGAATAAAGCAATCCATAGTCTCGAGTATATCTAAGATATTTTAGTACCCTCACAATTGCTTTCTAATGGTTTTCACCCGGATTGCTTGTGAATCTACTTAAACTGCTCACAGTAAACGCAATATCTGGTATAGTGCAACTCATAGGTACATTAGATTGTCTATGACCCTTGCGTATTCCACTTGGTCAACACTTTGACCTTTGTTCTTGGACAAATGTTGGCATGTGTTTATTGGAGTTCTCGTTATACCAGAATTATCCTTGCAAAATTTCTCAAGAATCGTTTCCACATAGTGTGATTGCGTTAATATGAGACCTTCAGGTGACCGTTTGATTTGGATGCCCAAAATCGTATCAGCTAGTCGCATATCCTTTAGGTCAAACCTTGAACTTAACAAGTCTTTGGTACATTTTTACCATTTCATTGTTGCTTCCAACAATGAGTATATAAATAATATATCCAATGTTAGTAGTTTTGACATATACATATTTGTCACACTCATTTATCTTGAAGCTGTTTGTCATCATGACACTATCAAACTTCTCATGACATTACGTTGGTGCTTGTTTAAGTCAATACAAGGACTTCACCGATCTACAGACTTTTCTCTCTTGTCCTGAAACTACATGACCCTCAAGTTGTTCTATGTATATTTCTTTATTAAGATCTCCATTTAGGAAAGCTATTTTAACATCCATTTGATGTATTTCTTTATTTCGCAAAGCGGCAATTGCAAGTATCATCCTTATGGTGGTTATCCTTGATATAGGAGAGTATGTATCGAAATAGTCAAGGCCATCCTTTTATCGGTAACCTTTTTTTTATTACAATCGGTCCTTGCACTTATTAATTATTCCATCTGCTTTCATTTTCCATTTGAAAAATCCATTTAGAACTCAGTGGTTTAATTCCCAGAGGAAGATCCACTAATTCCCACGTATGGTTTTACATGATGGAATCAATTTCACTCTTAATGGCATCCTTCCATAAGGTGCCTTCAGATGAACATATAGCATGATTATATGTTTTAGGTTCAACCTCTAATATAAAGGTTAGAAAATCTGATCCAAAGGATTTTTCTACCCTTGCTCGTTTACTTCTTCGTGGCTCTATTTCAATCTCAACCCCCTGTTGATCATCTGAGCCATCTTTATCGATAGTCTCTTAAGTTCGTTTCATTGAACTTTGACCAACTTCCCTAGCTTTACAAGGGAATAAATTTTCAAAGAAAGGGGCATTCTTTGATTCCATTCTCGTATTCTTGTGAATCTCAGGGTTCTTCTATTCATACACAAGAAATCGATATGCGTTGCTATGTTTTGTAGCCAATGAAAGTACAATCCACTGTTTTAGGACCAATTTTCATTTGTTTAGGTAATAGAGCCATTACCTTCGCAAGATACCCCCACACTTTCAAGTGATTGTAGGAAGGTTTCAGACCTTTCCATAGTTCATATGGCGTATTATCTCTTTTCTTGCGGGGAACCTTATTTAAAAGGTAATTAGCTGATAGAATAGTTTCCCCCACATGTTTTGTAATAACCCATAACTTTCTAGCAAGGCATTCATCATTTCCTTTAGAGTATGATATTTTTGTTCGGTTACTCTATTGGATTGAGGAGAGTAAGGTGGTGTTACTTCGTGAATAATACCATGTTGTGAACAACATTCACCAAATGGTTCAACGTATTCACCACCACAATCACTTCTTACCAACTCAATCTTTTTATTAAGTTGGTTTTCAGTTTCTTGCTTACAGAGTATAAATTTCTCTACAGCTACGTCTTTGCTTTTAAGAAAATATACATAGCAGTATTTTATGCTATCATCAATGAATGTAATAAAATATTTATACCCTCCTCTAGTTTGGATGAATTTTAAGTCACAAACATCGCTATGTATTAGGTCAAGAGGTTTTGTACTTATTTTAATAGTTTAAAATGAAGACCTTGTTAATTTTGCCTCAACGCAAGTTTCACATTTATGACTATAATTAATGTGAAATGAGGGAATGTGCTCCAAGTTAATAAACCTACATAAGGTATCATAATTAACATGTCTGAGCCTACCGTACCATAAATAATATGACTCAAGCATATAAACAGAAGAAGAAATATTTTTCTTATTTATTATTTTAGCTTTTACAAAGATAGTATTAAGTTTCCACATATTATTTAATATATATCCTTTTCCCACAAATATTACCCCTTTTGACAAAATCAACTTATGGGATTCAAACACCATCCTAAAGCCACGCATACTTAGGAGGGTCTGAGAAACAAGGTTCTTTTGTATGTCAGGTTCATACAACACGTTTTGAAGCTTCAGCTCTTTGCCCGAAGTCATTTTCAAAACTATAGTTCCCCTCCCCTTGATCTTGGAAGTTTCATTATTGCCCATGTAGAGCTTCTCCTTATTCTCACTAGGGACCAACTCAACGAATGAGTCCTTGTCACTACAGATGTGACATGTGGCTCCAGTATCAAGCCACCATTCTCTTGGATCTGAGTTAACCGTGTTAATTTCAAAAATCACAGCACATACATCCATATTTGATACTTGCTTGGAAATTTCTTCCACAACATTGGCCTCATTCATTATGCCTCTTTTGAAGTCCTTATTGACTTTTATCATGTTTGGCTTGGCAATATTAGGGTTGACAGCTTTGTCGAGACTTTTTTGTACCTCTATTATGACTCATAGTTACAATGTTCACACGGTATACGAGAAATCTCAATAATGAACAATGCACCAAGTAGGTTAGCATGAAAAAAGAGGTGCACTAAGCACACTTAAATACCAAGTCTTTCAAGAAACCAATCCTAGACATGCACATTCAAAAGGATTTCCAATTATATGTTTAAAAGTGTTTCCTAGAATGGCAATAATTCTATAATAACAAAAAAATTAATTCTTGATTATTTTGATTGTGTTATCCAGATTATTATTCTGAAACAAAGTAACCAATGTTACTTCCAATTACAATTTCTATTTAACATATTTGTCCACAACAAATTTGAATAAATAAATTTATTCAATTGTTTCTTGTTTGAAAGAGAGATTAACTAAATTCGTTAAAATGGCAGGAATTAAATCCTAAAACGAATTATTTACGAGATCTTAGTTTCCAAAACTGATGGAGATTTCGTGTAGAAATCTCGTTCCTATCAATAATTTTCTCGAAGGAAATTATTAACAGAAAAGGAAATAATAATTATCACAATTAATAATAATTATTAAGTCAAAGATATGGAAATCAATATGAGCGAAATCTTACCAAAAATAACGATTTAATTTTGGTGGACAAAAATTTGGAAGGAATTAAATGGTCGTTACCAATTTCCAATGCAGTATAACTCCTTCTTGGTTTCCAAGTTTGTCGTTGGATGGAATATCACGTTACAACTTCTTTGTAAGTATTTATACAAATATCAGATACGAGTAATCTATTCATCTTGGATTAAAACTAAAAAGTAAATTAGTCATAAGATTGTTAGAATTATAGGAGTAATAATCTAAGAAATAACAAAATTATTAAAATAAAGATAAATTATATTATAAAAATAAAAAAGAATAGGAAGGGGAAATTCGAAGGAAAAATTCAAAAAATGAATAACAGAATTGAAACTGTTTACTTGTATCTAGACAATAGTTCTTATGAACAGTTTTGTTGACGCCTGTGAAATCACAGTTTCCTTAAGACAAATTCATCCCCTCCTATGGTGCTTGAGAAAGAATGGATGACCATCTCCCAGGATACAACAACAGTATGAACACAGTAGTAGCACGTCTACAGTTATCAGCGAACCGTAACCTCATCTTCATCTATCACCGAAAACACTAGTTTCGAAAATCACAGAGTCAAAACACTTGAAAATACTATGCGTTTGTATTGTGTGAAAATCTAAAAGGTTTACACACTATTTATAGAGGTTTCATGAAGGAGTATTACTGGAAACAATATATTCTGATTTTATGGTCATTAATTTTGTGTCCAAATAAATTCAGAAATAAGCCATTAGTACCGTATTTAATCGAATATATAAATGTAAACTGTAAGATGTTACCTTATTTTAATATCCAAAATTAAGGAAACAAACTAATATCCTTTTAATTCAGAATATTCAAAAGATATGCCATATATAAGGAACAATTAATTTTTAGTGGTTAAAATATCCGTAGGCACACGGAGGGTCTGACCGGTCAGCACACTTACGTCGCCCATGATGTGCGGGTACGCCCCCTATCCCAAATGGGTTTGGCGAGCTTCGATTTGCACCACCCTGAACCTGTGCACGAGGCACGGTCTTAAACGATGTCATTCAATGGCTAGTAAGTGGGTTGATGTATGTAAACACTTCCCATGCTTGTTATCCTACCAATGTGGGATAAGGGTTTTCCATTTTCCTTACATGGTTCACAAGTACCCTACTTTGAGCATTAATTTTTCATTCATCACTCAACTATTTTGAGCATATGAGATATAGTTGTAAAGGTCTCATGGAGTAGAATATGAATTAATAAATTCATCATTTGAATCTCCGCCTTTACCCACAGAAAATATTCCTTAAAGTTTCCAATTTATCACAATTTTCCAACAATCCCCCACATGAATGAAATTGATCATTTTATCAAAACATTTTGACTCGATGTGATGATAGATTCTACGGTAGATAGCTGCATAGGATAGGTAGGTGTCCACCCTCGAACCTTTCCTTGTAAAATTATATATACTTTATTGGCTAATCAGTAGACGTGATGTCCTTGAACTATCTGTCGTTTGTGTAAACGATGATATACCTTACACAACTACCTCCATGGTTATGTTCATATGGCCATGAACATCTCTCTAGTTCTGCAAAAGTTTGAGACAACTATACCCCAATAGTCTCCTTGAAGCGGCCCCACTTCACTCTCACATGGGTGACTTATGTTTCTCGGCTCATCGAAACACACAATGGTCATTAAAAGCTTTGCTTAGCCTATAACACTATTGATCATTTTTACATCATAGGAACAGACTTGGGACAAGAATCCTCACAAGGACCGTACAAGGTTTGTGCAATTAGGTTGTCCATTTGAACCTAGATCTTGGGATCTCCGGTCAACTAGGTAGGGTTTTCCTTCATATAGCTCCTTAAATTTTCCTGGGCTATAGTCACATTCCTTTCAATGTTTTTTCAACTTGATCTTCATTTAACCCTTTGGTTAGCGGATCCGCAACGTTATCCTTTGATTTTATAAAATCAATAGAGATAACTCTATTTGAGATCAGTTGTCTAATGATATTATGTCGGCGACGCATATGTCTCGACTTACCATTGTACATAAAGCTCTATGCTCTGCCAATAGTTGGTTGGTTATCACAATATATGAATATTGTGGGCACTGGCTTTGATCTTTCAGGAATATACTCCAAGAAATTTCGAAGCCATTCAGCTTCTTCTCTAGACTTGTTTAGAGCTACAAACTCATGTTCCATTGTGGATCTGGTTATAACCATTTGTCTTAAGGATTTCCATGACACAGATCCTCCTCCCAAAGTTAAACCATATCCACTTGTTCCTTTGGTATCTTGAATGTCAGATATCCAATTGGCATCGGAGTATCCTTCTAAAACAGCAAGATCTTTGGAATAATGCAATATATAGTCTCGAGTATATCTATGATATCTTAGTAAACTTACAATCACTTTCTAGTGGTTTTTGTAACGCCCTAGTTTTGGGTCTAGGAGTTCTCTAGGTTGATTAGACGGTTCGATGGACCATATTAGAGGATTCGAGCCGGTTTTGGGAATTAATTTGAAATTAATATTTTTGAATGAGGAAAAAATATGGAAAAATCCTAAAATCATTATTTAATATGTAGATGATTTTGGTCAAATCAATTTTACAAAAAAAAGTTTTGAAAAGTGACATTTTCAATCAGTGACCAAAATGTAAAGTTTTAAAACTATTTTTAGTGACTGTTTTGTAAAAGGGTCAAAACATAGAATCTTTAGGGAGCTATTTGCCAATGTCTTATATTAGACTTTTCACCTTAATTGGCTATTTTTAAAAAGGTTTTTAAAGGAGTATAAAAAGGCTTAGAGAATTAATTTTGTAATTAATTCTTAAAATCAATTATACGTAATGAACTTTCTTTAAAAGATTTTCTCCCAAATTCTCTCCAACCAAACGCTCTTTTCTACTTAAATTTTCTTATTTAATCACTTGATTTCAACATTATTTTATTTCCAAAGGAATTCTTAATGATTTCCTAACAAAACCTATTTGATTTGATCTTGTTTTCTCAAGAAAACTCATCCAATTAAGGGGAAAGTCAAGGTTAGAGGTGAACTTCGGTCTTCTCCTCTAATATAAGGTTCTTTACTGAAATTACCAAGTTATTGATCCTTTACATATGATTTCTAACGAGTTTTAATGACTTAATTATGAAAAGATGGTTAAATCAAGGTTTAATTGATGTATTTGATTGATTTTTGTTATGAATCTGTTTTGTTGGGTTCAAGATTTGATTTGAACATGATTTTGATGTTTGAAATGTTAATAAGTTGATTTTAACATTGGAATCTCGAAACTAGGTGAATCTCTAATTTTCTAGGTTGTTAGTTATGAGTTTTTGAGGAGTTGTGGATGTTTAATGAATTCTGGAGGTATAAGGATGAAGTTAATGTGTTTTTGGATGATAATTGATGTTAATTGATGGATTAAAACATTATGTTTTGGCTGGGTTAAGTTTGGAAGGTGTTTGATATTGTTTTCGGTTGTTGTGGAGTGAGATTGAGTAGAATTTGATGAGGATTTGTGTGAACTGATGTTGCTGGACTGTTGAATGCATTTTGATGCATTGGAACCTCTATTTTTGTATGGTTAAGGAAAGGGAGGTTGATCCTCATGCTTGAGGTGAGGTATCAGAAGCTATAAATGCTTGGATTTGTATTGGCGGACAAAGCTTTATGTTGTCGATGAGTGAGAATGTGTTTTATAGCTATTAAAAGGTTTGAAAGTTGTGTTTGGGAGTTTAGATCAAGCTTGAAACGCTGGTCTAAGCTTAGAAGTAAGTAAACGATGACTTCTTTCTCGATCTCGGTTTGGCAAATTGGTTTTGATGCACTTGTTTTGATAACTTTATTACTCACTATATATACATGATTTGAGCATGGTTTATTGCTGGAAAATGGTTATCTAATAATGTTGATGCATTTGTAAGTAATGCATGCTTTGATAATATTTTTCAACATTGGTAATGCAAGGTTAAATGCATTGGATAAATGGTTTCAATTGATGCATATGAAAACATTGAGTTAATGATAAAGAAATGAATTATATTGGCAAGTGATGGTATGTAAAGGTTATGGAGATGTTATCGGATATAGTTGGCAAACCATAGAGTTTGAAAGTGTACTATAAAAATTTGCCTTGGATATTGAGGGGTTTATGCGTACCGAACACTCCACCAAGTACCCTAACAGTTGAGGGGTTATATGGTACCGAAGATTCCCTTTAGTGGATTACACATCTAGATGTTGAGGGGTTTATGTGTACCAAAAACTCCACCATGGGTACCACAACGGTGGAAGGGTTTATGTGTACCGAAAAC
This sequence comes from Hibiscus mutabilis, assembly GCA_019671005.1. Lineage (NCBI taxonomy): Eukaryota > Viridiplantae > Streptophyta > Magnoliopsida > Malvales > Malvaceae > Hibiscus > Hibiscus mutabilis. The sequence continues at coordinate 49,627,584 of CM033719.1, forward strand.
TACCATTGGTGGACCTTGAGATACCGGTTGAGATTGTATGTTAAGTGTTGGGAGAATACTTGTTAAATCCGTGTATCCGATGTAATATTTGGTAAAGTGGAACTTGGTTGATAATCACTTGTAAGCCAATATAATTGATGTTGTATCTTGTGATGAATTATATGATGTATAATGTGATTTATACATGTTTGCTCTTTAAGCTTTGCATTGGGATTGAATGCATGAGAAGGCTTAAATTGAGGTATATATGTTGATGTATAATGTGATTTATACATGTTTGCTCTTTAAGCTTTGCAATGTGTTGGAATGCATGGAAAGGCTTAAATGGAGGTATGCATATGGGACTATGCATGTGAATCATGATAAGTGATTACATATGGTTTTAAGCATGTTTTGAAATGATTAAGTTCATGGAAAGTAAGGCATGATGTTTCATATGAAGTTTTGAAATGATGCTGATTTGAATTGATGTTTGAAACGATGTTTGAAGCAATGATGTGTTAAAGTGATGGTTTCAAATGAAGTTTGGAAAATCAGTTTTGAAATGCATTGATGTGGATTTGTTTTTTAGCACTCTTTACTAAGCATTATGTGCTTACGCTTTTTTTTTCATCAATGCAGATAAGTAAGTTTCAAAGGCAGCATGCAAGGGAAAATCCAAGAGCTTTGAACAAACTCTAGTATGGTTTTGGAAATTAGACTTGTAGTAATAAAGGCAATGTGGTCAATTGTTGTTTGGGAGGGTTGATTGCTAAAATCCCTGTTCGTGCAAGTTTTAGATGTTGTATTGGACTTGTATAGGCTTTATATGTTTGATATTGCCTTGGATTTATGTTTTGGATGTTGAGTAGGAAGCATGCCTGCAGATGTTGTGAATGTTTGAGTTGGATTGGTTTGAGTTGCTTTGAAATGTTGGTATGATTGATTAAAGTATGCCTCTGTTGATGTATGATGTTTAAGTAAGTGTTGGATGTGTTTTGAGTGAGCCAAAGTGTCATATGTTGGACCTAGAGATCATTATAGGCCTTTGTGTACCAGTACGAGTACCTAGGGATTGGTAAGCTGGGTTTGAAGTAGCTCCGTTATGAGGGTGAAGTGCATAGGGGTATCGGTACAATCAACCAAGTATCGATACACCCCTTGAGATTTGTACATCAGAATCGATACACGAGTTTTAGTACCAGTACGACCGCCCTCATTTTACAGTGTCATACGAATACACAGGGTACCGTATCGGTACACCTTATGGTCACTGGAATTTATGGTTTTAAAGGAAAAAAGATGATTGGTACGAAAACTATGTTGTACTATTACGAGTTGTTTTACGCACTGTATTGGTAAGATGGCTAGTGTACCGATACGCATAGTAGTTGTCTATTGAGCCGTATCAATACGAGCTTGCCCGTATCAGTACACATTGATGTTTCTTTGTGCTTTTTCCTGTTGAAGTCTGGAAAATGTGCAATTTGGTCCCTGAATGTTATGTAAGCAATTAATTAAGCTTGGATGATCATTTTGAGCTGGAATTTAACCTATGAGCATGAAACTGAATTAATGAAAGATTGATAAACTGGATTTTAAATTACCTCTATGTAATTTTTAAAAATTACATTTCGGTCCCCAAAGTGCATATTCGAGCAATTGAACCTTATTTTGCAATTAGTATTCAATGTAACATTTTCGCTGATGCATGTTCACCTTAGAAATTAAATTGATGCATTTAGACAAGATAAAAAATAGACCCAGTTTAGGTTATTAGCTCGGGTTTGCTTTGACAAACCTAATGTGATCCTTTTAGATCGGTTTCGGCTAGACCGTGTTAAGGGGGTTATAGTTTTCACCCGAATTACTTGTGAATATACTTAAACTGCTCACAGTAAAAGCAATATCTGGTATAGTGCAGTTCATGAGGTACATTAGACTGCCTATGACCCTTGCATATTCCGCTTGGTTAACACATTGACCTTTGTTCTTGGATAAATGTTGGCATGTGTTTATTTGGAGTTCTAGCTATACCAGAATCATCATTGCCAAATTTCTCAAGAATTTGTCCACATAGTGTAACTGGTTAATATAAGACTTTCAAGTGACCGTTTGATTTGGATGCCCAAAATTGTATTGGTTAGTCTCATATCCTTCATGTTAAACCTTGAATTTAACATGTCTTTGGTACGTTTTACCATTTCATTGTTGCTTCCAGCAATGAGTATGTCATCAACATACAAACATAGAATAATATATCTAATGTTAGCAGTTTTGACATATACACATTTGTCATGCTTATTTATCTTGAAGTCGTTTGTCATATGACGCTATCAAACTTCTCATTTCATTGCTTTGGTGCTTGTTTAAGTCCATACAAGGAATTTACCAATCTTCAGACTTTTCTCTCTTTTCATGAAACTACATGACCCTCAGGATGTTTCATGTATATTTCTTCATCAAGATCTCTATTTAGAAACGTTGTTTTAACATCCATTTGATGTACTTCTCGATTCCGAAAAGCGGTAATTGCAAGTATCATCCTTATAGAGGTTATTCTTGATATAGGAGAGTATGTATCCAAAAAGTCAAGGCCTTCCTTTTGTCGGTAACCTTTTATTACCAATCTAATGTTAGTAGTTTTGACATATACACATTTGTCACATTCATTTTCTGTTTGAAAAACCATTTAAAACCTAGTGGCTTAATTCCCGGAGGAAGATCCACTAATTCCCATGTATGGTTGTGCATGATGGAATCAATTTCACTCTTAATGTCATCCTTCCATAAGGTGCCTTCAGATGAACGTATTGCATCATTATCCATTTGAGGTTCAGCCTCTAGCATAAAGGATAGAAAATCTGATCCAAAGGATTTTTCTACCCTTGCTCGTTTACTTCTTCGTAGCTCTATTTCAAGCTCAACTCCTTGTTGATCATCTGAGCCATCTTTATCGATAGTCTCTGAAGTTCGTTTCATTGAACTTTGACCAACTTCCCTAGCTTTACAAAGGAATACATTTTCAAAGAATAAGGCATTCTTTGATTCCATTATCGTATTCATGTGAATCTCAGGGTTCTTCGATTCATACACAAGAAATCGATATCCGTTTCTATATTCTACATAGCCAATGAAAATGCAATCCACTATTTTAGGACCTATTTTTATTTGTTTAGGTAACCGAGCCATTACCTTCGCAAGACACCCGCACATTTTCAAGTGATTTTAGGAAGGTTTCCAACCTTTCCATAGTTCATATGGTGTCTTATCTCTTTTCTTGCAGGGAACCTTATTTAAAAGGTAATTAGCTAATAGAATAGCTTCCCCTCACATGTTTTGTGATAATCTAGAACTTTCTATTAAGGTGTTCATCATTTCCTTTAGAGTCAGTTTTTTCGTTTGGCTACTCCATTGAATTAGGAGAGTAAGGTGGTGTTACTTCGTGCATGTTGTGAACAATAGTCACCAAATGGTTCAATGTATTCGCCACCACGATTACTTCTTACCATCTTAATATTTTTATTATGTTTTTTTTCAACTTCTTGCTTATAGAGTATAAATTTCTCTATAGCTTCGTCTTTGCTTTTAAGCAAATATACTTAGCAGTATTTTGTGTTATCATCAATGAAGGTAATAAAATATTTATATCCTCCTCTAGTTTAGACGAATTTGAAGTCACAAACATTGATATGTATTAGATCAAGAGGTTTTGTACTTCTTTCAACAGTTTGAAATTAAGACATTGTTAATTTCGCCTCAACGCAAGTTTCACATTAATGATTATAATTAATGTGAAATGAAGGAATGTGCTCCATGTTAATCAACCTACGTAAGGAATCATAAATAACATATTCGAGCCTAACGTGCCATAAATTATATGATTCAAGCATATAAACAGAAGAAGAAATATTTTTCTTATTTATTGTTTTAGCTTTTACAGAGACAATATTGAGTTTCCACATATTATTCAATACATATCATTTTCCCACAAATATTCCCCCTTTTGATAAAATCAACTTCTAGGATTCAAACACCATTCTTAAGCTATGCATACTTAGGAGGGTCCCAGAAACAAGGTGTACATACAACACATTTTGAAGCTTTAGCTCTTTGTCAGAAGTCATCTTCAAAACTACAGTTCCCTTCCCCTTGATCTTGAAATTTGCACCATTGCCCATGTCGAGCTTCTCCTCGTTCTCACTGGGAAAAAACTCAACGAATAAGTCCTTCTCACTACAGATGTGACATGTGAATTAGTATCAACCATCATTCTCTTGGATTTGAGTTAACCATGTTAATTTCTAAAATCACAACACATACATCCATAATGGATACTTGCTTAGAAATTTCTTCCACAATATTAACCTCGTTCATAATGCCTCTTTTGAAGTCCTTATTGACTTTCATCATGTTTGCCTTGGCAATATTAGGGTTGACAGCTTTGCCGAGCCTTTTTTGTTGTACCTCTATTATGCTTATAGTAACAATGTTCACACAGTATATAAGAAATCTCAATAATGAACAATCCGCCAGGTAGGTTAGCATGAAAAAGAGGACGTGCACTGGGCACACTTAAATACTAAGTCTTTCAAAAAACTAATCCTAGACATGCACTTTCAAAAGGATTTCCAATTATTCGTTTAAGAGTGTTTCCCAAAATTAGTAATAATTCTGTAATAACTAGAAAATTAATTATTGATTATTTCAATTTCGGTATCCAACAGAATTATAATTCTGAAACAAAATCAGTAACCAATATTATTCCCAGTGACAACTTATGTTTAACAGATTTGTCCACAAAAAAATTGAATAAATAAATTTATTCAGATTGTTTCTTGTTTGAAAGAGAGATCATATAAATTCGTTAAAATGACAGGAATTAAATCATGAAACGAATTATTTACGAGATCTTAATTTTCAAAACTGATGGAGATTTCGTGTAGGAATCATGTTCATCTCGATAATTTTCTCAAAAGAAATTATTAGTAGAAAAGGAAATAATAATTATCACAACTAATAATAATTATTAAGTCAACAATATGAAAATCAATATGAGAAAAATCTTACCAAAATTAATGGTTTAATTTTGGTGGCCAAAAATTTGAAAGGAATTAAATGGTTGTTACCAATTTTCAATGTAGTATAACTCCTTGCTTTCCAAGTTTGTCGTTGGATGCAATATCACCTTGCAACTTCATTGTAAAAATTTATACAAATATCAGATGAGTAATCTGTTCGCCTTGGATTAAAAATCAAAAGTGAATCTTTCTTAAGATTGTTAGAATTATAGGAGTAATAATCTAAGAAATAATAAAATCATTAAAATAAATACAGAGTTTATTATAAAGATCGAACAAAATAAGAAAGGGAAATTTGAAGGAAAAATTCAAAATATGAATAACAGAATTGAAATCATTTACTTGTATCCGAACAACAGTTCGGATGAACAGATTTGTTGAGGCCTGTGAAATCACAGTTTCCTTAAGACAGATTCGTCTGCTCCTATGGTGCTTGAGAAACATTGGACGACCATCTATCAGGATTCAACAACAGCATGAACACAGTAGTAGCACATCTACAGTGATCAGCGAAACGTAACCTCGCCTTCTTCTATCACCGAAAACACTAGTTTCGAAAATCACAAGGTGAAAACACTCTGCGTTTGTATTGTGTGAAAACCTTAAAGGTTTGCACACTATTTATAGGGGTTTCACGAGGGAGTGTTATTGGAAACAATATATTATGATATTATGGTCATTAATGTTTTGTCCAAATAAATTTGGAAATAAGCCATTAATACCGTATTTAATCGAATATATAAATGTGAACTGCAAGACGTTACCTTATTTTAATATCCGAAATTAAGGAAACAAAATAATATCCTTTTAATTTGGAATATTCAAAAACATATGCCATAAAAATTAATTTGTGAGGGGGTCCCAACATTGGCATCGCCCAAGATGTGCGGGTGCATCCCCCAACCTGAATAGGTTCAGCAAGCTTTGATTTGCACCCTTCTGCGCTTGTGCGCGAGGCTCAACCTGAATGGTTTGATGTATATAAACACTTCCCATGCTTGTTATCCTACCAAAGTGGGATAAGGATTTTTCATTTGCTTGTTCTTGGGGTGCTGAAAATTCAAATCTTTCCTGTTGTAAATATCCTTTACCTCGCTTTGATGATCGCGAAGTAAAAGATATCTCAGCACTTCTTTTCTGACCTTGGGATTCTCTTTCAGCCTTCTCTCAGACAATCTCCATTGCTTTAGCTCTATTAATTGCTTCTTGAAAATCCCTAGGAATAATAGCCACCAGTACCTCTTGATAACTGGCATCTAAATCACTTATAAAACTATCAGTGATGGCTATCTCGGCTGGTAGCAATTCAGAAGCAAACCTACTTAATCTATTAAACTCGCATTCATACTCATATACTGAACAATCCCCCTGCCTCAGATCTAGGGACTATTGTCTCATTTCTCGAAAAAAAATATCTCCAATGTATTTCCTCCTAAACTCTCGGAGGAAAAACTGCCAGTTTACTTCTTCGTGAACTCGGGCAGTAATATTATTCTACCAGACCAAAGCTTGTTCCCTCAATAAGGAAACTGCACCTTCTAGTTTTCCTTGGTCGTCACAGTCGATCAGAGTCAACATAGTATGTATATCATTTAACCAGACATCACTATCACCTTTAAAATTGGGATCTTGCAGCTTCTTTAACTCTTTAGGTACAGAAATCCCATGAGGTCTATTTATAATCGCATCTAAAGCCTGCAGGAATGTATTCCGATTCTGTACTGGCATTTCCTGTTGTACCTCCTCTTCGACCTATAGGGCATTTTCAAGCCCCACCTGTCGAGTAGCATGTCAGGATCGCTCTCCTTCTGACATCTGTACTCAACATATACTTAAAATAATAAGCAATTGCATCAATCAAACAAGTTTCATTTTCAAGAAAATACGACATCCTAGTGGCATGTACTCTTTAAAATACTTTCTTTGAGTTTAAATTACTCCAAAACCGGCTAAACCTATAGCTCTGATACCAATAAATGTAACACCCATTTCCCGTATTCGTACACCGAACACGAGTCGGAAATGTCACAATAATTAAAAATTATTTTACCTTATGAATCAGGGCTATTTCAAAATTTCAATTAACTTATGGATAATAATAACATTAAAACTAAATTCTAATCATAAAAACGCAGAAATTATACATAACACATACTATTCATTATACATAAACGAAATCATTACAAGGCATGCCGATTTTATCTTTTAACAAATTAAACAGGTTATTTCGTACATGCCACTATTCACATATAAAACCAAGGATGTCACAAGTACTGAAAATAGCCTGTCAACTTTATGTCTTCACAAAAGATTTGATGCAACAGCTCCGTCTAATCTTACTCCGGTTTACCTACGCATATTACAGAAATACACGCTAAGTATAACTTAGTGAGGCATAAATAGTAACATATATAAAATCTTTATAATGCATGATACTTTCCAAAAACCTGATATTTATATAAAAAATATACATACTTCGTAATACCAGAATATAGCCCAAGGTAAATATTAAGTACTTTAAAAGTACTATTCTTTATTGCTTGCAGACACAATAAAGTGCCTATAACATATATGACACTTTAAAGTACCGTTAACTTTATGATACTCTTCAAGTGTCATTAACTCATAGAATGTCTTATATGGTTGATGGTGCCTTTAAACCAACTAACCAACTTATACTGTTGATGGTGCCTTTAAACTAACTAACCAACTTATATGGTTGATGGTGCCTTTAAACCAACTAACCAACTTATACGGTTGATGGTGCCTTTAAACAACCTAACCAACTTATATGATTGGTGATGCCTTTAAACCACCTAATCCATACTCGAGTAATATATTTTTACATTACTAAGGGCAACCTTAAAAACAATTCCTGCGATTAAGGGCAAATAACACAATATCCATACATATATCACATAAAACATTTTATATTGGAGCAGTTCATACCCCAATTTGCTTTATAATATTCATGGTATACTGCCATAATCTGTAAATCATTAAAATAAAGTACCATGCTAGAAAAACATATATGCACTCACTTTAGCCTTGTAATGCCCCTTTTTCCTATTCGATTAATCTCGAACTTTTTCTTTTCCCGGTCTACTAGTACAACCTTGATCTTTATCGATATCTAGATGAAGATAACATATACCATTTCACAACATATGTTAGAACATACTCAATCTATATAAAATAATGGAAAGTAAATGAATAAATTCCATTATTTACAAAAATTGATCCAATAAAATTTCCATATTCGAACCAATATTTCTTAAACTATTCTTTAAATTTCCAACTTCTCCCAAAATTTACATTTTAGTTCCTAAGGACACTTTTAAGCCTCCAAACATTATTTTCAAGCCAAATCCTTACAATTCTCACCATTCACACTTTAGGACCCAAACTTTAAAAATTAACATAATGGTCCTTGAATTTTCCAAAATTTGCAAAATGGTCCCAAAATTAGAATAAACTTCAAAATCAACATCCAAGTCACTTAACTCGATTGTTCAATCCAATACACTTCAAAAACAAGCTTAATAATCAAGTCCCTTAACTTTCCAAAATTTACAATTTGGTCCTTAATACAAAATAATTAGGAATTTTCATTCCAAACACCTTGTATTACCATTTTAAATCATTCTTTCTTGAATCACATCCTAAAATTCCAAACTTAGCATAAACCCTAATTTCCATCTTTCAAGAACATGAATATTTCTTCAATCTAACAACATAAACAAGCTTGTATAACATCTTTCTCATCATTTCCATCATGAAAAATAATTTGCCATAGTTTCCCCTAATCTAACCGAATGGTCACTTAACCATTTTCCTTGAAATTTCCATCATTTGAACCATAGAAACAACATCACAAGCATCTTTCTAACAAGAACATCCATTAAAACATAAGTTTCCATCATGTCCTTCATCCACCCAATTCACCAAACTCGACTTAGAGACATGAAAACTAAGTAAAACTTATACCAAAAGATAGAGAATTTAATGAAGATTAAATTCTTGTTTCATGTCTCAAGCATAAATCTAACCATGGAAGCTTAGAAATCAAATTAAAAATTCTCACCCCTTGTCTTGGATGAAATTGGCAGCCCTTGGAGAAGAAGAGAGGATTTTTCAACTTTTTATTCTTTTAATTATGCCAAATGGCATATTATACACCTTATTTAATTAATAAAACCCCTTAATAGTTAAATGACCACTATACCCTTAAGTTATAACCAATCCCATGCCATCACATGTCTTTTCTTATCCAAAATAATCAATAATAATAAAAAAAGTAAGGGTGAAATGACCTTTTTACCCTTAATAAACCAACTTATCTTAAAAAATGCCATTTTCACCTATTTCACCAAAAAATTCATAGAATCGAATTTAAACCAAATAAAAAACGATTCAAAAACTATACTATCATATTCTTTAATTCTTTCTAAGGCTTCCATAAAAATTTCATAATTTTTGAGTTCGAATAATCATTCGAATAAATCTCTGAAACTTATTCCCTTTATAGTTTTCACACAAATCCCGTACCAAAAATCTGATTCCCACCAAAATTCTTATACCAGGATAAACTATTCATTTTTTCCATGTTGGTCCCTAAACTTTCCCAAGTTTTTACGTTAGCCACCAAACTTTGAATTTTTACGTTTTAGTCACTGAACTAAAAGCACTAACTTTTAATTCCTTGCATTTTAGTCACTAAGCTAATATTGGAGTATTACACAGGTCACACTAAAAGAACAAAATGGTGGATAGAAACATTACAAACTAGTATAGAGTATGGAATGTGTCGATACTATGAATTTTAGGTACATGGTAGCCTATCAAAAATATTTGAAAGGAAGAAAATTTGGGGAGTGAGCTAGGGAGCTCAGTGTGTTCCGAAAGTGCAATTAAAACAAATAGGAAAATCAAACAGTAGAATTTTATTCCATGAGCACATAATAAGGAAATAATAAGATTTTTTAAAACTCCTAACTACCCTCAAACCGAACTCTAGCATGCAAATCCCTAGAACTGCATCTATAAAGGCTTAACCCAGGCCCGTTGGGCGTAGGTGCCGACCTAAGGAATGCCTTAGGTCTAGAAGGAATTACCCTAGCCAAAGCGTAAGAGCCTACCTAAGGAGATACCTTAGGTTCATAAGGAATTACCCTATCCGAAGCATAGAAACCTAGTACATAAGAAATTACCAACCTGGTTAAGACTAAACCTGCAGAGACTTGATATCATATACCAAGCACCCCAATAAAAAAGTTTAGGCAGTAATAATAATAATCAATAGTAAGTTGTACTAACAATAGATATAAAGCAGGAAATTGTTTTCAATGAAACAGTAACCAGAGAGCATGCTATCAAATTAGGTACTTAGGCATAAATCAGACAGATAAAATGATCATGCTTAAAATTAGGGAATATGTTATATTTTTCAAAATCAGAGAATATCAATCATGTGCACTTGATCAATTCAGACAAAACATTTAAAATGTTTATATAGCACACAAGGAACACACCTCAAAAGTCCAAGTCGGTCAGATGGTCTACGGAGCACACGTGTTACGTTGTGATGTTGTACTAGAGCCTAAGTCACGACGAAACTAAATCAATACAAGAATAATTTTTTTGCATGATAATTCACAATGTATCGATACATACGAGTCACAACGGGTTCACGCGGTCGCACATATTGAGAGGAGCTGGGCAGATGCACGATCAAGAGAAACTCTAGTACCTTTAAAAAAATAATATCATGCGACAATCCTTTTTCAATAACTTCCCCTTAAATAAATTAACATAATACATATGCATGTTCGGTTTCAAAGTCAAATTCGAAGGCTTTTAGGTTAAAATTTTGCAAAACAGGCTTCAAAAAAGGACTCAAGACGTAACAGAACAGAAAATAAGGGCTTTCGAAAAAAGTTGTCTTTTTAGTCAGTATCAATGGTCAGAATCAATGGCCAAAGTCAATAGGTCATAGGTAACGATCAAAGTCAACATGTCAAAGTCAACTAGGTTAACTCAGTCGGGTTGACTCAGATGGGTTGACTTAGAAGGGTCAGGTTGGACTAAAATGATTTAGGCCAAATTAACTCGGGTCAAATATTTTTGCTCAGGTCATTGGGCTCAGATTAGACGGGCTTGAGGCTAAAGGCCATTGGGCTTTAACAAGCCAGCCTACACTCTAATTAGCAAATTTGTCTTGGTTCATTAGGCCAGACCAAATTCATTAGCCAAATCGGTCCAGGGCTGAGCCGGCTCAGCTCATAGGTGAACCGACCCTTGATAGTCAAAAATTGCCCTGGGCGACACGTGTTCGCCACTCTTGGCCTAAATGGCCAAAAACTACCATGAAATGATAGAAAATGATGAGAAACAAAATATAACGGTTTCAAAGCATACTGAGTTAGGATCGACAAAGAATATGGTTAAAATGAGAAAATTAAAAGTTTTCTTATTTTTCGATAACCCTCAAGCAGCGACGAAATGATGATCGTGGAGTTGGGTTTTGCTCGTCGCAGCACGTAGAGTTCAATAGTGGCAACTGAGCCTCAAACAGGTGATAGGGTTGCTGGAATCGTCGAAAAATAGAAAAGGGGTTCTTGAGTTTTTGACGAACGTTCGATCGGTTCTCTACAATGAACGGTGCGGAGGATTAATCTAACGACCCATGTTTTGAGACTCGAGGGTCAAATTTCAACCGAGACATAGGCCCTGTAATACCTCAAAATTTTGGCTAGTGACCAAAATGAATAAAAATGAAAGGTGGGTGCTAAAGTATAAACTTAGGAAAAGTTTAGGGACTAAATTGTAATTTTAAAAAGTTATGCATTTTAGTCTCGTAAATGAATAGTTTACCCCCAAGAATGACATTTTCATGTTTCCCAGATTTTTCGAACAGAATTTTTGTTAAAAGCTATAAAGAGTTAAAGTTTGAGAAAAATTTGAATAATCGGATCGAAAAGAATAATTGAGATATTTTGTTAGGTGATAAGGCAAGGTTAATAATATCTTTTCTATGCCTTAATTTATAAGGATTTAACATGGACCATTGGATTTAAGTTGATTTTCCATGTTAAATATGAAACATTGGATGAATAATGGCGAGATTGAAATTTTGGAAAATTACAAGGGTAAAGTTGGTAATTACTAACTTATTGGTTTATTTTTAACCCTTGGATGAATAATTTGACATGCGTCAAGATGAGAGGCATTGGATTACAAGGGCAAAATGATTATTTTGTCATAAAATAGATTTTTAATTAAAGTTTCTATAAATAATGACAAATGGCCTAAATTAAAACAATTGGAAATCTCAAGAAATTTTTCAAATTTCTCTATCTTGCCGAGACCACTTCTTAAGGCATGAAAACATTTTATTTTTGATTTTCAAGCTAAATTATTAGGAATTTGGATGAATGCATGAAACATGAAATTGTTCTTCATAAAATTCTCTATCATTTGGTATTATTTGTTCATGGTTTCCATGCTTGAAACCTAAGTTTTTGAATTTGGTGGATGAAGGGGATTTTGGGTTTTGATATGGAAATGATTGATAATGCTTAGAAATGATGTTTTAAAGTTGAATTCATGCTTGAATTAGGTTGAAGATCAAGCCTAAAGTGACCTTTCATATTCGGCTATGGTGAAATAATTAGGAAAAATGTTGCAAAACTTTTACTAAGGTTAGACATGATGAATGAATGGTTTTACAAGCTTTAGAATGTTGTTTGGACCATTTTGGAAGTTTGTTAAGGTTAAAGGATTAAATCGGATATTATGGAAATTAAGGGGTTTCAAGTGGAAATTGGTTAAATTAAGGTATCATGCATGAATAATTGTTGGAATGATTTATGAATCATTCTTTGATTTGAATATTAAAGGAAATTTGAAGCATTGATATTGGTATGAATCGTATGAAATGGATTTAGTATCGAATAAAAATTGAAAGAATTTGTAGGAATTTCTTGTCCTATCATGTTCCTATGTTAGTATGATACTAACATGTAATTTTTGAAATGTACATGTGTTGTAAATGATGTACATATAGATCGTGATCAAAACAGAGATCAAGCAAACGACCAAGAAAAGGAAAAGGATAAAAATTAAAGCTTAGCGAGGATTTGAATTTTGACCTATATAAAGTGTCAAGGTGAGTGCAATGCATACATAACATGATACATGGATGTTTTATACACCATTAGGAAAACTTGCGATGAGTCTACCTTGATACATGGATGTTTTATACATGGATGTCATTTGTGACACCCTAAATCGGGCCTAGAAAAGTTACCACTATCTAAGTGATTAACTAATTGAATTAGGTGTTAGTCAAAATAAAAGAATTGGAAATTAATTCAGGGAAAAACATTAGCTAACATAATTAAAGGACTAAAATGTTATAACCAACAAGTTAGAGTGCCAAATTAAGATGACCAAATTGAAACACGAATAAAACAATGAAATTTCATGGTAATTAGACCATTTAGTGGTATTGGAATACATGTGGCAAGGTTAATACACATGTGGCAATTAAGGGTGTTGGCTGGCCATATTGTTGAAGGAAAGAGAAAACAAAAATTGATTCTTCTTCAACCTTGCAATAGCTATAACCGATCCTAGCAATTAGAGAGAGAATAGAGAGAGTGAGCTGGTAACCATGGAAACATGAAGTTTTGGGTTTATTTATGCAGATTTTGAATCTTTGTTTGAGTCTTCTAAGGAAGAAGAGTAAGTAATCTCACTCATTTCATTGATTTGAAGCTGTATATGAGAACTATATGTATATGAACTCTTGTTGTTTGAGTTGTGGTGCTTTTGATTGAATTTATAGTTACATTGTTTGCTGACAATCTGTCATAGTTTGAATGCCAATATGTTTACATGTGGTTTAAGTTGTTAGAAAGATAATCAATGCTGGAAATTGTTAGGAAGTTGCTGGAAATTTAGGTACTAAATTGGTATGACTTGAATGTAACATGGCATGAAAACTGTTTTGATCACATTGTTAGTGAAGATTGTGTAAACATACTTGATTATATAAAATGCTATGTTTTGATCACATTGGTAGGTGAATAAAACTTACCTTGTATTAGTATGTATATAAGTTGAATTAATATGTTAGAAGTACCGTCCATGTGATTAAAGAAGCTAGAAACTCAAACTAGTGTAGTCTGCCCAGAACACTCTGTTCTGGGCAGTAACTTTGAAAAATCACCAAATATTGTATAAAGGGAATTTAATGCTGAAAATTTTATGTACAATGCCTTAATATGTCTAAAATCATTAGGAGGAAACAGAACTGAATTCTGGATTGTAGAATGAATGGTAGAAATGAAGCACTAAGGATAGTGCAAACTGTCCAGTGTTGTAAATTGCCCTGTCTTTAAACAAAAAACTGTATTAATTGGAAAAGATTTAAAATGCAAGGCCTATATAGTTAGAAGGAAAATTAAGTTAGCTTTCCAACGGTACAAACCAATTGAAATTCTGACGTACGAAATGAAAGTTATGCATATTTTAGTAAACAGTGCACAAGTTGCTAGGCAGTAGCAGCAACACCCATGATGTTTTGAAATGAATGAATTATGTACTGCTGCCCTGTTTTGAAGAAATGAATGAATCATGTCCTGACCTTGATTTACTTGTATGAAATGTTCGAGCGAGAAGAGAACATTGGAGAAGGGTCTAAGGAGGAGCATTCGAAAGCTAGAAACAAGGGGATTTGGATCCAAGATTAGCTAAGCTTGGAGTATTGTGAGTGTAGTTTAATATAGGGCTGGGACTTAGGTCCTAACCAAAGATACATGTTTATTTCTTGTTATTTCATGTCATGTTAATATACTTGATTTAAGCTTAGTTGTGATGAAAAAATGGAAGAATGGTTTAAGCTAAAACTTGGGATCTAATAGTAACATGTATGTTGTTAAATTATCGAGGAAGAAAAGTGAAAACAAATGTTTGAACCTTGATGCCTTGATTGTGATCATTTGGAATGAGTACCTAAATTTAATTTTATGATCTAATTACTTGCTAACATGATATAAATCATGAATTAAAGATCTTGCTCGATGCCTAAGAGATGTCATAAGTTAATTGCTTGCTTGAATGACAAGATTAAATTGTAAAGTGTAGAGCTAAGGCTCAATTGGCCTAAGGGTTGTGTATATGAACATGATCTTGCAATCTATCACTTGAATTGATCCTTGAATAAGCTATTGCTTGACATAAACATGTAATACTTGAACAAGTGATTCATAATTGAACAAAGCCTTGGTTGTTAGTGGTCATAGGTAGAAGGACATGCCTTAGAGCCTAGAGCTCATTATGTCATGGTGGACAACAGTCCAGGGCTAAGGCCCCTAATTGGCGACAGACAGAGGGTACGTATGTGTTGTCTTTGGTGACAGTAGGAGGGTTGACCAGTACTACGGTACATCTTGAGTCGACAGTTGGTTGGAGACTCGATTACCTGGACAACTAAATACCAAAGGCTTAAACTAAAGAGAGCAAATGATAAATAATTAAAGAGTAAAGCTTACATGATACTTAAGTGTCTTAATACTTGAACTACTTGATACTTGAATTACATGATACTTGAGTTTCTTGATATATGAACTAGTTGATACTTGAATTACATGATACTTGAATTACTTGACACTTGAATGCCTTGATACTTGAATTACTCGATACTTGAATTTCTACTTGAATGGTTTATAATCCTTCTTGCATCGATGTGTGCCTAATGTTTTGCTTGAAATGATATGTCACTAAATTTGAAAATGATAAGTGTGCATTTAAAGCTTGAATTCGAATTGCTTCTAACTATGACTAGGCTCAAACTTAGTTAATTGATACATGTCTTAACAATTGGTTAGAACTAGTTACTACATCTCTAAGTACATTCTTGTACTTAACACTCTTGTTTCCATTCTTCCCAACCACAGGTTAAAGGATTCGATCGTTGCTTGATCCTGAAGCCTGAATTCTTGAGCTGGAAGCAAGACACAAGCATAGCTAAAGTATGGACATACTTGTTTTGTACTCCCCTAGTTGGTGGAACTTAGTTGTATATAATGTCTAGTTCATGCATTTTGAACACTTGAACTTGTATATGTATATATGTCTTAAATGGGCCTATCATGTTATGAACTTGGTGGTTAATGTAAATTAAGTAAGGAACTATAATTCTATGTAATGAAAATGTATCTTGCTGCACATATAAGTATTGATATATGTCTAATGAATGTTCAAAGTAATTGACATAGACTATTGTGTTATTTGAATGTCTTGTGAAAGAATATAGTCTCTTGTGTAAACATACATTGTTGTAGTATTTTTATAAGCTTGAATGGTAAATGCCGAAAGGTAAGGGTGGCATATGCTTGCTTGGAATCAAGGTAGTGCAATGGATCATGATTTGTAAGTTATGAATGAAATGATATATGTAATCAAGTTAATGAACAATGAAATGAAAATGAAAACTTGTTTGCTTTGTGGTTTCGAATGATGATGTTGTATGATGATGATAATTGAAATTTTTGGTAACCTATAATGTATGCAAAGGTGATTGCTTACATGTTAAGTATTGTATGTTTGGTTACTTGTTAGTTAAGTATCTCATCTAATAGGGATGAGTTAACATGTTCTTGCTTTTATTGTTTATTGGTAACGCTCCCGAACCGGTTTCCTGCAAACCCAGGTAGGGGTGTTACATTTTATTGGTTATTAGAGCTTTTTAGTCGGTTCTAGGACTAAACCGGACTCTCTTGCATCATATACGATACTTGTGCCACCTAGGAGACTTGTATTGTATCTCTTGTGTCTTTGCTTAACTAAATTGAACTCTTAATTGTTCAATTTGAACATAGAATGTATGAAACAAGGCTCGCTCGGGATGATGAAAGTCTCGTAGGCTCCTCAAATAAAGAGGATAGTGTAAGGATGGAGCATAATCCTCTACAGCAACAAGCTGAACCTAGAGCGCAAGCTCAACCTCAAGCCCAAGCTGCTGCTCAACAGGAAGCTTCTGCTATAAATCATGTGCAGCAGGAATGTCTCCTGAGCATGAAGGAGATGTTCGATCATCTTGTAATTACCTTGAAACGAGACCATTCTATTCCTCCTCCGGTTCCTACTCCAACTAAAGCCCCTATTGACAAAATGGCTCAACACCGAGCTTATACCTTCACTGGTACTAATGAAGCCAATCCTGATATAGCTGAGTATTGGTTAGAGGCCACTACTCGAATCCTGACCAAACAACTTCCTTGTTCTGATGAACATAAACTCGAATGTGCTATAGGCCTGTTGGCAGACGAAGCTTTAAGCTGGTGGGAAACCACTACCCTGACTGCTCCTGCTGAAGCTGTAACTTGTAAATTCTTCCTCGGTGAATTCAAGAAGAAATACATTAGTGAACAATACTTGGCCGAGCATCGAAAGCATTTCTTGTACCTCAAACAAGGTGGCCAACCTATCAAACAGTACGTGAGTGACTTTTGCAAATATTGCAAATACGGGTCGGAATACATCAAGACTGATGCTGAAAAGTGTAGGATGTTTATTGATGGATTGAATGATGAATTAAGTCCAATATTTACTGCCCTGGGTATCACTAACTTCCAGAATTTGGTGAACCGGGTCATTGCAACCGAGACGAAGATGAAAGCCTCTGAGAAATGCAAAAGCGGAAACTCCTGGAAAGAAAAACGATCAAGGAATGATGACAAGCCTCATTGGCAGTCAAAGAAGTCCAAATATTCTAAGGATCACTTTTCGAATTACACTCCTACTCAGAAAAGCAATTCCATATCGAGACCCTAATTGGTATCCAAGCCTTCAGCCCCGATCATCTCTGTTGATAGTACGGGAAATTCCGATAAAGATGCCCAATATCCTATTTGCAAGTTTTGTCAGAAACACCATACTAGTTAGTGTAGAACTCAGCAAAACCTATGTTACTTATATGGATCCTCTGATCACTATATCAGGGATTGTCCTCGGAATCCTAACAAGGTTTCGAATCGAACTCCTGCAAATGCTAGCTCAACTCATTCCATTTGAAACAAAGGTCCTAGACAAGCTCAGTCTGGAAATCAAGGGAAAGGCAAAGGACAACATTCGAATGCCCCTACTCACTAGGAATCTCGGGCTCCTACTTGAATCTATCAAATTCAGGGAAAAGAATATGAAGAATCACCCGATGTTATAGCAGGTACCATTGAATTAAATTTGACTCCTATTTATGCTTTAATAGACTCGGGATCCGCTCATTCTTTTGTATGCTCAACCTTGATTGAAAAATTGAACTTAAAGCCTAAAATTGTAAAACAAAGCCTCGTAGTTTCGAACCCTCTAGGGGAATTACAAACATAAGTCTTATCTACGGAAATTGTTCCCTATTCATTCAAAATGTACCATTTCTTGTTAATCTATATGTACTACCAACTTGTGAGTTCGATCTAGTACTGGGACTAGATTGGTTAAGCAAGCATGAAGCCTGGGTAGATTGCCTAAATAGGAGACTTTACCTTTGAGGTTTAAGAAAGGAATCAATTCTTCTAATTGACAAGAAACCAACCTCAATCTTTGCTACCATGGTCTTACAAGATGAACTTGAATTTGGCTTACCTAGTGTGCCTATTGTATCTGAATATTTCGATGTTTTTCCCGAGGAACTCCCAGGTATTCCTCCAACTAGAGAAGTATAGTTCGAGATCGATGTCCAACCTGGAACAACTCCGATGTCCATCACACCTTATCGAATGACACCTGTTGAGTTGAAAGAACTTAAGAAGCAACTTCAAGAGCTACAAGACAAAGGTTTCATTAGGCCTAGCTAGTCTCACTAGGGTGCTCTAGTCTTTTTCGTAAAGAAGAAAGATATGACTATGAGACTCTATATTGACTATAGACAAATGAACAAGCTTACTATCAAGAATCGATATCCTCTCATAAGGATTGAAGATCTTTTCGATCAACTCAAGGATGCTGGAGTATTCTCAAAGACGGATCTACGATCGGGATACTACCAAATAAGGGTAAAAGAAGAAGATGTACCCAAGACAGCCTTTCGTACTCGATATGGCCATTTTGAATTCCTTGTAATTCCGTTCAAATTAACAAATGCTCCAACTGCTTTCATGGATCTCATGAACCGTGTATTTACGCCCTATCTTGACAAGTTCGTAGTAGTCTTCATTGATGACATTTTGGTGTATTCTCGGAATAAGGAAGAACATTCTGAACACCTTTGAATCGTATTGCAAACTCTTCGAGAACGTCAATTTTTTGCAAAGTTCTCTAAATGTGAATTTTGGCTATCGGAAGTGTCGTTCCTTGGCCATGTCATCTCGGCAGAAGGGATTAAAGTAGATCCAATGAAGATTCAATTTATCCTGGATTGGAGACCTCCGAGAAATATTGGTGAGGTCAGAAGCTTTCTCGGTTTAGCTGGATATTATCGACGTTTTGTCAAGGGATTCTCATCTATTACCGCAAGTTTGACTAAGCTAACTCGCAAAGATAAACCCTTTGTTTGGTCAGCGAACCAACAACGAAGCTTCGATCAACTTAAACAATCCCTAACTCACGCTCCGGTTCTCATACAACCAGTATCGGGCAAGGAGTACACTGTTTATAGCGATGCATCTCATTTGGGACTAGGATGTGTCCTAATGCAAGATGGAAACGTGATAGCTTACGGTTCAAGGCAACTAAAACCACACGAGTCAAACTACCCTACACACAATCTAGAATTGGCAACTATCGTGTTTGCACTCAAAGTCCAGAGACATTACTTGTATTGGGAGAAATGCAACTTGTTCACAGACCTCAAGAGCCTCAAATACCTCCTAACTCAGAAAGACTTGAACTTGAGGCAAAGGAGATGGCTAGAGTTACTTAAACACTACGATTTAGTTATCGATTACCATCCGGGGAAAGCGAACGTGGTCGCTGATACCCTTTGTCTCAAACCATACTCGAGTAAACTCTTAAATCTAAATCCTAGAATAATTCATTAAAGGAACATTTTGATTTAGACCTTTCTTGACTTATAAGTGACTATTCAAAAATATCCCTTAATGATCTTTTCCATTCGTTTGTAGCTTCCTTGGCTAACAATGCTCATTTCTATTTATCCAAAGGACGGAAATTCTAACCTGAACTTCAAGTTCAATCTATTCTAATCTCAAGAATCAATGAACTCCAACAAATTGATCCAGATCTTTAGAATATCATGTCCAAGCTAGACTCTGAGTCTAATTCTGACTTTTCCCTCAAGTCAAATGGACTCCTCTATTTCAAAGATAGAGTATGTGTTCCTAACAACGAAGGACTAAGACACTAGATGTTACAAGAAACTCACCAAAGCTTTTTCTCGATTCACCCTGGATCGGTTAAGATGTATAAGGACCTAAAACCACTATATTGGTGGCCAGGCATGAAATCGGCTATCACAGACTTTGTTTCAAAGTGCTTAACTTGTAAGAGGGTCAAAGCCGAGCATCAAGTCCCTACTAGATTGCTCCAACCAATCGAATTCCCTCAGTGGAAATGAGATCAGATTACAATGGACTTCGTTACTGGTCTTCTTTCCACTCTAAGAAAGAATGATGTTGTATGGGTGATTGTTGATAGATTCACAAAGTCTACTCATTTCACCCCTGTTCGAATGAACATGAGCTTGGAAACCTTAGTCTAGTTATACATATGTGAAGTGATTCGATTACACGGTGTACCTACAGCTATAATCTCTAATCGAGACCTCAGATTTGCTTCTTAATTCTGGAATTCTTTGCAAAAAGCACTTGGAACTAAAGTGCACCTTAGCACAACCTTTCATCCTCAATCGAATGGCCAATCTGAAAGAATCATACAAGTACTTGAAGACATGCTACGTACTTGTGTCATAGATTTTGGAAAGAACTAGGAGAAATCTCTACCCCTAATAGATTTTGCTTACAATAATAGCTATCAGACATCTATTCAGATGTCTCCTTTCGAAGCTCTATACGGAAGGAAATGTAGAACTCCCTTGTGCTGGTCTGAGTTGGGAGAAAACAAAGTATCGGGACCTCAATTACTCAGAGAAACTGAGGAACAATTTCAAATCATACATGATTGATTGAAGCAAGCCTTTGATAGACAAAAAGCACATGCAGACTTGAAAATGAGAGACATCCAATACAATGTTGGAGACAAAGTATTCCTGAAAGTGTCCCCTTGGAAGAAAGTCTTTCGGTTTGGAAGAAAAGGGAAACTTAGTCCCCGATTTATTGGACCATTCAAAATCATTGAAAGATTGGTCCAGTGGCTTATCGATTGGCACTCCCTAGTGAATTTGATAAGATCCACAATGTCTTTCATGTCTCAATGCTTAGAAAATATCAATCTGATCCATCCCATGTCCTTGAGCCTGAAGAAGTAGAGTTGAATCCTGACCTATCATATAAAGAAGAGCCAAAACGAATAATTGACAAAGAAGTTAGAAGACTCCGAAACAAGAGTTGAATCCTAACCTATCATCATTTTGTAGTTTTGTATTTCTGAGCTTTTCCAAACTCACTTTTTTTCACCATTGCAGGTTAGAGAAATTTGATTATAGATTTATGACCGATAGCAGTTTGGAGTTTCCTTGACGTTGCGCGTGGAGTACTATACCTATGTATTAGTGGGCATGCATGTCACGATTTATTTTACAATTGAGTCCGTATTTTGTTTTCTAGATTTCAGTTTGTATACACGAAATTTTAATATAGTTTTAACAGAAATGTTATTTTACACTTTAAATGTATTTTTAAGAGTTTTCTTCTATTTTTTTTCTGGTGGTCGCTCCAGCGATCCTAATGTGACCTCCTAGATTTAGATATGTCGCATAGCTAGGTCTAGGGGGTTACATAAACATGTAATACTTGAATAAGTGATTCATAATTGAACAAAGCCTTGATTGTTAGTGGTCATAGGTAGAAGGGCATACCTTAGAGTCTATAGCTCATTGTGTCAAGGTGGACTACGGTCTAGGGCTAAGGCCCCTAATTGGCGACAGACGGAGGGTACGTATGTGTGGTCTTTGGCGACAGTATGAGGGTTGACCAGTACTACAGTACATCTTGAGTACTATGGTACATCTTGTGGCAACAGTTGGTTGGAGACTCGATTACCTGGACAACTAAATACCAAAGGCTTAAACTAAAGAAAGCAAATGAGAAATAATTAAAGAGTAAAGCTTACATGATACTTGAGTGTCTTGATACTTGAACTACTTGATACTTGAATTACATGATACTTGAGTTTCTTGATATATGAACTACTTGATACTTGAATTACATGATACTTGAATTACTTGACACTTAAACGCCTTGATACTTGAATTACTCGATACTTGAATTGCTACTTGAATGGTTTATAATCCTTCTTGCATCGATGTGTGCCTAATGTTTGCTTGAAATGATATGTCACTAAATTTGAAAATGATAAGTATGCATTTAAAGCTTGAATTCGAACTGCTTCCAACTATGACTAGGCTCAAACTTAGTTAATTGATACATGTCTTAACAATTGGTTAGAACTAGTTACCACCTCACTAAGTACATTCTTGTACTTATCACTCTCGTTTCCATTCTTCCCAACCACAGGTTAAAGGATTTAATCACTGCTTGATCCTGAAGCTTGAATTCATGAGCTGGAAGCAAGACACAAGCATAGCTAAAGTATGGACATACTTGTTTTGTACTCCCCTAGTTGGTGGCACTTAGTTGTATATAATGTCTACTGCATGCATTTTGAACACTTGAACTTGTATATGTATATATGTCTTAAATGGGCCTATCATCTTATGAACTTGGTGGTTAATGTAAATTAAGGAACTATAATTCTATGTAATGGAAATGTATCTTGCTGCTCATATAAGTATTGATATGTGTCTAATGAATGTTCAAAGTAATTGACCTAGACTATTATGCTATTCGAATGTCTTGTGAAAGAATATATTCTCTTGTGTAAACATACCTTGTTGTAGTATTTTTATAAGCTTGAATGGTAAATGCCGAAAGGTAAGGGTGGCATATTCTTGCTTGGAATCAAGGTACGTGAAATGGATCATGATTTGTAAGTTATGAATGAAATGATATATGTAATCAAGTTAATGAACAATGAAATGAAAATGAAAACTTATTTGCTTTGTGGTTTCGAATGATGATGTTGTATGATGATGATAATTGAAATTTTTGGTAACCTATACTGTATGTAAAGGTGATTGCTTACATGTTAAGTATTGTATGTTTGGTTACTTGTTAGTTAAGTAACTCATCTAATAGGGATGATTTAACCTATTCTTGCCTTGTTCTTGCTTGTATTGTTCATTGGTAAAGCTCCCGAACCGGTTTCCTGCCAACCTGGGTAGGGGGTGTTACATCATTAATCATATATTTGACATGTTCTAAATATGTCAAAAGTTAAATATAAATGCATGGATCACTTGTTATATATGATGTTATATTATGAATGTTAATTCGGGTATGAACTGCCCAATGTTAAATAATGTTGATATACATTGCCATGGATGAAACAAATATGGAATATATGCCCAAGTATATTATTTAGGGACAGGGCATAGTT
Organism: Hibiscus mutabilis; assembly: GCA_019671005.1. Taxonomy (NCBI): domain Eukaryota; kingdom Viridiplantae; phylum Streptophyta; class Magnoliopsida; order Malvales; family Malvaceae; genus Hibiscus; species Hibiscus mutabilis. The sequence continues at coordinate 49,651,280 of CM033719.1, forward strand.
GGCATGCCATAGAGTCCAGCAGCAACGCTGAATACTTGATTTAGCACTATACTGTATATAAAGGACACTTAGTGCATATGGTGGGCATGATCTTATGCGTATTAGCACTTCAGTGCATATTCCAGGGTTCTTGTAGGCATATATTTGGGTTATGGTTTATTGGTTAATAACAGATAAACATGTGAATAAGGTTATGAGTTTTTGGAATAAATGGCAAGTATATATATTTGGTAAGAAGTTTATATCTGGTTTATATTATGTTAATATATGATTAACATAATGGTAATACATATCTACTGATCATGATGCATGAGTACTGTTACATCTTTATATTTATAGACGTGTTGTATTGCACTGGACATTATTATTGCCTCACTAATTGTATACTTAGCGTGTGATGATTTTCACGCGTATGTGAAAAGCAGGAATCAGGGTAAGGAGTTTTTGACATCCTACTTAGCGAGGAGTATATTTACGATATCAGTAATGACATCTTTGATGTAATTTGATTTTACTAGTTGGCATGTATATGATAATAGTAGTTGGTTTTAAACTAGTTTAGACATAATTTGTAATAACTTATAAACTAGTTTATGCTGATAATGAGTGGTGGGTAGCTTTATTAAAATTGAAAATGGTTAAAGGAATTACTAGTGTAAAATCGGGCAACTATTAGGAATTGAATAAATAGAGTAATCAATTAGATTTTTAATTTAGAAAGTTTTTAGGAAATTATAATACTTATAGGCTATAGTTCTGAATTGTTAAGTTGCTGCTTGAAATCGGAATTAATTTGGTAGATTAAAAATTAGAAAACTAATATTACGTGATAAATTGATAAATGGTTTATTGTGATTTTTAAATAAATGACTATTATGGTTTGTTAGAAATTCTCTATGTGACACTCTGACTAGTATTGGATATTAAATACTAGTAAGAGTGTTACATTTATTGGTTTTAGAGCTATAAGTTTAGCCGATTCTAGATACGAATTGGGCCTATAGAGAACCAGGATTATATATACGCCACTAGGATGTCAAAATTACGGATATTTGTATAAATTTACTTTGATGCCTACTAATTAGTAATGTTACTCCTTACTTATGTGGGATGATTGTGACTTTAATAGATGTCAGATCATCAGGAATACCTTCAGACAACTGAGCAAGATACTCCTGCACAGAGCGGGAGTAATGAGGTGAATCAGAATTTGCCTCTTGCTCAGCAAAATGGTGAGCCACCGGATCAAGGTCAATAAAATATGTTTGTACAAGATCAAGGTTTATTTCTTTAGGCATTGGATACTGTTATAAATCATCGAGCACCAATATCAGTTCCAAAGAAATTAAAGAAAATGAAAGCACCAGTATTTCGGGGTAATACTGATGCAAATCCAATGGTTGTTGATTACTGGTTGAATGATATAAAAATTATGCTGAGCAGGATTCCTTGTGATTAAAAAGGAAAGTTAGAGGAAGTACTATTTCTACTGATAGAGCAAGCTAGTGTGTTGTGGAATGTAGTCACTACACGAGTTCCTCTAGAGCAGATTACGTGGGAATTCTTTCTAAAAGAATTCAAAGAAAATTATATTGCGGACGTGTTTGTTGATGAAATAAGATAGCAGTTCTTGGATCTGAAGCAATCTGGCAGGTCAGTCGATGAATATGAATGTGAGTTCAATTGACTGAGCCGATTTGCAACAGATTTTCTTCCAACAAAAAATCCAAAATTGACAAATTCATAGCTGGGTTGGACCCTCAATATAAAAGAATATTGGTCTCTCACAATTTCACTGCTTTTCAAGAGGTAATAAATCGAGAAGGCAAAACTGCTAAAGATCGAGATGACTCGGAGATCGTAGCAGGTATGATCGAACCCTTTGGCAGACCTATTTTTGCATTGATTGATCCAGGCTCTACCTATTCTTATATTAGTTCTAAAGTAGTACTTGAAATAAATGTTCCGGTAAAACCAATTTCAAGTGAGGTAGTTGCTATTAATCTAATAGGACAAAGCGCCAAAGTAAGTTGAATATGCAAAAAGTATCCTATAAAGATTCAAGAAAATGAATTTCCAGCTGACCTTATGGAATTACCCTTCCAAGAATTTGAAGTCATTCTTGGAATGGATTGGTTATCGGCATATGATGCTACGGTTGAATGACGATTGAAAAAGTTAATTTTAAAATGGCCAGATGGCTCGGAAACAATACTTGTATGCAAAAGGCTAAATTGTCTGAGTAATGTAATATCAGCTGTAACCGCTAAAAAGTTATTATCACATGGGTGTGAAGCATATTTAACTCATGTGATAAATACTCAGGAAATAATGATAAATCTGGAAAATATACCAATGCTATGGGAATTTCCAGATGTTTTCCCAAATAAATTGTAGGGATTACCTCAAGATCGAGAGGTGGGATTTGGTATTTATGTGCTTCCTATAACAGCACCAATATCAATGGCACCTTACAAGATGGCTCCTACAGAACTTAGAGAGCTGAAGGCTCAATTACAAGAATTATTAGATTGAGGTTTTATACGACCTAGTATATCACCTTGGTGAGCTTTAGTCCTGTTTGTGCAAAAGAAAGATGGATTAGATTATGTGTGGATTACAGTCAATTTAATAAAGTGACGGTGAAGAATAAATATCCTTTGCCAAGGATTGATGATCTCTTTGATCAACTTAAAGGAGCTACAATGTTTTCTAAACTTGATCTTCGATCGGGGTATCATCAATTGAAGATTAAAGAAGTAGATATACCAAAGACAACTTTCAGAACTAGATACGGGCATTATAAGTTGGTAATAATGCCTTTTGGACTTACAAATGGGCTAGCAGCTTTTATGGATTTAATGAATCGGGTATTTCAGCCATATTTATATCAATTTGTGGTGGTATTCATAGATGATATATTGGTTTATTCTAAAACCAAAAATGATCACGATACTCACCTTCGAGTAGTTCTTCAAATCCTCTGAGAAAAGAAATTATATGTAAAGCTGTCAAAGTGTGAATTTTGGTTGTCTGAAGTAGATTTCCTTGGACATATATTTTTAGCTGAAGGGATTTGAGTCGATCCTAAAAAGGGTCAAACAATCCTAAAATGGAAAATTTCCTCAGAATGTCTCTGAGGTGAGAAGTTTCTTAGGATTAGCAGGTTATTATCGGCGGTTCGTGAAAGACTTTTCAATGATTGCCGCTCCAATAACTAAGCTATTAAGAAAGAATATGCCATTTGTTTGGATAGATAAATGTTAGGAAAGCTTTGACAAATTAAAGAAGATTTTAACAGAAGCTCCAATTTTAGTACGACCAGAATCTGGAAAGGATTTTATAATATATAGTGATGCATCTCATAATGGTTTGGGGTGTGTATTAATGCAAGAGGGGAAGGTTGTAGCATATGCCTCTCGACAACTCAAAACTCATGAAAGAAACTATTCTATCCATGATTTAGAGTTGGTTGTAGTAGTGTTTGCTTTAAAGATTTGGCGTCACTACTTATATGGTGAAAAGTTCTATATCTACACGATCACAAAAGTTTGAAATACTTGTTATCTCAAAAATAGCTTAATTTAAGACAAAGAAGGTGGATTGAACTAATCAAGGATTATGATGTAATCATTGATTATCATCCGGGGAAGGCTAATGTGGTAGCATATGCACTTAGCCATAAAATATTCTCTGTCTTAAGAGCATTGAATGCCCGTTTGAAATTACAGAAAGAACGTGCATTAGTGGTTGAACTTCAAATTAAGCCTACCTTGATAAGTTGAATTAAGGAGTTGCAAGAAAAGGATGAGAAATGCTTGGAAAAGAAGAAGTAAGTTGAGCGTGGTGAATCGAAAGACTTTGAAATAAGGTCAAATGGATGTCTATATTACAAGGGACATGCAATCTTCATAATGATAAGGAACTAAAGAGGGAAATACTTTTGGAGGCACATTACAGTCCTTTAACTATACATCTGAGAGGCAATAAAATGTCTCATGATATAAAAAGTCAATTTTTGTAGCCTGTATGAAATGAGCTATCACCGAGTTCGTTGCTGAATATTTAACTTTCCAACAAGTAAAGGAAGAACATCAAGTTCCATCGGGATTACTTCAATCAATTCCAATTCTACAATGGAAGTGGGCAAAGGTTACTATGGATTTCGTAATAAGTTTACCACTAACAACAAGTAAAAAGGATTCAATTTGGGTGATTGTGGATCGATTGACTAAAATGGTTTTGGAGTGCATTACATGAAGCGTTGAGAACTCGGCTACACTTTAGTACTGCTTTCCACCCTCAAACGGATGGACAATCAGAAAAGACTATTCAAATACTCGAAGATATGCTCAAAGAGTGTATAATGAATTTTGCAGGCTCATAGGAAAAATATCTTTCATTAGCTGAGTTTGCCTACAACAACAGTTACCAATCAAGTATAAAAATGGCACCATGTTAGGCATTATATGAAAGAAAACGCCAAACACCATTGAATTGGTTCGAGCTAGAGGATCGAAAAATTATTGGACCAGATCTTGTTCAAGAAGTTGAGGGCAAGGTAAAGATAATTCAAGATAATCTCAAAGCTGCATCTGACAGAACAAAGTCATACTCAGATCTTAAAAGGAAAGATATTGAGTTTGAAGTTAGAGACAAAGTATTTTTTAAAGGTTTCACCTTCGAAAAATATATTACGTTTTGGACGAAAAGGCAAACTTAGTCCAAGATTCATTGGTCCTTATAAAATTTTGAAAAGGGTTGGTCCAGTGACATATCAACTAGCATTACCACTAGAAATGAGTAAGATCCATGATGTGTTTCATGTGTCCATACTTCGAAAATATCGATCAGATCGAGAGGTGGGAATTACTCTAGAAGAAATTAAAATTCAATTGGATTTGACATACGATGAAGAACCTGTAAGAATTTTAGGTTGAGGAGAAAAACAATTAAGGAACAAAAATATTTCTCTAGTTAAAATTCTATGGAGAAACCATAAAATGGAAGAAGTTATATGGGAATCGAAGGAAGCAATGAATGAGCAGAATCCGTATCATTTTGAACCAGGTACATATTGAAAATTCGAGGACAAATTTTCCTAAGGGGGAGAATTGTAATACCTCAAAATTTTGGCTAGTGACCAAAATGAATAAAATGAAAGTTTGGTGGCTAAAGTATAAATTTAGGAAAAGTATAGGACTAAATTGTAATTTTCAAAAGTTATGCATTTTAGTCCCGTAAATGAATAGTTTACCCCCAAGAATGACGTTTTCATGTTACCCAAATTTTTCGTACAAAATTTGTGTTAAAAGCTATAAAGAGTTAAAGTTCGAGAAAAATTCAGATAATCTGATCGAATCGAATATTTGTGATATTTTGTTAGATGATAAGGAAAGGTTAATAATATCTTTTTGATGCCTTAATTTAGAAGGATTTAACATGAACCATTGGATTTAAGTTGATTTTCCATTTTAAATATGAACCGTTGGATGAATAATGGCGAGATTGAAATTTTGGAAAATTACAAGGGTAAAGTTGGTAGTCACTAACTTATTGGTTTATTTTTAACCCTTGGATGAATAATTTGACATGTGGCAAGATGAGAGGCACTGGATTACAAGGGCAAAATGGTTATTTTGTCACAAAATAGATTTTTAATTAAACTTTCTATAAATAATGACAAATGGCCTAAATTAAAACAATTGGAAATCTCAAGAAATTTCTTCAAATTTCTCTATCTTGCTGAGACCACTTCTTAAGGTATGAAAACATTTTCTTTTTGATTATCAAGCTAGATTATTAGGAATTTGGATGAAAGCATGAAACATGAAATTGATCTACATAAAATTCTCAATTATTTGGTATTATTTGTTCATGCTTTCCATGCTTGAAACCTAAGTTTTTGAATTTGGTGGATGAAGGGGATGTCAGGTTTTGATATGGAAATGATTGATAATGCTTAGAAATGATGTTTTAAAGTTGAATTCATGCTTCAATCAAGTTGAAGATCAAGCCTAAAGTGACCTTTCATATTCAACTATGGTGAAATAATTAGGAAAAATGTTGGAGACATTTTATTAAGTTTAGACATGATGAATGAATGATTTTACAAGCTTTAGAATGTTGTTTGGACCATTTTGGATGTTTGTTAAGGTTAGATGATTAAATTGGATATTATGGAAATTAATGGGTTTCAAGTGGAAATTGGTTAAATTAAGGTATCATGCTTGAATAATTGTTGGAATGATTTGTGAATCATTCTTTGATTTGGATATAAAAGGAAATTTGAAGTATTGAGATTGGTCTGAATCGCATGAAATGGATTTAGTATCAAATAAACATCAAAAGAATTTGTAGGAATTTCTTTTCTTATCATGTTCATATGTTAGTATGATACTAACATGTAATTTTTGAAATGTACATATGTTGTAAATGATGTACATACAGATCATGATCAAAACCGAGATCAAGCTAACGACTAAGAAAAGGAAAATGATCAAAATTAAATCTTAGTGAGGATTTAAATTTTGACCTATATAAAGTGTCAAGATGAGTGCAATGCATACATAACATGATACATGGATGTTTTATACATCATTAGGAAGACTTGCGATGAGTCTACCTTATTTATACTGGCATGATATTTATGTCATTAATTATATATTTGACATGTTCTAAATATATCAAAAGTTGAATATAAATGCATGGATCACTTGTTATATATGATGTTATATTATGAATGCTAATTCGGGTATGAACTGCCCAATGTTAAATAATATTCATATGCATTGCCATAGGTGAAATAAATATGGAATATATGCCCAAGTATATTATTGAGGGATAGGGTATAATTGGCATGCCATAGAGTCCAACAGCACGCTGCATACACAGTTTAGCACTTAGTGTATATAAAGGACACTTAGTGCATATGGTGGGCACGACCCTGTGTGTATTATGGTGGGTATGACCTTATGTGTATTAGCACTTCGGTGCATATTTGACTCGTGTACCAGTGTCCTCATAGGCATATATTTGGGCTATGGTTTATTGGTTAATAAAAGATAAACAAGTGAATAAGCTTATGAGCTTTTGGAATAAATGGAAAGTATATATATTGGTAAGAAATTTATATCCGGTTTATATTATGTTAATATATGATTAACATAATGGTAATACATATCTAGTGATCATGATGCATGAGTATTGTTACATCTTTATATTTATAGACGTGTTGTATTGCACTGGATATTATTATTGCCTCACTAAGTGTATACTTAGCGTTTGATGATTTTCACGCGTAGGTGAAAAGCATGAATCATAGTGAGGAGTTTTTGGCATCCTACTTAGCAAGAAGTATATTTACGGTATCAGTAATGACATTTTTGATGTAATTTGATTTTACTAGTTGGCATGTATATGATAATAGTAATTGGTTTTAAACTAGTTCATACACAATTTGTAATAACTTGTAAACTAGTTTATGCTGATAATGAATGGTGGGTAGCTTTATTAAAATTGAAAATGGTTAAAGGAATTACTAGTGTAAAATCGGGTAACTATTAGGAATTGAATAAATAGAGTAATCGATTAGATTTTTAATTTAGGCAGTTTTTAGGCAGTTATAATACTTATAGGATATAGTTATGAACTGCTAAGTTGCTGCCTGAAATCGGAATTAATTTAGTAGATTAAAAATTAGAAAACTGATATTACGCGATAAATTGATAAATGGTTTATTGTGATTTTAAATAAATGACTATTATGGTTTGTTAGCAATTCTCTGTGTGACATTCTAACTAGTATTGGATATTAAATACTGGTAAAGGTGTTATAGGCCCCGTATTTGGGCCATGGTAAATAGGCCCCATGAGCTTTGATGGGCTGGTTGTAAGGTTTTAGGCTTGAATTTTGGACCTTGTGCTTAAGGGGTTGATTGGGTAATGGGCTAGGAAGAAATTAAGGAGGGAATTGTGGTAATAATGCTAGCGGTTGAAAAGAAGAAGCTTGGCTTCTTTAATTTTCTGCAAAAACAGAAAATGGATGATATCACCATGTTGGTGTCTTCATTTTCTTCCTAAACCCATATTTCTATCTCAAATCATCAACCAAAGGTGGAATATTTAGAGTTTGTTGTGTGTATCACGTTTTAAACCTTGAGGGAGTGTTGCTCAACAACTAAGGATCTATAATCCAAGGTAGGTTTTGCTAGATATGGTGGAAGTTGAGGTTTTGTTGGGGGTTGTTGGAGGAGTCTGGGATTAATATTGAGTTGCTCTATTTATGGATTTTTTGAGTCTTCAATTTCCTAAAACCTTATCGATAATGTATAAATGTGTTTGTAATCTCTCTTTGTAGTGAATGAGATGGGAGAACCTTCAAAGGCTCTTGGGAAGAAGAAAGCTTGAGGGCTTGGTGAGAGCTTCATTCTAGCCTTCAAATTCGAGGTTAGTACACTTCTAACTTCCATGTGTTCATTTGCATCATCATTTTGGTATGTGTTGCTTGAATCATGATGTTATGGTTAAGTTAGAGCTTGGTTGATCATCAATGGTAGATTCTTTAATCAGTGTTGTTGGAGGGTAAAAATGATTAGAAACACACTTAATAACTCCTCATAACTTGTAGGATCGATTTGTGGCTTAACCATACATGTTAAGTAGGATTTTAGGGAAAAATTTGAACAAGACTTTGAACATATGGGTTCGTGTACCGGTGTTGGTAGTCCATATCGGTACGCCTTTGTATGAAATGAGGGCTTTATGTGAGGGGCGTGCCGGTACAACAGGCCGCGTATCGGTACCCCATGCTTGATAAGGATTCTAGTGGCAATTTTACATACCGATACGTAAGGGGGCGTATCGGTACTACTGTTGTATTGCTTGTGAAGGGCTTTCGAGTATCAGTATGCTAAGGTGAGAGTATCGGTACGAGTGGGAATCGGTACTGGGTGTTTTATGTATCGATGTTGGGTACCAATAAGGGGGTCAGCGTATCGGTACGGCTTGAGGACGTATTTTTTTCGAACCTAAATTGAGTATCAATACTTGTAGAGGAGTACCGGTACCTAGAAGGGTGTATCGATACCCATATAGGAGAATCGATACTCACTGGGCAATCTGCCCAAAAAATTTGAGTTTGTGTTCGGGGGTTCCATAGTTTGAGACAAAGGGGCCAAGGGGTCTCCTATAATGTAAAATGAATGGTAAAACTAGAAAAGGTGTTTCTAGCGTCCTTATGTATTAATTGGCCCATAATGTTAGCAAACCTTAGGGATCCTTGGTGGATCATATGTGGCTGTGCCATGTGAGGGCACTTGATTTGTTACGAGTCTTTGTTTGGTAGGATCCGGATATCCAGTGTGTGAGTGTTGCAACATATGAAGACCACTCGATGTGAGATTCTGGGTGATGAAATGAAGGTCATCTGATGTAAGATTTCGAATGATATATTTGCTCGATGTGAGATTTCGAGTCCCGCTCGATGTGAGATTTTGAGCGAATACTCGATGTGAGATTCTGAGTATATTAGCTCGATGAGAGATTTCGAGCAGCTCGATGTGATATTTCGAGCATGAGTGGATCTTCCAGTGTCGGATGACACTGGGCCTCACTCTTGGGTTGTTTATTGATGTGTTTATGTTATTGAGTTATTGCATTGTGCATACATGTGTTTAAGCGATTATGGTAGCGCCAGTGCTTTCTCTTACCTTGATATCATGTCTTTTAGCATGCTTTTAATTATGATTCACCTGAAGCATGGTCGAGTGGTCGTGTATCCACTGAGCTTTGTTAGCTCAACGTTCGAAATTGTTGTTTTCATTCGCTAGTAAGTAGGTCGTTGCGAGTAGCGGAGCCCATCGAAGCGAAGAAATTCAACATTGGCCATTGTGGTAGAGTACATGTACTTAGATGTAAAGGGCTATGTATTCGTAGGGCTCTTGTATTTGTAACTCTATTTTGAATTATATTTGTACCGGTCAAATATTTTAAATGTGGATTTTTAGAGCTCCTTATGGATGTTTAAATTTTTTAAATAGTGTTGAACTTATTATTTGGAAAATGTTATGGTTTGGAATTGACAAATTGTGTTTATTGGATTTACAAACGAAAATTTTATGGGAGTGGTTTGGGCTTGTGGCCCAAATGTAATATCCGGGTTTGGGGTGTTACAATTGACGAGCGAGTGATAATGTTGTGATTGGGGTGAGACGGCGGTCATGCCGGCGTTGGCGGTGACGAAGATCGAAGGCGAACAGAGTTTTAGGTAGGTGAAGGGTCAAGAGAAAACTCTAAAACTCTGATATTTTTTAGATTCAAAACCAGCATTAAATAAAACATACGGGGGTTGGTCAAGCTTTAATTATTATTAGATCAGATCAATAAAATATAATTTAAAAGAAAATTGGTGTAGTATGTAACTAAGAGTTGTTTTCAGCCCAAATCGTTAAGGTTCGGGTTCATTACTCAATCACTAGTTCAACACCCCATAGCAGCAAACATTCTCATCTTTTTAATGTACTTCATTTGCTCCCTTACGACTTTTTTGGCTTTATTTATTTATTTTATTTATTTGCTAGGTGTGTTACATTTAACCTCAAATTTTTTTAACAAATTATTTTATATTAATTTGTGGTTTTTTTGACCCGTAAACTTTTACGTTTTTGTCAAATTGAACCACAAATTAAAAAAGTAACATATTTGTTAAACTGACATTTATTTTTTTGTCGATATGGAAGTATTTTTTTTTTTGAAAATTAAAAAAATCAAAATAATAAAAAAAGTAAAATCATTAAAAATTATAAAAAACAGAAAAAATAAAGAATATTAAACATATGAATTGGCAAGCTGTGTAGAATTGTAGAGAGGAAATCTGGAGTCTACAAGTACAGATATAAAGCATTGAAACTTATTTACAGATGGAAATGTGATGCTTCATTCTTATTTGTTCTTGTTTAGACTGAATTGGCGGGTGTTAATTGCATGAGACGAAACAAGAGGTAATAATAATGTGATAATAAAAGTAACAAATGTCATATAGAGATAAAAGTGTCCTTAGATTCTTTAATAGAGTGGTTGATACTATTAGAATATAGTGTTTGTGTGTGTATATAACTATATATATATATGTGGGGAAATGCTTTAAATGTAGGGAAGGAAGATACTTCCCTGCCAATTGGAGCTAATTTATACCTTGCCAATCTTTAGAAGCCTCAAACAGTGCAACACCTTCATCACACCTCTCCACTGCACTCCATAAAGCCTTGTCCAAAAACCAAAAGTAAAAAAAAAAAATCCTCCGAATGTTGACATTGATTGACGAGCCTCTCCGAATCCATGGACCGGAAATCAAAGTTCTCAACGAGTCGAGAACGAGCAACGAACCCCTTGGTGTGGTGTGCCGCCATCATCTGCACCGTCTTGACCATAGCAGTCATCATTGCAGGCATTGTCACATTCATAGGATACTTAGTTATACATCCTAGGGTGCCCTACGTTAGCGTCATAGATGCTCACCTAGATCGCATGCAGCTCGATTATGCGGGTGTTCTGGAAATTCAAGTGACAATATTAATTCGAGCTAAGAACAGGAACCAGAAGGCGCTTGCCAACTTCTCGGAATTTACTTACACCCTAGGTTTGAACGGGAAAGTGGTGGCGCAGCTGGTAGCATCACCCTTTGAAGTAGGTAAGAACAGTTCGGTTGATTTTAATTATGTAGTGCCATCATCGCCCATACCTTTGGGGCCAGAGCAGGCGGAGGATGTGGACGCGAGATTGAAGAAAGATATGATTATATTCGACTTGAAAGGGGGCACTAGGGTGAGATGGAGGATAGGCCATCTGGGTTCGGTTAGGTTCTTGTGTGGTCTGGATTGTCAATTGCGTTTCCATCCTTTGAATGGAACTTACATTCCTTCACGCTGTACTTCCAAGACCAAATGACCTCCTTTTGTTTCTCTCTATATATGCATATTCATTTTTCTTTTGTATGCTCTGCTTTGTATATGCACAGAAAGCAACGGCAAAAAGCAGTTCAACCTCTGCCTGCCCACCCCAGTTGCCATTTTTTTTATGTTTAGGCTTAAGATAGTTAATATTGATAAGATTATTTATTTATTTGTTTGTTTTTCTTTTGCTTTTTAAATACATCATTGATACAATTTCCAGTATTGAACTTGTATGTATGTAGGGATGGTGATTTTTCTCGACCTGGTTGGGGTCAGTTTTTTTTTAATCGAAAACTGGGTAAATTTTTTTAAAAAAATTGAGGTTAAATCGAGGTCGGATTTAGATGAAATCCACTTCGTTCGGGTATATTTACTAAAATATATATTTTTTACTTTATAATTATGTTTTATATTATATTTAATATTTTTATTAATTTTTTAGTTGAAATGAGTTTAGTTGTCTTTTTTGTTAAATTTTGAGGTCGAATTAGATTGAAATCAGGTTATATTTCCGCTATATCAGGTCGGATCTAATTATTTTGAGTTAATTGTACCACACGTAGCAAAACTATGACACTTATTTTAAATTGGTCCCTAAACTTTTAAATGTTCCAAATTTATCCTCAAACTATATCTCTCATTCTAAATTGGTCCCCAAACTTTTAAATATTCCATTTTCATCCCCAAACTATGACCCTCATTCTAAATTTATCCCCAAAATTTTTGAATATTCTAATTCCATCCTCAAATCTTCATTTATAACGATTTTTCATTACAATTAACATTTTTTTATAACAGCCTTATTAACATAAGATATGAGTAGCATATACTAATAATTTGGGGATGAAATTAGAATGTTCAAAATTTTTCAGGACCAATTTATAATGAGTGTTATAGTTTGAGGATAAAACTTGAATGCTCAAAAGTTTGAGGATAAATTTAGAACGAATGTCATAGTTTGAGGATGTGTGGTACAATTAACTTATTATTTGGTGACAAACATGGCTGGGAAATTAATGTAAAATGGTAATTGGTGCAAAATTAATTACTGGAACACGCAAGTGAAGACCACCCAAATAAATACGGATAAATGTTAAATTTATATATTAATATTGGTAAAATATACGGTGTAACATATAAATTATGATTTGGTATAATCATACACATGAGATTTTGATTTTTGTTCAATTACACATTTTAAAAATAAATGTATTCATTCATTTACATGTTGGATAGATAGTTATATATGCATAAAATATTTAAACATGAAATAAAGCTCTGTCGATAAAAAATTTAATAATTTCTAAAAATTGAATAAAATCAAAATTTTATGTATATAATTGCAAGAAATAAAAAATATTGTATAATATTTTTTACCAAAATTCATGCGTAATATTGATATTTATCGCAAAAATTAATTTAAATGAAAAGAATAAAGGTAAGTTAGGGTCCGGCTGGTGACAAAAGAAACCACCTTCTTTTTTCTTGGTTTTTTTACACCTATATCATTATTTTCAAGATTATTTATTAAAATATCTCTAATTCTCATTTTTTATTAAAAAGTTACTCCATATTTCTACCATGTAAGATAAAAAATACACCTAGTCAATCGCGTTTCAATATGGTAATTCAGTCAGCATGACAAAAAAATATTGATTGATGCGAAAGACACACTTGATTGGTATGAAGAAATTATATTATGGGTTATTTTCGCTGCGTCATCTATGGACTAACTAATAAGAACTACTCATTTTATTATTTTTTTATGTCATATTTTTACCAAATGAATATTCACTTAGTAAAAAACTGTTTTCAAATTAATTTACAGTAAATATGAATGAAGATTCACTTGGTAAAAATATAACATGGAAAAAAATAATGAGATGGGTGTTTGTAATTAGTTGGTCCCATGGATGACTGGGAATGACCCATAGTATAATTTCTCTTTTACATGAGTTTAAAAAGGGTATAAAGCAAAAAAAAAAAATGCCCCCAAACATTTGATTAAATAATCATTTTGGCCCATATTCTTTTTTTTGGAGTAATTTAACCCTCAACGTTTTATTTTGGGTCAAAATACCTCCTCTGCGGATGAAAACTGTCAGCCAACTGATGGTAAAAGACTTGAAATGGCGTGACAAACTTATATGGCAGTACACACTGACATGATAGTATCATATAGACAAATATGTTGACTTGAAAAAACGTTACATCAGTCAAAAATAATTTTATAAAATTATATAAAATATAAAATATTTTTTTGATGACTTATCATTCTATCTAGTTATTTCAAACTGTTTACCGTTAGTTTTCTAACAATTTTCATCAGCAGAAGGGTCATTTTAACTCAAAATGAAACGTTGAGGGTTGAATTGCACCAAAAAAAGAACAGGGGCCAAAGTGACTATTAGTCAAATGTTGAGGGTATTTTAAAAATTACATTTAAAAAATTTGTAGTAGAACAATACGTTTTAGAAAATGAATCTTATTGTTGTTTGAACTATAAGTATGGTGTAAATGTTAAAGGTCATAACTTTGTGTTCGGGTGTCCGATTAAGTTTTTTTTTGAATCCGTGTAAATTTTCAATATCTACATGTTGGTAATGCGACTTGCCACTGTTTTATCCCAAAAAAATCTTATTTTGGCATTTAATTTTGATTTTTTTGTGTTTGTTAATAATTATAAATTATGACCTTTTTAACTTAGGAACCTAAAAATTCATTTTTTATTATTTTTTGAAAGGGAACTTATGCATATATTAGCCAAGAATGGAAACTTAAAGTACTAAAGCAATACAATATGGGCATTCAAAATAGAATTAAGTATGCAATTGCCAGGCAAATGCCAATCGGCTAATGTATGAGCAGCATCGTTGGACAATCGATGGATGAAAGCGATGGTGATATGAGGATGTCGCCGAAGGAGAGTTTGAGCCTCACGAAGGTACTATGCCAGAGTTGAGATACCTGGTGTTGGAGCATTGATTTGATTAATAACGCTAGCCAGATCACCTTCAATAAATACATTGATTTATCCACGATCAAGTGCTAACAACATGGTTTCATGACATGTATGAGCTTCCACCATAGTGGCATTTGAGGCACTTGAATGCTCTAGCCATTCTTTACATGTGGGTTATCGATATAGCAACACTCGACTATAAATACCATAGTGAGACAAAATTTCTCGTGTAACAAGGCAATCTCGTAGGGAATGTACCACTGTCTCCTTTTGTTGTTAGCACATAGGGCATATACCATCAATCGACAAACTTGCATTGACCATTTGAATCCCAAAAGGAAGTGTCTCATGGGCAGCCCTCCGTATGAAAATTTTTATTTTAGGAATCGTCTATAATTTGGAGGGATAAACCACAACTTGGATGGTGGGTTCTCAGAATAATGCCTATGTATGAGCCGCAAATAAGACAAACGGATAGAATACAAACCATTTGAATGATTTGACCAAAGAATAACATCCGTCAAGGTTGGTGCAATCGGACATGCATAAACTGCCTTAACATCAACACGAGCAAAAATCTGAGTTACCCTGGCAACATGCTAGACATTTAGATCATCAAGCATATATTTGCCACATCGTAGTGGAGTAATCTGATTGTCTACATAAATCATTGAGAGTTGTATGGGTTAAGAATTTCCCCAATGATCAGATAGAATACAGACCTGGCTATTGATGCCTACTCGCCAATAGAATTATGGCTTCAGATTTTGCAGTGCATGAAGGATAGATCTCCATATATACGATGGTCGTGTACCCAAAGTGACTTCAAAGATGAAATGCATGTCACGGAAAGCAAGGCCACCAACCCTCTTTGCTTGAAAAATTTCTTGCCATGCAATCATAGGTTATCCATATTCATTAATACGACCCAACCACCAATAATCCCGCATCACGTGGACAATTTGTGAGATGAGACAGTCCGAAAACATGTAACAAGTCATCACATAGGTGGAAAGGGCTTGCACAACAACATTGGGGAACATCTCATGACCACAAAAAAGCATGTTTTTGGTCCACCATTGAACACGTTTTGAGACTTCATGGAGTAGAAACTCAAGCTTGGCTAATTTTTTCTCCTAACAACCGAGGGTACTTGTAACACTCCAAACCCGACGTAGTTGAAAATTGAGTCATAGATATCACATCAACTAAACATAATTCCAACTGAATCGAAATCAAATATATAAACCATATTCACTTAACACAATCAAACATTTCATGGAAATCTAAATAATTCATTACTGGGCATGTAATCATCATTCATGAATTGTGGGTCAACTTGTAATTCTCAAAAGATTAGGGACTAATTTATAATTTAGAAAAGTTTAAAGATTCTTGAATAAAGTTAACTAAATTTTAATACCATTTATTGATAGAACATAAGATGTTAGCTACATAAGATCCGATTCAAAAAATTTAAACTTACTAATACAATTGAAGGACTATAATGCAAAGTTTACAAAATTAGTCAAAGGTTTTGAAACCAACTTAAAGGTTTTGATACCTTTAGGGTAGTGTTGAAACAAAATTTACTCTGTCTCAAAAGTCTCAAAACCAGTGTTAAAGGTTTCGAAACTTTTGAACTGATTTGGTCATTATAGGTTTTCTTAAGTTCGAAGTAACCACCAAAAGCACACCTTATATCAACCAAGCAATGTATTTCAATTTCAATAGTGATGCTTTTCGAATAGTGATGCACTTTAGAACAAGTATAATCGTCGAATCAAGTAATAAAGTGATTTAGTACAGTGTCGAACCCACGAGGATTGGATCAATAACTATGTAGTTATCGAACTTAAGAATGTTTGTGCAAGTATTGGTTGGTGTTGGTTTATCAAAACTAAGTGCAAACAAAGTAAAGGTAGCTATGATTAAGACAAGCAGATGCTCCGATAAATAGCAGACAATTATGGAGGTTGGGTTTATTGCTAAGGATATATGCTTGATTACTTATTCCAATGCTATAGCAACTGCAATACATGTATGCATAAACCATTAAGATCTTTATCTACTCAACATAATTTTCTAATGAACTTCTGATTCTCTCGATTCCTAAAAGTTAATAACATTGCAGCTAAGGTAATACATGTCTACGTGAACCCTAGCAACTCTATTATTTGTTTAAGAACTCCCTTTTAGTCGTTGAATTCCTAAACTTATGTCTAAGTCAGATTAAGACCAAGTTAACATCTTAGCCCTACCGTTCACGTTGATTTAACCTAACTCTCTTGATATTAAGCCAAAGATTAATAGTTAAAAGGCCTCTCTCGATAGCTCTTACAATAACTATGCATGAAGAATGATGAACAGAATAGATAAAGGGAAAAGAACTATAGCATTAAAATAAAGTATTCAAAACATAAAATCCTAGAAAGCAATAAACCCAAATGAAGTATTTAGCTTATGTCTAAGCCTAAAACATCCATAACAAAATAATAAAAGTACGCCAATTTATCAAGCAAGGGATAGAAAAGGGTCAAGCGTCCTCGACGATCTTCCTCTGTGCTGTCCAACTATTGCTGCCGGTCTCTCACTTCTTTTGCCTCTCTTGATGGCGTCTGTCAAGAGGAGATTTATCTAGCACTTCAACTCCAGTGGTTACCGATAGCTCAATACTAGGACTACCGTGTATACTTGCGCTCTCTTGAATTGTCGTCCAAGTCTCTCTTTTATAGATGGGGAAACTAAGGTTTCATAACCTTAAAGTGCGTGACCTTATTTAAGAGGGCCATTCCCGCTATCTTTTAATGTTCTATATCTATGAGAAAGTCCACGTGGATCAAAGGTAGATTCCTCTCCAACTTTTCTTGCTTAGTCAGCTCCAGCCAAGAGATCTACCACTCTTTCGCTCCGGTATTCCTTTAGCTTCAATGGTTCCTGAGCATGCACCACAAAACACTACCTTTACCATGAAAAGCACCAATATATATAACATTTAAGCACATACAGTGTAACTCCCTAACTACATGTAAAATATATGCAATCTATTCCTAAATACAACTAAATGAGCTTGAAAACACGCAAAAGACAGGTAAAAAGGGTATGCAATATAGGTCATTTAAACACTCGTCAAATACCCTAAAACATGAAATGTTGCTCGTCCTCAAACAATGCTATCTAAACAACAAAAATAGAAAATAAAAATAGTAAACAACCTATAGTTCCCAAGGTTCCAACTAAGCTACGATTACAAGGATTCCAAGACATGCTGCAGTAGTAATTCATTCCTCATCTATTATAATGAGATGCAATGCATTAGAGCTTACAGTTTTGTTCCAAGGATCAATTCTACTGTAGGTACAATGGGTGTTATGTCACATGCATTCATCACATAATGGCCTTATAAAGATTATGGATTGCTCTTTATTATTGCCTTTACATTTTCTTTTATTTTTAAGCACAATGTTGTACTCCCCTTATTCTTTTTAAGTTTAAAAACTATATCCCTAGGTCTTCAACTTATCACAACTACTCTTCAGACCTGAAGATGGAATGGAGCAAATATCCCACCCGAGCCCTACGAGCAACGTTATCCCGTGAAGACTTTCATTCACTCTTATGCTAGTACTACTATTCCTACCAGGGAAAGTTAAATGGCGTAAACATAACTCACCTAGTGTACTAAGGCAGCAAGATGCATAGAAGAATGTCCCTCAATAGTTTTGCTAATGTTATCGAGTTTTAATTATTTTCATTATTTTCTTGATTTTAAAGGGGTTTTTAAGCCTTTAAATTGCTACATTGAGTATTCAATTCATTCGCATTAATTCATGCATTGGCAACAGAGAATCGACCTCGAATTTCCCTAAGGGTTCTTAAGCTTTTAGAAAGCATGCAACATGTGACTTAAGGGCTACAATAGATTCAACACTAAGTTCAAAACACAAAAGCTCTTAATATATTGCAAAACATTAAACATAGATTAATCATAGGAAATCATGATCAATGTAGCAACAATTTCAAAATCAATAGAATCATAGCAAAGGGAACCATCATAAACATATTAGGCTATTCTCGGGCTATTTTTTAATTTTACCTAAATTTAACCTAATATATACAAGGGATAGTACTCCTCCAAACTTGAGAAGAGCATTGTCCCCAATGCAAAATAGAAACAAGAAAAGAAAAAGAAAAGAAAAAATGCATATGAAATATGAAAAACTAAAAAAAGAGAAAAATTAAGGATGAAAAATAAAAAGAAAAACTAACCCAGAGAGTTACTTGGGAGAAGGTACAGAGCGTTGCACCTGGCTCTCTGTTTGTTGTCCAGTTCATGGCGTAGAGGGTGTAGGCTCTTGGGAAACCTGATTGATCATAGGGGATACATGGGCATCCTGTGATGAAGAAGCACCAGCAGAGAATTCTAAAGTAGTAGATAATGAGGATCTGTGCCCCAAGTGTGCTTGCAGTTCCTCAATAAGCTCAAAGACGTGACAGACAGAGACTTTAGTCCAAGTCTTCAGAGTGGTAGCATATGGAGTTGGAGTGGGTGATGTCTTCATAGGGGAAGGAGTGTCCTGACTAACCGACTGTTGCACCTCGGTGGAATCATCACTAGCCAAGTGGATGAGACTAGCAAGAGTTGATTTTTTAGGGTGCATGTGGGCCTTGCCCTTGTCCTAAGCTCTCATCTGTTTAGAAGGTCGGCGAGGCATAGGTGACGAGTGTGTAAATGATCTATATTGCATATCTTCTTTACTTGTCTTTTGTGTGTTTTCAAGCTTATTTAGTTGCATTTAGGAATAGATTGCATATAGTTTGCATGCAGTTAGGGAATTACACTGCCTATGCTTAAATGTTATATGTATTGGTGCTTTTCATGGGAAAGGTAGTGTTTTTATGGTGCATGTGCAGGAACCATTACAACTGGAGGAATGTTGGAGCGGAAGAGTGGAAGATCTCTCCGCTGGAGCTAACTAAGCAATAAGAGTTGGAAGCGAATCTACCTTTGATACACATGGACTTCCTAGATACAAAACATCAAAAGATAGCGAGAAATCAATGACCCTCTTAAATAAGGTTGCACACTTTATGGTTATGAAACCCTAGTTTTATCGCTTATAAAAGAGAGACTTGGATTACAATTCAGGAGAGTGCGATTATAGATGAATGTCCTAGTCTTGAGCTATTAGATAACCACCAAATTTGAAGTGTTAGAGAAATCTCCTCACGACAGATGCCTTCGAGAGAGGCAAAAGAAGTGGGGACCTACAACAACCGTTGGACAACACGGAGAAAGATCGTTAAGGATGCTTGACCCTTTTTCAATCCATTGCTTGATAAACTGCAGTACTTTTATTAATTTTTTAGGGATGTTTTAGGCTCAGACACGAGCTAAATACTTTAGTTGGGTTTATTGCTTTCCAGGATTTTATGTTCTGAATACTTTATTTTAATGCTATAGTTCTTTTCCCTTTATCTATATTGTTCATCGTTCTTCGTGCATAGTTATTCTAAGAGCTATTGAGAGAGGCCTTTTAACTATTGATCCGTGGCTTAATATCAAGAGAGTTATGTTAAACAAATGTGAACAGTGGGGCTAAGTTGTTAACTTAGTCTTAATTTAGCTTAGATATAAGTTTAGGGTTTCAACGACTAAAAGGGAATTTTTAAATAAATAATAGAGTTGTTAGGGTTCACGCAGACATGTATTACCTTAGCTTCAATGTTATTAACTTCTAAGCATCGAGAGAGTCAAGAGTTCATTAGAAAATCCTATTGAGTAGATAAAGATCTTAATGGTTTACGCAGACATGTATTGCCAGTTGCTATAGCATTGGAATAAGTAATCAAGCATATATCCTTAGCAATAAGCCCAACCTCCATAATTATATGTCATTTGTTGCAACATCTATTTGTCTTAATCATAGACACCTTTACTTTGTTTGTACTTAGTTTTGATAAACCGACACCAACAAATACTTGTACAAACATTCTTAAGTTCGATAACTTCACAGTTATTGATCCAATCCTCATGGGTTCGACACTCTACTCTATCACTTTATTACTTGATTCGATGTGTATACTTGCTCTAAAGTGCATCATTATTTGACAAGCATCAAGTTTTTGGCGTCATTGCCGGGAATTGGCAATTAATAATTACATTCTAATTATGCATAAGATTTTATTTTATTTGCATTTAATTTTTGTTTTGTTTTTATTTTTAGGTACATTCCAGTGCATGACCATATGCCCAAACTCAAAACCCATTCTTCCATTTAACTCAGAGATTGAAAAAACTTTAAGAGATATACACATAGAACGTAGAATAATGGAGAACGAGAACGAAGAGAACGACCGTGGGAACGAGCGTAACAATGGCATACCATCGATAGATGAACAAGGAATTATTGAAAATGCAGCCCATAATAAAGGACATATACTACATGAGGCTCCACCACCGACCAGACCTAGAAGGCCCATTAGAGAAAACATTAAGCCCTTTATCAACAATCTTAACCCATTGACGTTGTGCCTGATCTATGCAGCTCACTTTAAGTTGAAGCCCGTTATGTTCAACATGCTCAAATCCATTGGACAAGTTAGAGGATCACCAAGAGAAGATGCTAGAGAACACATTCAGGATTTCCTGGAAGTTTGTGATTGTTTTAAACAACTAGGAGTCCCAGATGATGTGTTGAGACTCAAACTATTTCCCTATTGTTTGCGAGATCGTGCCATAGCATGGTTGAAGACTAATTCTTCAGGATATATCACATCCTAGGATGATTTGTGTTGGAACATTTTGCACATATATGATACACCAAACGTGCAAAATTAGAAGAAAAGCGTGATTATCTCTTTCACACAACATGATGATGAATCCATGTATGAATGTTGGGATAGATACAAAGATATGCTATGGAAGTGCTCGATTCTTGGATTCCATGATTGGCTAAAAATCATGACGTTCTATAATGGCATCAATGCACCAACAAAGATGATGATTGACTCTTCAGCCAATGGTATTTTGCTTGACAAAGATCCTGAAGAGGCTTTCGAATTACTAGACCATATAGCCAAAAACGACTACCAGTTTCCAAGGGGAAAATTGAAGCTCGATCCTAAATCTTCTGAATTAATTTATTTGATGTTTGGTGATTCAATAAGGTTTTGTAGTTCACTATAATGCGGTGATTATTACAATAAGGTTGGTAGCTCGACACGATATAGGGATTATCATAACCGGGACAATTTAAAACTTTTATAAGCCTTAGGGACTAAACTATAATTTTAGTATTGTAGAGGTCTTTACCTGATTTTAATCACAATGATAAGAAATTTGACCCAATATTAGTAAGCCTGTATATTTTAGTAGAAATCAGAAGCCAATTACCCACTTCAATTAAACATTTTTTCCTAAACAATGACCTTTTTGTAACTTTTCAAGACTTGATTAAGCCTTAAAAAATTTAAACAATACATGTATCGATACGTTATAAGGCCGTATTGATTCGTCTCTATGAAGTTCAGTATTTTAGTTATTTTAGTTAATAGTCTAGATTGTATCAATACGCTGTGGCTCACTTAGACTAAAGGGGATTCTAGAGACAAAAAACCGTACCGAAACACCTTGAGGCGTATTGATGCGTTGTGGCTCACTTCTTTTACAATAAAGGGTCGCTACCATATCGATATTGGGATGCCCTTTAATCAATGCCCAGAATTTAACACCCGTACCGATAAACCATCACCCGTATCGCTACGGTAGGGTTTGTAAAGTCAAATTTTATCTGGTTTTATTCCATTTTTACCATCTAAATGGTGTCCAAATTCAATAAAAATTTACCATCAAGTTTGTTTAGCCTAAATCTATCTGCATGTCAATTTTTAAGGCTAAACGAATCAATTTACTAGGTTTTCTCTTAGTTAGGCCAATTATGCTACTTATACCCATTTTAGCCATTTTCAAAATGCCCTTATTTATCACTTTAAGAATAGATGGGTCACACATAATTTGTACATGCCAAAATAATCAAAAGTGACATACAACTATTATGCCACCATGCTAGGAGTTTATAGGGATGATATACATTACATTACCAATGATGTGACTTGCCAAAAACCTCCAACAACCTCGATCTCGAACTTAAAGTCTTGTTAACCTTAAATGCATAAAAGATGAATACATTAAGCATACTTTGCCTAGTGAGGTAGTCATAAACAATGATTGCCTTCTAACCATGCTTCAATATTATCAATGGCAATAATAATATGGTCATATGCTTCAATGGCAATGTCAATACAATATCGATATCCAATGTAATAAAAGTAACCGATGCTATAGAAATAATCAATGACAGTACGTAATTCATATCAATAGGTTTCCTTGGATCGATTTAAGGAGTATGGATACGCGAATTCCTACGCCGCACCAAATCAATAGTGATCTAGTCCCCCCGCCGCACCAATATGACCAATACACATCATGCCTCTGCCACACCACAATAAAGGTCGTAGCCCAAGAACCGTAGTCCACCCGTACCAATGAGCTCATGAATTCTATGCATGCCAATGGTACCTAATTCCACCCGAATCCAAGGTTCGATAATAATAGTCTAGTAACAATAATTTAATAGCAATGATTCGGTACAATGATTCGGTAGCAATATCTCAATAGCCATGATTCATAACAATGTTTCCATAGCAATAAATCGACAACAATAACAATATTTTGATAGCAATATTTAATAGTCAATATTTTGATAACAATATCACGGTGGCTATAGTTCAATATCAGTATGCCAATAATGATATTCCAATAGAAATGATTCAATACCAATATCTCAATATCAGTGATGTAATAACAATATTCGATGGCCAAAAACCAATATTTCTATATGTAAATGCTTCCATGATTTCAATGGCAATAACAAGGATGCATCGGACGATGATTCGGGGCAATACTTACCAATATGCCTCCAAAGTGGTTCAATGCAATAACCTTTACAAAATATGTTATAAATGCAATAATCGATGTCAAAATTATTGGGAAAGGCGCCTAGCCTATTCCCGTGACTCCGACTACACTCACTTTTACTTCCGAAGCTCTCAAGACTCTCGAATTACTATCCCTTTGTTCCTAGCTTTTGATGGAGGTGGTTGGCTTTCCTTATCCAATTCTTGTGCTAGGTAAAACATTATGGAGATATTAGAAATCAATATAGTAATCTCGAAAATCAATATCTAAACTTTTTACAACTGCTAGCTAACAATCCTCCACGGATTTAAGCTTATAAACCATGGCTTTTGTTATGGAGTTTTAATTCAAAATTATTCCTTCAATATACATAGAGATGATCAATAGTTTGGGGCTTTTGCTTAACGAATCAATAGTTACTCCGTAGAATCAATAGATCAAAGAAACCACAAGCTCGGAATCAAGCTTTAATGGTGGTGTTAGCTTGGAGGTAGAAGGTGAAGTGAGGTGCTAGTTTACCTTTGAGAAAAGATGAAAGGTGGGAGATGACAAGCTCAGTGGATAGGAGAAAGGCTATCAAATTGTCTTAAACACTTTGCTTCATTCTTTCTTTTAACAACCGAAGCTTACCCTTTTAGTGAGGAAAGCTTTTAATAATAATTTCCATCTTTTCCCTCTTTTTAGAATTTTAATTCTCATAAATACCCCCATCAAAAGTTGTCACCTTTTCCTATCACAAATGCCATTTCACGTAAATATGGAGAATGCAAGATGGTAACTCATCACCAAGATAGGGAAATTACAAAGGTGACCCCTCATCTTTCAAAATTTACACTTTTTGCCTTTATGCTTTCAGTTTTCACAATTTGGTCGCTAAATTGTTTTTAATAAATTCAATTGGCTCCAAAGTCTATAAATTGACTCAATTAGATTAGAGTTTTGGGTAAGGCTTTAGCTAATTAATTAATTTTATAAAATAAATTGGATTATTTAAATTGGTTTTCGATAAATTTATCATGAAAAATATTTGTGAAAATATATTTAATTAGTTTAATAAAGGATGAAATTGAGTTTGAGTAATTTTGAATGGGTTGATTTAATATTAAATTAAAAAGTAACTATTTTACAATGATTGTAAAATGTTAGTGATGGCAAAATGGTAAAAGTGAATTAAAGTGCTATTTTGTTGGATTATTAAATCAAGTATTAAATATATCCTTTCTCTTTTTTTTAACAAAAGAAGATGACGGTTATTATTTTCTCTCAAGTGAGGAAAACACATCAAAACTTTTCTCTCATTTTCTCTCTTAAATTTGCCAAACACAATTTAAAAAACATTGATTTTCCTTCTTGATTTTCATCTCATTTATATCCTAAATGATTAATAATCATCAATCTAGCAAGAGCTAGTAGTCTTTATCAAATCTTCTTGAAAATCATGTTCAAGTCGAGGATAATGTGTCGAACTTCCATTTTTCGTATCAATTGGGTAAGCTCTTGATTCTTAAAGGTTTTACAATTGTTTTTAATTGAATATCTATCATTTTATTGGAGTTTATAAATTTAATTTGATTTTTTGATTTTTTGATGATAAATGGTGATTGTGAATTTATAGATAAAATCAAGATGTGTTAATTGGGTTGATAGTTAATTTTATGGGTAAGATGAAATCTAACATCAATTTTATAAAATTATTCCGTAATTTAATTAAATTGGCCAGATTTAGATTTAGGTTGTTGAATGGGGTGACGGTAGAATGATTGATTGAATTGTTGGATCATTATTAGAGTGCATCGTATATGTTCAACGAATTTCTTGTAAGAAATTAAGTTAAAAGGGGGGATATCATTGTCGAAGCAGGGGCGGTAGAGCAGGGCAGTAGCGCACTGCATTTCCTTGTAGGGGCTAGTGAGTTTGCATGGGCAGCCGCTGCTTACCTATTATATATATATATATATATATATATATATATATATATATATATATATATATATATATATATATATATATATAAGTTGACTAAAAAAAAGAGAAGAAGGGGATATTAAGTGGTTGCATGAGAGGCATGATTAGGGAAGTGTAATAGTGCCAATTTCATTCGTGAAATGGGTGTTAAAAGTTACAGGCGTGGAAATTAAAAAAAAATTATTTTTAAAAAGATGAATAAAATGAGTGTTAGTAGTAGCGTGCAATGGTTGCAATTCTTGAATTGTGAGGTGCAGCTGCTGTTGCTTTCTAGTTTGGATGTATTGGGGTATTTTAATAAAGTTGTTACTTTGGTGTGGTCCTATTGATATTGACCCTAGTATTTACTCGTGGAGGTTAGCAAACGTTCGGATGATTTTTGATTAAGCGTCGAGGCGTTGGCGTTGAGACATTGGTGTCGAGGCTATAGCGAGTTGGTGAGTGCAGATGTGTTTTTGTACTGTAAAAAGGTTTGAATTATGGCTTTGGGAGTTTTAGTTAAAGCCTAGCAAGCTTAGCTAAGCTTGGAAGTAAATTTTCTTTATTTTCGCCTTTGTATATCGGTTTTATATGAGCTTTTGATTGACATGTTTTGGTTTAAAGCATGACTTGATTTACTTACTGTTAATGCATCATTTTGATTAATATGCAATGTTTATGAAAGTATATGGGTGCCTACGAGCTTTGAGATTTGATTCCAAGAAGGAATGAGTTGTTGCCTTTTGTAATGTGGTTATTGCATATGAGATGGTTTTGTTAAATGCATTGGAAAAATAGTAAGTAAATGTATTTGAAAATGGTATATTGGCTATGTGACATAAATGAAAAGGTATCGGATATAGTTGGCATGCCATAGGGTTTAAAGTGCATTATAAAATAAAGTCGATCGCTCTGCGGCTCTTGAGGTATAGCGGTAAGGCTAATCAGGCGATGGTATTTTTTGGTTTCTTGCAATAGGGGTGAGACTATTGCTGAGTGATAGAGGCGAGTCTATCACGATGGGTAGGGGTGAACCTATCCCGGGTTGGAGTGAGAATTGGTGGAGGTAGTACCACCGAAAAAAATTGTGTATCCGATGTGTTTGATAAATGTTATGTTTTTGATGAGAGGATAGAGGTGAGTCTATCCGGAGTCACTATACTTGCCAATATATGAGATATAATGAAAAGCTATTTTGGTGCATATGGTTTAATATGCATGGCATTTGAAAGCTATGTATGCATATGGTGATTATGCATGTTTCAAATGAAGCTTTTGCGCATATGGTTTAATATGCATGGTATTTGAAAGCTATGTTTGCATATGGTTATTATTCATTTTCAAATGAAGCTTTTGCTCATATGGTTTAGTATGCATGGCATGTTTTGCAAATGTATTTGAAAGTTGCTTTGGCTTAATTGAGCATGTTTTATTTAAATGCTTTGGAAATGGCGAGTTTCAATTGCTTTAATATGGGTTTCTAATATTAGTTTTAATTTTGAAAATGCATTGATGTTTAATCCTTTTGAGCGTATTCACTAAGCATTATATGCTTACGCTCTATTTTCTTCCGTCAATGCAGCGAATTAAGCAAGCAAGGGGTTGTGGTTTGAGGCAAGAAGTGATCCCAAGACAAGCCTTGTAAAAAGTATGTTTTATGGTGTTATCATTATTTGTAACAAGGCAATGTAGATTAATCGTTGGGATCTTATTTCGTATAAGGCACGATTACATAGTTGGAGTTTATATTATGTTGGACGGTGGAATTATTTTAAGGTGTACGATGTTGGTTTCATTTAATGCCAAGTACATTTGTTGGTTATGATCTAATGATTTAAAACAGTTTAAATAATGATTGGACTGATTGCTTGTGTTCTAAGAGTACATATGGTCATATGCTTCTATTCCTTAATTGATCTATAGCCTATGTTGAGGTCTTGACCATTTGGTGCTTATTGGATAATGCTTTATATTGTTAGGAAACATGCCTCTAGATTACTTGTATGAATATGAGTTGTGTTCAATAATTGGCATGTAATTACTTGAGCCTACATGTTTAATGGTGATATAATATTATAAGCATGTCAATGTTGTTTTCAAGTATTTTTTATATGTTCGGTTTGGTATTTGAATCCCTAAGACGCAATTGCAGCTTGTGTCGATACACTTGGTACCGGTATCAGTACGCGGGGTCATTTCAGTGACTAGTAATGAATGTGGGTACCAGTACGTAGGACCGAGTTTTGATACGCGTAGTCGAGTACTGTATGCCCTGTTGCGTACCGATTCCAATATTTGCTTCTTTGTTTGCCTATACCGATATGGTATCCCATGTAGTTTATTCATTTAATGAGCTTTACCAAGTTTAAGTTCTTTACATTTTGGCCCCCATACGTTCATGCATCAATTGAATAAGTAAATGATGTCTATTTGACCTGAGATTTTGCAAGCATCTTTAATTGTATCTAATTGCAGTAAGAAGCTTTTATAAACGTGTTAGTCCCTGTGTTTTTGTAGTTTTATGATTTAGTCCTTGGTTTCATATTTTGCTAAATGGGGTGCTTATTTGTTATTCGTTTGAGTTGAAATTTGAGACGTTAGCATAAAGTATGATTAATTAAGTATTGGTAACCTAAAACTTGTATG
The DNA here is from genome assembly GCA_019671005.1 of Hibiscus mutabilis. NCBI lineage: Eukaryota > Viridiplantae > Streptophyta > Magnoliopsida > Malvales > Malvaceae > Hibiscus > Hibiscus mutabilis. Next base: position 49,679,762 of record CM033719.1, read on the forward strand.
GGTCCTTGTAATTATTTAGTTTTTCACTTTGGTCCCTAGAATGCTTGTATTTGCAATTAAGTGCCTTATCGATGTTTGTATCAAATGAAAACTGAACCGCTGCTTGTATGAATTCCATAAGTCTTAATAATGCATCTAGACTAGTAAAAAGAAAAAATGGAACATAATTCGAGTAATTCAGATCGAGTTTTCTTTGACAAACCCAATGTGATCTTCTTGGTTCAGGTCTAATGACTAGGCCGGGTCAAGGGGGTTACAACAACGCAAGTCGCCATATTGCAAAATCAGCAATCGATCATGCAAAACAACACCGCTTCCTTACAGTTCTTGGAAACCCAAGTAATACAGATTGCCCAAGTCTTGAAGATGTGACCACCAGGTAGTTTACCTAGTGATACTGAAGCCACTAAGGCCTTTAATGCAAAGCAATGCAATGCTATCGCACTGCGTAGTGGCACCCAATTGAAGAAAGATGACAAGTTTGGGGGAGGTTTCCTTGTTGATTCCACTCCAAGCAAGCCATCTATCGATGCTCCTGCATCTAAGGATACAATTCTTGTGTCTGATACAATGAGTGACCTTACTAGTGATGGCAATGATGACAAAGCAAAGGTTGTTATTGCTTACAGTAAACCACACGAAGAGCCCAGGCCACCACCTCCATTCCCACAATGATTGAAGGCTTAAAAATAAGATGTCCAATTCTAGAAGTTTCTGGATATGCTCAAATAGTTGCACTTCAATGTCCTATTCTTGGAGGCCATTGATTAGATGCCAATATATGCAAAGTTTCTAAAAGATATTGTGACCAAGAAGAGGATGGTGGGTGAAGTTGAAATTGTTGCTACGGTGGATGAATGTGTGGGTGTGCTAAGTGATTTACCACCCAAGATGAAGAACCCTAGCAGTTTTACCATTTCATGCTCCATAGGCCATAACTACTCTGGCCGTGCCCTATATGACCTCGGCGCAACTGTCAACTTAATGTCAAAATCTATTTTCACATGACTAGGGATGGAAAGATCTAAGCCTACATCGGTGATCCTTCAGTTAGCCTACCGTTCTCAAATTCGAATTGAGGGTAGAATTAAAGATGTGCTAGTAAAGGTAGATAAATTTATCTTCTTGGTAGATTTTATCACCCTTGATTTTGAAGTTGGTGAGAATGCTCCCATCATCCTTGGGAGATCATTCCTTGCCACCGGGCGTCTTGTGATTGATTGTGAGAAGGGTGAATTTATTATGAAGATGAATGACCAAAAGATCACACTTAATGTATTCAACACTCTCAAGTTCGCGAATACTATGAAGAATGCCGGCTCATGCAAAGTGAATAAACACGAATTGAATAAAGTTTGTAAGAGAGATGCTGCAACAATATACTTGGTGCTGCAGAGCAAGCTAACTTTGACAAGGCCATGCATGAAGTCGAGGAAGAAGGTGAAGTTAAGTTTGAACAATCCAATGTTGTGCTTACCAAACCAGGTATGACTTTTGAAACTTTGGATTATACTGAAGTCAAATCTCCCAAGCCATCACTAGAGCATCCCCAGTACTTGATTTTAAACCTTTACCCCCACAGTTAAAGTATGCATATTGTTGCGTGCAACAAGTGCTACGCAATTGTGCAAGTATACATGTCGCAAGTAATAAAGTGATATGAGTATCGAGTATCGTCTCCATAGGGATTGGTTTGGGCCACTTTGCTTAAGTTACTGCACTTTGAAAATAAAAACACAATTGATAATAGAGGTTTTAATTAACGAGAAAACTAAGAGCAATAAACTAAAAGAATAGATGAAATTAAAATAGAGTGAATAGAACAGGTTATCATGAGTTGAGGTGTGATAGCGGATTGGATCGTCTTGGTAAAAGAGTGCAAGGGAAACTCAGTTGCTTTGGCAACTTACACAGCGGAGTTGCCTTGGCAACTAATCGATGGTTGTCTGGGAAACTACTTGGGCGTCTAGGCAGCAACTTCAAGGTTCGGCAGAGCGTTCTTCAATGGTTTCTTCTTATCCCTAAGTCGAAACTCTAGCTACTTGTGCATGCATTGATAATACATCCATGCGTTAATCAAGGGTGAACAACAACCAATCTTGCACTCCTCTTAGCCGTTGAAATCCTTAACTTATTCCTAAGCCGGATTAATCTTCACCATCAATAGATTGAATAAAGACCATACTCATTCGTTTCTTGAATCTAACTCTCTCGATATTAGATAAATAGATGAAGTTATGAGATCCTCTCCCAATTCACTCGCAAACAAGAATAACAACCAAGAATGAGTAAACCTTGAATTGAAAGTGCAAACTCTTATTACCTAAACAAAATCCAATTGTTTTTCACAACAACAAAACACAATAACCCCAACCAATCAAGTTAGTTCATGGTTGGGTTCAAAAGATATACAAAGAATAATCCCCAAACAATGAATCTAATGGAAGCAAAGAAGAAGAAGAAGAAATCGAACTCTCTCCAAGCTTCTCCCTTCTTGTCAAAATCTCTCCTCTCTTGCTTACCTCTCTTTGACGGCTTGGTCCTTTAAATCGGAGATGGCTAGGTCAAAATCTTTCTTAAGGAGGAAGTTAAGTTCAAATTAAATTATCTTTAAAGAATATAATTCTTTATTATATTTAAATTCCTTCTAGAACTTCTCCTATCTTCTTGGGATTTAATTTCTCTTCAACCTCTTCATGGAAATCAAACTCCTTTGGAATTTAACTTTGCTCCACATCTTCTTGGGCTTATCTAGTCATCAATTTCGACTACCATATCATCTTATTCCCTGTCGAAAATTGCCTTGGCAACTAGCTCGACATCTCCTTCAAGCATTGCCCTGGAAACTAGCTCGGTATCTCCTTCATGCATTGCCCTGGTAACTGGTTCCAGCCCTGCTTTGGCAAGTGATTCTGCACACACACAAAAAATACACTAAAGCAGCATATTTTTCCACAAAAATCACCAAGTTATGTAATCAAGCTCAACGGTGGAAAGAAACATGAATTAATGCATGAATGACTAATTATGCAACTAATATGAGCCTAAGTCTAACAATAATATGAGTAAAAAGGGTAATAAAAATAGTAGTTTTGAACACTTATCACACCCCCAAACTCAAACTATTGGTTGTCCTCAAGAAATGCAAACTAACAATTACCTGCCAAGACTTTAATCATCAAAGACATGCTTCAAACTTGAATTCAAACCTTGGAACTGTGGCACAAAGTATGATCACCTTTTAATTTTTCGGATAGCGCAAAAATTACCCGGAACCAAACTATAATGCTCGTGACAATGTGTGTGCGTAGTTGTGTACAAGTTGATTTTCAAGATTCTATGTGAACAATAGGCTTTTATCAATTTAATTATCGGGGCATTTATTTTTATTTTCACTAGAGCCAATTTTTGGGCACCTCTAGCAAAGTAAGCAATTTCTCATTTTATTTTAGTCGACTAGAGCCAATTTCAGGCACCTCTAGATATTCTTTAATGTGCATTAACTACTAGAGCCAGTTTCGAGCACCTCTAGCAAGAAAGTGCATTTACTACTAGAGCCAGTTTCGGGCACCTCTAGCAAGAATTTAACTTTTAATTTTCAGTTTTAAATTTACCCAAATTTTAAGAAACCTAAGTTCACTAAATTTATTTCAATCAACAAGCCACAACCGTGTAACCAAAATTCAGCATCATAGTAAAATTCTAAGTTCTTTTCATGCAATCCTAAAATTAAAGGTTATTTCAATTAAGTGCAGTGGCAAAAATTCATCATTGGATATTCAACAAGTCTTAAGCAATTAAATCCAATTTAAGGCATGGCAAGTAACATATGCAACCTATATGTGATTGCTAAAGATGAATGCAACTAAACATGAAGCTAACTAGAAACCAACACCCCCCAAACTCGAGAGAAGCATTGTCCTCAATGTATGTAAAAGTGAAACAAAATTTAAAAGAAACTAAATGAAATGAGTTGGTCGGAGAGGTCGTCACCTCGAGTGATAAGTTTCTTTCGTGTCGTTTGCTTGATTCATTTTTCGATCGGTGGTTGAATGCTTGAGGCTGGTACCACGTGAATAGCATTGCTTTGATTCACTTGCCTGGGCATCAGTAGTTGCCGAAGCCATTGTTGTTGCCTGGGCATCGCTAGTTTCTATTGCCGTGGCAACTGCTGGGGTAGTTGCAGGGGCATCCTCTGTTGCGGTTGCCGTGGCAAGTAGTCGGCAGTGAATTTCCTTAGCATGGTGGTTGTGAGTCTTGTTGTGGAAAAGAAAAGAAAACAAAGAAAACCTGGAAACTAAAGATAATGAAGAAAAATAAATATCTCCTAAAAATTCCAAAAATAAATAAAGAGAAAACATAACCGAAAATAATAGAAAAAAATAGTTCAAAAAAAAATAAAAAGAAAAAGAAAATACCGAAAGGAGAGCATGCTTATGCATCTCCTAATGTGTCAACTTCTTTGTTACGTTCTACATGGGCACCGTTGTAGTGCTTCAATCTTTGTCCGTTAACTTTGAATTAATGTTCATCGGTAATGGACTTGATTATCACGACACCATGGGAAAAGTTTCTTGTCGTGCCATTGCTTTGTTTTCTCCTTGTAGATTCGTGCATTGTTATAGGCGAGTGCACGAAATTCTTTTATCTTGTTGAGGTCCAACAAACGCTTTTGTCTGGCACTTTCCCAATCCATATTCACGGTCTTGATTGCCTAATATGCATTGTGTTCGATTTCCACTGGTAGATGGCATGTTTTGCCATAGACAAGTCGGAAGGGGGACATGCCTAAGGTGTTTTGAATGCAGTGCGATATGCCCAAAGTGCGTCATCTAGTCTTGCTGACCAATCCTTCCTAGAGGGATTTACAACTTTCTTGAGTATACCCTTCAATTCTCGGTTGGAAATTTCTGCTTGCCCATTGGTTTGTGGGTGATATTGCCCATCATATGGCAACGATCACATTGCTTGTAAAACTCTTGGGCATCTTTGTACAGTGTTGGCCAATACAAATCAGATTTCAAAACTTTGGCCGTGGTACGAGTTCCTCCAAAATGTCCTCCATAGGGTGAAGAATGGCATTACTAGAGTACATTCTACTGCTCTTCTTCAGGGACACATCGACGTATAACCTGATCTGCCATTATTTAAACAAAAAAGGCTCGTCCCAAAAGTAATGCTTAGCATCATGGCAGAACCGCTTCTTCCCTTGGTGAGTAAGGCCATAAGGTAAAATACCACAAACAAGAAAATTAACTAAATCCGCGTACCAGGGTATTGCCAAGGCATGTGCTGCTGTGTCGACTGCTCTCAAGATTATCGAGGCGTGTGCGTCTAGAGTTGTTGAGGCATACGCGTCCATGGTTGCCGAGGCATGCGTATCAGTGGTTGCCGAGGCGTGCGCATCTGGAGTTGCCGAGGTGTGCGCATCAAGAGCTGCTGCGGCGTTGAGGGTTGCCGAGGCATGCACATCTGGAGTTTTCCAAGGCGTGCGAGTCAAGAGCTACTGCGGCGTCGAGGGTTGTCGAGGAGTCATGGGTTACCGAGGCATGCACATCCATGGTTGCCGAGGCAACTAAAATTTGTTCATCCAGAAATACATCACATATCTCTAAATCCGCGTCCTCCTCCCTATTGCGTTCTAAGCGTGATAAGTGATCGACCACTTGATTTTCTGTTCCTTTCCTTTGTACCAATCAAATAGGATCGGAACTGTGTGTTGGCCTAGGACTGCTCCTACCACGAAATCACTTGCATCACACATGAGCTCAAAAGGTAACGTCCAATCTGGTAGAGCAACAATGGGTGCTGAGGCAAGCTTTTCCTTTAGGGTTTCGAATGCTTGGGCGCAAGAGTCATCAAAATTGAACACTTTATCTTGGTGGGGGTAGTCTCTCGATCACGTCCACCTTGGCTTTGTCTACTTCAATTCTCTTGGATGAAATCTTATGGCCGAGCACTATTCCTTCATCTACCATAAGATGGCACTTTTCCCAATTAAGGACTAAATTGGTTTCTTCACATCTTGCCAACACCTTCTCTAAATTGCCGAGGCAACTGTCGAAGTTATTACCAAAAATGGAAAAATCATCCATGAAGATCTCAAGGAAGTCTTTGACCATGTCTGAAAAGAGTGCCATCATGCATCTTCTAATGTTACTGCATATCTAAGAAAACTTGAGGAGGGTCGTTTTCAATACTTTTTATAGTCCATTCGCACCCTCCATCGGGTGACAATATTTCCCAAAAAGAGTTTGGCCAATGTGCTTGCCGCTACTCCCTTTTGCGTTACCATGGTGGAGGTGTCTTTCCTTCGTGTTCCCTCGTAGTCCATGCACATCTTCCACCTTGCTACTATTCCTAAAGGTATGGATATATTATTAGGAAAATTATATCCATTCCCAACCATTCAATTACCTCATTCTTGTCGACTTCTATCATGGTTTGATGTAGCCTTTGTTGCCGTGGCAATTGCTGCTCAAGACAATTGTCGTGGCAATCAGTTGCCAAAATTTGCTGTAAGTCAAGGGAAGAACCAATTTTCTGAAAAGCTTTATGAATCTAAACACCTTTTTCTTTTGGCCTCTCAAACATCTCCATCAGTAGAGATTTCGCTGGCTTCAAATCTACCAACATCGGTTCCTCAAGACATACATGCAATGGACGAGGTGAGTTTTTAAAGATTCAAAAGGTTCAACCATTACCTGCTCATATTCCATTAGAAAAGTATTATCATCTCGTTCATCTTGTATGTGGTCGTGTAATTGCCGTGGTAACTGTAGATGAGAGCAATCTACAAATTCTTGCTTCAACATCAACGTTGTAACCTTCTAGGCATCAGGTTCCTCAGAATTTGCTGTAGTATTGTTGTTCTCAGCTTCACTGAGTGTTGTTGCAGCATTGCTCTGCTCAGGTTCCTCAATCATTGCCGAGGTAATTTGTTACTCAGGCTCATCATGTGTTGGGCAGACTTTTTCATCAACATACTCTCGAATTTTAGGTTTTAGTTGTTCCTCACACATCGAAGATCTTTCCTTGCATTGTTCCTTGTCCTCTTGCCTTGGGACTTCAGTATCCCTAGGAATGAATTGTTGGTGCATGTTATCCATGACATATGTGGATCTCCTCAATTGATCTTCTGAATCCCCCAAGGTTGCATCCCACTGAGCTATCCTCGTATCCATGGACTTTGATAGCTCTCGAATCTGTTCAATTGATCCGTCAAGTCTAGCCAATGAAGCTAGCAACATTTCCTCCAAGGAATTGGAATGCTCTTGAAAAGGACTACATTGCCATGGCATATCTGTTGTTGCGGCAAAATTGTTATGGCAAAAAACATTTTGAGCTTTTTGACCATACCATGAAGAATTTTGCTGTTGGTTCCCTCTATGGTCCTCCATGTAGTCATATGCACCGAAAATGTGAGGGCAATTTTCAAACACATGATGTTATCCACACATAGCACAAGATTTTTCCATGGTATAGGCTCCTTGGGCTTTTCTCGGTTGGTATAGGTAATCATCAAAGGGTGCAAGAAACTCTTGATTGGATTGATTCATATCTTCCAACATCAACTCTCGAATAGATCGGCTTTTATTTCCCGACATGGCGCACCTATTTTTTTTATAAAACAAACAAAAATAAAAGTTAGTAAAACTAAGAGAAAAAAATGCAATAACAAAAACAACTAACACCAATTGCCAATCCCCGGAAACGACGCCAAAAACTTGTAGCGTGTAATAAGTGCTACGCAATTGTGCAAGTATACATGTCGCAAGTAATAAAGTGATATGAGTATCGAGTATCGTCTCCACATGGATTGGTTTGGGCCACTTTGCTTAAGTTATTGCACTGTGAAAATAAAAACACAATTGATAATAAAGGTTTTAATTAACGAGAAAACTAAGAGCAATAAGCTAAAAGAATAGATGAAATTAAAATAGAGTGAATAGGCCAGGTTATCGTGAGTTAAGGTGTGATAGCCGATTGGATAGTCTTGGTAAAAGAGTGCAAGGGCAATTCAGTTGCCGTGGCAACTTGCACAGCGGGGTTGCCTTGGCAACTAATCGATGGTTGCCTGGGCGACTAGCTGGGCAACTACTTAGGTGTCTGGGTAGCAACTTCAAGGTTCGGCAGAGCGTTCTTCACTGGTTTCTTCTTCTCCCTAAGTCGAAACTCTAGCTACTTGTGCATGCCTTGATAATACATCACTGCGTGAATCAAGGGTGAACAACAACCAATCTTACACTCCTCTTAGCCGTTGAAATCCTTAACTTATTCCTAAGCTGTATTAATCTTCACCGTCAATAGATTGAATAAAGACCATACTCATTCGGTTCTTGAATCTAACTCTCCCGATATTAGATAAATAGATGAATTTACGAGATTCTCTCCCAATTCACTCGCAAACAAGAATAAGAACCAAGAATGAGTAAACCTTGAATTGAAAGTGCAAACTCTTATTACCTAAACAAAATCCAATTGTTTTTCACAATAACAAAACACAATAACCCCAACCAATCAAGTTAGTTCATGGTTGTGTTCAAAAGATATACAAAGAATAATCCCCAAACCATGAATCTAATGGAAGAAAAGAAGAAGAAGAATAAATCGAACTCTCTCTTGAATTCTCTCCCAATCGAACTCTCTCCAAGCTTCTCACTTCTTGTCGAAATCTCTCCTCTCTTTCTTATCTCTCTTTGACGGCTTGGTCCTTTAAATAGGAGATGGCTAGGCCAAAATCCTTCTTGAGGAGGAAGTTAAGTTGGAATTAAATTATCTTTAAAGAATATAATTCTTTATTATATTTAAATTCCTTCTAGAACTTCTCCTATCTTCTTGGGATTTAATTTCTCTTTAACCTCTTCATGGAAATCAAACTCCTTTGGAATTTAACTTTGCTCCACGTCATCTTGGGCTTATCTAGTCATCAATTTCGACTACCATATCATCTTATTCCCTGTCAAAAATTGCCTTGGCAACTAGCTCGGCATCTCCTTCAAGCATTGCCCTGGCAACTAGCTCGGCATCTCCTTCATGCATTGCCCTGGCAACTGGTTCCAGCCTTGCTTTGGCAAGTGATTATGCATACACACAAAAAACACACCAAAGCAGCATCTTTTTCCATAAAAATCACCAAGTTATGTAATCAAGTTCAACGGTGGAAAGAAACATGAATTAATGCATGAATGACTAATTATGCAACTAATATGAGCCTAAGTCTAACAATAATATGAGTAAAAAGGGTAATAAAAATAGTACTTTTGAACACTTATCACATATCTGGGGGAGAATAATACGTTGCCTGTTATTACATCTACTATCTTAACATCTGGCCAGGAAGCTAAACTGTTACATGTTTTATCTCAACATAAGAAAGCTATTGGTTGGACTATTGCTGACTTGAAGTGTAATGCCCCGATTTTGGGCCTAGCAATTTTGAGGTTTGTTAGACGGTCCGGTGGATCGGTTAGAGATTCGAGTCGGATTCGGGACTATATATTTTTCGGTAAGATAAAAATGTGGGAAAATAGTTAAAAATAAACTTTTAATATTTATTGATTTTTGGTGGAATCAATTTTGGAAAATGGGATTTGGAAATGTGGCATTTTGGTTAGTGACCAAAATGCGATTTCTGAAAACCGTTTTAAAGTGACTATAATGAAAAGGGTAAAATTCTTAGAATCCTTAAGGAGCTAAATTACCAAGTTTTTATTGGTGATTTCTCCCTTCAATTAAATCATTTAAACATGTGTTTTAAAAGGTGATTAAGAGGGATTAAAATATATAAGTTAGTTATTTGCTTTTAAAGAAAATTTATGTAACTTTTTCCTAAACCTTATCTCTCAACTTCTTTTCTGCCAAATGCTCAGAATTTCATCAAAATCCAGAGGTGAGAGATTCTTTTCACTCAGATTATTGGTTCTAACTTGATTCTTTAACTTTGTTTTACAAAATCTCATTGAAATCTTATGTTTTCTTAGCTTTAAACAAGCCAATTGAGGGAGAAATCACATAAAAGGGGTAATGTCCATGATCTCCTATATTAAATGGTTCTTTATTGATATTCCCAAGTATTTGATCCTTGATTTATGGTTTACAATCTAATTTTGTGTTTTTATATAGATTTAATTGGGTAAAATTGATGAAATGATGAAAGATTCGAATTGAATCTGATTTCTAGTGTTATGGATTGTTTTTGAACATATTTTGGATGTTTAATGATGTTGATAAGTCGATTTTATCAATGGAATCCCAAAACTCTTGAATCTCTAATTGTTTAGGTTGCTAAATTTGTGTTCTTGAGGTATTATGGTGGCTGTGTGTTTGCTGGAGGTGTTATGTTGATTTGATTATGTTCTTAGATGTTAATTGATGATTAAAGTGGTGTTAGATTGTTAGGTTGTGGCTGGGTTGTGTTTGGAAAGGATTAGTTAAGGTTTTGGCTGTTGTGCTTGGGTAATTATGAGGTGAATGCAAGAATACGTGAGGATCTGTTGTTGTAGTGTTGTAAATGCATGGAGATGCATTAATCCTCTATTGTTATGTGGTTTAAACAGGGGAGATGGATTCAGAAGTGATCGGTGTAGTTTTGGAGGCTTCGGATGCATGTTTTCGCGTCGGCGAATCGAGGTTTCGCGTATTGGTGAGTGAGAACGTGGATTCCAGCATTGGAATGTTTTTAAAGGTGGTTTATGGGATTTTAAACTTAGCTTGATACGCTAGTTTAAACTCAGAAGTAAGTAAAAGTGGATTTCCTCTCTCGGTCGTGCTAGTGTTAAATGGTTTTATGCACTTGTTTTGATTTACATGTTACGTACTGTTTAAGCATGATTTAAAGTATTTGATATACTGTTTTTAAGCATGAAATGCTGAAGGATGCACATGGTAGGTGATCCTTGTAAGTATGGTCTATACTTGTGGTTTATAGCATGGTTATTGCTTTGGAAAAATGGTTTGGTTAATGCTTGTTAAAAATAGTGAGGTAAATGTTAAATGGTTAATTATATTGGCAAGTGATGTGGTTTTAAAATTGTTATCGGATATAGTTGGTCAGCTATAGGATTGAGTGCACTATAATAAGTCGCCTTGGATGTTGAGGGGTTTAGATCCGTGTACTGAAAACTCTATCCGAGTACCCTAACGGCAGAGGGGTTAATCAGTACCGTAAACTCCTGTTAGCGGATTATGCGTCTAACCGATGATTGGGGATGGTGTCCCCATGGGTTGAAAGGTGTACCCGGTTGTAATGTACCACAATTTTTATTGTATCGCTATTCTGGTTGAGATGGCTTGAAGTGTTGGTTGAACACTTGTTGAATCCTTGTATCCGATGAACTCTTTTGGTAAATAAACTTGGTTAATGATCACTAGTGAGCCAATATAATTGTTGATGTATCATTGGAAAGTTTATGTTGTATAATGTGATTTATACATGTTTACTCTTTAAGCCTTGCATATGGTTGTTATGCATGGGAAGGCGTAAATTGAGGTTTAGCAATGGAACTTGCTGTTGGTTAATGATACATGTTGTGCGTTTACTCTTTAAGCTTTGCATGTGGTTGTTATGCATGTGAAGGCTTAAATTGAGGTCTAGCAATGGAATTTGCTGTTGGAAATGATTCACATTGCATATAGTTTAATTGCTGGTTTTTGAAGATGAAAAGTGCATGGTTTTCAAGGCATGATGTTTCAATAGTAATGTTTAAATGATGTTTAGAGAATGATTGAAATGAGATTTCAATCTGTGTTGAGAAACGGTTTTAAGTGCATTGACGGTGTTTGTTTTTTAGCATGCCTCACTAAGCCTAGTGTGCTTACGTTCTCTTTGTCCATCAATGCAGATAATTAAAAGATTGGAAGGCAGCAAGAAGCAAGGGATCGATACAAGACTTGGTAATCAAAGTATGTTTTGAGCTAAACTATAAGTAATAAGGGCAATGAGGGGTTTCTGTTGTTATTTGGGAGATGTTTCGTTGAACTCCCTGTTTGAGCAAATTTGTTTGGTTGTTCTTGAGTTGTAATTGGCCTTTATGGTTTGATTATGGTGATGGTTTGGAGTTTCTTATGTTGCTTGAATGGTTTTTTATAGTGTATGCCTATAGATTTACCTACGATGCAAAATGTTATGAGTTGATGATGAATTTGTGATTTTGTATGGCGGTTTTATTCTGGTTTATGTTGGCTGTATGTTAGGAGCATGTTAGGATGTTTTGGTATGGCTGAAATCATGTTAAACCAATTAAAAATGACATTACAGGCCTAGGCGTACAGATGCGCGAGGGACCGTATCAATACAACTAGGCGTATTCAGGCACTTGGGATCGGTACGGGTATGTGTGTACCTGTACAAATAAGCAATTTAAGCTTGGCGTATCGGTACGGGGTAAGGCGTATCGGTACGGGGACTCGTTACTGGAAAGTTGCTTTTCGAGAAAAACCCATGTACCGAAATAATGAAGACTCGTACCGGTACGGTATTAATATTTTGCAAGCTGAAGTGGCATACTGATATGGTACACTGTGTACCAGTACGGGTGGCTACTCCGTGTCAGTACGGCTATGTTATACTGGTACCGATGGCTGTTAATCTGTTAATGTCTTGGAAATGAAATTCTATTTTTTTTGTTTTGGTCCCTGAATATTGTGGATACAATTTGATGAGTATGGATGATCGTTTTGATCTAATTTTTGACATGTAAGCATGAAATATGTTTAATTTAAGATTGGTAACTTAAAATTGGGAGAAGTCCATGTATATTGCTGAATTGCAAGTTAGTCCCTAAATAGTATTTGTGTCCAATTGGATATCGATTTGATGCCCGGTTGAGATGAGCTCTCACCTGTGAACAATATATACATGTAGGAAAGTAACAATGCATATAGACAAGATAAAAGAAAAAAATGGTCGCATTTTGGTTTCATCTTCCCGGTTTACTTTGGTAAACCTAATATAGCTTGCTCGGTTCGGTCTTGCGACTAGGCCGGGTCAATGGGGTTATATTTGGTGGTACTAGAGCTAGGTTTGCTATAGTTAGGTGTTGGTATGATTGATGTGATGTTATTGTGAGTTGAACTCTGTTGTTTTCTATGCATGGTGATTGTAATATGCACGTTGGTTGTTTTATGCCATGTTGGGGAAATTTTGGGAAACTCATTGCATTATTATTATAGTCTAAAATGTTATGATTTTAAAATGGAAGTCTTGGATCCTTGATTGAAGCTGGCCTGATTTAATTTTGTTTTGAAATGATTATCATGCCTTAGAAAATGTGTTGTGATACGACTGAGATGAGAAATGAGATCTAGCGTGATGCTGTTGCCTTTGGGTAGTGAGTGAGGAGAGTGTTGTGTCTCCTGGGGGTTTGTCACCCTGAAGTATGTACCACCTATGCCGGTTGAGCCAGTGTTGGGTGATATGATGCCTTGCTATAGGCGATGTTTTGAGCTTTTAAGCTATTGTTGCTGGAATGCGCGTGTTTGCACCGGCAGTTGGGCAAACGAGGTTGTCGTTGGAATATATCTATAGTTTGGAAGGATTTGAGCATCGTGGGTTGACAATGGTGGCATCTGAGATTGGGATGGCCAATGTTATCCGGGTTCAGACTAAATGGGGTGAATTGGTACCTGTAAGTTGGGATGTGTTAAATCCCTGTTACATAATGATGTTTTAGTTGGTGGACAACTGTATCTGCGAGTGTGGAACCCCATGAGGTGGATTGGGAGTCTTTCCATGCTATTTTTTAAGAAGAAGTGTCTGAGGTTTAGACACTTGGATATAAAGGAACAAGAGTTCATGGCTTGGGTTCAGGGCTGTGTGTATGTGGTCTAGTTTAGAGTATGGATTTTTGGTTGAGCCGGTATGCTCCTGAATGGGTACCCGTAGAGAGGTATTGCTGTGACCGATTTTGTTATGAGTTGGAGCAGGGTGTTAAAGTGTACATGTTGGCTTTTGACTACACCATTTTTCGAGGTGTTCATACACGAGTGAAGTACATGGAGCAGAACCTGGGTTATTGGTTTAGTGTGGGAGGTTCTGGCTTTGGCAGGAGAAATGTGGATTCTAGTCCAGTAATGTTTAGTTTAAAAAGAGGTGTGATAAAAGATATCGCCCTAAGTTGAGGTGAGGTGAGGACAGTGTTGGGTGAGGACCGTGGGGTCAGAGTATCCATACTAGAAAAGTTTTTAATGCATGCTGGGTATGTGGATCGTGTTATTTCATGAGGTGGATTATCCGCATTTGAAATGTAGAGTGTGAACCCCTGTGCTTGTTGTTGTTGATGGTTTTGAGAATCGTTGTTTGAACGATTGTCTCATAGGTGTTAGTTGTGCGAATGCAGGGGCTGGTTTCCCCGGTGAGACAGTTGTTAAGAGAAATATGTTTGAAAATGCCCTTTGGTGGTTTAAATCCTGAGGTTGCGGTTGATTTGTTGGAGTTGCTGCTCCACGGGTTTTGAGTAACCCTAGGTTTGGATTAGTTGCGGAAACATAGAGTTGTTGTTGGTTTTGGATCCTAGCGAGTTCCTTGAAACTCGCTAATGATTATGAGATGGTAATCACAGGTGAGAATGTTAAATTTTGTCTAGTGTTTTTTAGGCGCTGGAGGTGAGTCGCTTGATGAATCCTTGGTTGCAAGGTATTCCTAGCCTATGTTATGAATCTAGGGTCAAAAGAAGTACGTGTTCAGGATACACATACGGTATGTGAGTTCATGGGTGTTTTCGGGGGAATGTCTGGGTTAGCCATTGCATTGAGAGGTTGAGTTTGGCATTGAGTTGTGGGAAAATGTAGCTCCAGTGTCTATTCCTTCTTGTGCATGGCTCGGGGGAGTTGCTTAATCAAGGCTTTGTTAGGCTTGGTGTTTTGCCGGGAGGTTACGTCAGTGTTGTTGTGGAAAAAGAAGGATGACACGATTGCAGATGTGCATGGGGTTTCGGTAGCTGGATAAGTAGATGTCATGTTGAGCCTTTTAGAGGTGCTTTAGTGGTTTGTAAGATTGGTTTGAGGTCCGGGTGTTATCTTTTGAAGGTAAAGGATGTGTTTGTGTTTAGATTTGCCTTCTGTAAGTGCTGCTGTTGTATGCATTTTGGGGTTATGCCGTTTGGGTTGACCGATGCATGGGTTGTGTTCATAGTTATGATGAGTCGAGTAGTCCTCAAGTTTTTGGATCGGTTGGTTGTTGTGCTTATTGATGGTCTTTCCGTGTACAGAAGCGCCGAGAAGGGTTGTGATCGATAAGTATGGATGGTTTAGTAGATTTTTTAGGGAAGTGTTGTTGTTCTTTGTTTGGAAAGTACGAGTTCTGGGTATGTTGCTAAGAATTCTGGTTCTGAGAATGATATTAGTAAGTGTGAACAGGTAAACATGCACAGTGCAAAAGCACTTATATGTATATGTAAATATGTAAGTACATGCATACATTTGGGCATAACATTAGAGGTTTTGCATACATACACATAGACATCTATGAGGGCATATAAGTGATCATGAATACATATGTTCACACTTACGGATGACAGATCGAAAATCAATGGAGTGATGGTATAAGTAAGGTAGCATATGAAGGTGGTTTTGGTAATATGGTTCCTAGGTGTGATGCCTCAGTTTTGGGTTTAGATGGTTCGGGGTTCATTTTAAGGGTTTGGTGAACCGATATTAGAGATTTGAGTCAATTATGGGGTTAAACTGGATTAAATATTTTTGAAGGTGATAAAAATAAGGAAAAATGTTATAAAATCATTAATTAATATATTAATGATTGTGGTAAAATCAGTTTTTGAAAATAAGTTTTGGAAATTAGATATTTTGGACTAGTGACCAAAATGCAACTTTTAAAAACTGTTTTTAGTGACTGTTTTGTAAAGGATCAAAACTTTGAATCTTTAAGGAGCTAATAATCCAAAAGTATAAATTTAGACTTTATCCTTTAATTGGAAATTTTCAAAAGTGATTTGGAAATTAAAATAGGTTCAGGAGAATTAGTTGATATTAATTCTTTTAAAACAAAAACTACGTAACTAACTTTTCTTAAAATCTTTTTCTCTCAAAATCTCTCCAGCCAAACACTCTCTTATTCTTCTAAATCTTCAGGTAAATCATCATTTTCTTAAATTTTTGATTTCTAATGGATTCTCTATGATTTCTCAATAAAATCTTATTATTTTAACTTTGTTTTCACATGTAAAATCAACCAATTAAGGGAGAAAGCATCCATTAGAGGTAAGGTTCATTCTTATCCTCTAATAAAATGTTCTTTACTGAAATTCCCAAGTTGTTGATCCTTTATAATGGTTTTCTAATGGGTTTTGATAGTTTAATTAAGGAAAATTGGTTTAATTGTGTTTTAATTGATGAAATTGATAGATTTTTGAATTGGATCTGTTTTGCTAGGTTCTTGATTGGTTTAGATCATGCTTTTGATGTTTAACAATATTAATAGCTAGGATTTAACATTGTAATCCCGAAATAAGTTGGATCTTTAATATTTATGGTTGATAGTAAAGGGTTTTTGTGTTGTTAACGGTGTTTAATCATTGTTGGAAGTAAGAGGATTATTAAAAGGGTTTTTAGATGTTATTAGACGAAGTTTAATGTATCAAATTGTTATATTGTGTCTTACGTTGGTTTGGGTTGCGTGCCGATGCAAGATGGCAAGGTTGTGGTCTATGCGTCGAGACAGTTGAAAGTTCATGAGTGAACTACCCGACTCGTGATTTGGAGCTTACGGTTGTGGTGTTTGCCTTGGAAATTTGGAGACCTTATCTTTATGGAGAGAAATATGTTGTTTTACGGATCATAAAATTTGGTGTTTTACGGATCATAAAATTTGGAGACCTTATCTTAGGCAACGTAGATGGTTGGGGTTTCTTAAGGATTATGACTTGACGATCAAGTATCATCCTGGAAAGGCAATATGGTTGTAGATGCATTGAGTCGTAAGGTTGCGGTTGAGCGTAGGGCGACGTTGCAAGGTTGAGTGTGACACAGGAAGGTCGTTTGTTGGCTAATTTGCAAGTTAAGCCTACATTGTCACAAATTATTAAAGCTAAGCAACCGTATGGTAGTTTTTGGTTCCCCACGTTAGGGACATATCGATGGCAAGCCATCAGAGTTTCATTTTAATGATGATGGTGTTTTGTTCTTTAAGGGCCGAATAATGGTGCTAGAGAATTCGGAGCTTAGGCATACTATTTTGGCGGAGGCATATTCTAGTCCTTTTGCTATGCAACCCGGTAGTACCAAGATGTATCGTGATTTAAAGGAAGCATTCTATTGGGCTGGTTTGAAAAAAATGTGGCAAAGTTTGTTTCTAAGTACGTGGTGTGTCAGCGGGTTAAGGCTAAACATCAGTTTTCATCCGGGTTGTTACAACCATTGAGAATTCTGGAGTGGAAATAGGTGAGAATCACCATGGATTTTTTGTCAAGTTTGTTGTTGAGATCGGCTAAAAAGGATTCCATTTGGGTGATTGTTGATTGGGTTACGAAGTGTACACATTTTCTGCCAGTGCATACGACGTATACCTTGAACAAACTGGCGAACTTGTATATTGCTGAGATTGTGCGTTTACACGGGGTACCTAAGTCCATTGTTTCGGATAGAGATCCGCGGTTTACAATGAGGTTCTAGGGATGTTTGCACCAGACTTTGGGTACAAGGTTGAGTTTCAGTACCGCGTATCACCCTCAGACAGATGGACAGTCTGAGCGTGTTATCCATGTTTTAGAGGATATGATGAGATGTTGTGTTATTGAGTTCTAAGGAACTTGGGAGAAGCATCTACCTTTGGTTAAGTTTTCCTATAATAATAGCTATCAAGTAAGTATACAGATGGCACCGTATGAGGCATTGTATGGTCGGTGGTGTCGTACGCCTTTGTGTTGGTGCTGAGGTAGGGGAAAGCATGTTTCTTTTCCGCATGTGTTGAAAGACACGGATGAAAAGGTAAAGCTTGTGTGTGATCGCTTGAAAGCGGTTTCGGATTGACATAAATCTTATGCGGATTTAAGGCGTAGGGAGATTGAATATGCGGTTGGTGATCGTGTGTTTTTTAAAGTGTCGCCATGGAAAAAGGTGTTACGGTTTGGACATAAGGGTAAGCTTAGTCTGAGGTTTATTGGACCGTATGAGGTTGTGGAGAGTATTGGTCCAGTGGCTTATCGGTTGAGGTTGCCTCCCGAGCTAGAGAAAATACATGATGTGTTCCATATATCTATGATGCGGAGGTATCGGTCGGATTCCTCGCATGTTATGCCGGTGGAGCATATTGAGTTGAGGCCAGTTTATCTTATGATGAGGAGCCGATGGAAATCCTCAAATCCAGCAGCAAAGTTCTTCATGGCAAGATGACTAAACTTGTTAAGGTTTTGTAGCGACATTGTGGTGTCGAGGAAGCCACTTAGGAAAACAAGGCGGATATGTTGGAGTAATTTCCGCATTTATTTCCTCCTGGTAAATTTCGATGATGAAATTTCTTAAGAGGGGAGAGTTGTAACGCCCCGGTTTTGGGTCTAGATGGTTCAGGGTTTGTTTTAAGGGTTTGATGAACCGGTATTAGAGATTCGAGTCAATTTAAGGATTAAATTGAATTAAATATTTTTGAAGGTGATAAAAATATGGAAAATGTTCTAAAATCATTAATTAATATATTAATGATTGTGGTAAAATAAAATTTGGAAAATAAGTTTTGGAAATTGGACATTTTGGACTAGTGACCAAAATGCAACTTTTGAAAACTATTTTTAGTGTTTGTTTTGTAAAGGATCAAAACTTTCAATATTTAAGGAGCTAATAATCCAAAAGACTAAATTCAGACTTTATCCTTTAATTGGCAATTTTTAAAAGTGATTTGGAAATTAAAATAGGTTGGGGAGAATTAGTTGATATTAATTCTTTTAAAACAAAACTACGTAACTAACTTTTCTTAAAATCAGTTTCTCTCAAAATCTCTCTAGCCAGACACTCTCTTATTCTTCTAAATCTTCAGGTAAATCATCTTTTTCTTAAATCTTTTGATTTCTAATGGATTCTCTATGATTTCTCAATAAAATCTTATTATTTTAACTTTGTTTTCACATATAAAATTAGCCAATTAATAGAGAAAGCATCCATTAGAGGTAAGGTTCGTTCTTCTCCTCTAATGAAAGGTTCTTTATTGAAATTCCCAAGTTGTTGATCCTTTATAATGGTTTTCTAACGGGTTTTGATAGTTTAATTAAGGAAAATTGGTTTAATTGTGTTTTAATTGATGAAATTGATAGATTTTTGAATTCGATCTGTTTTGTTGGGTTCTTGATTGGTTTAGATCATGAATTTTATGTTTAATAATGTTAATAGCTTGGATTTAACATTGTAATCCCGAAATAAGTTGGATCTCTAATATTTATGGTTGATAGTAAAGGGTTTTTGTGTTGTTAATGGTGTTTAATCATTGCTGGAAGAAAGAGGATGCTGTAAAATGGTTTTTAGATGTTATTAGATGAAGTTTAATGTATCGAATCGTTATATTGTGGCTGGGATGAGTTCGGAAGGTGTTCGAGATTGATTTCGATAAGTTTCAGATGGTTTTTGAGTGGGCAACTTGTGAGTTGCGGGATTTTGCTTTGAGGCAGTGGTTTGGATGCATTTTAATGCGTGTCTCCTCTAGTTTTTTGTGTCCAAAATAGGGGATGATCAACGTGAAGCATCTTGAGGTGGATTGTTGCTTGCCGGGAGCTCGTGTTGCATTGGCGAGCAAAGCAAGGTGTAATCGGTGAGTGGAAACTGGTTTAAACACCTTTAAAAGGTTTATTAAATGTTGTTGGGAGTTTAGCTTAAGCTTGAAACACTTACCTAAGCTCGGAAGTATGTTTTCTATTTTTTGTTCTTTAATATCCGTTCGGATATGAGCATGTGTAATTCATGTTTTGGTCGTAAACATGGTTTTATATACTTGCTGTAAATGCATGAATATAAATACATATGCAGGGGTTTAAAAGTATAAGAAATGCTTGTGAGCATTGGTTTTCATTTCGGTCGGGAATGGTGTTATTACTTTGGCAATGTGATTTGCATATGTAGTGATTTCGTATAATGCATTGCAAAACAGTGAGTAAATGGTTTTGTAAATGATATATTGGCTATGTGACATGGTGAGAAAACATTCAGATATAGTTGGAATGCCATAGGATAAAGTGCATTATAATATGTTTAAAATCGATCGTGGGTAAAGGTCCTTGAGGTATAGTGGTCGGCTACTTGGACTATGAGGTTATCACTTAGGTTGAGCGGTCGGTTTCCCTTGTTGATGTTAATCTTGCAGTCAGCAAGGTTGTTATATCATGCGGTCGGCATGGTATGGATCTTGATGGCGGTGGTCATTAAGGGAGATCTGTGTATCCGATGTGTAAGGTTAACGATCGGTTAACCAATGATTAGCGGTCAGCTAATCAAGGATAGTGGTTGACTATCCCGGGTCACTATGATTGCCAATATATGAGAGCTCATGTGTTGAACCTATTTTGTAATGCTTTGGTTTTAAGCATGGTAATATGATTTAATGCTTTGGTTTTAAGCATGGTAATATGATTTAATGCTTTGGAATTTAAGCATTGTAATATGATCTATTGCTTTGGGATTTAAGCATGTGATTTGTAAATGATTTTGCATATGGTCGATATGCATGTTTAGTTTTGGAATAAATGAAAATGCTTCAGTTGTTAAGAATGGGATTTATATATGATGTTGCATAAAGATCGTTATGCATGTTTCGGTTCGAAACAATGAAAATGCTTTAGTTGTTAAGCATGCTTTGAAAACATGTGGTTTTGGAATTCAAATGGTTTTAAATGCATCATTGTTTTTATGAGCATCCTCAGTAAGCAAATATGCTTACGCTCTCTTTTTTAAATGATGCAGAGCACTAGAGTTTGGGGCAGCATTGGCAAGGAAAAAGGCGATCCAAGACCTACACTATCTTTGAGTATAAAACTCGGTGTTACTTTCGGTTAATAATGCAATGAGTTCGCAATATTTTTTGGGGGATTTGTAATGTCGTATTATCATGGTTTTTGTTGTGGTTTACATGCTGCGATTTGGTGATCATTTGATGTATGAAAAGCATGTTTGTTGAGCCATGCTAGTATGTGACGTTGCTAGGAGATACCTTGGATTGCATCTAGCTTGTGTTGGATTGTTCCAATGCTTTTATAATGCTAGCATGTTTTGATTGATGCTAGGGAGGTATTTGTTTGTTGATCATGTTGTTAATTGCCTTATATTTGGATTTTGGTATGTAAGTTGCTTGTGGTTTAGGGAGCATGCCTATAGGATTACCTTTGTGGTCGTAATGCCTATGCTCTTATATCGTAGTGGTCTTTGGTTGATATGACATTTGTACGATGCATTAATTTGATGGTTTGAGTGTTAAATGATGTTTGGGGTTAATTTAGATATGTTTAGAAGGGTTTTAAGGTGTTCCGAAATTGCAAAATCTGTAAACCTAAAGGGAGGTTTCGAAACCAGTTAGCAGGTTTCGAAACTAGGGGCCATAAAACAGCCCCCAAGTTTCGAAACCAGCCCTTAGGTTTCGAAACCAGCAGACCCAAGTTGGCTATTGGAATACAGGTTTCGAAACCACTTGTACAGGTTTTGATATTTATCACGGGGACTCATCTGTTAAGTTAAAAAATAGTTTATAAAGTTATATTTTGGTCCCTGGTTGATAAGTAGCAATTGGATGAGTTTGGGTGATCATTTTAAGCTGAAATATGACATGTATGCTTGTAAACTGACTAATTGAGGATTGGTAAATCTAACTTTAAGTAAGTCCTTAAAGTTTTACAGATTTACAATTTGGTCCCTAAATGTTTGAATGTTAAATTAAGGGTTCTTTGGTGATCTAAATGCGATGAAATTTCTTGAGCTCGCATGAAATAAACTTAATTATGGATTGGTAACCCTAATTTTAGTAATGGTCCTTTAATTTACCAAATTTACATTTTAGTCCTTAAAATGTATTATATGAAATTGGTTGCCTTTTTGAGGTCTGTTTCCTTTGTAATTTCACTCGCTGCAAGCATGATCACTTAGGATTAATAATATGCATCTAGACAAGATAAAGGGAAAAAATAGACTGGTTTTCGTAATCTTTCTTTAGTTTTCCTTAGCAAACCTAATGTAGCTTGCTTGGTTCGGTCGGGCATTTAGGCCGGGTCGAGGGGGTTACACTGGGAGTTTGGATTGTGCTAGTTCTTAAGTGACCAAAGTTAGAATTGGCAGTTGTGGGTTAGTTAGATCCAGTTCTTAGCATCGAGGGTTGTTGAGGTTGTAGTGTTGCAAGTAAAGTTGTGGCTTATGCATCTAGATAGTTAAAGGTGCACGAGCTCTTTTTTCCTACGCATAATGTGAAGCTTGCTGTGATGTTGGTTGTTTAAATGTTTTAGAGACATTAATTCTATGATGGGAAGATTTTCGTGTACACGGATCATGTGTGGTTAGGAAAAAAAGATGAATGATATTTTGAGTTTTGACAACCTAGATGGTTGGAGTGGTGTAAGAGTTATAGTTTGATGGTTGAATATCGTCCAAGCTAAGGTTATAGCCGATGCTTTGTTTATGAGGGTTGCGGTGGAGTTGAGGATATTGTTACGCGGTTGGGTATGATGCGTGATGGAGGCTTGATGCCAAGTTGCAAGTAAAGTCATTTTGGCCGTAGTTGTTTAGAAGAAGAAAATGGCGTGATGATGCATTAGTACCACATATTCAGGTTATTAGGGGAAAAATCTAATGGATTTTCATGTCAATGATGCTAGGGTGTTGTGTTTCAAAGCTCGAAAGGTGGCGTCTCTTGATGTTGAGTTGAGGTGTTTGGTTTTGATGGAGGCGCATGCTAGTTCTTGTGGGGTTGGTTTAAGGAAAGATATGGCTGATGTTGTTGATCGATAAATGGTATGATAGCGAGTGGAAGCTGAGCCTCGGTTTCTTTTTGGGTTGTAGCAACTGTTGAGGGTACCAAATTGGATTTGGGAAAGAATCACTATGAATTATGTGTTTGAGTTGCTTTTGATTCTGATCGAAAAGAATTCCTCGTGGGTGGTTGTTGATTGAATTACAAAGTGTGCTCAACTTTGTGGCTATGCTTGTAATGTATGTTTTGGGATAAGTGGCAGATTTGTATATTGATGGGTTGGTGCGGTTGTACTATGTGCCTGAGTCCATAGTTTTGGACGGAGATCTGTGAGTTGCGGCAAGGTTCTGGGGGTGTTGCTTGAGCTTGGGTGTATGTACTTCATATCTTTCCCAGTTGGATGGCGGGTTAGAGCATGGAAATTAGGTTTTGAAAGAGAAGTTGGGTTGTGTATCATTGAGTTCCAGGGAAAGTGTGAAAAGTAATGCCTTTGGTGGAGTTTGCTTTAATTACGGTTATGAAGTAATTATGCAGATGGCTCCGTACGAGGCTTTGTGTGGTTGGAGGTGTCGTACGCCCGTGTGTTAGGCTGAAATAAGGGAAAAGTATATTCTCATGTCTGATGTGTGGGTAGGCACCGGTAAGAATGTGAAGTTGTTATGTGAGCGCTTGAGAGCAGTTTCAGATCATCAAAAATTCTACACGGATTTGAAGCGTAGTGTCATAGAGTATGTTGTTGATGATCGGGTGATCATGTTGGTGTTGTCTTGGAAGAAGGTGACGTGTTTTGGGCAGGAAGGAAAGCTTAGCATAGATTTTGCGAACCATATGAGTTTGTTAAGCATGTCGGTCCTGTTGCTTATTGTTTGAGGTTATCTCCTATGTTGGAGGGGTTCCATGATGTGTTTCATGTGATGGCGTTGCGAAGGTATCGGTTGGATTTCCTCACATGTTGTGCCGGTGAAAGGCATGGTGATGAGATATGAGTTATCTTTTGTGAAGGATCCAGTGGAGATCCTTGTTGCCTGCAGTAGGATTCTGCGTGGTATGATGGTGGGCCTTGTTAAGGTGTTGCGGAGACACGGTAGTGTTATGAAGCCACATGTGAATACAAGTCTATGATGTTGGAGCAGTTTCTACTTTTGGTTACCTCCGAGCAAATTTCAAGGATGAAATTTCTTAAGTGGGGGAGAGTTGTAATGCCCTGGTTTTGGGCCTAGCGGTTTTGAGGTTTGTTAGACGGTCTGGTGGATCGGGTTAGAGATTCGAGTCGGATTCGGGACCGTATATTTTTTGGTAAGATAAAAATGTGGGAAAATAGTTCAATATATATTGACTTTTGGTGGAATCAATTTTGGAAAATGGAATTTGGAAATGTGACATTTTGGTTAGTGACCAAACTGCAATTTTTGAAAATCGTTTTAAAGTGACTATAATGAAAAGGGTCAAATTCTTAGAATCCTTAAGGAGCTAAATTAACAAGTTTTTGCTGGTGGTTTTTCCCTTCAATTAAATCATTTTAAAAATGTGTTTTAAAGGGTGATTAAGAGGGATTAAAATATTTAAGTTAATTATTTACTTTTAAAGAAAATTTACGTAACTTTTTCCTAAACCTTTTCTCTCAACTTATTTTCTACCAAACACTCGGAATTTCATCAAAATCCATAGGTGAGAGATTCTTTTCACTCAAATTATTGGTTCTAACTTGATTCTTTAACTTTGTTTTACAAAGTCTCATTGAAATCTTATGTTTTCTTAGCTTTAAACAAGCCAATTGAGGGAGAAATCACATAACAAGGGTAAGGTCCGTGATCTCCTCTGTTACATGGTTCTTTATTGATATTCCCAAGTATTTGATCCTTGATTTATGGTTTATAATCTAAGTAAAATTGATGAAATGATGAAAGATTTGAATTGAATCTAATTTCTAGTGTTATGGATTGTTTTTGAACATATTTTGGATGTTTAATGATGTTGATAAGTTGATTTTATCAATGGAATCTTGAAACTCTTGAATCACTAATTGTTTAGGTTGCTAGATTTGTTTTTTTGAGGTACTATGGTGACTGTGTGTTTGCTGGAGATGTTAAGTTGATTTGATTCTGTTTCTAGTTGTTAATTGATGATAAAAGTGGTGTTAGATTGTTAGGTTGTGGCTGGGTTGTGCTTGGAAAGGATTAGTTGATGTTTTCGGTTGTTGTGGTTGGGTAATTGTGAGGTGAATGCAAGAATCCGTGAGGATTTATTGTTGCAGTGTTGTAAATGCATGGAGATGCATTAATCCTCTATTGTTACGTGGTTTAAATAGGAGAGATGGTTCTAGAAGTGATCGGTGAAGTTTTAGAGGCTTTGGATGCATGTTTTCGCATCGGCGAATCGAGGTTTCGCATATTGGTGAGTGAGAACGTGGATTCCAACATTGGAATGTTTGTAAATGTGGTTTATGGAAGGTTAAACTTAGCTTGATACGCTGGTTTAAACTTGGAAGTAAGTAAAAATGGATTTCCTCTCCCGGTCGTGCTAGTGTTAAATGGTTTTATGCACTTGTTTTGATTTACATGTTACCTATTGTTTAAGCATGATTTAAAGTATTTGATATATTATTTGTAAGCATGAAATGCTGAAGGATGCACATGGTAAGTGATCCTTGTAAGTATGGTCTATACTTGTGCTTTAAAGCATGGTTGTTGCTTTAGAAAATGGTTTGGTTAATGCTTGTTAAAAATAGTGAGGTAAATGTTAAATGGTTAATTATATTAGCAAGTGATGTGGTTTTAAATTTGTTATCGGATATATTTGGTCGGCCATAGGATTGAGTGCACTATAATAAGTCACATTGGATGTTGAGGGGTTTAGATCCGTGTACCGAAAACTCTATCCGAGTACCCTAACGATAAAGGGGTTAAACAATATCATAGACTTCCATTAGTGGATTAAGCGTCTAAACGATGATTGGGGTTGGTGTCATTGTGGGTTGAAAGGTGTACCCGGTTGGTAATGTACCGCAATTGTTATTGTATCGCTATTCCGGTTGAGATGGCTTGAAGTGTTGGTTGAACACTTGTTGAATCCGTGTATCCAATGAACTCTTTTGGTAAATGAACTTGGTTAATGATCACTTGTGAGCCAATATAATTGTTTATGTATCATTGGAAAGTTTATGTTGTATGATATGATTTATACATGTTTACTCTTTAAGCCTTACATATGGTTTTATGCATGAGAAGGCTTAAATTGAGGTTTAGCAATGGAACTTGTTGGTTAATGATACATGTTGTACGTTTACTCTGTAAGCTTTGCATATGGTTGTTATGAATGGGAAGGCTTAAATTGTGGTCTAGCAATGGAATTTGCTGTTGGAAATGATTCACATTGCATATAGTTTAATATGCTGGTTTTTAAAGATGAAAAGTGCATGGTTTTTAAGGCATGATGTGTCAATAGTAATGTTTAAATGATGTTTAGAGAATGATTGAAATGAGATTTCAATGTGTATTGAGAAATCGTTTTAAGTGCATTGATGGTGGTTTGTTTTTTAGCATGCCTCACTAAGCCTAGTGTACTTACGCTCTCTTTGTCCATTAATGCAAATAATTAAAAGATTAGAAGGCAGTGGGACGCAAGGGATCTGTACAAGACTTGGTAACCAAAGTATGTTTTGAGCTAGACTATAAGTAATAAGGGCAATGGGGTGTTTCCATTGTTATTTGGGAGATGTTTCGTTGAACTCCCTGTTTGAGCAAGTTTGTTTGGTTGTTCTTGAGTTGTAATTGACCTTTATGGTTTGATTCTGGTGATGGTTTGGAGTTTTATATGTTGCTTGAATGGTTTTATAGGGCGTATTCCTATAGATTTACATATGATGCTAAATGCTATGAGTTGATGATGAACTTGTGATGTTGTATGGTGGTTTGATTCTAGTTTATGTTGGCAGTATGTTAGAAGCATGTTAGGATGTTTTTGTATGGCTGAAATCTTGTTAAAACAGTTAAAAATGACATTACAGGCCCAGGTAATACCCCAAAATTTACAGTACTATTTATGGGTCATTTAGTGCTAAGATAATTGGTTAAAGGCTTACTTAGTGATTAAAATGACAAAAATGCAAAAGTTAGGATTTTCTCAATTATGGACTGTAGAAAAGAAATTTCTGGGGTTTTAAGGTGTCATGTGATAGAGTGCGAGTAAAATAGGATACTCACAGAATTTGGTTAAAATCCAAGGAAAATTGGAATGGGAATTCAGGGTTAAAGTTTAGTGACCAAAATGATAAGTTTTCAAAACTTGTATGGTACAAGTTGAAATATGAAAATTTGAAGGACCAAAGTTGTAATTACTTAAAATTTAGGAGTTTTTATCTCATAAATAAATAGAGAATCTAAGGATGTGAATCGAATGCGAAATTATTGGTTCGATCTGATATTTCGATTATTGGGAAAATCGTAGTTAAAGTTTAAGTGGAATTCGGATACCCGGATCGAATAGGAAAATTATGAAATTTTGTCATATGATAGAAAAAGGTTATAAAAGTCATTTCCAAGTGTTGGAAATATTTTTAGTTTGATTCAAGATGAATCCGATAGTTTATTTCCGAGTAAAGGTTTATTTATTGGTATATTGGATCGAATGGAAATTTTGGAGACTAATCCAAAAGACATGGAAAAATTCATAAAATATTATTTTATGAATATTTTGTTGTATTTGGTTGGATTCTAACTATATTTAGTTAGCATTTTACAAAATGGCAATTTTGAAATAAACTAGTAAATAAAGACTCGTTGGAGGGCAAATTGGTCAATTGGCAAGAATGGAAATTTTGAACTATTTATGAAATATTGAGGGCATTTTTGGAAGATGAAATCTACATGGATTTAATCTTGACCCTTGATTTTTTATAGGATTAAATTAGCCATTGGATATAAAGGTTAAATTGGGAATTTCACCATTTAAATGAATTTAATATTCATTTAAATTTTATTAGTGGAAAAATAAGAAGAAAAATGAACAAAAAATTTGTTCATTAAACTTCCAACATGCCGTGAGTAGAGAAGAACAAAAAGGAAGAAGAAAACATTATTTTTCAAGCTCGATTTAGAAGGTTTAAAGTTAGATTCAAGGTATGATCCTTTAGAATAATTTGTTCTACATTCAATTCTCTACATTTTGGTAGTAATATTGCATGGTGTTGTGAAGAACTACTTGAGTTATTGATGGGAAAGAATTAGGGAATTTATGTGCTAAATTGAAATTAGGACTTGAATTACATGAATTCAATGTTGTTTTGATGAAATTAAGCTTGGATTATGTTTAATTTCATGTTTGAAGACATAAACCCTAACCCTAGAATTTAGGGAAAATTGGCTAGGTGTTTGAATTAGGGATGGAAATGAAGTTGTGATATAGTTTCTATGTTGGAAATGATGAAATCCTATGAAAAATGGTTTAGGGACCATTTGGCAATTTTGAAGAATTTAGGGGAAATTATTGCAAAAAATATTTTGATGATGGAAATGATGAGAATGATTTTATATGTTGATACAAGGTGATTAAAATGAAAATCCCTAATTAAACTGCATTAGAGACCAAAATGTAAACTTTGAAAAGTTTAGGGACTTGATTTTTGAGCTTGTATTTGAAGTATATTATGTTGGAAAATTAAGTATAGTGGTTTAAATGTTGATTTTGAAGTTTAAATCAACAAGGTGGGTTAAATTGAGTATTCGACTACTTTAGGGACCAAAGTGCAAAATTTTAAAGTTTGGGTCCTAAAGTGTGAAGGATAGAAAATGTAAGGGCTAGACTTGAAATTTATGGCTGGGAGCTTAAAAGAGTCCTTAGGGACTAAAATAAGTATTTTGGTAAAGGTTGAAGATTTGAAGGAAAATGTAAGGAAAAATGATTCGAATATAGAAAGTTTTATCGGATCAATTTTATACATAATGGATAGTTATTTTAATTACTTTCCATTATTATATTTGGGATGATATGTACTAACATATACTTGGAATGGTATATGTTATTTTAAATGTAGATTCCGATATAAACCAAGGCTGTTCCAGCAGAAAAGGAAAAGAAAAAGTTTGAGAGTGATAATCGAATAGTGAAGGAAACCACACTGCAAGGCTAATGGGAGTGCATACATGTTTTTAAATGTATGTTTATTAACATACTAAAGGGAGACTTGCGATAAGTCACCCAAAAAGGTAAAGAATTTCTATAAACAGCAAAATATGTTTTTTGGCATGATACTTTATTTTACTGATTTAAAGATTGTGGCATATTTTATGATCACAAATGGTCTATAGCATGATATATATGACAAGCTATTTTTATATAGTTTTTAAATGCCATGTATACCACGGATTATACAGAACGTATTGGAGTATGAACTGCGCTAATATGATATGTTTTACATAATATGAATTGTATATGGGTTGCTTGCCATTTTGCAAGAATTGATTTTAAAGTTGGCCTTGGTAGTATAATATTGAGTTGGACAATATAGTGGTATACCATAAGAGTCATATTGTATCTGACACTTCATTGTGTCGACAGTATGCGACGTCGATAGTTTGAAACACTTCATTGTGTTGATATGGAAATACTTTATCGTGTTGATATGATCGCAACACCTCATTGTGTTGATATGTTCCCGATACTTCATTGTGTCGATAGAAATGATAGTACTAAAATGTACACGACTCATATATTAGTCACTTTATATTTACCTTGGGCTAAATGATTTCACAGAATTATTATATACTTTTATATAGTACAGAATGATCGCAGTATGTTTTCTGGCATAGATATTCCTGCATTACAGATTATATGGTTTAAAGACTATCATGCTTTTGAAAAGTATCATGCATTATAAAGTATTTTATATGTTACTCATCTTATGCCTCACTGAGTTATACTCAGCGTGTATTGTTGTCATACACGTAGGTAAACGAAGTAGGAGCGGAGCTTTTGCATCACCTTCTCTTTTGGGAGATACAAATCGACAGGTTATTTCAGTACTTATGACATCTATGTTTTTGTGTTTAATAGTGGCATGTACTAGCTAAACTTCCCTTTTTTTTTAAATACTTCAATCAGGTATGTAATAGTTCATAGATGTTAAACTGAGTTACTGCTTATTATTATTGTTATTATATGTTCAATATGATTATATTATTTACGTAAAAAGTTTTACTATCGGGTATTAAATTATTATTTTATTTTCAAATTAGATAAAGTTAAGCGTGCTTGAATTAGGAAAATTTTAAGATGGGTGGCTACTTGGGAATTTGTCTTAAAAATTTTAAATTACCCAAGTTTTTGGATTAAAAGACTATTTTTAAAGTTGTGACATTTCTGACTCGTGATCTGTGTACGATCACGGGAAGGGGGTGTTACATTTATTGGTAATAGAGCTACAGGTTTAGCCGGTTCTGGAGTTAATTTGAACTCGATAAAACTGTTAAAGTGTGTACATGCCACTAGGATGTCATATTTACTTGAAAATGATACTTGTTTGATCGATGCAATTGCTTATTTGTTTAAAGGTATGTTATGAGTACAGATGTCGGAGGGGATCGAATCCCTACATGCTGCTCAACAAGTGGAGCCTGAGAATGCTCCAAAAGTCAGGAGCAAGTACAGCAGCCTGTACAATAAGAGGCTGCTGCACCTGCAGAGGAAATTCCAGTGCAAGACCAGGGTACATTTCTGCAAGCCCTGGATGCGATAATTAATAGACCTCATCGAGTTTTCGTTCCTAAAGAGCTAAAGAAGATGCATGCTCCCGATTTTCGAGGCGACATTGATAGAGATCCAATGTCATCCAATTTTTGGTTGAATGACATATAGATAATGTTGACTTAGATCTATTGTGATGTCGGCGAAAGCTAGAAGGAGTTGTTTCCCTATTGAGAGAGCTAGCACTGGTATGGTGGAATAATGTCACTGCTTGTGTACAAGAAGAAGTGAATTGGCAGTTTTTCCTCTGTGAGTTTAGGAGGAAATATATTGGCGATGCTTTTATTCGGGAGATGAGACAATGGTTCCTGGATCTTAAATAGGGAGATCGCTCGGTATATGAATATGAGTGCGAGCTTAATAGATTGTGTAGGTTTGCCTCTGAATTGCTACTGGATGAGAGAGCCATCACTGACAGCTTTATAAGTGGATTAGATGCCAGATATCAAGAGGTGCTGGTGGCAATTATTCCTAGGGACTTCCAAGAAGCAGTTAATAGAGCTAAAGCAATGGAGATTTTCCGAGAGAAGGCTGAAAAAGAATCACAGAGTCAAAAACAGAGTGCTGAAACATATTTTGCTTTACGATCATCTAAGCGGGACAAAGGATATTTGCAGCAAGGGAGATTCGGATTTTCAGCACCTCGAGGACAATCTAGTCAAGCTGGAAAGTCCAAAAACACTTCGATATTAGTGAAAGGCTCTGGAAATAAACAAGGGCCTCCTCGATGTAAATATTGTATTTGGATTCATCGTGGAGAGTGTTGGATGATCACAGGAGACTGTTTCTATTGTGGTGAAACTGGACATTTTATGCGTGATTGTCCAAATCGAGATGATAGATCGATTCATACTGAAAGATCTGTTAGGTTGCAAATAAGCAAAAGTCGTGGATCCGCAGGATCATCCAAAGTGGATTCCCGAAAGGATACTGAAGCTTTGGTGGGTCGAGATGATAGAGCTTCAGCAAGGATATATCACATCCGTACGCAGGACAACAGAGAAGAACCCAACATTGTTACAGGTACTTTTCAACTCTATGGTCAACCTGTAATTGTTTTGATAGATACTGGGTCTACACATTCATATGTTAGTTCGAAGTTCGTTAGGGAAAGAGGAATTCCTTTATAACTAACTTAGAGTGATGTGATAGCCATAAACCCCTTAGGCCAAAGTGCTCGGGTAACTAAAGTAAGTAGGAAATGTCCGTTTAAAGTTCAGGGAATTGAATTCTCAGCTGAATTGTTGGAGTTGCCATTTAGTGATCTTGAGATTATTTTGGGCATAGATTGGCTTCATGACTATGATGTTATAGTAAGATGTCGCCAACATCAATTAATTCTAAAAACTACAGATGGCTCTAAAATTATAGTATTAGGTGAAGGGTTTTAATGTATAAAGAATGTGATCTCAGCTTTTAAAGCCAAGAAACTATTGGAGCAAGGTTATGAGGCTTTTCTAGCCCATGTAGTGGACACTAAGAAGATTAATAATGACCTCAGTGTAATTCTGACAGTTCAGGATTTTCCTGAGGTATTTCTGAAAGAATTACCAGGATTACCTCCAGAGAGAGAAGTATAATTTGGGATTGAGGTTATTCCTAGTACTAAACTAGTATCCATGACTCCATATAGAATGGTACCTGCAGAATTGAGGGAATTAAAATCATAGTTGAAGGAGTTATTAGATAAAGGATTTATACGTCCTAGTACATCACCATGGGTGGCTCCGGTGTTATTTGTCAAAAAAGATAGATGGTTCGCTGCGATTGTGTATTGATTATCGACAGTTTAACAAGGTGTTCCATTTGTCTGGACTGAAAAATGTCAAGAAAGTTTTGATCAATTAAAGAAAATTTTGATAGAAGCTCTAATTTTAGTACAACCCGAATCGGGAAAGGAGTTTACTTTGTACAGTGATGCATCTCATAATGGATTGGGATGCGTATTAATGCAAGATGAAAAGGTGATTGCTTATGCTTCTCGACAATTAAAATCGCATGAAAGAAATTATTCGACTC
This sequence comes from Hibiscus mutabilis, assembly GCA_019671005.1. NCBI lineage: Eukaryota > Viridiplantae > Streptophyta > Magnoliopsida > Malvales > Malvaceae > Hibiscus > Hibiscus mutabilis. Next base: position 49,712,406 of record CM033719.1, read on the forward strand.
ATGATTTAGAGCTGACAGTTGTAGTTTTTGCTCTAAAAGTGTGGCGACGTTATCTTTATGGTGAACGTTGTTACGTTTATACTGATCATAAGAGTTTAAATTATTTGATGACACAAAAAAGGGTTAAATTTACGACAACAAAAGTGGTTGGAGCTAATAAAGGATTATGATCTGGTCATCGATTACCATTCAGGGCGAGCAAATGTTGTAGCCCATGCCTTATGTTGGAAGACATTTGCTATATTACGAGCTTTAAAACGCATAGTTAATGAGGAGATCAGACGGTTCGTTATTAGTGGAACTACAATTAAGATCATCATTGCTAAGTTGGATTAAAAAAATTGATACAAGTGGCCTGGTATGAAGAGAATGGTTCGAAGTTTGTTACCAAGTGTTTGACTTGTCAACAGGTAAAAGCTGAACATTAAGTGTCGTTTGAAAAGTTACAACATATTTCTGTTCCGTAATGAAAGCGGGACGGAGTTACTATGGACTTTGTGACAAGACTATCATTGACCCAATAAGAAAGATTATATCTGGGTAATAGTGGACAGGTTAACAAAATCTACTCACTTTATACCAGTTAGAGTGGATTATCAGATAAGCAAGTATGCTGAACTATACATAAAGGAAATAGTTCGATTACTGAAAGAGCAATTCGAATATTAGAAGATATTTTAAGGGCTTGTATGATTGAGTTTGAGGGATCATGGGAAGCTAAGGATATAATGGAAAAATAGTACTCACATTTATTCGAAACAAGTACATCTTGAAAATTCAAAGATGAATTTTCTTAAGGTGGGAGAATTGTAATACCCCAAAATTTACAGTACTTTTTAAGGGTCATTTAGTGCTAAGATAATTGCTTAAATGCTTACTTAGTGATTAAAATGACAAAAATGCAAAAGTTAGGATTTTCTCAATTATGGACTGTAGAAAAGAAATTTCTGATGTTTTAGGATGTCATGTGATAGAGAGAAAGTAAAATAGGATACTCACAAATTTTGGTTAAAATCCAAGGAAAATTGGAATGGGAATTCAAGGTTAAAGTTTACTGACCAAAATGATAAGTTTTCAAAACTTGTATGGTACAAGTTGAAATATGAAAAGTTGAAGGACCAAAGTTGTAATTACTTATAAGTTAGGAGTTTTTATGTCATAAATAAATAGAAAATCTAAGGATGTGAATCGAATGTGGAATTATTGGTTCGATCTAATATTTCGATTATTGGAAAAATCGCAGTTAAAGTTTAAGTGGAATTCGGATATCCGATTGAACTGGAAAATTATGAAATTTTTCCATATGATAGAGAAAGGTTATAAAAGTCATTTCCAAGTGTTGGAAATATTTCTAGTTTGATTCAAGATGAATCCTACAGTTTATTTCTGAGTAAAGGATTATTTATCGGTATATTAGATCGAATGGGAATTTTGGAGACTGATCCAAAAGACATTGAAAAACTCATAAAATATTATTTTATGAATATTTTATTGTATTTGGTTGGATTCTAACTAGATTTAGTTAGAATTTTACAGCAATTTTGAAATAAACTAGCAAATAAAGACTAGTTGGAGGGCAAATTGGTCAATTGGCAAGGATGGCAATTTTGAAATATTTATGAAATATTGAGGGCATTTTTGGAAGATGAAATCTACATGGATTTAATCTTGACTCTTGATTTTTGATAGGATTAAATTAGCCATTGGATATAAAGGTTAAATTAGTAATTTCACCATTTAAATGAATTTAATATTCATTTAAATTTTACAAGTGGCAAAATAAGAAGAAAAATGAAAAAAAAATTGTTCATTAAACTTCCAACATGCCGTGAGTAGCGAAGAACAAAAAGGAAGAAGAAAACATTATTTTTCAAGCTTGATTTGGAAGGTTTAAAGTTAGATTCAAGGTATGATCCTTTAGAATAATTTGTTCTACATTCAATTCTCTACATTTTGGTAGTAATATTGCATGGTGTTGTGAAGAACTACTTGAGTTATTGATGGGAAAAAATTAGGGAATTGATGTGCTAAATTGAAATTAGGACTTGAATTACATGAATTCAATGTTTTTTTGATGAAATTAAGCTTGGATTATGTTTAATTTCATGTTTGAAGACATAAACCCTAACCCTAACCCTAGAATTTAGGGAAAATTGGTTAGTTGTTTGAATTAGGGATGGAAATGAAGTTGTGATATAGTTTCTATGTTGGAAATGAGGAAATCCTATGAAAAATGGTTTAGAGACCATTCGACAATTTTGAAGAATTTAGAGGAAATTATTGCAAAAATTATTTTGATGATGGAAATGATGAGAATGATTTTATATATTCATACAAGGTGATTAAATGAAAATCCCTAATTAAATTGCATTAGGGACCAAAATGTAAACTTTGAAAAGTTTAGGGACTTGATTTTTGAGCTTTTATTTGAAGTATATTATGTTGGAAAATTAAGTCTAGTGATTTAAATGTTGATTTTGAAGTTTAAATCAACAATTTGGGTTAAGTTGAGTATTCGGCTACTTTAGGGACCAAAGCAAATTTTTAAAGTTTGGGTCCTAAAGTGCAACGGATGGAAAATGTAAGGGCTAGACTTGAAATTTATGGCTGGGAGCTTAAAAGAGTCCTTAGGGACTAAAATAAGTATTTTGGTAAAGGTTGAGGATTTAAAGGAAATGTGAGGAAAAATGATTCGAATATAGAAAGTTTTATCGGATCAATTTTATACATAATGGATAGTTATTTTAATTACTTTCCATTATTATACTTGGGATGATATGTTCTAACATATACTTGGAATGGTATATGTTATTTTAAATGTTGATTCCGATATAAACCAAGGTTGCTCCAGTAAAAAAGGAAAATAAAAAGTTTGAGAGTGATAATCGAATAGTGAAGGCAACCACATTGCAAGGCTAAGGTGAGTGCATACATGTTATTAAATGTATGTTTATTAACATACTATAGGGAGACTTGCAATAAGTCACCCAAAAAGGTAAAGAATTTCTACAAACAGCAAAATATGTTTTTTGGCATGATACTTTATTTTACTGATTTAAAGATTGTGGCATATTTTATGGTCACAAATGGTTTATAGCATGATATATATGACAAACAATTTTTAAATAGTTTTTAAATGGCATGTATACCATGGTTTATATAGAACATATTGGAGTATGAACTGCCCTAATGTGATATGTTTTACATGATATGAATTGTATATGGGTTGCTTGCCATTTTACAGGAATTGATTTTAAAGTTTCCCTTGGTAGTATAATATTGAGTTGGACAATATAGTGGTGTACCATAAGAGTCGCGCTGTATCTGACACTTCATTATGTCGACAGTATGCGACGTCGATAGTTTGCACCACTTCATTGTATTGATATGGAAACACTTTATTGTGTTGATATGATCGTAACACCTCATTGTGTTGATAAGTTCCCGATACTTTATTGTGTCGATAGAAAGGATAGTAATAAAATGCAAACGACTCGTATATTAGTCACTTGATATTTACCTTGGGCTAAATGATTTCACATAATGATTATATGCTTTTATATAGTACAAAATGATCACAGTATGTTTTCTGGCATAGATATTCCTGCATTACAGATTATATGGTTTAAAGACTATCATGCTTTTGAAAGTATCATGCATTATAAAGTATTTTATATGTTACTCATCTTATGCCTCACTGAGTTATACTCAGCGTGTATTGTTGCCATACACGTAGGTAAACGGAAGTAGGAGCGGAGCTTTTGCATCACCTTCTCTTTTGGGAGATACAAATCGACAGGTTATTTCAATACTTATGGCATCTGTGTTTTTGTGTTTAATAGTGGCATGTACTAGCTAAACCTGCCTTTTTGTTAAAATACTTCAATCGGGTATGTAATAGTTCATAGATGTTAAACTTTGTTACTGCTTATTATTATTATTACATGTTCAATATGATTATATTATTTATGTAACAAATTTTACTATAGGGTATTAAATTATTATTTTATTTCCAAATTAGATAAAGTTAAACGTGCTTGAATTAGGGAAATTTCAAGATGGGTGACCACCTGAGAATTTGTCTTAAAAACTTTAAATTACCCTGGTTTTTGGATTAATAGACTATTTTTTAAAAGGTGTGACATTTCCGACACGTGATCAGTGTACGGTCACGAGAAAGGGGTGTTACAGACCGTATCGGTACGGCTAGGCGTATTCAGGCATTTAGGATCAGTACGGGTATGTGTGTACCGGTACAGATAAGCAATTTAAGCTTGGCGTACCGATATGAGGTAAGGCGTATCGGTATGGGGACTCGTTACTGGAAAGTTTCTTTTCTAGAAAAACCCGTGTACCGGAACAACAAAGGCTAATACCGGTACGGTATTAATATTTTGCAAGCTGACGTGGTGTACCGATACGGTACACTTTGTACCGGTATGGATGGATACTCCGTATCAGTACGACTATGTTCGTACCGGTACTGGTGGCTGTTAATCTGTTAATGTCTTGGAAATGAAATTATGTTTTCTTTGGTTTTGGTCCATGAATATTGTGGATGCAATTAGATGAGTATGGATGATCGTTTTGAGCTGATTTTTGACATGTAAGCATGAAATATATTTAATTTAAGGTTGGTGACTTAAAATTCGGAGAAGTCTTTGTATATTGCTTAAATTGCAAGTTAGTCCCTAAATCGTATGTGTCCAATTGGATATCGATTTGATGCCCGATTGAGATGAGCTCTCACCTGTGAACATTATGTACTTGTAGGAAAGTAACAATGCATCTAGACAAGATAAAAGAAAAAAATGGTCGCGTTTTGGTTTCATCTTCCCGGTTTACTTCGGTAAACCTAATGTAGCTTGATCGGTTCGGTCTTGCGACTAGGCAGGGTTGAGGGGGTTACATGAAGGGTATAAGCCCTACTTTGTGTATGCATAAAATTTTACCTGCAGATGATCACAACAGCTTGATAGAACCACAGTGGAGGCTCAATCCAATCATGAAAATTGTGATTACCAAGTATATCATCAAATGGCTCGATGCTAGAATCATTTACCCCATATCAGATAGTTTATGAGTGAGTTTTATCAGTGTGTACCAAAAAAAGGAGGCATGACCATGATCAAAAACAATGCTAATAACTTCCTTTTAACCAGAACTGTTATTGGAAGCTGAACAAGGCCACAAAAACGACCACTTCCCTTTGCCATTTATTGACTAGATGCTTGATAAGCTTGTAGGGAAACCTTACTACTGCTTCATGGATGGTTACTTCGGATACAACAAGATTGCTATTGCACCAAAGGACCAAGAGAAAACAACATTCCCATGTCCTTATAGCATCTATGCCTTTCGCATAATGCCTTTTAGCTTATGCAACGCCCCAACAACATTCCAACATTGCATGATGGCCATCTTCTCCGACATGGTGGATGATTTTTTGAAGGTCTTCATGGATGATTTTTCTATCTATGAAGATTCTTTTGACCAGTACTTAGGCAACCTTTCCAAATTACTGACAAGATGTGAGGAAATTAACCTTGTACTCAACTGGGAAAAGTGCCACTTTATGGTGTCCGAGGGCATTGTCCTAGGTCACCGTATTTTAGATAAAGGTAGTGAAATAGACAAAGCCAAGATTGAAGTTATCGAGAAGCTTCCACCACCTGCTAATGTCAAAGCTATTCGAAGCTTATTTGGCCATGCCAGTTTCTATAGAATATTTATTAAAGACTTCTCTAAAATTTCGAAGTCCTTATGCTTGTTGCTGGAGCAAAATAGAGTATTCGAGTTTGATGACCAATGTCGTGCAACATTTGAAACTTTGAGTAAGGAGCTTATTTTTGCACCGATTGTCGTGCCCCCATATTGGTCATAACCATTTGAGCTTATGTGCGATGCTAGCAACTAGCTTATGTGCGATGCTAGCAACTACGTTGTTGGTGTCATCCTTGGTCAGCGCTGGAATAAGGTTTTCATGTTATATATTATGCTAGCTGTACCCTTAATGAGGCACAAGTTAATTACACTACCACTGAAAAAGAACTGTTTGCTGTAGCTTTTTCCTTTGATAAATTTAGGTCATACTTAATAGGATCTAAGGTTATTGTGCATATTGATCATTCTTCCATTAAATACCTAGTGACTAAAAAGGATGTTAAACATAGACTTATTAGGTAGATATTACTACTGAAGAATTTGATATTGAGGTAGTTGATAAGAAAGGTACTGAAAATCAAGTAGCTAACCATATCTCTCGGCTTGAGAATGCATGTGATACTGATGTTACATATGATATTAAGGAAGAATTACCTGATGAGAAACTTTTAAAAGCCACGACTTTACCGTGGTATGTTGAAATTGTTAACTTTCATGTTAGTGGTATTTTCCCTTGTGATCTTAGCATCTAGGAAAGAAAAAATTCTGACATGATGCACGCTACTATTATTGGGGTAAGCCCTACCTTTTTGAGCAATACACCGATCAAATGATCTAAAGATGATTACCCAAAGATTAGCAAGAAGACAAACTTTTCCATTGCCACTCTACTTCGTGTAGAGGACACTTTGGAGAAGAAAGAACTGCTGCAAAGGTCCTACAGTTTGGATTTTATTGGCCAATCTTGTTCCAAGATACCCATGCATACTACAAGGCGTGCAATAGATGCCAAAGAATGGGGAACATCTCTCGGCGTAATGAACTACCCATGCAATTCATCTTTGAAGTTGAATTTTTTTATGTTTGGGGCATTGACTTCATGGGACCATTCGCATCTTCCAAAGGACAATTATACATCTTACTCATGGTTGATTATGTGTTCAAGTGGGTGGAGGCCATTTCTACAACCAAGAATGATGCAAATACTGTCTTAAGGTTTTTGCATATGAATATTTTCACTCGGTTTGAAGCACCTCAAGCCATTATTAGTGATGAGGGAAAATACTTTGGCAACAAGCTAATTACTAAGGTTTTGCGTCAATATGGAGTCCACCATAAGATTGCCAAAGCATATCATTTGCAAACCAATGGACAAGTTGAAGTGTCCAACCGAGAAATAAAGTATATCCATGGGAAAGTGATCAAGCCAAATCGCAAAGACTGGTCGTTGAAATTGGATTAAGCCTGATAGTCCTATCGAATCGTGTTCAAAACACCATTAGGCATGTCACCCTATAGACTTGTTTATGGCAAGACATGTCACTTACCGGTCGAGCTTGAGCACAAAGCTTTTTGGGCTATCAAGAAGATCAACATGGGCTGCCAACTAGTTGAAGCAAGAAGATTGCTCGAGTTGAACGAGTTAGATGAGCATCGCCTGGATGCTTATGAGAATGCCAAGATTTACAAAAAAGTACTGAAAGATGGCATGAAGCTAAACTATTGCCCCAACACTTCATTGAGGGACAAATAGTTATACTCTACAACTCTCGCTTGAAGCTTTTCCCAGGCAAGTTGAAGTCTCCCTGGTCTGGCCCATTCCAAGTTGTCAAGGTGTATCCACATGGTGCTATGGATATCAAGGATCTCAAAGATGGCCCAATTTTTAGAGTAAATGGACAACGTTTGAAGGCTTACAAGGAAGCACCGGTTCATCGTGACAAATCTTTAGTCATGTTACTGGATGTTGATAGTACATCAAAAGACATGTGTTTTTACCTTATTTATTGATTGATTTGTCCCCATCATGTTATCCTTTGCACACATTTTAGCATTTTTATCTTTATATTTGCATTTTCTTAACTCAATTGCTCTTTCTTAAATTATCCTTGAATTTATCACATTTTTACTGCTAATGTCATTGCATGAGTTCTTCTAGAATTGCATCCAGCGTTGTCGCTGCATTGGGATGTCACTGCAATACTAATATCGCTGCATAAGCATTGTTTATGTTGCGTCCAGGACTGTCGCCACATTGACAGCTATCAAAAAGATAGGATCAAATGTCACTAGCAAAAAGATAAGCTCAAAGGACAATGAGCTAGCTGTTAGTTACAACGAATTTTGTCTCGACCTGATGTGTTCACAATGAAACAATCATTGACACTACAATGACAGCTGTTAGGATAAGATCAAAGAATTATGAGTTGTCCATTAATACATTTATCATATATGAAATTTTATCCAGAAAATCTATGAAGGGAACCTGTAAACACCCAATTGGAATGTGATAAGGATGTATATACATATATTTTTACCCTAAAAAGGGGAGGCTCATATCTTATCATCTTTTTCCTTGGTTTTGGAGCTTTCTCTTGATGGCTATGGCGACTTAAAAGCGTCTAATGGGAAACCGAGGTGGATCCGATGTAGAATTAAGTTGCCACAATAAGTGCAAAGTAAGAGGAAGCATCAATGAGCAATCAAGTTAGCTATGGATAGCTTTCCCCATTCGGTTCTTAATGTTTCTTTTGTTTAAACACTGATGATTTTTGTTTAATTACATTTTGTATGAAAATACTTTATGAATGTTGACTAAATGTTTATCTTATTAAGATTTTTCTATATCTTTTGATCTTTGGGTTTGAATGTCTTTATGCATGAAAGTGTTTATTGCAGCCACTATCAATGAGAGTTGCAGTGACAGTTCAAGTTAACAATCATGACAACGAAAGTTGTATGGGAGTACAACGAAAGTTGACTAAACCTTTCTTGTATTTTCTTATTAGCCATCACTGAGAAGTGTGGTGAGTAGGCTCATATAAGTCTTTGATTATTGGTAGAAGATGAGATTGGTAAGATATTCATGTGCTTTATTGTATCGACAATCATCTTTTCTTTTGTTTCTTGCTAGCATTCGTTAATCTATTGATGAATCACCGAGGGAACCCCACTGCCATCATTATATAGTTTCTATTTTAATTTCAGTACATTGTTGTGACATTACCTAAACTATTTACCTTTATTGCTTCGACATTACTGATTGCGTTTACCTTATTTTTCTTACTTATTGCACTGACATAGGTATACGTTCAAACAACCATCCTTGTAGGATTGATATCCTACAGGAACTACATGTTAACTATACTTACATCGACGTGTGTACGCTTGCACAAATCGTGTGACTTTATTTCGCTAATCAAGTTTTGGTGTCATTGCCAAGGGTGGTTTTGTTTGGTGTTTACTTTTGTCATTGTATTTTTTTATTTTTATCAACTTTATTTTCTTTTGTTTTGTTATTTTTTAGGTGTGCTAAAAAGAGAGAGCAACAAATTTGTCAAAGGATAGACATTGAACCATTCGAAATTACACGATGTCCAACTTTGAATTTCAATATCCTATTCCAAGAGTTGTTCAAGTAAAATATACTCCGAGAAATATTGAGTGGGATAAAGTTTCTACTCTTAGATCTCAAATTTCTTCTCTGGAAAAAAGGATCAAAAATATGCAAGGGACTAATAAAGTTACACCTATTCAAGTTGCTCAACGAGTAGTTGTCCCTGCATTCAACTGTGAGATTTGCGGTGACAACCACATTTATAAAGATTGTCCACAATTCCTATGAAACAACTCTTATCGTAAATCCTATAATGCTTCTGCATGCAATCAACAGTCTTGGGGAATTAAAACTTCTGGGCTAAATGATAGGGAATTACATTCCATTGTAGTTACAATTCAAGACAAGGGAATTACATTCCATTGTAGTCACAATTCAATCAACAATCTCAGATGCATCAGCAACAATATTAAGTGCAGTCACAATATGTTCAGAGCCCACACATGCATGCTCAAGCACCTATGTAGCAACAGTACACCCAAGTTTCTACCTTTGATCCCTTCACAGCTCTTGAAGCTTTGATGTGAGAGCATATCACTCGAACGGAAACAATTGTTCAAGGGGAGTCCTCATTGATTTGCAAAATAGGAGCAAACTGGGACAACTTGCATCCACAATGAATACTAGATTGCAAGGCAAACTTCCATATGATACAAAAAACTCTACTATTAAGTGGAAATAATATTCCCAGGATATCACTCTAAAGAGAGGTACACAAACTAGTGAGCCAGTCAGGAATTTGGATGTAACGTTTTTAAAAAATGGTGAAGTGACTCATAATAAAAAGATTTCTACCAAAGAAATTTTTGATGTACCAGCAAATCATGTTCCAAGAATTCTCACTCATATGCCAAATGTGCGGTAATCGACATTGTTGACGCAACCTAAAGTGTCAGCGTAATTTGAAGTGTCATCGCATCCACCTTTGCCACGACAAGTTCATGATTACGTGTAGGGCAAACATGATGGCAGTAATTTGTTAATGGAATCTAAGATGTATCTCTTGAGGAACCAACAATGCTAAATTTGGAGCTATCAAAAGAAAGGTATGATTATTTGGGAGAAGATACTCTATCCATGGCGATTCCCTCTATTATTATTGTTGCACCAAAATCTCTACTGATTGAGATGTTTGAAAAGCATGAACAAAGTGGTGGTTGGGTGCTTGAAAAATTTCAGAGAACTGGTCATTCACTTGATTTACACAAATTCTAGCAGAGGATTGCTATGACAATTGGCTGGAGCAGCAAATGTTACCGCAATGAAAGCTATATCCCGATATTATGAAAGTCGATGAGAATGGGGTAATCAAATGGTTGGATTTCGAAAATGTTGCTCACATTGAATTTATGCCTTCGAGAATAGTAGCAAGGTGGAGGGTACACATGGACTTCAAAGGAAAATGAAAGAAAGACAGCTCCATCAAGATAACACAAGTGGGAATGGTTGCAATCACATTGGCCCAACTCTTTTTGGGCAAAATTATCACTCGCTAGAGGGTATAGATAGAGTATAAGAAGTATCAGAAACGAATCTCCAAGGAAACCCCTGCCACAATGAAATAATTAATGGGTTCTTATTGTGAGTTCATTCAAATTTCACTAAAATAAGAGGAGGCTGATGATGCCAAAGTTGAATGAAAACCAGAGGAGGCACCAGTGGACTGAGCTAAGCTGAGAGAAAAGAAGAAGATGATGATGAAAATGCTGCTGCAAAAATTGTCACTACATCTAATATTGTTGATGCAACTACTGAGAAGACAATGCTACAACGAGAAGACAAAGCACCATGCAGCCACATTGGGAGCAAAGGAACACTAAGTTTGTTTTGATCATGCATCTCATGTAGTTGTTGTTTTCCTTTTGTTATTGCATTCTATTTTTTCATTGGGGCCAATGCAATCTTTAAGTTTGGGGGTATTTACCTAGGGTTTGAAATGCATCCCTATTTCAAAAAAAATAAGCAAATGCATGTTTCTTTTTGTGCTATAAATTTTTTTCTTATATTCGATACTTAATTCTTAAATCATGATTGTCAATGAATTGGTTGGATACATGTGATGGAATGTTGTATTAGAATTTTGTTATAAATGAATTTGGTTAGTTGAGTAATGAATTTCTAGCATCATCTTTTAGATCTTAGATGAATCTGCCTAGTGTAGCTGCTGTTATATATGTTTATATATCATATTATGTGTAAATAAAGAATACTCCAATGTGGGTGCATAATGAAAGTAGCTTAATGGGAACACCCCAATGCATGTGTTAGAAAAATGAATCTCGCCAAAGGTTGTTGACGAGTATGTAAATGACCTATATTGCATACCCTATCTACTTGTCTTTTGTGTGTTTTCAAGCTCATTTAGTTGCATCTAGGAATAGATTGTACATAGTTTGCATGTAGATAGGGACTTACACTGCCTGTGCTTAAATGTTATATATTTTGGTGTTTTTATAGGAAGGTAGTGTTTTGTAGTGTATGTGCATGATGCTGGAGGAATGTTAGAGCGGATGAGCGGTAGATCTCTAGGTTGGAGATGATACGACAATAAGAGTTGGAAACAAATCTACTCTAACCCACGTGGACTTTCTCCTAGATACAGAACATTAAAAGATCACGGGAAATCAATGGCCCTTTTTAATGAGGTTTTTCGCACTTTAGGGTTATGAAACCCTAGTTTCACCACCTATATAAAGAAGACTTAGATGACAATTCAGGGGAGCACGATTTTGGACTACACTTATAGTTTTTAGCTCTCGGAGAACCACCGAGTCAAAGTCCGAGGAATCTTCACACAATTGACTACATCGAGAGAGTCTGAAGGAGTCAGAGACCTACAACAATAGTTGAATAGAACAGAGGAAGATCGTCGAGGACGCTTGGCCCTTTTCTATCCCTTGTTTGATAAACTGTCGTACTTTTATTATTTTATTATGGATGTTTTAGGCTCATACATGAGCTAAATACTTAGTTGGGTTTATTTCTTTCCAAGATATTATGTTTTGATTTCTTATTTTAATGTTATACTTTGTTTCCTTTTATATATTATGTTCACATTCTTCATGCATAGTTATTGTAAGTGCTATCGAGAGAGGCCATTTAACTAGAGATTTGTGGCTTAATATCGAGAGAGTTAGGTTAAAAAACGTGAACAATGGGGCTAAGCTGTTAACTTAGTCTTAATCTGGGTTAGACTTAAGTTTAGGGTTTTAATGACTAAAAAGGAGTTCTTAAACAAATAATAGAGTTGTTAGGGTTCACGCAAAAATGTATCACCTTAGCTTCAATGTTATTAACTTCTAGGCATCGAGAGACTCAGAAGTTCTTTAGGAAATCCTATCGAGTAGATAAAGATCTTAATGGTTTATGCAGACATGTATTGCCATTTTCTATAGCATTGAAATAAGTAATCAAGTATATATCCTTAGCAATAAACACAGCCTCCATAATTATCTGTTATTTGATGCAACATCTATTTGTCTTAATCACAACTACCTTTACCTTTTTTGCAATTAGTTTTGACAAACCGACACCAACCAATACTTGCACAAACATCCTTAAGTTTGATAACTTTGTAGTTATTGATCCAATCCTCGTGGGTTCAACACTCTACTATATCACTTTATTACTTGATTCGATGAGTATACTTGCTCTAAAGTGCATCACTATTTGAGAACCATCAAGTTTTTGGTGTCATTGCCGGGGATTGGCAATTGATAATTACGTTGTAATTGCGCTTAATATTTTATTTTATTTGCATTTTTTTTATTTTTATTTTTATTTCTCAAGTACGTTCTAGTGCATGACCAGAAGGTCAAACACATACCTCATTCTACCATATAACCCAGATATTGAGAAAACTTTGCGAGAGGTACGCAGAGAAAGAAAGAATGTTGTGAACGAGAATGATCATGACGATGGCATACCACCGGTAGTTGGCAACGACTTGTTGAAAACACAGCCTATAATGGAGGCCATGTACGACAAGAAGATCAACCACATGCCCGACCTAGAAGGCCCATCAAAATGAACATTGAGCTTATTATCAACAACCTCAACCCATAGATCATTGTGCCAGATCTTGGGACAGCTAACTTTAAGCTAAAGCCCGTTATGTTCAACTTTCTCAACTCCATTAGACAATTTGGAGGATTAGTAAGAGAAGAAGCTCGATAACATATTCAAGCTTTCCTGGAGGTTTGTGACTATTTTAGACAACAGGGATCCCTAATGATGCGTTGAGACTCAAATTGTTTCCCTACTCCTTACAGGATCGAGCTAGGGCATGGTTGAAGATTTGTTCCTCAAGATCTATTACATCCTGGGATGACTTGTGCAACAAGTTTCTGCACATATATGATCCACCGAACTTGCACAATCAGAAGCAAAGTGATATCTTCTCATTCACACAGCATAATGATGAATCAATATATGAATGTTAGGACATATACAAAGATATGCTACGTAAGTTCTCGATTCTTGGATTCCATGATTGGCTACAAATCATGACATTCTATAATGGCATCAAGAACCTACAAGGATGATGATCAACTCTTCAGCCAATGGTATTTTGCTTGACAAAGTCCTGAAGAAGCTTTTGAACTATTGGACCAGATAGCCAATAACGACTACCAGTTCTCGAGGGGGAGATTGAAGCATGGCCCTAAATCTTTTGGGACAATCTAGTTAGACGATTCCATAGTGTAGCAGCTTAGCTCTCCACCATCACTAACATGCTCAAGAACATACAGCTGACATCCAATGTCCGAGAAGCTAATGTAATTCAATACACGTGTGAGCACTATGATATGAAACACCAGTTGAATGAATGCCCCAACAATAAGAATTTGGATGCTATGTAGGGAATGCCAACCGTAAAAAAAATCCTTATTCCAACACCTACAACCTAGGGTGGCAGCAACATCTAAATTTTGGTTGGGGAGGCAATACAGGTAATTCAGGAGCACGTCAGAACGCCACAACAGAACCTCATAGATTCTAACAAAAGACTCAGAAGTAGAACCAGGTAGTTTCTAACTCAAGTTCTAATTCCCTTGACTCTATATATAAAAATTTCATGGAAACTGCCCAAGTTATTACGCAGGATCAGGCAGTACTCGGCATGCTCACAACGCAAACTGCCATGTTGCAAAACCAGCAATCAATCATGCAAAACAACATTGCTTCCTTACAGTCCTTGGAAACACAGGTTGGACATATTGCCTAAGTATTGAAGATGCAACCATAAGGAGGATTACATAGGGATACTGAAGTCACTAAAGCCTTCAATGTGGAGCAATATAATGCCATCACACTGGCTAGTGGCACCCAATTAAAGAAAGATGACAAGTTTGGGAGAGGTTCCCTTGTTGATTCCACTCTAAGCAAGCCATCTACTTATGCTCCTACACCTAAGGAAATAACTCTTGTGTCTGATACGGTGAGTGACCTTGCTACTGATGGCAAGAATGACAAAGCTAAAGATACTTATGATATAATGTAATTTGTACATGTTTACTCTTTAAGCTTAGCATATGGATGTTATGCATGGGAAGGCTTAAATTGAGGCTAGCAATGAGACTTGACGTTGGTTAATGATACATGTTGCATATGGTTTAATATGATGGTTTTAAAGTTGTTAAATGCATGTTTTAAAGGCATGATAGTGCTTTAAAGGATGTTTGAAATGAGTTTTCAATGTAATGTTGAGAAATGGTTTAATGCATTGATAGTGTGTTGTTTTTGAGCACTCCTCACTAAGCCTAGTGTGCTTACGCTCTTTTTGTCCATCAGTGCAGAGAAATAAAAGTTTGGAAGGTAGCAAGAAGCAAGGGATCGGTACATGACTTGGTAACCAAAGTATGTTTTGATTAGACTATAAGCAAAAAGGGCAATAGGGGTTCCGTTGTTATTTTGGGAGGTGTTTTGTTAACTTCCTGTATGAACATGTTTGTCTAGTTGCTCTTGAGTTGTAAATGGCCTTATGGTTTGATTTTGGTGATGGTTTGGAGTTTCATGTTTTACCTGAATGGTTTTTAGGTTGCATGCCTATAGATTTACATTTGATGCAAGATGTTGAGAATTGATGTTGAATCTATGATGTATGTTGTGGCCTGATTCTAAATTGTGTTGGTTGTGGTTTAGGAGCATGTTAAAATGTTTTGGTAAGGTTGAAAGCATGTTAAATCAGTAGAAAATGACATTACAGGCCTATGTGTACCGGTACGCAAGGGACTGATCGGTACAGATAGGAAAAGCAGGACATTCAACATCGGTGTGGGTATGTGCATACCAGTATGGATAAGAAATTTAAGCTTGGCATACCGGTATGGGGTAAGGTGTATCGGTACGGGAACTCGTTACTAGAAAGTTACTTTTTGGTAAAAACCTGGGTACTGGAACACCGGGGGCTTGTACCGGTACAGTTTTAATATTTTTGCAAGCTGACGTGTCATACTAATACGGTACACTATGTACTGGTACGGGTGGCTACTCCGTATCAGTACAGTTGTGGTCGTATCGATATTGTGGCCGTATTAGCATCTGGTCTCTTGCATTTTGGTCCCTAAATATTGTTCATGCAATTAAATAAGTTCAGATGATCATTTTGATATGATTTTTGGCGTGTAAACATATAACCTGTCTAATTAAAGGTTGGTAATTAAAAATTGGGCTAAGTGCTCAAAATTTTCAAAATTTGTGTTTTGGTCCCTAAAGCGTATATATGATCAATTGGATGTCAATTCGACACCCGATTGAGTTAGGTTTCCACCAAAAATTACTATACACATATAGGCTAAAAAATTTTCATATAGATAAGATAAAAGAAAAAAATGGTCGGGTTCAGGTTTAATTCTTTACGGCTTACTTCGGTAAAAATATATAGCTTGCACGGTTTAGTCTTGCGATTAGGCGGGGTTGAGGGGGTTACATTTGGTAGTATCAGAGCCAAGTTTGCGATAGTTTGGAGTTGGTTTGATTGTTTTAATGTTATTGTGAGTTGTTATATGATGTTTGATATACACGGTGATTGTAATATGCACGGTGGTTGCTTTATGTCATGTTGGGGGAAAATTTAGGAAACCCATTGCCTTATTACTATAGTATGAAATGTTATGATTTTGAAATGAAAGTCTTAGATCCTTGCTTGAAACTGGCCTAATTGTTTTGTATTTGAATGATTATCATGCCTTAGATATATTGTTAGCACGATAGGAACGAGAAGAGAGTTACGATATGGTATGATTACTGCTGCCACTGAGCAGGAAGTTGAGGAGAATGTTATCCCTCCTGGAAGGTTACCACCACCCCCACCTAATCTACCTGAGGTAGTGGAGCAAGTACCACCTGCACCAGCTGGGCTAGGGATGGGTGATATGGCACCGTCGATTCAGGTCATGACCGATGCTTTTTAGGCAATACTTGCGGGTGTTCATGTGCCGGCACCACCAGTAGTTGGGTAGGGTTTGCCGCTAGAGCGTATTCATATTTTTGGCAGAGTTGAGTTCCGAGGTTTGTCACCTGAGGCTTTTGAGGGATGGTTATCCAGTACTAAGAGGATACTGGGCCAAATGGGTTGTTTTGATTCCCGTAAGTTGGGTTGTGTTGTGTCTCTATTATAGGGTGATGCGTATACATGGTGGACTACCACGATATCCGGTATGGTGACCGAGGATGTAACCTAAGAGTTCTTTTATGGTGCTTTTTAGAAAAAGTACCTGGAAGTCCGATATCAAGATGATAGGTATGGCTTTGGTGCAGGGCAGTATGTCTGTTGCGAAGTACGAGGTACAGTTCGTGAGGTTGAGTTAGTATGCACTTGTTGTTGCTCCACAAAGAGGTCGTGGTCGTGTTCATGGACCGTTTCAGCGTAGAGATGGTGGGCCGAGGACTGTGGCTCATACTGTTGCTATCCAGCCTAAGGGAGATGGACCGGCTAAGGTGTATGTGCACCGAGAGGGTCACAATGACACCGATGTAATTGTAGGTACATTCTCTTTACAGTCTTTGTCGTTGTGTTTTTTGGTTGATTATGGTTCTACCCATTCATACATCTTGAGTGAGCATGCACAGTTGCGTGATATACTTGTTGAAATTCTTAATGTAGGTATTAGAGTGACTAGTTCTCTTGGGGAGACAGTCATGGTTAGGAAGTTGTATCGTAGGTGTCCGCTGATGGTTCAGGGACATGAGTTTGCCGTTGACTTGATGGAGTTGCCATTCCATGGTTTTGATGTGATTTTGGGTATGGATTGGTTAACTGAACATAGGGTTGTGGTGGATTTTGAGACCAAACGAATATCCTTGATGTTATCGGATGATTTTGAGGTGGTAGTTGTTGGTGAGAATGCTAAGTTTTTGTCTAATACTATTTCGACTTTAGAATCAAGTCGAATGTTGGTTTTCAGATGTCAGGCTTTTTGGGCTTACGTTATGAATCCTGGTTCAAAGGAGTTGAGGGTGCAGTATATTCGCACCGTTTGTAAGATTCTGGGAGTTTTTTTTTGAAAGAGTTGTCGGGGTTGCCACCTGACCGTGAGGTTGAGTTTGGCATCGAGGTCTTTGCGGATACGACACCAGTGTCCATTTCTCCGTATCGCATGGCTCCAAAGGAGTTAAAGACGCAACTGCAAGAGTTACTTGATTGAGGCTTTATTAGACCTAGTAGTTCACCGTGGGGTGCACCGGTATTGTTTGTAAAGAAGAAGGATGGCGCGTTGCAGATGTGTATAGACTATCGGTAACTGAACAAGTTGACGATAAAGAATAAGTATCTCTTGCCACGAATAGATTATCTATTTGATCAGTTCAGGGGTGCCTCGGTGTTTTCTAAGATAAATTTGAGGTCTGGGTACTATCAGCTGAAGTTGAAGGATGTGGATGTGCCCAAGATAGCTTTTCGTATGAGGTACGGGCATTATGAGTTTTTGGTGATGCCATTTGGTTTGACCAATGCACCGACTGCTTTCATGGACATGATGAATTGTGTGTTTTATGAGTTTTTAAACCAGTTTGTGGTTGTGTTTATCGAAGATATCCTTGTTTACTCTCGTATCGAGGAGGATCATGATAGACATTTGCGGATTGTGCTCCATACATTGTTGGCTAATTAGTTGTATGCCAAGTTAAGAAAATGTGAGTTTTGGCTTAGGGAGGTTGTATTCCTTGGGCATGTCGTGTCGGCCAAGGGAATACGTATTGATCTGCATAAGGTTGAGGCTGTGATGAGTTGGAAGGTGCCTAAATATGTGGCAGAAGTTCGAAGATTCCTTGGCTTGGTAGGATATTATTGTAGGATCGTGGAAGGGTTCTCTAGTTTGGCGGCTCCTTTAACCAAGTTGTTGCAGAAGAATGATCAGTTTGAGTGGACGAATGATAGGCAGTAGGATTTTGAAAGATTGAAGGAAGCTTTGACACGAGCTCCAGTCTTGGTTCAACCTAAATCAGGGAAGGAGTTCGTTGTTTATAGTGATGCGCCATATGTTGGGCTTAGTTGCTTGTTGATGTAAGAGGGTAAGGTAGTTGCGTATGCATCTAGGCAGTTGAAGGTGCATGAGCATAATTACCCTACTCACAATCTTGAGCTTTTCATAGTTGTGTTTTCCTTGAAAATCTGGAGGCATTACCTTTCATGGCGAGAAATGTGTGGTTTATACGGATCATAAAAGTCTGAAAATATTTGATGTCCCAGAAGGAGCTGAATCTTAGGCAACGGAGGTGGCTAGAGTTGCTTAAATATTATGATTTGTCTATTGAGTATCACCCAAGCAAAGCTAACGTCGTGGCTGATGCTTTGAGTAGGAAGGCTACTGTGGAGTTGAGAGCTATGTTTGCTCAGTTGAGTGTGACGTGTGACAGGGGGTTGATAGCTGAGTTGCAATTGAAACCGTCCTTGTCACAGTTGATTAAGGAAAGACAGCTGTATGATGAGAGTTTGGTGCCGCGTGTGAAGGATATCATGGATGGGAATCCTACGGATTTTCATTTTAACAATGATGGGGTGTTGTGTTTTAAGGGTCGAATTGTAGTGCCTGAAGATGATGAGTTGAGGCGTACCATTTTGACTGAAGCGCATGCTAGTCCTTTTGCTATGCATCCTGGTAGTACTAATATGTATCGTGGGTTGAAGGAGGAGTACTATTGGGTGGGACTGAAGAAAGATGTGGCTAATTTTGTTTCTCGATGCATGGTATGTCAGCGGGTGAAAGCTGAGCATCAGTTTCCATCTGGGTTGTTGCAACCGTTGAGGATACCAAAATAGAAGTGGGAATGAATCACCATGGATTTCGTGTCTAGGTTACCTTATACGCCAACCAAAAGGGATTCTATTTGGGTGATTGTTGATCGGTTTACGAAGTGTATGCATTTTGTGCCAGTGCATACTACGTATACCTTAGATAGGTTGGTTGATCTGTATATCTTCGAGATTGTGCATTTGCATGGGGTGCCTAAATCTATAGTTTCGAATAGAGATCCACATTTCGTGGTGATATTTTGGATGTGCTTGCATTGTGCTCTAGGAACTTGGCTGAATTTTAGCACCTCGTATCATCCTCAGACGGATGGTCAGTTGGAGCGGGTGATTCAGGTTCTCGAGGATATGTTGAGATGTTGTATTATTGAGTTCTAGGGAACGTGGGAGAAGCAATTGCCTTTGGTGGAGTTTGCTTATAATAACAATTATCAGGCTAGTATACAGATGGCACCGTATGAGGTGTTGTATGGAAGAAAGTACCATACGCTTGTGTGTTGGGCTGAAGTTGGGGAAAATCATCTTAACTTGCCTGATGTTTTGAAAGGTACGAACGAGAAAGTAAAGTTGATATGTGAGCACTTGAAAGCAGCTTCGGGCCATCCAAAATCCTACGCAGATTTGAAGCGTAGGATGTTGAGTATGATGTTGGTGACTGGTGTTTTTGAACGTGTCACCTTAGAAGAAGGTGATGCACTTCGGGCGAAAAGAGAAGCTTAGTTCAAGGTTTATTGGACCATGCAAGATTGTTGAGCGTACGGGTCCTGTTGCTTACCGTTTGAGGTTACCTCATGAGTTGGAGAGGATTCATGATGTGTTTTCATGTTTCGATGTTGCGGAGGTATCAGTCAGATCCCTCGCATGTAATGCCAGTGGAGGATATAGAGTTGAGACCGAATTTATCTTATGATGAGGAACCAATAGAGGTTCTTGATACCAGCAGTAAGGTTCTACGTGGCAAGACATTCGAGCTTGTTAAGGTGCTGTGGAGGCACCGCAGTGTTGAGGAGGCCACGTGGAAACACAAGTCGAATATTTGGAACAGTTTCCGCACCTGTTTCCTCCAAGTAAAATTTCGAGGATGAAATTTCTTAAGTAGGGGAGATTTGTAACGCCGCGATTTTGGGCCTAGCAGTTTTGTGGCTTGTTAGACGTTCCAGTGGACCAGGTTAGGGATTCGAGTCAAATTTGGGAGTAAATATTTTTTGGTAAAATAAAATTGTGGAAAATGGTTAAAAATCATATTTTAATACATGGTTAATATTGGTGAAACATTTTTGGAAAATGGGTTTTGGAAGTGTGACATTTTGGTTAGTGGCCAAAATGCAATTTTTGAAAATTGGTTTTTAATGGTGACTAAAATGAAAGGGATCAAACTTTTAGAATCCTTAAGGAGATATTTTACCAAGTTTTTACTGGTGATTTATCCTATCAATTAAAACTTTTTTAACATGTGTTTTAAAAGTTAATTAAAAGGGGATTAGTTATTAAAAAGTTAGTTATGATTTTCAAGAAAATTGACGTAACTTTTCTCTGAACTTTTCTCTCCACTTCTCTCCTGCCAAACACTCAAGTTTTCATTAAAAATCACAGGTGAGAGATCAATTTACTCATATTATTGATTTGTAATTGATTCTTTAACTTCGATTTACAAAACCTCGTTGAAATCTTGTGTTTTCTTAGCTTTAAACAAGCCAATTGAGGGAGAAATCACACAGTAGGGGTAAGGTCCATGATCCCCTATATTGAATGGTTCTTTATTGATATTCCCAAGTGTTTGATCCTTGATTTATGGTTTCTAATCTGATTTTGTGTTTTTATATTGA
Organism: Hibiscus mutabilis; assembly: GCA_019671005.1. Lineage (NCBI taxonomy): Eukaryota > Viridiplantae > Streptophyta > Magnoliopsida > Malvales > Malvaceae > Hibiscus > Hibiscus mutabilis. Next base: position 49,733,764 of record CM033719.1, read on the forward strand.
ATTAATTAATTTAATTGGGTGAAATTGATAAAATTATGGAAGTTTCATTTTGGATCTATTTTCTAATGTTGAAGATTGATTTTAATCATATTTTGGATGTATTATTATGTTTTTAAGTTTTTTTAGCAATTGAATCCAGAAACTCTTGAATCCCTAGTTGTTTAGGTTGTTAGATTGGTGCTTTTGAGGAGTTGTGGTGGCTGTTTAATTGCTGGAAGTATATGAATGGATCAATCTTGTTTTTGAGTGTTAATTGATTATTAAGGAAGTGTTAGATTGTTAGATTGTGGATGGGATGTGTTTGGAAAGGATCAGGTGATGATTTCAGTTATTGTGGTTGGGTAATTTTGAGAGGATTGTGGGAGTCCGTGAAGAATTGTTGTTGCAGTGTTTTGAATGCATTGAGATGCATTAATCCTCCGTTGTAATATGGTTAAAACAGGAGAGGTTGACCCAGAAGTGATCGGTGAAGCTTCGGAGGCTTTGGACGTTTGATTACACGTCAACGAATCGAGGTTTCACATATCCGTGAGTGAGAATGTGGATTCCATCTATGGAATGTTTTAAAGGTGGTTTATGGGAGTTTAAACTTAGCTTGATACGCTGGTTTAAACTCGAAAGTAAGTAAATGTGGTTTTTCTCTCTTGGTCGTGCTAGTGTAAAATGGTTTTTATTCACTTGTTTGGATTTACATTGAGCCTGCTATTTAAGCATGTTTTAAAGTATTTGTGATACTGTTTTTGAGCATGTAATGCTGAAGGATGCACGTAATAAGTGATCATTGTAAGTATATAGTTTATACTTGTGGTTTAAAGCATGGTTGTTACTTTGGAAAATGGTTTGGTTTAATGCTTGTTAAAAACAGTGAGGTAAATGTTAAATGGTTAATTATATTGCCAAGTGATGTGATTTAAAAATTGTTATCGGATATAGTTGGCTGGCCATAGGATTGATAGTGCACTATAATAAGTCGCCTTGGATTTTGAGGGGTTTAGATCCGTGTACCAAAACCTTCATCCAAGTACCCTAACGGTGGAGGGGTTTTACAGTACCGTATACTCCTATTAGTGGTTTTAGCATCTAACCAAGGTAAGGGGTTGGTGTCCCCGTGGGTTGAAAGTGTACTCGGTTGTTAGGTACCGCGAGTGTGATTGTATCGCTATTTCCGGTTGAGATGACTTGAAATGCTGGGTAAACACTTGTTAAATCCGCGTATCTGATGAACTATTTTGGTAAATGGAACTTGGTTAATTATCACTTGTGAGCCAATATAATTGTTGATGCATCATTGAAAGGTTTATGTTGTATAATGTGATTTATACATGTTTACTCTTTAAGCTTAGTATATGGATGTTATGCATGGGAAGGCTTAAATTGAGGCTAGCAATGGGACTTCTTGTTGGTTAGTGATACATGTTGCATATGGTTTAATATGCCGGTTTTAAAGATGTTAAGTGCATGTTTTAAAGGCATGATAATGTTCTAAAGGATGTTCGAGATGATTTTTCAATGTAATGTTGAGAAGTGGTTTAATGCATTGATGGTGTGTTGTTTTTGAGCACTCCTCACTAAGCCTAGTGTGCTTACGCTCTTTTTGTCCATCAATGCAGAGAAATAAAAGCTTGAAATGCAGTAGGAAGCAAGGGATCGGTACAAGACTTGGTAACCAAAGTATGTTTTGAATTAGATTATAAGTAATAAGGGCAATGGGGGTTTCGTTGTTATTTTGGAGGTGTTTTGTTAAACTCCCTATATGAGCATGCTTGTCTAGATGCTCTTGAGTTGTAAATGGCTTTTATGGTTTGATTTTGGTGATGGTTTGGAGTTTCATGTTTTACTTGAATGGTTTTTAGGTTGCATGCCTATAGATTTACATTTGATGAAAGATGCTGAGAATTGATGTTGAATCTATGATGTATGTCGTGGCATGCTTCTAAATTGTGTTGGTTGTGTTTTAGGGGCATGTTAGAATGTTTTGGTAAGGTTCAAAGCATGTTAAACCAGTAGAAAATTACAATATAGGCCTATGCGTACCAGTACGCAAGGGACCGTATCGGTACTGATCGGTAAAGCATGACATTCAACATCGGTACGGGTATGTGCGTACCGGTACGAATAAGCAATTTAAGCTTGGAATACCGGTACGGGGTAAGGAGTATCGATACGGGAACTTGTTACTGGAAAGTTACTTTTTGGGAATAACCCGTGTACCAGAACACCGAGGACTCGTACCGATACGATTTTAATATTTTACAAGCTGACATGGCATACCGATACGGTACATTGTGTACCGATACGGGTGGCTACTCCGTATCGGTTCGACTGTGTTCGTATCGGTACTGGTGGCCGTTTTTATAGGTAATGTCATGGATTTCAGTTTCTAGTCTCTTGCATTTTGGTCCCTGGATATTGTGGATGCAACTGAATAAGTTCGGATGATCGTTTGGAGCTGATTTTTGGCGTGTAAGCATGTAAACTGTCTAATTAAAGGTTGATAATTAAAAAATGGGCTAAGTCCTCGAAATTTCCAAAATTTGCATTTTGGTCCCTAAAGCATATATATGATCAATTTGATGTCAATTCGACGCCCGATTGAGTTGGGTTTCCACCAGAAATTAGTATGCACGTATAGGATAAAAATTTTGAAAAGAAAAAAACGGCCAAGTTCGAGTTTAATTCTTTATGGTTTACTTCGGTAAACCCAATGCAGCTCGCTCGGTTCGGTCTTGCGACTAGGTCGGGTCGAGGGGGTTACAGATAAGGTGAAGTAGTAACTTCGGTAAATTAAATTCTACAAAGAAGGTGTTTCCACACTTTTCAGGCTTTCATAATGCAATCCGATGGGCTTCCCTTTAAATGGTAACTTGCTTTGCTTTACCACCTTATCACAAGCCAATAAGAAGATTTGCTTTGGTAAAGGGTAAGCTTAAATTATTAAAATTTTCTTGATTTCCTAACTATAACTGACAATATGTCATCTTTTCCCATCCTTCACAAGTTATTCACGTGGTGATGTTAAGCAAGGAGGTGACTCACACCTCAAAATGGTATAATTACGAGGGTGGTCCCCTAATTATCTAGACTTTGCGCTTTTACCCTTTTAACTTTCAATTCTCACAATTTAGTCACTAAATAACTTTCAATTATTTCAAAAAGGCCCAAAATTGATAATTAGACTCAATTGAAGTCCATTACGTTACAATTGAGTACAATAAGAAAGTCAATACATTGATTGGACCATTCTGATACAAGATTTTCGGTCACCGGAACCAAATTCTGACTAGACCGATTTTCGGGGTGTTACACGCTTCTACTATTGGGATGAACCATACCTATTCAAGCAATACGCTGATCAAATGATTCGAAGATTGTACCCGAGGATGAACAAGAAGACATCCTCTACCATTGTCACTCTACCTTATGTGGAGGACAATTTAGAGGACAAAGAAATGCTGTAAAGGTCCTACAATCCAGATTCTATAGGCCAACCTTGTTCCAAGATGCCTATGCATACAAAAAGGCATGCGATAGATGCTAAAGAACGGGGAACATCTCTCGACATAATGAGCTACCCATGCAAGTAATCTTTGAAGTTGAACCGTTTGATATTTGGGGTATTAACTTCATGGGACCATTCCCATCCTCCAAGGGACAATTGTACATCTTACTCATGGTAGATTATGTGTCCAATTGGGTGGAGGCAATTGCTACAACCAAGAATGATGCAAATACCATCATGGGGGTTTTGCACATGAACATCTTTACTCGGTTTGGGGTACCTCAAGCTATTATTAGTGATGAGGGAAAACACTTCGATAACAAGTTGATTACTAAGGTGTTGTATCGATATAGAGTCCACCATAAGATTCCCACAACATATCACTGGCAGACCAATGGACAAGCTTAAGTGTCTAATCGATAAATAAAGCAGATCCTTGAGAAGGTGGTCAAGCCAAACTGTAAAGATTAGTTCTTGAAACTGGATGAAGCCTTATGGGTCTATCGTACTACATTCAAAACACCATTGAGCTTGCCACCCTATAGACTTGTCTATGGTAAGGCATGTCACTTACCGGTTAAGCTTGAACACAAAGCGTCTTAGACCTTTAAGAAGATCAATATGGGCTACCAAGTAGCTGGAGAAATAACATTGCTTGAGTTGAACAAGTTAGACGAACATCGTCTGGATGCTTACGAGATTGTGAATATTTACAAAGAAAAGACTACAAGATGGCATGATGCTAAATTGGCACCTCAACATTTCGTTGAGGGTCAAAAAGTTCTTATTTACAACTCTCGCTTAAGGATTTTCCCGGGCAAGTTGAAGTCTCGTTGGTCTAGCCCATTTCAAGTTCTCAAGGTATATCCATATGGTGTTTTGAACATTGTTTGACTGTGTGAGTGCTTGGCAAAAAAATATAAAATGTATTGGAAATTTATGAAAATAGTGCCAAGACTATGTTTTTTGCGTGCAAGTATACACGGTCTGCAAGTAATACAACAGTAAACTGGTTATCGATCCCACAAGGATTGGCCAAGAGTTTGTTTGTCTTGCTTGTTTACTCGTCAAAGGGAAAGTGTTGTTGATTTGAAGTGGGTTTTGAAAATAGTTTAAAAGAAAAGAAATAAAAGGAAAACAACGTTGACACAAGGAGAGTTTAAATGAGTGATGAGTGTTGGCAAGGGATGCCTACTTTTCACGCTTTTCATGCCAGGCTTTAATAATTTTCTACCTTGATATTATTTACCGAGCAGATTCAAAGTTGGCATTGCCTCTGTCGATGGCAATGCCCGAAATTAACCATGTAAAAACCCTTATATCTCCATAATGAAGTTTTTCATAAAATAATTTGATTAAGTCCCAATCTATACTCCTAAGGGGTATACTCACTCCCGAAGTAAGTTCATCTACTTAAACATCTTCCGTAGAAGCATCTCGCCTTAGTATCTAGCAACTAATCATTTCCCCCAAAGTCTGTTAAGATATTAAGGTGCAATAAGCATACTTTGCTAGCGGTCGCTTGGCACAGAATTTAGAAAACTGTAAAACATGCTAAATAGGGAAAACAATGCTAATGCATTTTTTATTATTAAAAACTAAACATAAAAACCACGTTCAAACGCAAACATGCCCCACCAACTGTAAAAGTTTAGTTCATGGTAGGGGTATCCATCCAAAAACCATAATCATATCTCAACATCATCATCGTTAAAAATAAAAACAATTTAAAACAAAGAGAATGGGCTAGAAGGGGGTCTGTCTATGTAGACCTTCAAGGTCCAAGCTCTCGATCAAGCTGGTCAAACCACCTCTCCTTGGTGCAACCTTCCTGTCAATTCGATCGTTCCTTTCGATGCCCCCTCTTTGGTGATCGATCTCCTTTCCTTCTTTAAATAGGCAAGCATGAGATGCCTAGGATAAGCCTTGAAATTTGAATATTGAATGCGCAAGGGATAAAGGATATGATCATCTTATCCTATATTTGAATCCTAGGGCTGACATCATCAAGGTCCAATAGCTACTCGGCCAGGCATCAAAATCCTCTTCTCTGCCAACCGGTACTTTGGCAAATTTTGGTTTATTACTGCCAATAGCAACTCAGCATTCTCTCTGGCATTCCTTCCTTTTTGCGCTATTTTGCTCTGCCAAACCTGTCCTTCTTTGTTGAGCCTGCAATAATGCCAACAAAGCAACCCTTCACACTGCATAACACAATTTCTAACTCCTTATGCAAATGCATGAATTTTAAGGTTAAATGTAACTAAACACACTTAAAGGAAAACAAAGACAGTAAGAAATAAGCATAAGATTTAGTATTTTTGATGAGTTAACACACCCCCAAACCTATCTCATTGCTTGTCCTCAAGCAATGCAAATAAGCTAAAAACAAAATGGTGAAAATAGTACCTCGACAAAATTTTGATCAGAATGCCAACAAGTGCTAGCAAGCAAAATGAAGCTCTAGTTCTGTCCTCAGATATCTCAGTGCAATAATGCCAAGCAGGTAGTAAATTCAAGTGCAACAATATAACTCTAGTTTAGGGCATGACAAACGTACAAAGTGTATGCAATATACATCAAGTATCTGTTTACTCCCTTAGTCAAATTTACTACCTAAACTCATAATTTTTCTTTTATTCTTGCCAAGAGGTTTTTCTTTTTTTTCAATGGCCTTAAATTAGGGTTCGCATCATGGTACTGTTTGGAGTGAGTAATAAGAGGAAGCATACCATGAATCCCCACGTTAGTCCAGACTACATCACTAAGCTAACCTATTACACTCATACCCTTAAAGTTTTTGACCTGAGCACTAACGAGGGAATTCCACCAAGCCCCAGGCAATCTATTATCTCTAAGGCAGAGGAGGGTTCCATTTTTTCTTGCCTTGGTAAAACATTGTTGCCTTATTAATTTCTTTTACCATGGCGTAATCTTTTTTCTGAGCTTAGTTTCAAAAATTCTAAGTTTGCTTAGGAACTAGATGCATACTACGTGTTAAGTGAAAGTCAACTCCCTAAGCTAGAGATCAATTGCCAAGCAGACCTGACATTACTATTCTACTGGCATAGGCAACTAAAGATTAAAAAAATTCCTTTATCGGACAGACTACCCTAAAACGCATTAAACTTGCCTAACAAAGTGTTAACATTCTTCAAAATTTGACCGAGGCAAAATTTTATTTTGTTTTTGTTTTTTTAGTGGTTCAGTATGCATGGCATTTATCAAGGCATGGGAACAGAAATGTAAACATGAATGCATGGCATGGCATAAATGTGAGGCAACAGACACCCCCAAACCAAATATGTGCATTGTCCTCAATGCATGAAAACAACACATATATACAAATAACAGAAAAATAAAATGCATGAACATGTGAAATGCAAAGGAGTTTAGAAAGAAGAGGACTCCCCTGTGGAGACTTCTCTCGTGAGACGCGAGTTTTTCTCTTGATAAATGCCCCACGATCAGGGGCCATTCTTTTCCTTCCTTTCATGCTTGGCTTTGAGGCAACAGTGGAAGCTCCAAGTTCCTTGATAATTTACAGTGGCTCTGACGCGACAAGAGTGGCGGTGGCATCGAACGGTGCAGGCGTTATGGAAAGTTTCTTCTAAACTTCTTTTGATTTTGGCGGTGTTTCTGTCTTGGCAAATTCAACTTGAATTGGCAAAATTGGGACGGTGGCTTCTGAGTGTGTCGGGTTATGAACTGATTGAGGACTATCTGGCATGGCATCATCACTGGCAAAGAGCTTGTCAGGGAATTTAGGGAAGGTTGGCATAACTCCTGGAGATATACTCGCAAAGGTCTCCTTGATAAGAATATCCTTGGTATGAAAGTAATGCCAGAGCTTGACATTTTGCTCCTCAGCTCTCTCCAATTTCTAGAGAATGATCTCCTAGCGTTGATTCCTTATCCTTTCCCTTGCCCTTGTCTTTCGACTCGGTGAAAGTGAGTTGCCTCCACAGGGTGGCTGTGATTGTTGTTCCCTTGATTATTTGGGCATTTATCCGTAGCAAGCTTGGGCACACAATGTTGCATGTAAATGTTAGAAATTATAAAAGGGAAAAATAAACTACCATTACCTGTTTCAGCACATTTATAAGTTTCGTTGATGATAATCCAGCCTACATTAATCTTTTGGCCCGTAGCAAATATGTCGTCATACTTCTTATGGATCTCTTTGTTGAAGAAGATTTTGAAGGAGTCGATGAAGAAGCCATTGAAAAAGATTGAAAAAACTCAAACTTTTTGGACAAGAGAAAAAAGAGTGAATCTTGGTGTTCTTGATAAAGAAAAAGGGAAAAGTGAAAAGTTTTTAGGTTTCAAACGGCTAAGGTAGATGAAAGAAAAAGTGGTCGATTTAAGAGGGGTAAGGGTTTAAGTGATAAGGGTTTAAGTGATAGGGTAGGTTTAAAAGTGGAGTGATAAGGCGATATGATTAAGTTGAAATTCAAAATTCAACTTATCACTTTAGGCAACTAGGGTAAAAATTCAAAGGAAAATTTTCACTTTTCATGGGCCGAGTTTTAATCAAGCCTTGGGTAAATTTCTTTCTTCCAAATTTCCAATCGCCGCATGCCAACCCCTACCCCTGGCATTTTATCTGGCACACAGAATTCTCCCAATTTGCAATCACTGCTTGCCACGTCCCAGTCTCAGCAATATGCCTGGCACATTAAGTCTGCTCATTCTCAAAGAAAACCTTTCAATGCAGAAAAATCAAAATAAAAAGAAAAAGAAAGAAATGAAAGTTACTGAAAAGAAAAACATCTAACCTACTATTTACAAAAATTACACACTGATGATGATCATTGAATCTCTTCCAGAAGGATAACCTCCTTGGCATTCCTCGGAGTGTCTTCCAAATAGTGCTTCAATCGTTGACTATTTACCTTGAAAATTTCTCCTGACTTAATCTTGTCTGTAAACAATTTAAGCCTTGAGTTAAATAACGAAACACGTTGGCCTACCTCAAATTGTCTTGGAATTATCCTATTGTCAGGCCAGCGTTTTGTCCTCTCCTTGTAGAGTCTGGCATTTCCATAAGCTTGTGTTCTGAACTCTGCCAACTCATTTAGGTCCAGTAGTCTTTTTTCTCCAGCAGCTCTCCATGCCATATCAAGCGTTTTGATTGCCCAATAAGCACGGTGCTCCATTTCCACCGGTAGGTGGCATGCTTTTCCAAATATGAGTCTGAATGGTGAAGTACCTAAGGGAGTTTTAAAAGCTGTCCTGTAAGCCCACAAGGAGTCATCTAGTCTCAAGGACCAGTCCTTCCTAGATGGATTTACAGTCTTTTCAATGATACTTTTGATCTCCTTGTTTAAAATCTCAGTTTGCCCATTTGTTTGGGGATGGTATGTCATGGCAATCCTTTGTTGAATTCCATATCTGCACAAGGCTTTAGAGATTAGATTGCATTTAAAATGGGTACCCTCATCATGAATAATCACTCTAGGGGCACCAAATCGAGTAAAAATGTGTTTGTGCAAAAACTTGGCAACGGCCTTGGCATCATTCATTGGCAATGCAACAGCCTCAACCCATTTTGAAACGTAGTCAACAACCACGAGGATGTATAAGTTACCAAATGATGGAGGAAATGGACCCATGAAGTCTATCCGCCATACATCAAATAAGTCCACAAGCATGATGTTTTGGAGCGGCAGTTGGTGTCTGCCAGAGACGTTTCCTGTCCGCTGGCATCGATCACATGCCTTGGCATAGTTATGAGCATCTTTGTATAGTGTGGGCCAAAAGAATCATGACTATAGCACCCTGCATGCAGTTTTCATCCTAGCAAAGTGACCTCCATATAGTGCGGCATGGCATAGTTGCAAAATGTTGTGGTGTTCATCCTCTGGCACACACCGTCTTATCACTTGGTTGGCACACTGTTTGAACAATATTGGCTCATCCCAATAGTATTGCCTAACATCTCGTAGGAATCTTTTCTTGACATTGTATGCCAGATTTGGTGGAAGAATATTACTTACCAAGTAGTTGACTATGTGAGCGTACCATGGCACGGCATTGACTGCAAGCAAATGCTCATCTGGAAATTCATATCTTATGCCGGCATTCTTACCATAAGATTTCACTGCCCTTCTTGTCTCAGATCTCGAGGTCAAATTCTTGTAGTAGAAGCGTCCATCGGATTAGTCTGGGCTTGGCATCCTTCTTTACCAAAAGGTACTTTAGTGCTGAATGATCTGTATACACCACAACCTTGTTACCAACTAAATAAGATCTGAATTTATCAAAAGCGAATACAACTACAAGAAATTCTTTCTCAGTTGTGGAAAAATTTAGCTTAGCTCCATTTAGTTTTCGGCTGGCATAGTAAATTGTATGAAAAACTTTGCCACGCCGTTGTCCCAATACTACTTTGACGGCATAATCGTTGGCATCACACATGAGCTCGAATGGCTCATTCCAATATCGTGCCACGACTATAGGGGCATTAATTAACTTCTCCTTAAGTTCCTAAAACGTTCTTAAGCAAGAATCATCAAATGCAAAAGCAGCATTTTGCTCCAAAAACAAGCATAAAGGTTTAGAAATTCTAGAAAAATCTTTAATGAAATGACGATAAAAACCTACATGTCCCAAAAAACTTGTAATACCTTTTACACTTGTCGGTGGTGGAAATTGCTTGATTACTTCAATTTTTGCTTGGTCGACCTCCAATCCCTTCTTGGTTACCTTGTACCCGAGAACAATGCCCTCCTTCACCATGAAGTGGCATTTTTCCCAGTTCAACACTAGGCTTGTCTCAATGCATCTCTTCAAGACTTGCTCCAAACTCTGAAGGCATTCCTCAAATGTTTTGCCAAAACCTGAGAAATCATCCATGAATACTTCCAAAATTTGTTCAATCATGTATGAAAAATGGACATCGTGTAACGTAGAAATGTTGTCGGGGCATTACACAACCCAAATGGCATTCTTCTAAAGGCGAACGTCCCATATGGACACGTGAACGTGGTCTTCTCTTGATCTTCTAGAGCTATAGCAATTTGGTTATATCCTGAGTAACCATCTAGAAAATAGTAAAATGTCTTACCTGCTAGTTTGTCCAACATCGAATCAATGAAGGGCAATGGAAAATGGTCTTTCTTGGAGGCATTGTTCAGCTTCCTATAATCCATGTACACTCTCCATTCGGTAACGGTCCTAGAAGGAATTAACTCATTGTTGCTATTTTGAACCACGGTCATGCCACCTTTCTTTGGCATATATTCCCGGCATCTAGCCACTTGATAATCTCATTCTTAACAATCTTTTTCATGCTCGGGTTTAATCTTCTCTAACCCTCAATGGTCTTCCTGTGATATTCCTCCAAGATGATTTTGTGCATGCAAATGGTTGGGCTTATTCCTCGGATATCAGCCAAGGTCTATCCCAACGCTTGCTTGTAATTGCTTAGAATTTCCAGCAATCGTTCCTCCTGATCATTAGTGAGATCAGTAGCAATGATCACTGGCAAGGTTGAATGTTTACTCAAATAATCATACTTGAGATGATCTGGCAGTGATTTGAGCTCTAGCTCGGGTGGCTCCTAAATAGATGATTTTGGTGCCACGATCTCTCTGCCAGCCAACTCTAATGGTTCTGTTTGTCCAAAATAGCTTACTTCTACTAAGGCTGCTCCTTCAGTGTCCTCACTTGTTTCACCTTCACTGTCACTTTTGCTAGCATTATTATCAGTATCTTGGCACAGCTGTGCCACGTCCACCTTAAAAATAGACTCCATCTTATCACTTGCTTGGCATTCGTATGATTCATCTGTATATTTCAAAGCTTGAAACACATTAAATGTAACCTGCTGATCATTCATGTACATAGTTAATTCACCTTTATGAACATCAATCAAGGCTCTACCTGTGGCAAGGAACGATCTGCCCAATATAATTGGGACATTTAAATCTGCCTCATAATCTAAGATAATGAAGTTAGCTGGGAATATGAATTTATCTACCTTTACCAACACATCCTCAGTCTTACCCTTATAATGTCCACAGCACCATGGACATATGGCTTTCTGAAAATAGACATTGGCATCAAATTAATGCTGGCTCCCAAGTCACATAGTGCCTTACCCATGAATCTGTTGTAAATGGTACAAGGAATAGTAAAACTTCCCGGATCTTCTAGCTTTGGTGGCAACAGATTGAGTATCATTGCACTGCATCCCTCAGTGAGAGCTACAGTTTTGAAATCACCCAGCTTCCTCTTTTTGGACAAGATGTCCTTCATGAATTTGACATAGTTGGGCATTTTCTCGAGAGCTTCCACCAATGGAAAATTGATTTGCAATTGTTTAAGTACTTACAAGAAGTGCTTAAATTGCAGATCCTGCTTGTGCTTTTGTAGTCTTTGTGGAAACGGTAGAGGTGGATAAACATATGCTGGCTCTACCGGCTTTGCCAAGGTTCTGCTGACATCTGACTGAGGTCTGGCATTAGACTATGGTCTGGCATTGCTTATGTCCACTTCTTTCTTCTCTGGTTCTTTTAGTTCATCTGGCAACTATTTGGCTGCTTAACAGATGTCTCAGCCTCGCATTGTTTGCCACTCCGTAGAGTCACAACTTTACATTGTTCATTATGGTTTTGCCTAGCATCCTCTGTATCGCTTGGCAAAGCTCTCTGGGGTCTATTGCTGAGTGCATTGGCAATTTGTCTAATTTGTACCTCCAAGTTTTGCATTGATGCTGCCAAACTCTGGACAGTTTAATCATTCTTCTCCATGTATTTTGTCAAAGTCCCCTAGTTCTTCCTTTGCCCTGCATAAAAATTATTTTGTGCCCTTTGTGGCATGACATTCTGGTTGACCCCTGGCATGGCATTGTTATGACGCTAGGCATTGTTGTTTTGCTGTTGGGCATTATATTGGTTGCTTCCTTTATTCCCCCAAGCTAATATTGGGTGCTACCTCCATCCTGCATTGTAAGTATTGGAATTTGGATTATAATTACGATTAAAATTGCCAACAAAATTTACTGACTCAGGGTTGGCAGGGCAATCTTCCGGGTGATGATCCTCTCCACATATCTTAAAGAATGGGGCTAATGCCTTAACTTTTTGGGCTTGATAACTCTTTTGCAAAGTTCTCACCATGCTAGTAAGATTGGAAATCTCAGCATGGATGGATGTGAGCTCATCTATCAATAATTTCCCACCAGTTTTAGTGTCGGTCCCAAGTCTGGCAATAGGATATTCAAAATTGTTGATTGAAATCCTCTTAAGGATGCCAACTGCCTCTGTATAGTTTTTGTCAAGCAGTGAACCATTTGCCGACGCATCAACTTTTCTGGTTTGTGCATTAAGTCCATTGTAGAAAGTCTCCATTTGGGTCCATTTCAGGAAAACATGCATGGGATATCTCCTCAACATATCTTTATATCTCTCATATGTATCATATAGGGTCTCATTATCAGGTGCCTAAATGTGATAATCACACCCCTCAGCTTGGCGGTGAGTTTAGGTGGCTAGAATCGTAACAAAATTTTCTAGCATAGATCTCCTCATGAGGTAACAGAACCAGGTGGCGAAGAACTTAGCAACGCTTTTGCTCTATCTCTTAGAGAAAATGTAAACAATTTTAGCTTCTCTATCTCTTCCGATACTTCTATGAACTGCTTCAAGTGTTGCCTTGGATCTCTACTAGGTGTTCCATCAAATTGCCCTACATTCAAAATGTAACCCCCTCGACCCGGCCTAGTCGCAAGACCGAACCGAGCGAGCTACATTAGGTTTACCGAAGTAAACTGAGAAGATAAAACCCGAAACATGACCATTTTTTTCTTTTAACTTATCTAAATGAATAATTATTAAGCTACATGTACCTACTGATATTTTGTGAAAACCCAACTCAATCGGGCGTCGAATTAACATCCATTTGATCACATTTGCGATTTAGGGACAATTTTGTAATTTTAGAAAATTACAAGGTCAAAACTCACTTTTGTATTACCAACCTTTAATTAAGCAGGTTTCATGCTCACATGTTAAAAATCAAGTCAAAAAGATCATCCAAACACATATAATTGCATCCACAACATTCAAGGACCAAAACGTAAGAAAACAGAACTTCAAAAGATTCCAAACTAACCAATTTAACTACCATTGTACCGGTACGGCAAGGAGTGTTTTGATACACCTTCCTTGTTTTAAAACCCCAGAATTCTAGTAGCCAATTTTTGTTCCGATACGCACCCGCGTATTAAAACGCCCTTTAAGAAAACACCTCCCCGAGTATCGAAACGCTAGCCAAAATTGCCTAGACTCGTATCAAAATGATTACCCACGTACCAGTATGCTAAGCCTAGAATGGCTTACTCGTACCGAAACAGGAACACTCGTACCGATACGCCTGGACCTAAAATGTCCATTTTTGCTGGTTTAACATGCTTTTGATCAAACCAAATCAACCTAACATGCCCCTAACACACATCCAACATATTTAAGGATCAAACCACATCAAGAAAACCTAACTTCAACATCAATTCATGGCATAAAACTTCAAATGGAAATCTAGAGGCATGCTTCCTAGAAAACCAATCAAGCAACGCATGAAACTTTAAACCATCACCTCAAACAATCCATAATGGCCATTTACAAACCAAGAGCAACAAAACAAACTTGCTCAACTGGGGAGTTTAATAAAACACCTCCCAAATCAACAATGGAATCCTCATTGCCCTTATTACTTATAGTCTATATCAAAAACATACTTTGGTTATCAAGTCTTGTTGTGATCCATTGCTTCCCGCTGCCTTCCAAGCTTGTAATTCTCTGCATTGATGGACAAAGAGAGCGTAAGCACACTAGGCTTAGTGAGCCGTGCTCAAAATCAACACACCATCAATGCATTAAAACCATTTTCAAAATTACATTGAAATCACATTTCAATCATCCTTTAAAACATTATCATGCCTTGAAAACAATGCACTTAACATCTTTAAATACCAGCATATTAACCCATATGCAACATGTATCATTAACCAACAGCAAATCCCATTGCTAAACCTCAATTTAAGCCTTCCCATGCATAACAACCATATGCAAAGCTTAAAGAGTAAACATGTATAAATTCCATTATACAACATAAACAATTTCAATGATGCATCAAAAATTATATTGGATCACAAGTGATAATTAATCAAGTTCTATTTCTAAAAGAATTCATCGGATACAAGGATTCAACAAGTGTCTGCCCAACACTTCAAGCCATCTCAACCGGAATAGCGATACAATCACATTTGCGGTACCTAACAACCGGGTACACTTTCAACCCACGGGGACACCAACCCCTTACCTCGGTTAGATGCTTAATCCACTAACGGGAGTATATGGTACTGTATAACCCCTCTACCGTTAGGGTACTTGGATTGAGTTTTCGATATATGGATCTAAACCCCTCAACATCCAAGGCGACTTATTATAGTGCACTATCAATCCTATGACCGGCCAACTATATCTGATAACAATTTTAAAGCCACATCACTTGCCAATATAATTACCATTTACCACTTACCTCATTGTTTTTCACAAGCATTCACCAAACCAATTTTCCAAAACAACAACCATGCATTAAACCACAAGTATAAACCATATACTTACAAGGATCACTTACCATGTGCATCCTTCAGTATTTCATGCTTAAAAATAGTATCTCAAATACTTTAAATCATGCTGAACAGTAGGTAGAATGTAAATCAAACAAGTGTATAAAAATCATTTTGCACTAGCACGACCGAGAGAGAAAACCACTTTATATTTACTTTCGAGTTTAAACCAGCGTATCAAGCTAAGTTTAAACTCCCATAAACCCCCTTTAAAAACATTTCAAAAGCTGGATTCCACGTTCTTACTCACTGATACGCGAAACCTCGATTCGCTGATGCAAAATCAAGCATCCGAAGTCTCCAATGCTTCACCGATCACTTCTGTCTCAACCTCCCATGTTTTAATCACATTACAACAGAGGACTAATGCATCTCAATGAATTCAAAACACTGGAACATTAAATCCTCATGGACTTCCACAATCCTCTAAAAATTACCCAACCACAACAACCACAATCATAATTTAATCCTTTCCAACCACAACCCAGTCATAATCTAACAATCTAACGCTTCCATAATCATCAACTAACACTCAAAAACAGGATCAATTCATCCAAATACTTCTAGCAACTACACAACCACCACAACTCCACAAAAACACAAATCTAACAACCTAAACAACTAGGAATTCAAGAGTTTCGGGATTCCATTGTTAAAAACAACTTATCAACTTAATAATACATCCAAAATATGATTAAAATCAATCTTCAACATTGGAAAACAGATCCAATACGAATCTTTCACTATTTCATCAACTTCACCCAATTAAATCAATTAATTTAATATTAAAACACAAAATCAGATTATAAACCATAAATCAAGGATCAAACACTTGGATGCATACGCAACTACCTTACCCTCCTGCATCAACACACAACCAAGCCCAACATACGACGCATCACTATAAACAACAAACTCTTTCCCTAATTCAGGTTGAACCAAGACTGGAGCTCGTGTCAAACCTTCCTTCAATCTTTCAAAAGCCTGCTGCCTATCACCCGTCAACTCAAAATGAACATTCTTCTGCAACAACTTGGTTAAAGGAGCAGCTAAACTGGAGAACCCTCAACAAACCTATGATAATAGCCTACCAAACCAATGAAACTTTGAACTTCTGACACATATTTAGGCGCCTTCCAACTTACCACAGCCTCAATCTTGTGCGGATCAACATGAATTCCCTCGGCCGACACAACATGCCCAAGAAAAACAACCTCTCTAAACCAAAACTCATATTTGCTTAACTTGGCATACAACTGATTAGCCAACAACTTCTGAAGCACAATCCGTAAATGTCTATCATGATCCTCCTCGGTACGAGAGTACACAAGGATATCGTTGATAAACACAATCACAAACTGGTCCAAAAACTCATGGATAACACGATTCATCATGTCCATGAAAGTAGCTGGTGCATTGGTCAAACCAAACGACATCACTAAAAACACATAATGCCCATACCTCGTGCGAAAAGCTGTCTTGGGCACATCTACATCCTTCACTTTCAACTGATAGTACCCAGACCTCAAATCTATCTTAGAAAACATCGAGGCACCCCTGAACTGATCAAACAGATCATCTATCCATGGCAAAGGATATTGTTCTTTATCATCAACTTATTCAATTGCCAATAGTCTATACACATTCGTAACGTACCATCCTTCTTCTTTACAAACAACACCGGTGCACCCTACGGTGAAATACTAGGTCTAATAAAACCTTAGTCAAGCAACTCCTGCAGTTGTGTCTTCAACTCCTTTAACTCCTTCAAGGCCATGCAATACGAAGCAATAGACACCAATGTCGTATCCGTAAAGACCTCAATGCCAAACTCAACCTCACGATCTGGTGGAAACCCTGGTAACTCTTCTGGAAAAACACCCAAAAACTCACATACGGTGCAAATATCTTGCACCCTTAACTCTTTCGAACCAGGATTCATAACGTATGCCAAGAAAGCCCGACATCTAGAGTCCATCATTCGACTTGCTTCCAAAGCTGAAACAGCATTAGACAAGAACTTAGCATTCTCACCAACTACCACCTCAAAATTATCCGATAATCTCAAGGATATCTGTTTGGTCTCAAAATCCACCACAGCCTTGCGTTCGATTACCCAATCCATACCCAAAATCACATCTAAACCATAGAATGGCAACTTCATCAAGTCCACGGCAAACTCATATCCCTGAACCATCAGCGGACACCTACGATACAACCTCCTAACCACGACCATCTCCCCAAGAGAACTGGTCACTCTAACACCCACATTAAGAATTTCAATAGGTAAATCAAGAAATTGTGCATGCTCACTCAAGATTTATGAATGGGTAGAACCAGAATCAGCCAACGAATACAACAGCAAGGACTGTAAAGAGAATATACCTACAATCACATCGGTGTCATTGCGACCCTCACGATGCACATACACCCTAGCTGGTCCACCTCCCTCAGGCTGGATAGCAATGGTATGAGCCATAGTCCTCTACCCACCATCTCTACGTTGAAATGGTCTACGACTATGATCTATGCAGAGCAACAATAGGTATAGCACCCTGCCCACCTCTAGCCAACAAAGGACAATCACGTCTCAAATGGTCGCCATACCCATAACTCCAATAAGTATTGGCCACAACAGGCACAAGTGTCTGGCCCTCCCAGGACAAACATGGATAATCTCGCCTCAAATAATCTCAGGATCCACAAACCCAACAGGTGTTAAATGAAGCTCTAACCTGGGCACCCTGCTCCTGGACTCCACGTCCAACAACACCTCCACCATGTCCAACAACACCTCCAACAATCAGCTGCTCTCTTACCAGAGCTAAAGCCCCAAGACCTAGAAGCCATACCCAGATTCAACTCAACATCCTTAGCTCACGAAACCAACACATCGAAATCTGTATAATCAGTAGCAAGCATGTATGTCTTCACCTCATACACGAGTCCGTAGCGAAAATGATCACATCGCGTACACTCGTCAGGAACTAACTTAGGTACATACTGGCTCAACCTCACAAACTACACCTCGTACTCAAAAACAATCATACTTCTCTGCACCAAAGCCATAAACTCACGCTTCCTATCGTCTTGACATCGAACTCCCAAGTACTTCTTTCGAAAAGCATCACAAAAACCTCCCAGGTTACATCCTCGATCACCATACTGGATATTATGGTGGTCCACAACGTATACGTATCACTTGTAACAGGGACACAACACAGCCCATCTTGCGGGCATCAGAATAGCCCATCTGGCCCGGTATCTTCTTAGTACTGGCCAACCATCCCTTAGAAGCCTTAAGTGACAAACCTCAGAACTCAACTCATCCCAAACTGCGAAGACGCTGTAGCAGCAAACCCTGCCCAACTACTGGTGGTGTCGGCACATGAACACCCACAACTGTTGCCCTGTATCAACGGCGCCATATCACCCACCCCTAGCCCAGCTCGCGCAGGTGGTACTTAATCCACTACCTCAGGTGGAATAGGTGAAGGTGGTGGCAACCCTCTAAGAGGTATAACATTTTCCTCGATTTCCTGCCCAGTGGTAGCAGCAATCATACCAGATCGCAAATCTCTCCTCGGTCCCATCGTGCTAATAATATATCTAAGGCATGATAATCATTCAAATACAAAACAATTAGGTCAGCTTCAAGCAAGGATCTAAGATTTCTATTTCAAAATCTTAACATTTTCGACTATAATAATAAGGCAATGGGTTTCCCAAATTTTCCCCCAACATGTCATACAGCAACCACCGTGCATATTACAATCACCGTTTATATCAAACATCAGATAACAACTCACAATAACATCACAACAATCAAACCAACTCCCAACTATCGCAAACCTGGCTCTGATACCACCAAATGTAACCCGCTCGACCTGGCATAGTCGCAAGACCGAATTGAGCGAGCTACATTTAGTTTATCAAAGTAAATCAAGAAGATAAAACCCGAAACACGACCATATTTTTCTTTTAACTTATCTAAATGCATAATTAATAACCTACATGTACATACTGATCTTTGGTGAAAACCCAACTCAATCGAGCGTCGAATTGACATCCAAATGATTGCATTTACGATTTAGGGACCATTTTGTAATTTTAGAAAATTGCAGGGTTAAAACTCACTTTTGTAATACCAACCTTTAATTAAGCAGGTTTCATGCTCACATGTTAAAAATTAAGTCAAAAAGATCATCCAATCACATTTAATTGCATCCACAAAATTCAGGGACCAAAACGTAAGAAAACAGAACTTCAGAAGATTCCAAAATAACCAATTTAACTACCACCGTATTGGTACAGAAAGGGGTGTTTCGATACGCCTTCCTTGTTTTAAAACCCCAAAATTCCAGTAGCTAATTTCTATTTTGATACGCCCCCGCGTATCAAAATGCTCTTTAAGAAAACAATGTACCGTATCGAAACGCCTCCCCGAGTACCGAAAAACTAGCCAAAATTGCCTAGACCCGCGCAAGATTGGTTGCTGTTTACCCTTTATTGACGCAGGGATGTATTATCAAGGCATGCACAATTAGCTAGAGTTTCGACTTAGGGATAAGAAGAAACCATTGAAGAACGCTCTGTCGAACCTTGAAGTTGCTGCCCAGCCGCCCAAACAGTTGCCCAGGCAACCGTTGATTAGTTGCCAAGGCAACCCCACTGCGCAAGTTGCCACAGCAACTGAGTTGCCCTTGCACTCTTTTACCAAGACGATCCAATTGGCTATCACTCCTCAACTCACAATAACCTGGCCTATTCTCTCTCATTTGATTACATCTTCTTTTACTTTATTGCTTTCTAGTTTAGTTGTTAGTTAAACTCCTACAATCTTCTACTTGTGTTCTTTTACTTTTTATAGTGCAAGAGATTAGATTCTTGAAGTGGCACCAATCTCTGTAGAGATGATATCTTTTATACTATAACTTGCGACGTGTACACTTGCATAATTGTGGAGCACTTATTACTCGCAACAAGTTTTTGGTTGCCAGGGACTGGCAATAGCAACTTTGTTTTTATTTTCTTGCAGTTTTTTATTTTTCTTGTTTAAGATTCAAAGGGTTAACAAACTTTGGTTTTGCATTGGTATATGACTAGGGCGAGACCGATTACACCAGAATACCCCTTTGATCCAGAAATCGAACGAACCTTGCAAAAGACTCAAACAAAGGTTAAGAGTAGCAATGGCTAATCAAGACGGCAATATGAATCAGGATGTTCCAGAAGGAGGAGGAGTGATTCTTGCTCGAAACAGAACTATTCGAGACTATCTTGAAGAAGATCTTGAAAGACTTAATCCATGAGTTGTCACACCTGAAATTGAAGCCGACCACTTTGAGTTGAAACTGATGTTCAATATGATCAACACAATTGGTCAATTTGGCGGCTCAGCAACTGAAGATGCACGACAACATCTTAAATCTTTCCTCGAGATTTGTAATTCATTCAAAATACAAGGAGTCACCCCTAATGTTTTACGACTAAGATTGATAAGTGTTCAAAAGTGCTATTTTTCTTACCCTTTTTACTCATATTATTGTTAAACTTAGGCTCATATTAGTTGCATAGTTAGCCATTCATGCATTAATCCATGTTTCCTTCCATCGTTGAGCTTGATTACATAACTTGGTAGTTTTTGTGGAAAAGATGCTGCTTTGGTGTGCTTTGTGTGTGTATGTGCAGGATCACTTGCCAAAGCAATGTCGAGCTAGTTGCCAGGGCAATGCATGAAGGAGACGCCGAGCTAGTTGCCAGGGCAATTGTCGAAAAAGAGAAAATGCAATAGGGATGTCGAAATTAATGACTTTACAAGCCCAAGATGATATGGAGCAAGGCCCAAGCCCAAAGGAATTTGATTGCCATGCAGAGATTAAAGAAGAATTAAATTCCAAGAAGATAGGAGAAGTTCTAATAGGAATAAAATTATAATAAAGAATTATATTCTTTAAAGATAATTTAATTCCAACTCAAACTCCTCCTCAAAGAAGGACTTTGGCCTAGCCCTATAAATAGCAAGGAGATT
The DNA here is from genome assembly GCA_019671005.1 of Hibiscus mutabilis. Lineage (NCBI taxonomy): Eukaryota > Viridiplantae > Streptophyta > Magnoliopsida > Malvales > Malvaceae > Hibiscus > Hibiscus mutabilis. The sequence continues at coordinate 49,754,929 of CM033719.1, forward strand.
TCGACAATTCAAAGGGAGAGCATTAGGGTAAAATTTGACAAGTCCAAGAGAGGAAGCAAGGGGAATTTTCGGCAAGCATCTAGGGCAAGGGATTTTTGACAAGCTTCATCTTTTCTTCCTTGTTTGATTAGGTTCATGCTAGGGATTGTTTATCTTGTGTTTCTTTGGAACCTAGCCATGAACTAAATCTACTTGGCTATGGTTATTGTGTTTTGTGGTTGTGAGAAACTATTGGTTTTTGTTTAGGTAATAAGAGTTTGCACTTTTCTATTTCAAGATTTATTCATTCTTGGTTCTTATTCTTGTTTGCGAGTGAATTGGGAGAGGATCTCGTGATTTCATCTATTTATCTAATATCGGGAGAGTTAGATTCAAGAAACGAATGAATATGATCTTTATTCAATCCAATGATGGGGAAGATTAATCCGGCTTAGGAATAAGTTAAGGATTTCAACGGCTAAGAGGAGCGCAAGATTGGTTGTTGTTCACCCTTGATTCACGCAGGGATGTATTATCAAGGCATGCACAAGTAGCTAGAGTTTTGACTTAGGGATAAGAAGAAACCATTGAAGAACGCTCTGCCGAACCTTGAAGGTTGCTGCCCAGAAGCCCAACTAGTTGCCCAGGCAACCATCGATTAGTTTCCAAGGCAACCTCGTTGTGCAAGTTGCCACGGCAACTGAGTTGCCCGTGCACTCTTTTACCAAGACAATCCAATCGGCTATCACACCTCAACTCACGATAACCTGGCCTATCTCTCTCTCATTTGAATTCATCTTTTCTTTTACTTTATTTGCTTTCTAGATTAGTTAAACTTTTATAATCCTTTATTTGTGTTTTTACTTTTACAAAGGTAAGAGACTAGATTCTTGAAGTAGCACCAATCCTGTGGAGACGATATCTTTATACTATAACTTATGACGTGTATACTTGCACATTTATGTAGCACTTATTACGCGCAAACAAGTTTTTGGCGCCGTTGTCGGGGATTGGCAATAGCGACTTTGTTTTTACTTTCTTGCACTTTCTTTTTATTTTTCTTGTTTAAAATTCAAAGGGTTAACAAACTTTGGTTTTGCATTGGTATATGACCGTATGCGCGAGACCGACTTCACCGTAATATCCCATTGATCCGTAAATCGAACGAACCTTACAAAGACTTAGACGAAGGATAAGAGAAGCAATGGCAAATCAAGACGGCAATATGAATCAAGATGTTCGAGCAGGAGGGAGAGTGATTCTTGCACGAAATGTAACTATTCGAGACTATCTTGAAGAAGATCTTGATGGACTTAACCCGTGAGTTGTCGCACCTGAAATTGAAGCCGACCACTTTGAGTTGAAACCGTAATGTTTAATATGATCAACACAATAGGTCAATTTGGCGGCTCAAAGAATTGAAGATGCACGACAACATCTGAAATCTTTCCTCGAGATTTGCAACTGCTCAAGATACACGAGTCACCCCGATGTATTACGATTAAGATTATTCCCTATTCACCGAGGGATAGGCGAAAGCATGGTTGAATAGCATTCTGCGGATCCATAGCATCTTGGACTGATCTTTGTCGTGATTTCCTTGCTAGATTTAATCCTAAAAATCTGACCGCTAAGCTTCAGAACGACATTACTTCTTTTCGGCAGCGATGATGAATCCATGTACAAGGCTTGGGAGCGATATAGAGAACTTCTACACAAATGCCCTTTACACGGATTCCCGTGTGGACTCAAGTAACAATGTTTTACAACGCCGTGAATACACCAACAAGGATGATGCTAGATGCCTCGGCAAACGGCATACTCCTAGATAAGTCGCCGAAAGAAGCAATGCAAATTTTAAACAGGCTGGCCAAGAATGATTATCAATTCCCATCTACTAGAAGAGGAGGAGTTAGACGCTAAGCCACAATACATGAACTAGGATCATCGATTCAATTTCGCACAATTGGCCGCTTTAACAAGATGGTCCAGGACATGCAAAAACCAAACAACACACATGAAGTCAAGGTAATGGATTCTTTTTGTGAGTTATGTGGTGATAACCATAATTCTTCCGAATGTATGCGAGAATCCGAATCCAAATTCTATGTGGGGAATTACAATCGAGCAACAACATGATGTCCAATACATACAATCCAAATTGGAAGAAGCACCGAATTTTTCATGGAGTAATCCCAACAATGCTCTAAACCGAACAATCAGAATGCACAAGCATAGGGATTCCAAAGAAATATGCCACGACAATGGATGCCGCAGAACAACCGACAACATCTAGTTTTTTGGAAAATTCTCTAAATGCTTTTATGATGAAAACTGAATCTTATATGGCTGAGAATAGTACTTTCATAAAAAGAACGATGCTTTTATTAACAGGACCGAGATGAGATTGCAAAACCAAGAGGCGGCAATCAAATCATTGGAAAATCAAGTCGGACGGTTTGCTCAAAATCAAATACTAGACCACAAGGAGGTTTACCTAGCGATACTGAAGTCGCGAGAGGAACTGGCCATGAGCAATGTAAGGCGATCACCACTAGAAGTGGCCAACAACTTAGAGAGGTTCAAACCCGCTCGTCAAACAAAACTCCACAAAAAGATCAAGACGAACCTAGCGGCAAAGCCTCAGATGCCGAACCAGAAATTGCCGCGGCAACCGGCAATAAGCATGCCTCGGCAACCGACGATAAAGACGCCTCGGCAGCTTACGATAAGCATGCCTCGGCAACCCCAGTTGATAATGCCTCGGTAACTCCAGATGTCCCGGCAATGCCGTCAATCAGGTTTCAAACCAATGAAAGGATCGAAGATATCCGACTTCCACCACCATTCCCACAAAGGTTGAAGCGACAAAAGCAAGAATATCAATTTAAGAAGTTTCTTGATATCCTAAAGCAAGTCCACGTCAACTTGCCACTGGTGGAAGCAATTGAACAAATGCCAAACTATGCCAAGTTTCTTAAAGACATTGTGTCCAAGAGAACAAGGCTAGGAGAGTTCGAAACAGTTGCCGCGACAGAGGGATGCATGGCAATGTTGCACAATCGTATGCCACCCAAGTTGAAGGATCCTGAAAGTTTCACAATACCCTGTTCCATTGGAAATCACTATGTCGGGAAAGCATTATGCGACCTTGGGGCTAGCATAAACTTGATGCCTAAATCGGTTTTCTAGAAACTAGGAATCGGGAAGGCAAGACCTACAACAGTCATGCTGCAGCTAGACGACAGATCCTATGTGCATCCAGAGGGAAAAATTGAGGACATATTGGTAAAAGTTGATAAATTTATTTTTCCCGCTGACTTTATTATTTTGGATTGTGAAGCAGATGAGCATGCACCTATCATTCTCGGGAGACCATTCCTAGCAACAGGGAGAACCTTGATTGATGTTGAAAAGGGAGAACTCACAATGAGGGTGAATGACCAGCAAATTAAACTAAATGTGTTCCAAACACTAAGGCATGCCGATGATCCAGAAGAATGCCAACTACTTCATGCCACGGCAGAGTTTAACTTCGATGAGGAATTTAGTTGCCTCGGCAACTACATTGCCGATCAAGAGGAACCTGAGGAGTATGAAGAACCGGTCGATGAGGAACAACCAGAAGAGGCAAATTGGCTAGTCAATCGACCAGGTACATACTTTGAACCACTGGACTACTCAGGTAAGGAAGGTAAGCTCGAAAAACCCTCTATTGAACATCCACCAATTCTTGAGTTGAAACAATTGCCAGAGCAACTAAAATATGTATACTTAGGGACCGATAATACATTGCCTGTAATTATTTCTTCTAAGTTACAGCCTGAGCTGGAAAAGAAGCTGATCAAGATGTTGAAGCTACACAAAAAGGCAATAGGGTGGATAATTGCCGACTTGAAGGGAATTAGCCCGGGGGTGTGCATGCCAAGATCTTGTTGGAAGATGATCACAAACCTTCAATTGAGGCCCAGAGGAGACTGAATCATGCCATGAAAGGGGTTGTAATGAAAGAAATCATCAAGTGGCTTGATGTCGGTATTATATACCCTATCTCCAATAGTACGTGGGTAAGTCCGGAACAATGTGTGCCGAAAAAAGGGAGGTATAACAGTGGTAAGTAATGAAAATAAAGAACATATCCCAACCAGGACTGTGACCGGTTGGAGGGTTTGTATGGACTATCGAAAGCTAAAAAAAGCTACTAGGAAAGATCACTTCCCATTACCCTTTATTGATCAAATGCTTGACCGTCTTGCAGGTAAACCCTTTTATTGTTTTCTTGATGGTTATTCAGGTTACAATCAGATTGCCATAGCACCAGAAGATCAAGAAAAGACAACCTTCACATGCCCATACGACACTTATGCCTTCCGAAGGATGCCGTTCGGATTATGTAACGCCCAGGCAACCTTCCAAAGATGCATGATGGCACTCTTTTCAGACATGGTCGAAGACTTCCTTGAGATCTTCATGGATGATTTTTCGATTTTTGGTAATGACTTCTACGGCTGTCTCGGCAATTTAGAGAGGGTGTTGGCAAGATGCGAAGAAATGGATTTAGTCCTCAATCGGGAGAAATGCCATTTTATGGTAGATGAAGGAATAGTGCTCGGCCACAAGATTTCATCCAAGGGAATTGAAATAGACAAAGCCAAGGTGGACGTGATCGAGAGATTACCCCCACCAAGTTCGGTTAAAAGAATTCGAAGTTTTCTCGGACATGCAGGTTTTTATAGGAGGTTCATTCATAATTTTTCTAAAATCACTAAACCCTTGTGTAATCTGCTTGAACAGGATAAAGTCTTCGATTTTGATGATTCTTGCACCCAAGCATTCGAAACCCTAAAGAAAAAGCTTGCCTCGGCACCCATTGTCGTTCCACCAGATTGGACGCTACCTTTTGAGCTCATGTGTGATGCAAGTGATTTCGCGGTAGGAGCAGTCCTAGGCCAACGCACAGGTAAGACCTTCCATGTGATATACTACCTAGTAAAACTCTTAATAGTGCTCAAGTGAATTACACAACAACGGAGAAAGAGTTACTAGCTGTAGTTTTTGCATTTGACAAGTTCCGATCCTATTTAATTGGTACAAAGGTAATTGTTCATACGGACCATTCGGCAATCAAATACTTATTTGCTAAAAGGGATGCTAAACCTCGTTTGATTCGTTGGATATTACTTTTACAAGAATTTGATATTGAAATTAAGGACAGGAAAGGAATAGAAAATCAAGTGGCCGATCACTTATCACGTTTGGAACGCAATAGGGAGGAGGACGCGGATCTAGAGATATGCGATGCATTCCCGGATGAACAAATTCTAGTTACCTCGGCAACCCTAGACGCCTCGGCAACCCTAGACACCTCGGCAACCCACGACGCCTCGACAACCCTCGACACCTCGGCAACTCTCGAAGCCGCAGCAGCCTTTGACGCGCACGCCTCGGCAATTTTGGGAGCAGTCACAATGGCATTACATGCCTCGGCAATACCCTGGTACGTGGATTTAGTTAACTTCCTTGTTTGTGGTATTTTTCCTTATGGCATTACTCACCAAGGGAAGAAGCGGTTCCGCCATGATGCTAAGCATTACTTTTGGGACGAGCCTCTTTTGTTTAAACAATATGCAGATCAGGTTATACGCCGATGTGCCCCTGAAGAAGAGCAACAGAATGTATTCCGGCAATGCCATTCTTCACCCTATGGAGGACATTTTGGAGGAACTCGTACCGCGGCCAAAGTTTTGCAATCCGGGTTGTATTGGCCAACATTGTACAAAGATGCCCAAGACTTTTACAAGCAATGTGATCGTTGCCAGAGGACGGGCAATATCTCTAGACAACATGAGATGCCGCTCCAGAACATCATCGAGGTGGAACTGTTCGATGTATGGGGGATCGACGTTATGGGACCTTTCCCATCTTCACTCGGCAACCTCTACATCTTACTTGTCGTCGACTATGTGTCTAAATGGGTAGAGGCAGCTGCAGTTCCCAACAACGATTCCAAGACCGTGCAACGATTCCTGCAGAAAAACATATTTACACGGTTTGGGATGCCGAGAGCAATTATCAGTGACGGGGGCAAGCATTTTGACAATAGACTAATTGCCAAGATGTTGCAACGCTTCGGCATATCACACAAGATCGCCACGGCATATCACCCACAAACCAACGGGCAAGCAGAAATTTCCAACCGGGAGTTGAAAGGAATACTCGAGAAAGTTGTAAATCCCTCAAGGAAGGATTGGTCATTAAGACTAGATGACGCACTTTGGGCATATCGCACTACATTCAAAACACCCTTAGGTATGTCCCCCTTCCGACTTGTCTATGGTAAAACATGTCATCTACCGGTGGAAATCGAGCACAAGGCGACTTGGGCAATCAAGACCGTGAATATGGATTGGGAAAGTGCCGGACAAAAGCGCTTGATGGATCTCAATGAGATAGAAGAATTTCGTGCACTCGCCTATAACAATGCACGAATCTACAAGGAGAAAACAAAGCGATGGCATGACAAAAAACTATTGCCACGGCAATTCACGCCAGGGCAACTAGTTCTCCTATTCAATTCTCGGCTAAAACTTTTCCAGGGAAAGCTGAAATCAAGATGGTCGGGACCATTCGAAGTCGTCAAACCATTCTCTCATGGTGCCGTGATAATCAAGTCCATCTCTGACAACCATGAATTCAAAGTTAATGGACAAAGATTGAAGCACTACAATGGTGCCCATGTGGAACGTAACAAAGAAGTGGTCAACTTAGGAGATGCATGAGCATGCTCTCCTTTCAATATTTTCTTTTTCTTTTTCTTTTTCTTTTTATTTTATTTTTATTTTTTAGAGATAATTTATTTTTCTTCATATTCTTTAGTTCTCAGGTTTTCTTTATTTTCTTTTTCACAACAAGACTCACAACTACTATGCTAAGGAAATTTACTGCCGAGATCCTTGCCCCGGCAACCAATGAAGAAGATGCCGCGGCAACCTACATAGTGCCTGCACAAGCTGATGCCACGGCAACCAAAAGCTAAAGACATCCCGGCAACAAGAAAACAACCATCGCGTTCAAGCAAGAGAATCAAGACACCGACCAAAAGGAAACTAATCATCTACGATGACGAACTCTCGGAGTAAGTCCTCGTATGCATTTTTATTTTTATTTTTATTTTTCGTTATTTTTATGCATGCATTGAGGACAATGCGTCACTCGAGTTTGGGGGGGGATTGTTATTAGTAGTTACCATGTTTAATTACATTCATCTTAAATATTACATTTAGGATACATAAATTGCTTGCCATGCCTTTAATTGGAACAAGAATTGCTTAGATTTGATGAATATTCGGTGATGACTTTGCCAATGCACTTAATTGATAGAATTTTTATTCTTGGATAACCATGGAAAAACTTAGAATTTTACTATGATGCTAAATTTGATAAAACATTGTTGTGGTTTGATTGATTTAAGGAATTCTAGTGAACTTAGGTTGATAATTAACAAATTGGGGGATTAGAATAAAAATTGGATGAATGCTAGAGGTGCCCGAAATTGGCTCTAGCATGTGCTAAAAAAAATTTCACTAGAGGTGCCCGAAACTGGCTCTAGGATGTGTTAAAAAAAAATTACTAGAGGTGCCCGAAACCGGCTCTAGTCGATTAAATTAACTTAAGAAAACAAAAAACAAAACACTAGAGGTGCCCAACACTGGCTCTAGTTAAAACATGTTAAAAAGAACCCAATGAAGTAATTTGAAAACCTCTTGCTTGCATAGAATCCGAAAAATCAACTTGCACACAACTCCGCACACACTAACAAGCATTATAGTTTGATTCCGAGTAACTCCTCAGTTTTCCGAAAAATAAAAAGCCAATCATACTTTGTGCCCCGGTTCAGAGAATTGAAATCAAGTTCAAAGATAAGTTTGTGAAAATTGAAGTCTTGGCAGGTAATTATGAGTTTGCATTGCTTGAGGACAAGCAATAGTTCGAGTTTGGGGGTGTGATAAGTGTTCAAAAGTGCTATTTTTCTTACCCTTTTTACTCATATTATTGTTAGACTTAGGCTCATATTAGTTGCATAGTTAGCCATTCATGCATTAATCCATGTTTCCTTCCATCGTTGAGCTTGATTACATAACTTGGTAGTTTTTGTGGAAAAGATGCTGCTTTGGTGTGCTTTGTGTGTGTATGTGCAGGATCACTTGCCAAAGCAATGCCGAGCTAGTTGCCAGGGCAATGCATGAAGGAGACGCCGAGCTAGTTGCCAGGGCAATTGCCGACAAAGAGAAAATGCAATAGGGATGTCGAAATTAATGACTTTACAAGCCCAAGATGACATGGAGCAAGGCCCAAGCCCAAAGGAATTTGATTGCCATGCAGAGATTAAAGAAGAATTAAATTCCAAGAAGATAGGAGAAGTTCTAATAGGAATAAAATTATAATAAAGAATTATATTCTTTAAAGATAATTTAATTCCAACTCAAACTCCTCCTCAAAGAAGGACTTTGGCCTAGCCCTATAAATAGCAAGGAGATTTCGACAATCCAAAGGGAGAGCATTAGGGCAAAATTCGACAAGTCCAAGAGAGGAAGCAAGGGGAATTTTCGGCAAGCATCTAGGGCAAGGGATTTTCGACAAGCTTCATCTTTTCTTCCTTGTTCGATTGGGTTCATGCTAGGGATTGTTTATCTTGTGTTTCTTTGGAACCTAGCCATGAACTAAATCTACTTGGCTATGGTTATTGTGTTTTGTGGTTGTGAGAAACTATTGGTTTTTGTTTAGGTAATAAGAGTTTGCACTTTTCTATTTCAAGGTTTATTCATTCTTGGTTCTTATTCTTGTTTGCGAGTGAATTGGGAGAGGATCTCGTGATTTCATCTATTTATCTAATATCGGGAGAGTTAGATTCAAGAAACGAATGAATATGATCTTTATTCAATCCAATGATGGTGAAGATTAATCCGGCTTAGGAATAAGTTAAGGATTTCAACGACTAAGAGGAGCGCAAGATTGGTTGTTGTTCACCCTTGATTCACGCAGGGATGTATTATCAAGGCATGCACAAGTAGCTAGAGTTTCGACTTAGGGATAAGAAGAAACCATTGAAGAACGCTCTGCCGAACCTTTAAGGTTGCTGCCCAGAAGACCAAGTAGTTGCCCAACTAGTTGCCCAGGCAACCATCGATTAGTTGCCAAGGCAACCCCGTTGTGCAAGTTGCCACGGCAACTGAGTTTTCTGTGCACTCTTTTACCAAGACAATCCAATCGGCTATCACACCTCAACTCACGATAACCTGGCCTATCTCTCTCTCATCTGAATTCATCTTTTCTTTTACTTTATTTGCTTTCTAGATTAGTTAAACTTTTATAATCCTTTATTTGTGTTTTTACTTTTACAGTGCAAGAGACTAGATTCTTGAAGTAGCACCAATCCCTGTGGAGACGATATCTTTTATACTATAACTTGCGACGTGTATACTTGCACATTTGCGTAGCACTTATTACGCGCAACAAAGATTATTCCCCTATTCACTGAGGGATAGGACGAAAGCATGGTTGAATAGTATTCTTGCTGGATCAATAGGATCTTGGACCGATCTTTGTCGTGATTTTCTTGCTCGATTTAATCCTACAAATTTGACTGATAAGCTTTGTAACGAAATTACTTCTTTTCGGCAGGCAGATGATGAATCCATGTACGAGACTTGGCAGCGATATAGAGAACTTCTACACAAATGCCCCCTACATGGATTCCCAGTGTGGACACAAGTAACAATGTTTTACAACACTGTGAATACACCAACAAGGATGATGCTAGATGCCTTGGCAAACGGCATACTCCTAGATAAGTCACGGAAGAAGCAATGCAAATTCTAAACAGGCTTGCCAAGAATGATTATCAGTTCCCATCTGCTAGAAGAGGAGGAGTTAGACGCCAAGCCACAATACATGAACTAGGATCATCAGATTCAATTTCGGCACAATTGACCACTCTAACCAAGATGGTCCAGAACATGCAAAAACCAAACAACACACAGGAGGTCAAGATAATAGATTTCTTTTGTGAGTTATGTGGTGGTAACCATAATTCTTCTGAATGTATACAGAATCCAAAATCCAGCTTTTATGTGGGTAATTACAACCGGAACAACAATGTGATGTCCAACACATATAATCCAGCTTGGAAGAAGCACCCGATTTTTTCATGGAGTAATCACAACAATGCTCTAAACCAGAACAATCATAATGCACAAGCATCGGGATTCCAGCAGAATATGCCACGGCAACAGTTGCCACAGCAACAACCGACAACATCTAGTTCTTTGGAAAATTATCTCAATGCTTTTATGTTGAAAATTGAATCTTATATGGCTGAGAATAGTAACTTCATAAAAAGAACTGGTGCTTTTATTAACAGGACCGATATGAGATTGCAAAACCAAGAGGCGACAATCAAATCATTGGAAAATCAAGTCAGACAATTTGCTCAAAACCTTAATACTAGACCGCAAGGAGGTTTACCTAGCGATACTGAAGTCGCAAGAGGAACTGGCCATGAGCAATGTAAGGCGATCACCACTAGAAGTGGCCAACAACTTAAAGAGGCTCAAGCTCGCTCATCAAACAAAACTCCAAAAAAAGAACAAGATGAACTCAGCGGCAAAACCTCAGATGCAGAACCAAAAATTGCCGCGGCAACCAGCGATAAGCATGCCTCGGCAACTAGCGCTAAGCATGCTACGACAACCAACGATAGGCATGCGACGGCAACCCCAGTTGACGATGCCTCGGCAACTCCAGTTGCCCCGACAATGCCATCAATCAGGTTCCAGACCAATGAAATGATTGAAGATATCCGACTTCCACCACCATTCCCACAAAGGTTGAAGTGACAAAAGCAAGAATATCAATTCAAGAAGTTTCTTGATATCCTAAAGCAAGTCCACATCAACTTGCCATTGGTTGAAGCAATTGAACAAATGCTGAACTATGCCAAGTTTCTTAAAGACATTGTGTCCAAGAGAACAAGGCTAGGAGAGTTTGAAACAGTTGCCGCAACAGAGGGATGCATGGCCATGTTGCACAATCGCATGCCACCCAAGTTGAAAGATCCCATAAGTTTCACAATACCCTGTTCCATTGGAAACCACTATGTCGATAAAGCATTATGTGACCTTGGAGCAAGCATAAACTTGATGCCTAAATCAGTTTTCCGGAAACTAGGAATCAAGAAGGCAAGACCTACAACAGTTATGCTACAGCTAGCCGACAGATCCTATGTGCATCCAGAGGGAAAAATCGAAGACATACTGGTAAAAGTTTATAAATTTATTTTTCCCGCTGACTTTATTATTTTGGATTGTGAAGCAGATAAGCATGCACCTATCATTCTCTGGAGACCCTTCCTAGCAACAAGGAGAACCTTGATCGATGTTGAACAGGGAGAACTCACAATGAGGGTGAAAGACCAGCAAGTTAAACTAAATGTGTTCCAAACACTAAGGCATGCCGATGATCCGAAAGAATGCCAACTTCTTCATGCCACAGTAGAGTTTGACTTCGACAAGGAATTTAGTTGCCTTGGCAACTACATTGCCGATCAAGAGAAACTTGAGGAGTATGAAGAACCGATCGATGAGGAACAACAAGAAGAGGTAAATTGGTTAGTCAATTGACCAGGTACATACTTTGAACAACTAGATTACTCAGGTAAGGAAGGTAATCTCGAAAAGCACTCTATTGAACAACCACCGATTCTTGAGTTGAAACAGATGCCAGGGCAACTAAAATATGCTTACTTGGGAACCAATAATACATTGCTTGTAATTATTTCCTCTAAGTTCCAGCCTAAGCAGGAAAAGAAGCTGATCAAAATGTTGATGCTACACAAGAAGGCCATAGGGTAGATAATTGCCAACTTGAAAAGAATTAGCCCGGCAGTGTGCATGCACAAGATTTTGTTAGAAGATGATCACAAACCTTCTATTGAGGCCTAGGGGAGACTGAATCATGCCATGAAAGGGGTTTTAATGAAAGAAATCATCAAGTGGCTTGACGTCGGTATCATATACCCTATCTCTGATAGTACATGGGTAAGTCTGATACAATGTGTACCGAAAAATAGAGGTATAAAGGTGGTAAGTAATGAAAACAATGAGCTTATTCCAACCAGGACTGTGACTGGTTGGAGGGTTTGTATGGATTACCGAAAGCTAAACAAAGCCACTAGGAAATATCATTTCCCCTTACCCTTTATTGATCAAATGCTTGACCGTCTTACAGGTAAACCCTTTTATTGTTTTCTTGATAGTTATTCAGGTTACAATCAAATTGCCATAGCACCAGAAGATCAAGAAAAGACAACCTTCACATGCCCATATGGTACTTCTACTTTTCGAAGGATGTCGTTTGGATTGTGTAATGCCCCGAAAAACTTCTAAAGATGCCAAACCTCGTTTGATTCGTTGGATATTGCTTTTACAAGAGTTTGACATTGAAATTAAGGACAGGAAAAGAAAATCAAGTGGCCAATCACTTATCACGCTTAGAACGTAATAGGGAGGAGGACGCGAATTTAGAGATATGCGATGCATTCTCGGATGAGCAATTGTTAGTTGCCTCGGCAACCATGGATGTGCATGCCTCGGTAACCCTTGACGTGCACGCCTCGGCAACTCCAGACGCGTATGCCTCGGCAACCACTAATGCGAACGCATCGGTAACTCCAGACGCGTATGCCTCGGCAACCACTAATGTGCATGCCTTGGCAACCCTTGACGCGCATACCGCGGCAATTTTAGACATGCACACCTCGGCAACCATAGAAGTATTTTCCACGGCAACGCATGCCTCGGCAATACCCTGGTACGCGGATTTAGTTAATTTCCTTGTTTGAGGTATTTTACCTTATGGCCTTACTCACCAAGGGAAAAAGCGATTCTGCCATGATGCTAAGCATTACTTTTGGGACGAGCCTCTTTTGTTTAAACAATGTGCAGATCAGGTTATATGCCGATGTGTCCCTGAAGAGGAGTAGCAGAATGTACTCCGGCAATGCTATTCTTCACCCTATGCAGGACATTTTGGAGGAACATGTACCGCGGCCAAAGTTTTGCAATCTAGTTTGTATTGGCCAACATTGTACAAAGATGCCCAAGAGTTTTACAAGCAATGTGATCGTTGCAAGAGGACGGGCAATATCTCTAGAAGACATGAGATGCCGCTCCAAAACATCCTTGAGGTGGAATTGTTTGATGTATGGGGGATTTGTTTTATGGGACCTATACCATCTTCATTCGGCAACCTCTACATCCTACTTGCCATCGACTACGTGTCTAAGTGGGTTGAGGCAGCTACAGTTCCCGCCAACGATTCCAATACCGTGCAACGATTTTTGCAGAAAAACATATTTACACGGTTTGGGATGCCGAGAGCAATTATCAGTGATGAAGGCAAGCACTTCAACAACAAACTCATCGCCAAGATGTTACAACGCTTTGGTGTATCTCACAAGATTGCCATGACATATCACCCACAAACCAATGGGTAAGCAAAAATTTCCAACCGGGAATTGAAAGGTATACTCGAGAAAGCTGTAAATCCCTCTAGGAAGGATTGGTCAGTAAGACTAGATGATGCACTTTGGGCATATCGCACTGCATTCAAAACACCCTTAGGTATGTCTCCCTTCCGACTTGTCTATGGAAAACATGTCATCTACCAGTGGAAATCAAACACAAGGCATATTGGGCAATCAAGACCGTGAATATAGATTGGGAAAGTGCCGGGCAAAAGCATTTGTTGGACCTCAACGAGATAGAATAATTTTGTGCACTTGCCTATAACAATGCACGAATCTACAAGGAGAAAACAAAGCAATGGCATGACAAGAAACTATTGCCACGACAATTCACGCCAGGGCAACTAGTTCTCTTATTCAATTCTCGGATGAAACTTTTCCCGGGAAAACTGAAATCAAGATGGTCGGGACCATTCGAAGTTGTCAAACCGTTCTCCCATGGTGCCGTAATAATCAAGTCCATCACTGACGAACATGAATTCAAAGTTAACGGACAAAGATTGACGCACTACAACGGTGCCCATGTGGAACGTAACAAAGAAGTGGTCACCTTGGGAGATGCATGAGCATGCTCTCCTTTCGATATATTCTTTTTATTTTTTATTTTTTCAAACTATTTTATTTTTTTATTTATTTTTATTTATTAATTTCAGTTATTTCTCTTTTTAGGATAGATTTATTTATTTTCTTTAAGATTAAGACTACATCTCTCTTTTATATTTATCTAATTATTTTTAAATTTTAGGTTTAAGAATTTCTTTGTAAATCTTTATTTATTTTCTTTTATTAGTTTATCTTTAATTTTAATCCTTACTTTTATTTTTGAATTGTAGGAAAAGAGTTCAAGATAAAGAGGAATTTGATTCAAGAAGGAAGCTTCTTTAACAAGGAAACTAATGGGCTAAATCTAAGGCTTATATTAAGCCTCCAATTTACCCTAAATAAACCCTACATAGCCGGCCAAACCCTTCCCCTTCACCAAATCCCCTAGCCGTCCCCTTCCCCCAATCAAAACCCTTGTTTTCTTTCTTTCCAATTAATCTCACCCACCATATTTACTGCCTATCTTTTCTATTTAACCCATCACCCTTAACTTCCAAGAAACCTATTCCTACTTTTCACCTTGCAATTCTTTAGTTTCTTTTGCTTTCTTTTCTTTGTTTCTACCAAACTCACAACCAAGATCATCCATGGCATCCAAAATTGAATTTTTGGTTCATCCAAGTTCCACCAAAGAACCAAGATACAAGAAGTTTGCTACACCCGTGGTTCAAGAAAGATTTCACTCCAAGTTTGAAAGCCGAAAGATTTGCGAAGAACAAGGCTTTGAATACTCAAACTCTCATCAAGATTTCGGCTTTGAACCATTCATATTCCAAAGGATTGCACATCAAAAGTGGCAAATCTTTTGACATCAATCGGAACTGAGTAACATCTCATGGGTAAGAGAATTCTATGCTCACTCACCTAACCTGGATAATCCTTATATTTTTTTTCGTGACAAGGCTATACTCATAAGCCCCGAAAACATCAACACCTTTTACGGGCTCTACGTTGAGAAGGACGAGCATCAAGCCTTTGTTGATCAACTCACGCCCAAGCAACTCGACAAGGTGCTTCAAGAACTCACTCTACCGGGAACTCAATGGAACGACGATAAATACAAGGGCACGATAAATCGCCTTCGGCTTAAACTCAAGGCAAAATTATGGAATAAGTTTGTTAAAACTTCTTTAATGCCCACCACACATAATACTACAGTTGATACACTCTTTTTCTCATACATTCTATCTTGCATAATCGCATCATTAACATTGGAAAAATTATTTGTGATGAGATTTTTGTATGTAGCACAAAAGACAAGGGTTCTCTTTTCTCCCCTTGCTTAATTTCCAATCTTTGCAAGGAGAAGCATGTCCCAAGTGAGTCCACTGATGAAAAGGCCCTACCAAAGTCCGGTTGGAATCAAGCACAAATCTGAAAGCTAATGCGAGAGGCACCTGTCAAATCCCCAATGCCTTCAATTACCGCGACAACTCTTGCCGCCTCGGCAACTCCTAATGCCCAAAAAACTGATGCCCGGGCAACTCGGCCAGTAACCCCAGGATAACTTGAAGCACTCTTACACCCGTTGGAGAACTAGGAAAATTGAAGACCAGCAACTAATGTTCATGCGGTACATGAAGGATCATAACAATTCCATCATCCAAGTCATCATGGAAAAGTACTCGGACAGTCGTGTGTCGTTCCCCATCTTTCCTGCCGAAATCCTTGCCACGGCAACCAATGAAGCAGTTGCCACGGCAATCGCAACATATGATGTCGTGGCAACCTACACTGCGCCTTCCCAAGTAGTTGCCATGGCAACCAACACTAAAGATGCCGCTGCAACCAAAGCTAAAGACGCCCCGGCAACCACTGCAAAAGCCAAAGGTAAAACGCCTATGCCCGAATCAACTCATACTAAATCATTGTCTAATTTTTTAGATTCGGACGAGTCCTTCACTGTACCAACAAAAACTGCCCCAATCGAATCCTCCAAGCCCGAGCGAAAGGCCAATGACATTGATAATGAGGACGATGAGGACACCCTCGTACGAGTATCGATTCCACAATCGGCAACAAGAAAGCAACCACCGCGTTCAAGCAAAAGAATCAAGACACAGGCCAAAAGGAAACTAATCATCCACGGCAACAAACTCTCAAAGTAAGTCTTTGTTTGCATTTTACTTTTCTTTATTGTTATTTTTATTTTTATTTTTATTTTTCTTTGTTGCATGCATTGAGGACAATGCCTCACTCGAGTTTACAGGGATTGTTACTAGTTAGTTACCATGTTTAGTTGCATTCATCTTAAGTATTGCATTTAGGATACATAAATTGCTTGTCATGCCTTTAGTTGGAACAAGAATTGCCTAGATTTGATGAATATACGATGATGACTTTGCCAATGTACTTAATTGATAGAACTTTTTATTCTAGGATAACCGTGGAAACACTTAGAATCTTACTATGATGCTAAACTTGATGAAACACTGTTATGGCTTGATTGATTTAAGGAATTCTAGCGAACTTAGGTTGATAGTTAAAAAATTGGGGGATTAGAATAAAAATTGGATGAATGCTAGAGGTGCCCGAAATTGGATCTAGTATATGCTAAAAATTGATCGCTAGAGGTGCCCAAAATTGGCTCTAGTATGTGCTAAAAATTGATCGCTAGAGGTGCCCGAAACAGGCTCTAGTCGAATAAATTAATTAACTTAAGAAAACTAAAAAAAACACTAAAGGTGCCCGAAACCGGCTCTAGTTAAAACATGTTAAAAGAACCCAAGGAAGTAATTTGAAAACCTCTTGTTTGCATAGAATCCGAAAAATCAACTTGCACACAACTCTGCACACACTCACAAGCATTATAGTTTGATTCCGAGAAACTCCTAAGTTTTTTGAAAAATGAAAAGCCAATCATACTTTGTGCCACGGTTCTGAGAATTGAAATCAAGTTCAAAGCTAAGTTTTTAAAAATTGAAGTCTTGGCGGGTAATTATTAGTTTGCATTGCTTGAGCACAAGCAATAGTTCGAGTTTGGGGGTGTGTTAATTGTCTAAAAGTACTATTTTATTCACCATTTGTATTCATATTATTGCTAGACTTAGGCTCACATTAGTTGCATTATTAGTCATTCATGCATTTTTGCATTGTTTCCTTGGTGGACAAGCTTGATTTCATATTTTGCTTAATTTTGTGGAAAAAGGGTGCTGCCGATAGTTGTTTTGTGTGTGTGCAGAATCACTTGCCTAAACAAGGATGGAACCAGTTGCCAGGGTAGTGCATGAAGGAGATGCCGACGCAGTTGCCAGGGCAATGCATGAAAGAGATGTCGAGCTAGTTGTCGGGGCAATTGTCAATAAGGGATAAGATGATATGGCAGTCGAAATTGATGACTAGATAAGCCCAAGATGACGTGGAGCAAAGTTAAAACCCAAAGGAGTTTGATTTCCATGAAGAGGTCAAAGAGAAATTAAATCCCAAGAAGATAGGAGAAGATCTAGAAGGAATTTAAATATAATGAAGAATTATATTCTTTTAAAAGTATTTAATTCCAACTTAACTTCTTCCTCAAGAGAGACTTTGACCTAGCCATCTCCTATTTAAAGGAGACCAAGCCGTCAACTCCAGGAGAGCAAAAGGGGAGAGACTTTGACAAGGGCTTTCAACCATTCTTTATCTTTTTTCTTTCTTGTTCGATTAGGTTTATGTTAGGGATTCTTTGTTTTGTATTTCTTTGGAACCTAGCCTGAACTAAATCTATTTGGCTAAGGTTATTGTGTTTTGTGGTTGTGAGAAACAATTGGATTTTGTTTAGGTAATAAGAGTTTGCACTTTCAATTCAAGGTTTACTTATTCTTGGTTTTTATTCTTGTTTGCTAGTGAATTGGGAGAGGATCTCGTAACTTCATCTATTTATCTAATATCGGGAGAGTTAGATTCAAGAAACGAATGAGTATGGTCTTTATTCAATCTATTGATGGTGAAGATTAATCCGGCTTAGGAATAAGTTAAGGATTTCAACGGCTAAGAGGAGTGCAAGATTGGTTGTTGTTCACCCTTGATTCACACAGGGATGTATTATCAAGGCATGCACAATTAGATAGAGTTTCGACTTAGGGATAAGAAGAAACCATTGAAGAACGCTCTGCCAAACCTTGAAGTTGCTACCCAGCCGCCCAAACAGTTGCCCAGCCAGTTGCCCAAGCAACCGTCGATTAGTTGCCAAGGCAACCCCGCTGCGCAAGTTGCCACATCAACTGAGTTGCCCTTGCACTCTTTTACCAAGGCGATCCAATTGGCTATCACTCATCAACTCACGATAACCTGGCCTATTCTTTCTCATTTGATTACATCTACTTTTACCTTATTGCATTATAGTTTCTTTGTTGCCACCCAGCCGCCCAAACAGTTGCCCAGCCAGTTGCCCAAGCAATCGTCGATTAGTTGCCAAGGCAACCCCGCTGCGCAAGTTGCCACATCAACTGAGTTGCCCTTGCACTCTTTTACCAAGATGATCCAATTGGCTATCACTCATCAACTCACGATAACCTGGCCTATTCTTTCTCATTTGATTACATCTACTTTTACTTTATTGCTTTATAGTTTCATTGTTAGTTAAACTCCTACAATCTTCTACTTGTGTTCTTTTACTTTTTACAGTGCAAGAGATTAGTTTCTTGAAGTGGCACCAATCCTTGTGGAGATGATATCTTTTATACTATAACTTGCGACGTGTACACTTGCACAATTGTGGAGCACTTATTATGTTCAACACCCGTACCAAAATGGTTGCCCACATACCAGTACGCTAAGCCTGAAATGGCTTATTCGTACCGAAATAGGAACACTCGTACTGATACGCCTGGACCTGAAATGTCCATTTTTGCTGGTTTAACATGCTTTTGATCAAACCAAATCAACCTAACATGCCCCTAACACACATCCAACATATTCAAGGATCAAACCACATGAAGACAACCTAACTTCAACATCAATTCATGGCATAAAACTTCAAATGGAAATCTAGAGGCATGCTTCCTAGAAAACCAAATAAGCAACGCATTAAACTTCAAACCATCCCCTCAAACAATCCATAATGGCCATTTACAAACCAAGAGCAACAAAACAAACTTGCTCAACTAGGGAGTTTAATAAAAACACCTCCCAAATCAACAACGGAATCCTTATTGCCCTTATTACTTATAGTCTATATCGAAAACATACTTTGGTTATCAAGTCTTGTTGTGATCCCTTGCTTCCCGCTGCTTTCCAAGCTTTTAATTTTCTGCATTGATGGACAAAGAGAGCATAAGCACACTAGGCTTAATGAGGAGTGCTCAAAAACAACACACCATCAATGCATTAAAATTATTTTCAACATTACATTGAAATCCCATTTCAATCGTCCTTTAAAACATTATCATGCCTTGAAAACCATGCACTTAACATCTTTACAAACCAGCATAATAACCCATATGCAACATGTATCATTGCTAAACCTCAATTTAAGCCTTCCATTGCTAAACCTCATTAAGCACACTAGGCATAATGAGGAGTGCTAAAAAACAACACACCATCAATGCATTAAAACCATTTTCAACATTACATTAAAATCCCATTTCAATCATCCTTTAAAACATTATCATGCCTTGAAAATCATGCACTTAACATCTTTACAAACCAGCATATTAACCCATATGCAACATGTATCATTGCTAAACCTCAATTTAAGCCTTCCCATGCATAACGACCATATGCAAATCTTAAAGAGTAAACATGTATAAATTTCATTACACAACATAAACCATTTCAATGATACATCAACAATTATATTGGCTCACAAGTGGTAATTAACCAAGTTTCATTTCTAAAAGAGTTCATCGGATACACGGATTCAACAAGTATTTACCCAACCCTTCAAGCTATCTCAACCAGAATAGCGATACAATCACAATCGCGGTACCTAACAACTGGGTACACTTTCAACCCATGGGGACACTAACCCCTTACCTCCGTTAGATGTTTAATCCACTAACGAGAGTATACAGTACTGTATAACCCCTCTATCGTTAGGGTACTTGGATGGAGTTTTCGATACACGGATCTAAACCCCTCAATATCCTAGGTGACTTATTATAATGCACTATCAATCCTATGGCCAGCCAACTATATCTGATAACAATTTTAAAACCACATCACTTGCCAATATAATTAACCATTTACCACTTACCCCACTACTTTTCACAAGCATTCACCAAACCAATTTTCCAAAGCAGCAACCATGCTTTAAACCACAAGTATACAAGGATCACTTACCATGTGCATCCTTCAGCATTTCATGCTTAAATACAGTATCTCAAATACTTTATTCATGCTTGAACAGTAGGTACAATGTAAATCAAACAAGTGCATAAAAATTATTTTACACTAGCACGACCGAGAGAGAAAACCACTTTATACCTACCTTTGAGTTTAAACCAGTGTATCAAGCTAAGTTTAAACTCTCATAAACCACCTTTAAAAACATTCTAAAGCTGGAATCCACGTTCTCACTCACCGATACACGAAACCTCGATTCGCCGACATGAAATCAAGCATTTGAAGCCTCCAACGCTTCACCGATCATTTCTGGATCAACCTCCCCTATTTTAATCACATTAAAAAAGATGATTAATGCATCTAAATGCATTCAAAACACTGCAACATCAAATCCTCACAGACTTCCACAATCCTCTCAAAATTACCCAACCACAACAACCGAAATCATCATCTAATCCTTTCCAAACACAACCCAGCCATAATCTAACAATCTAACACTTCCATAATCATCAACTAACACTCAAAAATAGGATCAATTCATCCAAATAGTTCCAGCAACTACACAGCCACCAAAACTCCACAAAAACACAAATGTAACAACCTAAACAACTAGGGATTCAAGAGTTTTTGGATTCAATTGTTAAAAACAACTTATCAACATAATAATACATCCAAAATATGATTAAAATCAATCTTCAACATTGGAAAACATATCCAATATGAATATTTCACTATTTCATCAACTTCACCCAATTAAATCAATTAATTCAATATTAAAACACAAAATCAGATTATAAACCATAAATCAAGGATCAAACACTTGGGAATATCAATAAAGAACCATGAAATAGAGGAGATCACGGACCTTACCCCTATTGTGTGATTTCTCCCTCAATTGGCTTGTTTAAAGCTAAGAAAACACAAGATTTCAATGAGGTTTTGTAAATCAAAGTTAAAGAATCAATTACAAATAAATAATCTGAGAAAAAGGATCTCTCACCTCTGGTTTTTGATGAAAACTTGAGTGTTTGGCAGAAAATAAGGGGAGAGAAAATTTGAGAGAAAAGTTACGTTAATTTTCTTTAAAGTGATACCTAACTTTTTAATAACCAAATTCCCTTTTAATTAACTTTTAAAACACATATTAAAAAGACTTAATTGATAGGAGAAACCACCAGAAAAAACTTGGTAAAATAGCTCCTTAAGATTTCTAAGAATTTGATCCTTTTCATTTTAGTCACCTTTAAAAACCAGTTTTCAAAAATTGCATTTTGGTCACTTACCAAAATGTCATATTTTCAAAGCTCGTTTTCCAAAATTGTTTTCACCATTATTAATCATATATTAAAATATGATTTTTAACCATTTTTCCATTTTTTTTCTTACCAAAAAATATTTACTCCCGAATTTGACTCATCCCTAACTAGGTCCACCGAACCGTATAACAAGCCACAAAACTACTAGGCCCAAAACCGGGGCATTACAAAAAAGTGTTTGTATCATTACCGATTTGAGTTCAAAATTGGGTGTACTTAACTTGGGACCAATTAGTCCTGGCATCAAATTGTCAATGGTTGGTACCGAGTGTTCTATAATATCTCTCTCTTCCTCTGCATTAACAATTGGGAAACAGGAACTTGTGGTATTCAAATTGTTATTGGGTGGATTTTCCTCATTTTTTAACAGACCATTTCCTCTATTGCATTGTTGAGCCATCTCTCGAATCTTTTTCTTTAACCTTCGAAGGGTTCTTTCGATTTTCGGATTGTATGGCCAATCTTCCACCACAGGGCAGTTTTTGGTCATACACCGGTCAAAACAAAGAAAAAATAAAGAACAAAAATAAAACGAAGACTAGTAAAAATTTAAACACAACAAACTCCATTGCAATCCTCGGCAACGGCGCCAAAAACTTGTTCGACTGTGTGAGTGCTTAGCAAAAGGGTGGAAAAATGTAGTAGAAATGTATGAAAATAGTGCCAAGACTAAGTATTTTGCGGGCAAGTATACACGGTCTGCAAGTAATACAATAATAAGATGGTTATCGATCCCATAAGGATTGGCCAAGAGTTTGTTTTCCTTGCTTGTTTACTCGTCAAAGGGAAAGTGTTGCTGATTTGAATTGGATTTTGAAAACAGTTTAAAAGAAAAAAGAATAAAAGGGAAACAACGTTGGCACATGGAGAGTTTAAATAAGTGATGAGCGTTGGCAAGGGATGCCTGTTTTTCACGCTTTTATGCCAGCCTTTAATAATTTTTGCCTTAATATTATTTATCGAGCAGATTCAAAGTTGGCATTGTCTCTGTCGATGGCAATGCCTGAAATTAACCATGTAAAAACCCCTATATCTCTATGATGATGTTTTTCATAAATCAATTTGATTAAGTCCCAATATATACTCCTAAAGGGTAGTCTTACTCCCAAAGTAAGTTCATCTACTTGAACATCTTCCGTCGAAGCATCACGCCTTAGTATCTAGCAACTAATCATTGCCCCCTAAGTCTGTTAAGATATCAAGGTGCAATAAGAATACTATGCCAGCGGTTACTTGGCACAGAATTTAGAAAACTGTAAAACTTGCCTGATAGGGAAAACAATGCCAAGGCATTTTTTATTATTAAAAACTAAATATAAAATATTGTTCAAACGCAAACATCCCTGGGGGTATCTATCTAAAACCCATAATCATATCTCAACATCCTCATCATTAAAAATAAAAAACAATTTAAAATAAAGATAATGGGCTAGAAGGGGGTTTGTCGATGCAGTCCTTCAAGGTCTAGGTCAAGATGGTCAAACCACATCTCCTTGGTACAACCTTCCTCTCAATCGATTGTCCCTTCCGATCCCCCCTTCTTGGTGATCGATCTCCTTTCCTTCTTTAAATAGGCAAGCACGGGACGCCTAGGATAAGCCTTGAAATTTGAATTTTGAATGCGCAAGGGATAAGGGATGTGATCATCTTATCCTATATTTGAATCCTAGGGCTGACGTCACAAGATCCAACAGCTACTCGGTCGGGCATCAAACCCCTCTTCTCTGCCAACCGGTGCTTTGGCAATTTTTGGTCCATCGCTTCCAACAGCAACTCGGCGTTCTCTCTGGCATTCCTTTCTTTCTATGCTGCTTTGCACTGCCAAACCTGTCCTTCTCTGCTGAATCTGCAATAATGCCAACAAAGCAACCTTTCACACTGGCGTAACACAATTCCTAACTCCTTATGCAAATGCATGAATTTTAAGGCTAAATGCAACTAAACACACTTAAAGGCAAGCAAAGACAATGTGAAATAAGCATAAGATTTAGTAATTTTAATGAGCTAACAGACATCAAGGACTCAAAGATGGCCCAATCGTCAAAGCTAATAGACAACTCTTAAAGGCCTACAAAGGAGTATCGGTTCATCGTGACAAATATTTGGTCATATTACTGGATGTTTAATGTATCCAGATTTATCCTTTTTTATTTTATGCACTTTTAATTTCTGCACTTATTTTTTGAAGAATTTTTATTTTATGTATTACTTTCTTACTTCTATAGTTACTTTATATTATTAGGTTTTATTTAGTGTAGTGTTTTTGGCAGTTATCACAGGTATAATATGGGAAAAAGAGCTTTTTGCGGTTGCTTAGGATAAAGAATTTAGTGATCAAATAAGAGGGAATTCTAGATTTAACCCTATTTTCTCAGACTTTACCCCTTTCACCATGCCCTAAAATTCACCACACGTCATAATCCTATTCCATATGCCGCCTACTTTCACTTTCTCGCTAAATGACGCTATAAACATTTAATGTTCCTTTCCCTCAATCACTCTGAAAACCCTTTGCCTCCATAACCTTCCATATTCTTTGTCCTTAAGCTTCCTCATATTTGATAACCAAACCATTCGTCTGTCAAAGCAACTCTTCACTTTCTGGAGATAATCTTAGGAATTCCTCTTGCATCAAGCTCTCTACTCACAATGGCACAACCAAGAAGAAGCCTTAGTCCACATTTGTCTCATTCATTACACCAGTCATCCTCTGACTCCTTCTTAGACTTCAAGGACTCAAACTCTTCCATGGATCTGTATGTGCCTCTCCACAACCGCCTTCATTCCATGAAATTCTGGCAACAATTTGAGTCATTCCAGAAGCAGGAATTTCTTCCTGAAGATGGGTTGGCCTTATCTGAGACTTTTACACTAAATTTGACGGTAACGAGTTTACTGTCATCGGCTCACATGATTAAGAGGTGTTTGTCAACAATCAGGCCACATCAACATTGACTGTGCAAAGGAGTTTTACACCTACTTCGACCAACATGGCGACAGTTGGGTGTTTTTTCATAGCGTTAAGGTAGAGTTTACAGCAACTTTGATTACCCGCCACTAATATCTCATGGAGTCCTAGGGGGCTTACTCTAGATTCTTGGCCGCATCACTGCTACAACGAATATTAGGGTTCTAGAAGACCTTTGCCTTTCTGGAACCACATGGACAACAATGTTAGGGCAGTGAAATGGCAGGACCTCACCCCAACCCCAAACTTTTGGGCGACGTTTATCAACATAAGGCTCCTACCTACTAAAAATCAAACTACATTCTCTCACCGATGATTGCTTCTCCTTCACTCTATTCTCAGCGGCCGAGAGATTAATCCTTACAAACTCATTTATGAGATCATTCTAGAGTGAGCAGCATCTAGACGAAAAAACTAGGGAACTACCTTTCCCCTGACTCATCACAGCATTCTGCAAAGAGGTAGGAGTACCAAAATGGAGACAAGACAGAGTTCTCAAGGCACATTTTAGATGGTTACCTTCTGAGGATAGGCAATCAAATACCTTACACCAACACTTGCGCTGCACCTGCCACCACTGCTACCCAAAGATGACAGCGAACAGTTACTAAAATTGGTGCTTCCTTTCGCCTTGCCAAGAAACCAAAGTCTCCCCGGAACAAAGGCAAGGGCATCATTATCCAGGGAACCGCCTTCCCAGTAGCTCCCTGGGTTGGTTTTTCTTTTATTTTATTTTTAGTCTTTTTAGTTTAGTTTTTCATATTGCATATGCGTGCTTTTCTTTTCATTTCATTTTTCTTGTTTCCTTTTTTGCACTAGGGACAATGCTTTTCTCAAGTTTGGGGAGTATTATCCCATGTATTTATTAGGTTAAATTTAAAATTTTAAAATTTTTTAATGTGAATAGCCTAATATGTTTGATGGTTCCCTTTGCTATAATTACATTGATTCTGAAATTGTTGATGTGTTGATCATGATTTCCAATGTTTAATCTATGCTTAATGTTTTTGAAATGTGTGAAGAGCTTTCGTGTTTTAAACTTAGTGATTGAATCTGTTGTAGCCCTTAAATCACATGTTGCGTGCCTTCTACAATATTAAGAAACCTTAGGAAAATTCTAGGTCGACTCTCTGATGCCAATTTAAGAATTAATGTGAATAAACTAAATGGTTAATTTAGCATATTAAAGACTTAAAATTTCCCTAAAATTAAGAAAATAATGAAAATTAATTAAAAATTTGATAATATAAACAAAATTGTTGAGGGACACTCTTCTATGCATCTTACTATCTTAGTACACTAGGTGAGTTGTGTTTACTCAATTTAACTTTCCCTGGTAGGAATGATAGTACTGGCAAAAGAGTGAATAAAAGTCTTCACGAGATGACACTGCTCATAGGGCTTGAGGATGGGTTGTTTGCTCCACTCCATCTTCAGGTCTAAAGAGTAAGTGCGATAAGCTGAAACCCTAAGGATGCAATTTTTAAGCTTAAAAAATAGGGTATAACACCATGCTTAAAAAGAAAAGAAAATGCAAAGGCAATAATAGAGAGCAACTTAAGTTTTTCTAAGGCCATTAAGTGACGAATGCATGTGACATAGCACCTACTGCACCTACCAGTAAAATTGATCCTTGGAACAAAACAGTAAGCTCTAATGCATTGCATCTCATTAAAAAAGCTGAGGAATGAATTACTGTTGCAACATGTCATGAAATCATTGTAATCATAGCTTAGTTAGAACCTTGGAAACTATGGGTGATTTATTGTTTTTAATTTTTGTTTGTTTTTCTTGCTTTCATTTTGCATTGCTTGAGGACAAGCAACAATTCAAGTTTGGGGATATTTGACGAGTGTGTAAATGACCTATATTGCATACCCTCTTTACTTGTCTTTTGCATGTTTTCAAGCTCATTTAGTTGCATTTAGGAATAGATTGCATATAGTTTGCATGTAGTTAGGGAGTTACACTGTCTGAGCTAAAATGTTATACATTTTGGTGCTTTTAAGTAAAGGTAGTGCTTTTTGGTGTATATGCATGATGTTGGAGCGGATGAGCGATAGATCTCTTGGCTGGAGCTGACAAGGCAAGAAGAGTTAGAGACGAATCTACTTTGACCTACGTGCACTTTCTCCTAGATACAGAACATTAAAAGATGGCGGGAAATTAATGGCCCTCTTTAATGAGGTTGCGCAAGCTTTATGGTTATGAAACCCTAGTTTCACCGCCTATTTAAGGAAGGCTTGGATGACAATTTAGGTGAGTTTGATTTTAGATGACAGTCCTAGTCTTTAGCTTTTAGAGTACCATCGAGTCAAAGTTAGACGAATCTCTACACAACTGAGGCCATCGAGAGAGGCTGAAGGAGTTGGAGACCTGCAGCAACAGTTGGATAACACGGAGAAAGATCATCAAGGACACTTGGCCCTTTTCTATCCCTTGGTTGATAAACTATCATAGTTTTACTATTTTATTATGGATGTTTTAGGCTCAAACATGAGCTAAATACTTAGTTGGTTTATTGCTTCCCAAGATAATATATTTTTATTTCTTATTTTAATGTTATAGTTTGTTTCCCTTTATCTATTTTGTTCATCGTTCTTCATGCGTAGTTATTGTAAGAGCTATCGAGAGAGGCCTTTTAACTATAGATTTGTGGCTTAATGTCGAGAAAGTTAGGTTAAACTAATGTGAGCAATGGGGCTAAGCTATTAACTTAGTCTTTAATCTGGCTTAGACATAAGTTTAGAGTTTTAATGACTAAAGGGAGTTCTTAAACAAATAATAGAGTTGTTAGGGTTCACGCAGACACGTATCACCTTAGCTTCAATGTTATTAACTTCTAGGCATCGAGAGAGTTAGAAGTTCTTTAGAAAATCCTGTTGAGTCGATAAAGATCTTAATGGTTATGCATACATGCTTTGCCAGTCGCTATAGCATTGAAATAATTAATCAAGCATATATCCTTAGTAATAAACCCAACCTCCATAACTATCAGTTATTTGCTGCAGCATCTCTTTGTCTTAATCATAGCTACCTTTACTTTATTTACAATTAGTTTTGATAAACCGACACCAATCAATACTTACACAAACATCCTTAAGTTCGATAAATTCGTAGTTATTGATCCAATCCTCGTGGGTTCGACACTCTACTCTATCACTTTATTACTTGATTCGACGAGTATACTTGCTCTAAAGTGCATCACTATTCGAGAACCATCAGTTGTCGCTGCATGAGTGTGTGTCAAAGCAATGAAGTACTCTCTGGGGGTTCGGTACACAACATCTTACTTCTCAGGATCTTAGGGTGCATTCATTCTTTGACATCCCTCATTGCTTTAAAAAAGAAAGAAAAGAAAGAAAAATAATAATATATTTTATGCTTATATAGTATAATGAAATAAAGGTTGTTTAGGTTAGAGGAATTTGGGATGTAAGGTATGATGCTAGCTTTGATGAATTGCAAGTTCATTCATTCATATTCTTGAGTTGTCGATGCGATCTTCTATCATGTAGATGTAATTGATTCATTGATAGTTAAGATGATTCAAGTTTCTAGAATGTTCATCAATTTGTGATTAACCTTTCTGCTTTTTATTTTGCTTGAGGACAAGCAAAAACTTTAGTTTGGGTGTGCGATAGTACTTTAAAAGACGTGTTTTCACCTTATTTAATAATTAATTTGTCATCATCATGTTATCCTTTGCATACATTTTAACATTTTTATCTTTTTATTTGCATTTTTTAACTCAGTTGCTCTTTCTTGAATTATCCTTGAATTTATCACATTTTTGCTACTAATGTCACAAGTGAGTTCTTCCAGAATTGCATCTAGGGCTATCGCAGCATTGGGATGTCATTGCAATACTGATGTTGTTGCATATGCATTATTTAGATTGCGTCTAGGACTATCGCCATATTGACAGCTATCAAAAAGATAAGATCAAACGACGCTAGCAAGAAGATAAGATCAAACGACGCTAGCAAGAAGATAAGATCAAAGGACAATAAGCTGGCAGTTAGTTACAACAACTTTTGTCCAAACCTGATTTGGGCTCAATGAAACAGTCATTATCGCCACAATGGCAGCTGTCAGGATAAGATCAAAGAATTATGAGTTGTCCATTAGTACAGTTGTCCTATACAAAATTTTATGCAGAAGATCTATAAAGGACACCTGTAAACACCCAATTGGAAAGTGATAAGGATTTATATACATATATTATTACCCTAAAAAAGGGAGGCTCATCTTATCATTTTTTTCCTTGTTTTTAGAGCTTTCTCTTGATGGCTATGGCGGCTTAAAAACTTCCAAGGGGCAACCGAGGTGGATCTGATGCAGAATTAAGTTGCCACGATGAGTGCAAAGCAAGAGGAAGCATCAAATGTGTAATCGAGTTAGCTAGGGATAACTTTCCCTATTCGGTTCTTAATGTTTCTTTTGTTTAAACGCTGATGATTATGGTTTAATTTCATTTTGTATGAAAATACTTTATGAATGTTGACTGAATGTTTATCTTAGGCTTAAAGGCCCAATTGCCCCCTAAACTAAGAATTTTTTCTTGAACTACCCCCTAAAGTATTTTTCGGGACATTTTACCCCCTTAACTAAAAATTGTGACCTCATATGCCCCATCTGTTAACCTCCATTAAAAAAAACTCGTAAGCCAATCAGAACATGCCACATGTTATTATATTAACAAAAAATTAAACTAACTTAAATAAAAGAGGTGAATTGCACATTAGTTATGTTAGATTTTTTTTTTGTTCATTTTAGTCCCTTATATGTTTGTTGTTTGATGGGGAAGGGGTGTTTGGTTTCTTATAAAACTATAGGAAAAGTAAAGAAAGTTGGGAATCTTGCGACATCCTTAATTATTCTACTACAGTTCTTTTTACCTCATGTGAATCTTTTTGTCTGCTAATCTCTGTTATTAGGTTGTTTTCATCCTATATTTTCCCTACTTTTTTGGGGCTAAATTGTGAAAGAATTTGTAGTTTTGCGTTCTCTTTATCTCTTATACTTCAGCTAAAATTACTATGCTTTTTTAGTAGTTTTAATCCCACGGGATTTTGATATTAAAGAATGATCCTTTTCTGGGAAACCCAAAGCTTCAGCTTTATTCAATAAAATTATTATGAACATGTTCATTGAGTTTTCATTTTCTTTCCTTTTTTAAAAAAAATCCCCTTCACTTTCTTTGCAACCAAACATAGCTTTAATTCTCTCTCTCTCTTCTTTTTTGAACCACTTTTAATGTATCTTTTTAGTTAAACGGTCATGGAGATCTCCAACTTTTATTTTTTGCAATGTAATGTTAAAATTGAACTAACACACTACTGTAATCAATGATTTTTATAGCACTTGATAAGCAGTTGTTTTACCCATTATATGTAGGCATTTACATTGTTCATACCAATGGAGTTTTGGAGCTATAGTTTTTACCGACTGCTGCATCGATGCATCCACCATAAGAAGAAAAAGAGAAAGAAAAAGAAGGAGAACAAGAAGAAGACGAAATCCCACCAAGCCCTCTGGCTGCTGCTGGAAAAATAAGAAAACAAAAGAAGAAGGACACGAGTGGCACTCCTACTGATGCTTGTCGAATAGTGATGCACTTTAGAGCAAGTATACTCGTTGAATCAAGTAATAATGTGATAGAGTAGATCAAACCCATGAGTATTGGATCAATAACTACGAAGTTGTTGAACTTAAGAATGTTTTTGAAAGTTTTGATTGGTGTCGGTTTATCAAATCTAACTGCAAACAGAGTAAAGGTAGCTATGATTAAGGCAAACAGATGTTGCGGTAAATAACAAATAATTATGGAGGTTGAGTTTATTGCTAAGGGTATATGCTTCATTGCTTATTCAAATGCTATAATGACTGGCAATACATGCCTACGTAAACCATTAAGATCTTTATCTACTCGACAGGATTTTCTGATGAACTTCTAACTCTCTCGATGTCTAGAAGTTAATAACATTGAAACTAAGATTATGCATATCTGCGTGAACCCTAGCAACTCTATTATTTGTTTAAGAACTCCCTTTTAGTCATTGAAACCCTAAACTTTTATCTAAGCTTGATTAAGACTAAGTTAACATCTTAGCCCCACTATTACGTTTGTTTAACCTAACTCTCTCGATATTAACCATAGATCAATAGTTAAAAGGTATCTCTCGATAGCTCTTACAATAACTATGCATGAAGAACGATGAACAGAATAGATAAAGGGAAAAGAACTATAGCATTAAAATAAAGTATTCAAAACACAAAATCCTGGAAAGCAATAAAGCCAACTAAAGTATTTAGCTCATGTCTAAGCCTAAAACATCTATAACACAATAATAAAAGTATGGTAGTTTATCAAACAAGGATAGAAAAAGGTCAAGCATCCTCGACGAGCTTTCTTCGTGCTGTCCAAATGTTGTTGCAGGTCTCTCACTCCTTCAGTCTCTCTCGATGGTGTCTTTCATTAGAAGATTTCTCTAGTGCTTCAACTTCAGTGGTTCTCTGATAGCTCAAGACTAGGACTGTCGTCTGTAATCTTGCCTTGTAAATTGTCGTCCTAGTCTATCTCTTATAGGCAGAGAAATTAGGGTTTCATAACCCTAAAGTGCGCGACCTCATTTAAGAGGGCCATTGATTTCCCACTATCTTTTAATGTTCCGTATCTAGGAGAAACTCCATGTGGATCAAAGGTGCATTCCTCTACAACTCTTCTTCCTTAGTCAGCTCCAGGCGAGAGATCTGCCACTCTTCCGCTCTAGCATTTCTCCAGCATCAATGGTTCCTACGCATGCACCATAGAAACACTACCTTTCCCATGAAAAGCACACATATATGTAACATTTAAGCACAAGCAGTGTAACTCCCTAACTACATGCAAACTATTTGCAATCTAATCCTAAATACAACTAAATAAGCTTAAGAACACTCAAAAGACAAGTAAAGAGGGTATGCAATATAGGTCATTTACACACTCATCAAAAAGTATTATAAACTATCATTCACATGATTTAGACTATTTTAAATTTCATGAATCATTCCTTATTTAACCTTTATTGAACAATTCTTCAATATTTATAGCATTAAGCAAGGAATCATGTGGCATATAACATTCTAATAATATTTTCTTGCTCAAAAGCTAGATTGAATCATGGCACAAGCCATTACTAATACATGGTTACCTAACTTAGCATACATCATATGTATGTAAAATTACCAATATCATATCCACATAATCGTTAGAAAAGTACACCATCATACCAAAGATTTACACCCTTAGGCATACACACAACTAAGTCATTAAAACATTAAAACTTTCAACCAATCTACTTATCAAGGACATAATATGCCACCATCCTAGGATTTTTAGTGGAAAATTACATTTACCAATTAAAGCTTTGAACTTGACTAGTGACTCACGTAAAGACAATCCCAAGCTACAAAAACTATCGATCATCTACACTGAGCAATCAAACAAACTACAAATAAGCTTATATAGTGATAGTACTCTAAAGAACATGTGTCTTTACCCTGCATAATGATTATTTTGTCCCTATTTATTTCTTTTTAACATGTTTTGTAAGCATTTTCATTTCATTGCATTACATTATAGAACTCAGGGAATTGTCACCACATTAAACGTTTCTCAAAAGGTTTCTATAAGTAGAAAAGCACAAAGGTGATTAGGTTTAAATGATAAAGGAAAAAGACGATTTGGTTTCAATGCCTTTAATGCAAAAGATCCATGAGAGACAACTTTACAAGAAGGGATATTTATACCCGAGGGGAAGAAACCTAGGGGTGATACCTTTTACCACATTTCTATCTTTCTTTAGGGTTTTTTAATCTCTTGATGGATATGAAGGCTTAAGCTCCCCTGGGTGAACTGAAGTGGAACTGATGCAAAACTGCTCTTGATGAAGAGATCTGAGTATGAAGCAAGATGGAGTTGCGAGAACATCTCGAGTTAGCTAGGAATAGTTTTCTCCCTTTGTTCTTAATATTTTCCTTTCCTTAACGTTGATGATTACTATTTAAATTCATGTTGTGTGGAAATACTCATGGATGTTGACTTATTGTTATTTTATTAAGATTTTCTTCTATATTTGATTTTTGGATTTGAGTGCTTATTACACAGAAGTGTTTATTGCAGTCACTGTCACTGGAAGGTACATCGACAATTCAGGTTAACAAGCATGACAATTTGTTCTTAATATTTTCCGTTCTTTAACATTGATGATTACTATTTAAATTCATGTTGTGTGGAAATACTCATTGATGTTGACTTATTGTTATTTTTTAAAGATTTCTTCTATATTTGATTTTTGGATTTGAATGCTTATTGCACAGAAGTGTTTATTGCAGTCACTGTCACTGGAAGGTACTGCAACAATTCAGGTTAACAAGCATGACAACAGTAGTTGCATGGGAGTTAAGGAATTTAATTTAGTTGTTCTTATATATGTTTTATTTGTTATCATTGGAAGGTGTGGTGAGTATGGTTATATAAGTCTTTGATTAAAAGTATAAGTTAAGTTGGTAAAATGCACATGGGCCTTATTGCATTAATAATCGTCTATTTTTATGGTTCTTGCTAGTACTTGGTATTCTGCTGAATTTCACTGAGGGATCTAATTTTATCAATATCATAATTCACTTTTATTTTCAAGTTTTTGCTTTGACAATATTTCACATATGTCTACTATACTTGCATCGACAATGTATGCTTACACAATATTTTTGTGACATTAAACAGCCCATCAAGTTTTAGAATCGTTGTCGTGAATTGCATTTGTTTGATGTTTATTTTTGTTATAGCACTTTATTCTTTATATATCATTTTTAGTTGCTACTAACTTTTATTTCTTTTTGTCGTCGTTTTCGCAATTTGTTTATGACCCAGAGCAATTCAGATTTTATTGTTGACATTGATCTAGAAATTGAAAGAACCGTTCGAAAGAGACTTCAAGAACAACGAGAGGATCCACCACGCAACATGTGGTGGTACCTCTATTGCAACCACAAAATCCTAATGACCCACCAGTGCAACCACAACTTCAAAACATGAGTATAGGAGATGTATTGCCAGTATTTGATGATTTGCAACCAGGAGTTGTTAGGCCAGCAACACAAGCTGGAAATTTTGAACTCAAACCGGTCATGTTCCAAATGCTAAACTCGAATGGACAATATGCAGGGCTTCCACGTGAAGACCCAAGAGAAAATCTTAAATCATTTCAATATATTTGTACATCTTTTAGTCAATAAGGTGTTCTTGATGATGCTTTGAAAATGTAATTGTTCCCTTATTTTTTTCAATAGAGAGCTCGTACTTGGTTCCTTGGGTTACTGGCATGATCTATTACTTCTTGGAATGTATTGGTAACCCAGTTCGTTCTGAGATTTAATCCACCAATAGTGAATTCTCGTCTCAGAAATGATATTATTGCTTATCATCATCTTGATGATGAAAATCTATATACTACATGGGAACATTACAAGTCTTTGTTGCTATGTTGTCCCATGCATGGTATTTAGCATGACGTGCAAATTGAGATTTTTTATAATGGGCTAAATCTGCAAACTCAAAATCTTGTCGATGCATCGACAAATGGTCCTTTGTTGGACTATACGTATCCTAAAACAGTTGGTATTCTATAAAGACTTGCTCAAAATGATTCCCAATATCATGTCACTTGAGCTGCAATTGCAAAAGAGACATAGTGAGCTATTGAATTAGATGTAATTTCTTCCCTTAGTGCGCACGACTCTTCTCTAGAAAATATTATCAAGAATATGCAGGGGGCTAGTGAAATTTCACCTATTCAAGTCGCTCAACAAACTGATGTTCCCATATTTTCTTGTGTGATTTGAGGTGACAATCATAGTTTTGAAGACTACCCACAACATACCGAGAATGCTTACTTTGTGAATGATATGTGGAGCAACTCTTACGATAATTCTTATAATGCTTCTACACGCAACCAGCAGCCTTGGGGGGATCGGAATTTTGGAAAAATGTTGTGACATTTCGATATGGGAATACTTTTTCCCAAGGCAATTATAATCCAAGACAAGGGAACTACAATCAACCACAGCCGCAATACAATCATCAAACTCAGAAGCAACCACATCACTCTAAGATTCCAAATCAGTATGTTCAAGCACCTAGGCAACAACACTACACTCAAGCGTAATTAGAGGTATCCCCACCTCTACCTTTTCTACAAAGATTTGAGGACAATGAACATGACAAGCAATATCAACAGTTCTGGATATGTTAAAGCAACTTCATGTCAACATTCCTTTAGTGGACGCCCTAGTGCTAGTTCTTAGTTATGGGAAATTATGAAGGAGCTCTTGTCCAAGAAGAAGAAGCTCAATGACATTAAGACTACTGCACTCACATAAGGTTGTAGTGTTGTTTTGACCAACAACTTGCCCCCCAAAATGAAAGATCCTAGAAGTTTTACTATCTCATGTTCTATTGTTAATCATTATTTGGGAAAAGCTTTATGTGATTTGGAAGCCAATATCAATTTAATGTCGTTGTCTACTTTCAAGAATATGTGAATTGGACATATGAATCACACTATGGTGACATTGCAACTAGCTGATAGATCATTGGTTCAGCCTGAAGGACAAAGTAAGGATGTCTTGATACGTGTTGATATGTTTATTTTTTCTGGGCTATTTTATTATACTTGACTGCGAGGCAGACAAGAAGGTACCCATAATCTTGGGGCGACCATTTCTAGCAATCGGGAGAACTCTTATTGATGTTTACAAAGTTGAACTAACCATGCAACTTAATGATGATCATATTACCTTTAGTGTTTTTGAATCTATTCAATGTAGAGACAAAGAAGAATGTCATATTGTCTATGTGCTAAATGATTTGTTCTAGGAAGAATTCAATGACAACATCACATTCCTATCTGAAGATTTTTTTAGCGACATTGGACGATGACATCTTAGGTGACAATGACGGCATAGTTGAAGCGAACAATGTGGAACTTAAGCATGGATGGAAAATTGAATCCTTAGATCTAGCCAACAGAACGAATCTAATTTTCAAGCCATCTATTGAAGAAGCTCTTATTCTGGAACTGAAAGTACTCTTTGCAAACCTGAAATGTCTTCCTTGGAGATAACGACACTCTTCCAATTATTGTCTCTGCAACACTAGATGTGACTCAAGAGTAGAAATTGATCTATATTCTAAAACAACACGGAAGAGATATTGCTTGGAGTATTACTGATATTAAAGCCATTAGTCTATCTTTTTGCATGTAAAAAATCAAGTTGGAAGAGAAGGCAAGCAATCGATGGAACAGCAAAGACAATTGAATGAGAATATGAAAGAAGTAGTCAATAAGGAAATCATTAAATGCTTGACGCTGGAATCATTTATCCTATTTCTGATAGCAGTTGGGTAAGTTCAGTTCAATGCTTCCAAAAGATGAGTGGCATTACCATGGTGAGCAACGACAAAAATGAGTTAATTCCTACACGTATTCCCATGAGATGGTGAGTTTGAATGAATTATTGCAAACTTAACGCTGCCACAAGGAAAGATCACTTCCCACTTCCTTTCATTTATCAAATATTGGATAGACTTGCTGGTAAAGCCTACTACTACTTTTTAGACGGCTATTCTAGTTACAACCAAAATAGTAATTACACCGGAAGATTAGGAGAAAACATCTTCTACCTTGATACGTTTGCTTTTCGTTGTATACCTTTTGGTCTTTGCAACGCACTAGCCACATTTCAAAGATGCACGATGGAAATCTTCTCGGATATAATTGAAGACTCTTTAGAGGTATTTATGGATGATTTCTCGGTTTATGAGAATGATTTTGATCATTACATCGACAATCTAGACAAACTATTGCAGCATTATGAAGAAACACATCTAGTACTAAATTAGGAAAATGTCATTTCATGGCAACTGAAGGCATTGTGTTAAGACATCAAATTTCTAGTCAAGGCATTGAATTGGACAAAGCTAAAGTGGAAATCATTGAAGAGTTATCTCCACCGACAAATTTGAAAGGCATTCACAGTTTTCTTGGGCATGTAGGGTTTGATCAAAGACTTATTAGAGACTTTTCAAAAAATTGCAAAGCCCTTATGCTCATTGTTGGAACAGAATCAAAAATTCATCTTTGACAATGTATGTCTAGATACATGCATTCGAATAAATAACCATATCGTGAACGTGCTTATTGTCGTTGCACCATATTGGTCTCAACCTTTTGAAATTATATGCAATGCAAGCGATTTTGCTGTGGGTGTTGTTTAGGAAAACGCAAAAGAAAGATATTTCATGCCATCTATTACGCAAGCAAGACTCTTACAGATGCTCAAATTATCTATATAACTACAGAGAAAAAGTTGTTGACAGTAATTTTTACTTCTGACAAGTTTCGTTCATACCTTGTGGGCATAGAAAAGGTTATTGTATTTACTAATCACTTGACATTGATATATCTTTTTACGAAGAAGGATGCAAAACCAAGACTGATACGATGTATTTTACTGTTGCAAGAGTTCCACATTAAGATAAAAGACCGCAAAGGTTCAGAAAATCAAATTGCATAACATCATTCTAGATTGTAATCTGGAAGAGAATATTGAATTATAGTTCAAATTGTTGATGCATTCCCAAATGAGAAGTTGTTTGCTCTGGGTGCAGTCCCTTGGTATGCAGATATCGTGAACTATTGTAACCCCCTTAACACAGCCTAGCTAAAACTAAGATAAAAGAGTCAAATTAAGTTTTTCGAAGCAAACCCGAGCTAATAACCTAAAACGGTCCATTTTTTCTTTTTATCTTTTTTAAATGCAACAATATAATTCCTAAGGTGAACATACGACAGCAAAAACGTTACATTGAAATCAGATTAAAAATAGGTTTAATTGCTTAAACGCGCATATTGGGGACCAAAACGTAATTTCCACAAATTATAGGGCTCTAATTTGAAATTAGGGTTACAAAAACTTCATTATTCCAATTTCATGCTCACATGTTAAATTTTAGATTAAAACAATCATCCAAGCACAAGTAATTGCATATATAACATTTAGGGACCAAATTGTACAATTTCCAAACTTCAGCAGACTGACATGCACAAAAGCAACAAGGTGTACCGGTACGGGCAAACCCGAATCGATATGGCCTAACGACCATAACGGCTACATGTACCCACCGTATCGATACGATGTGTTGACCCACCTGTATCGATACAGTCTTGACCCCATACCATCCCCCTTGTGATTTCTCAAAACCCAGAATTCTAGAAACAAATTCGTGTACCGATACGGTACCATGTGTATCGGTACGGCTCTTTAAAAAAGAAGGGGTCATACTGGTACTCAAACCCGTGTACCAATTTTGACGTACAAAACTCAAGGGGTGTACCGATACTCAGGTAACCGTATCGGTACCCCTTGGAATTTTACCCTCAAAATAGAGCCATTTCAAACCCTACGTACTGATTCCCGGATACTCGTACCAGTAAGCGAAGGCCAATAATGACCTCTAGGTCCAACTATTGACTCTTTGGCTTACTTCAATCAACTTTAACCATCTCCTAAACAATATATAACATCAAAAGCATGCTTGTCATCAACATACCAACATTTTAAACAAACCTAACAAGACTAACACAATCATCCATATCATCTAGAGGCATGTTTCCTACTTAACATCCAAAATATAAATCCAAACACATTCCAAGCACCTTAAACCTCTTACAAATCTAAACCAACATATAAAATTTTCACAAATAGGAATTTTAGCAAACAACCCTCCTAAAACAACAATTGAAACATTGCCCTTATTACTACTATGTATTGTTTCAAATCATACTTTGCAACCAAGTCCTTGGATATCCTTCCTAGCTTGCTTGTTGGCCGTCAATCCGCTAATCTACATTTATGATAAAAAAAAAGAGCATAAGCACGTAATGCTTAGTGAGGAGCGTTCAAAACACAAAACATCATCCATTGCATTTTTAAACCGGTTTATTCCAAAACCTTTCACATATGTCTTATTTCAAAGAAACCATCATGCCTTACTTTCAAAATATGCACTAACCTTTTCCAAACTTCGCATATTAAACCATATGCAACATGTCTCATGGATTCAACAGCATAGTCCCATACGCAACCCTCAATATAAGCCTTCCCATGCATAACATCCCATATGCAAAGCTTAAAGAGTATTCATATGTATAAATCTCATTATACAAACAATCCATCAACATGATACATCAATTCATTATTTTGGCTTACAAGTGATCCTTTCCCAAATCTCATTACTTTCATCAAACCACATTGGATACACGGATTTACCAAGAGATATCCCAATCACTTACAGCTAAATGGCATGAAGTAAATGCAGTACATGCAATACCACTACCCTACCAAGGCTCATCCTCCAATTTGGAGTAAACACTTCCAATGCATCACCTCTACGGTCGCAGCCAGAGTAAACACCATTGAAGTATTACCTCAATAATATTGGGGTTCACGTTATCGGAGTAAATACTTTCAATACATCACCTCTATGAACCACGAGGTACTTAGTATAGTGCATTGTAAATCTTATGGTCGGCCAACTATTTCCGATAACATTTCCATGACCTTTTCATACCATCACTTGCTAATATAATTCATTTCACTAACATTAACTCATTGTTTCCATATGCATCAATTAAAACCATTTATCCAATGCTTTCAACCAAACATTACCAATGTTCAACAACATTATCAAATCATGCATTACTTCCAAATGCATCAACATCATTATATAACCATTTTCCAGCATTAAACCATGCTCAAAACATGCATATATAGTGAGTAAACAATTCATTAAAACAAATGCACCAAAACCAATTGCCAAACCGAGTTCGAGAGAGAAATCATCCTTTACTTACTTTAGAGCTTAGACCAGTGTTTCAAGCTTGATCTAAACTCTCAAACACAACTTTCAAACCGTTGTAAAGTTGTAAAACACGTTCTCACTCACTGACATGCAAAGCCTCACCGATACGGTATACACGCCTCCAAAGCTTACGAAACGTTCATTCAAGCTTGAGGTTCAATTTCCCCTATTTTTATCCATACAAAAATAGAGAATTCAATGCATCAAAATACATTCAACAGCCCAGCAACATCAATTCACATAAATCCTCAACAAACTCTACGCAATTTCACTCCACAACAACCGAAATCAACATCAAACATATTCCAAACTTAACCCAGCCAAATCCTAACATTTTAATCCATCAATCAAAATCAATCAACATCTAACAACACATTAACATCATCCTTATATCTCTGGCATTCATTAAATCTCCACAACTCCTCAAAACTCACAACTAACAACCTAGAAAATTAGAGATTCACTTAGTTTCGGGATTCCATTGTTAAAATCAACTCATTAACATTATAACACATCAAAATCATGATTAGAATCAACCAATAACTCAGAAAAACAGATGTTATACGAAAATCCAACAATCTTATCATTTAAACCTTGATTTAACAAATTTTCCTCAATTAAATCATTAAAACCCATTAGAAAACATATGTAAAGGTTCAATAACTTGGGAATTTCAGTAAAGAACTTTATATTAGAGGATAAGAACGAAGCTCACCTCTAACCTTGGCTTTCCCCTTAATTGGATGGTTTTACATGAGAAAACAAGATTAAATCAAATAGGTTTTGTTAGGAAATCATTAAGAACCCATTTGAAAAATAAAAGAATGTTGAAATCAAGTGATTACCTTAGAAAATTGAAGTAGAAAATAGTGTTTGGCTTGAGAGAATTTGAGAGAAAATCTTTTGGTGAAAAGTTAGTTACGTAAAATTTTCTTTTAAGACTAAATATATAATCAACTCTTCAAACCTATTTATTCATTTTAAAACCTCTTTTAAAATATCCAATTAAAAGAGAAAAGTCTGGTATTATACTTTGGCCCAATAGCTCCTTAAAGATTTTAAGTTTTGACCCTTTTACAAAACAGTCACTAAAAACAGTTTTAAAACTTCACATTTTGGTCACTGGTCCAAAATGTCTAAATTTGAAATCTCTTTTTGTAAAATTGATTTCACCAAACCCTTTAACATATTATTTAATAATTTTAGAATATTTTTCCATAATTTTTCCTCACTCAAAAATATTTATTCCCGTTTAAATCCCGAAACTGACTCGAATCCTCCAATCTGATCCATCGGACCATCTAATCAACCTATAAAACTCCTAGGCCCAAATCGGGGTGTTACAACTCTCTCCCTCTTACGAAATTTCATCCTCAAAATTACCTCATGGGAAAAGATGCAGAAACTGCTTTATCATGTCTGACTTACTCTCTCACGTGGCCTCCTCAACACCGCAATGTCGCCACAACACCTTAACAAGCTCAATCGTCTTACCACGAAGAACTTTACTACTGGAGCCAACGATCTCCACTGGTTCCTCATCATAAGACAAATGCAGTTGCAGCTCAACATCTTCCACTGGCATCACATGCGATGGATCCGAATGATACCTCCGCAACATGGATACATGAAACACATCATAAATCTTTTCCAACTCAGGCAGCTAACTCAACCATTAAGCCACAAGACCTATACGTTCCAACACTTTATACGATCTAATAAACCTCGGACTCAACATCCTTTTATGCCCAAAGTGCAACATCTTCTTCCAAGGTGAGACTTCCAAAAAAAATTCCCCAACCGCGTACTCAACTTCTCTACGCTTCAAATTTGCGTAGGATTTTTGCCTACCAAGGCCGCTTTCAAACAATAACAAATAAGCTTTACTTTTTCATCTGTGTCTTTCAACATATCAGGCATGGAATCATACTTTTCCCCAACCTCAGCCCAACATAAGGGTGTACGACACTTCCTACCATACAAGGCTTCATACAGTGCCATCTTTTTACTTTCCTAATAGCTATTATTGTACGCAAACTCTACCAAAGGCAACTGTCTTTCCCAAGTTCCTTGGAACTCAATGATGCAACATCTCAACATATCTTCCAAAATCTAAGTCACGCGTTCAGAACTGCCATTCGTCTAAGGATGATACAAAGTACTAAAATTCAAGTGAGCACCCAAAGCTCGATGCAAACACTCACAAAACCTCGTTGTAAATTGTGAATCCCTATCCAAAACAATCGACAAGACCACCCGTGCAACCTCACAATTTCAGTAACATAAAGATCTGCCAACTTATCCAAGGTATACGAGTATGCACTGGTAAAAAATGTGCACACTTCGTAAACCGATCAACAATCACCCAAATGGAATCCTTTTTTGTCAGTGTCAAAGGTAACCCTAACATAAAATCCATGGTGATCTTCTCCCATTTCCACTCTGAAATTTTGAATGGTTGCAACAACCTAGAAGGAAACTGGTGTTCAGCCTTCACACACTGACATACCATATATCTAGCAACAAAATCAGCCATATACTTTTTCAAACCCACCCAATAGTACTCTTCCTTTAGATCTCGATACATCTTGGTACTACCGAGATGCATAGCAAAAGGACTAGCATGTTCCTCGGCCAAAATAGCTCACCTCAACTCAACATCACTAGGCACCACCATCTGATCTTTAAAACACAACACCCCATCACCATTAAAGTGAAAATCCGTAGGATTTCCATCCATGATATCCTTAACATGCGGTACCAATACCTCATCATAAGTTTGCTTGTCCTTAATCAACTGCGACAAAGATGTCTTCACTTGCAACTCAGCCAACAAACCACCATCCCGCTTCACACTCAACTTTGCAAACATGGCCCTCAACTCCACAATAGCTTTTCTACTCAAAGCATCAACCACAACATTCGCCTTGCCCGGATGGTACTCGATCGTCAAATCATAATCCTTAAGCATCTTCAACCATCTATGTTGTCTAAGGTTTAACTTCTTTTACGACATCAAATACATCAAACTCTTATGATCCGTGTATACAATACACTTCTCACCATAAAGGTAATGTCTCCAGATCTTCAACGCAAACACCATCGCAACAAGCTCTAAATCATGTGTAGGGTAATTGCGCTCGTGCACCTTTAAC
Organism: Hibiscus mutabilis; assembly: GCA_019671005.1. NCBI lineage: Eukaryota > Viridiplantae > Streptophyta > Magnoliopsida > Malvales > Malvaceae > Hibiscus > Hibiscus mutabilis. The sequence goes on from CM033719.1 coordinate 49,797,764, forward strand.
TACCTCGATGCATAAGCTACAACTTTCCCACCTTGCATCAACACACACCCCAAACCAACGTATGATGCGTCACTATAAACTACGAACTCGTTTCCTAACTCCAGTTAAATTAATATTGGAGCTTATGTCGGAGATTCCTTCAACTTCTATGGACTTTCATTACTAACTTAGGTTGCTTCCAATTCACAATCGCCTCAACCTTTTGTGGATCCACCCAGATACCTTCTTCCGAAATAACATGGCCAAGAAAAACCACTTCTTTACTCCAAAACTCACACTTTCTCAACTTGGCGTAAAGCTAATTATCCAACAAGGTTTGCAACACAATTCGCAAGGTTTGGTCATGATCCTCCTCGGTACGAGAGTAAACAAGAATATCATCAATGAACCCTACCACGAATTGATCCAAGAATTCATGGAATACCCAATTCATCATATCCATGAATACTTCAGGTGTATTCTTCGACCCAAACGGCATCACCAAAAACTCATAATGCTTGTACATCGTACAAAAAGTAGTCTTTGACACATCTTATCCTTAACCTTCAACTGATAGTATCCAAATCTCAAATCAATCATGGAAAACATTGTAGCACCCCGAAATTGATCAAACAAGTCATCAATTTGCGGTAAAGGATATTTATTCTTAACCGTCAACTTGTTCAGTTGTCGATAGTCAATGCACATCCTCAAAGTGCCATACTTTTTCTCACAAACAACATCGGTGCTCCCCATGGTGAAACACTAGGTCATATAAAACCACGGTCCAACAAGTCATGGAGTTGCATCTTCAAATCTTTCAATTCCTTCGGTGCCATGAAATATGGTGCAATCAACACTAGAGTCGTATCTACATACGTCTCAATATAAAACTCCACCTCTTTATCCAGTGGCAACCCAGGCAACTCCTCCAGAAAATCACAAACAATACAGATATCCTTAGTTCGTACTTCTTCCATATTTGGGTTCATAACTTAATCCAGATATGTTTAACACCCACACTTCATCAACTTCTGTGCTTTCAAGGTCGAAACCACGTTGGACAAGAATTTAACATTTTTACCCATAACCACCACTTCATAATAATAAGCAAGTTTTAACGAAACTCGCTTGGTCTCAAAATTGACCATAGCCCTATGCTCAGACAACCAATCCATACCCAAGATCACATCAAAACCATGAAACGGCAGCTCCATCAAATTAGCCACAAACATGTGACTATGAACCATCAGAGGACACCTCCTAAACAACCTCCTAGTAACAATCGTAAAGAACTTGTTACTTGTATACCCACATCTAACATTTCTACTGGTATATCAAGCAAATTTGCATGCTCATGCAAAATATATGAATGCATAGAACCAGAATCTATCAGAGAAAGTAATGACATAGACTACAAGGTAAAATTACCTACTATCACATTCATGTCATTCCTCCCCTCACGATGCTCATAGATCCTCGCTGGTCTACCACCCTCGTCGAACTGCCACTGTATGCGCCACAGCCCTCTATCCTTTCTCCATTCTTTGGAAATTACCTCGACCGTGCCTACGGCCTCTCTGTGGTTCTACAACAGGTGTAGGAGCCTACACACCTCTAGCTAACATTGGGAAATCACGCCTCAAGTGATCCCCAGATCCACAACCCCAACAAGCATTATCCGCAATGAGCGCAGGAGCCGGACCAACTCGTCTTAACTGTGGGTAATCACATCTAACATGATCTCTTGATCTACAGCCCTAACAAACTTTTTTCGATCTCTAACAGACCCCTGAGTGTCGCTTCCCACACTAAGAACACTCGGGTAGTTGTCCTTCCCAGCTTGACCCTCACCACAACCTAACTCAGGTCGATGCCTTCAATCATGGTGCCTCTTGTACCGCCACCACCAGAACCAAAATCTGTAGCTCTCTTCCCAGAGCCAAAACCTCTTGGACGAATAGATAAACCCAAAATTTGCTCTATGTCCTTTGCCCGTATAACCAATACGTCAAAATTTGTATACTTAGTGGCCAAAATGTATGTCTTAACATCTTGTACCAATCCATAGTGGAACCGGTCACAACAATGCCTCTCATTTTGCACCAACTCAGGCTCATACTAACTTAGCCTCACAAATTATACCTCATACTCAAATATTGTCATACTGCCCTGAACCAAAGCCATAAACTCATGTTTCTTCTCATCCAAGTATCTAACTTCCAGATACTTCCTTTGAAAGGAAGCTTGAAAGAATTTCTATGTCAAATCATCGGGTTTCATGCCCGTGATCATAGTAGTCCACCAACAGTATACATCACCCTACAATAGGGACACCGCATAACCTAGCTTACGAGCATTATTGTACCCTATATGATCTAAATTTTGATCCGTACTAGCAAACCACTCCTTGTATGCCTCGAGTGACAACCTCTAAACTCAAATCCTCTCAGGCTATACAGACGCTCTAATGGAAACCCCGAATTAGCAGCAGCTGTGGGTGCCAGTGAAGGTACATGTACTCCAGCCATCACAGTCTGAAATGCTCTAGTCATCACCTGAACCAAAGGCATTATATCACCATACACTAGATCATGTGATGCAGGTGGTACTTGCTCTACTCCCTCAAGAGGATTAGGCGAAGGAGGTGGCAATCCCTCTATATGTATTATCTCACCCTCGACTCCCTACCCTCCGGCAGCAGCATTCCCACTCGATCACAATTCTTTCCTCGGTGGCATCGTATAAAAATGTATCTATAGCATGATAATTACACCAAAACAAAAACAATCAGGCCAGCTTCAAGCAAGGGTCCACGACTTTCATTTCAAACCAAAATCATTTTATATATGTAGTAATAAGGCAATGTGTCCCCAAAAATACCCTAACATGGCATATATCAAACATCGTACATATAAACAATCACCATGCATAGCAATCAGCATTGAACAATCATCAACAACATCTTAAATTTTCATAAACCTGGCTCTGATACCACCAAATGTAACCCCCTTAACCCGGCCTGGCCGAAACTGAGCTAAAAGAGTAACATTAGGTTTACAGAAGTAAAATCGAGCTAATAACCTAAATTGATCCATTTTTTATCTTGTCTAAATGCAACAATATAATTCCTAAGGTGAACATACGATAGCGAAAATGTTACATTGAAATCAGATTGCAAAATAGGGTTCAATTGCTCAAACGCGCACATTGGAGACCAACATATAATATCCATGAATTATAGAGGTCTAATTTGAAATTAGGGTTACCGCAACTTCATTAGTCCAATTTCATGCTCACATGTTAAATTTCACCTTAAAACAATTACCCAAGCAAAAGTAATTGCATATATAACATTCAGGGACCAAATTGCACAATTTCCAAACTTCAGCAGGCTAACATGCACAAGAGCAACAAGGCATACCGATACAAGCAAACTCGTACCGATGCGGCCTGACGACCATAATGGCTATATGTATTGATACATGAACTATTGTAACGATACGGTGTGTTGACCCACTCGTACTGATACGGTCTTGACCCCATACCGATCCCCCTTGTGATTTCTCAAAACCCAAAATTCCAGTAACCAAGTCACATATCGATACGGTACCCTACGTATCGGCACAACTCTTTAAAAATGGTCACATCGGTATTTAAACCCGTGTACCGATTCTGATGTACAAAACTCAAAGGGTGTGCCAATACTCAGCTAACCGTACCGATACCCCTTGGCCTTTTACCTTTAAAATATAGCCATTTCAAACCCTGTATCAATTACCGGGTACTCATTCTGGTACGTGAAGGCCTGTAATGACCTCTAGGTCTAACATATCACTCTTTGGCTTACTTCAATCAACTTTAACCATATCCTAAACAATATATAACATCAAAAGCATGCTTGCCATCAACATACCAACATTTTAAACAAGCCTAACACAATCATACATATCATCTAGAGGCATGCTTCCTACTTAACATCCAAACACATTCCAAGCACCTTAAACATCTTACGAATCCAAACCAACATATAAAATTTGCACAAACAGGAAGTTTAGCAAACAACCCTCCCAAAACAACAATTGGCACATTACCCTTATTACTACTATGTATTGTTTCAAACCATACTTTGCACCAAGTCCGTAGATATCCTTGCTTGCTTGCTTGCTGTCTTTCAATCCCTAATCTGCATTGATGATAAAAAAGAGCGTAAGCACGTAATGCTTAGTGAGGAGAGCTTAAAACACAAAACATCATCCAATGCATTTTTAAACTGGTTTATTCCAAAACCTTTCACATACATCTTATTTCAAAGAAACCATCATGTCTTACTTTCAAAATATGCACCTAACCTTTTCTAAACTTTGCATATTAAACCATATGTAGCATGTATCATGGATTCAACAGCATAGTCCCATATGCAACCCTTAATTTAAGCCTTCCCATACATAGCATCCCATATGCAAAGCTTAAAGAGTATTCACATGTATAAATCTCATTATACAAACAATCCATCAACATGATACATCAATTCATTATTTTGGCTTACAAGTGATCATTTCCCAAATCTCATTACTTTCATCAAACCACATCAGATACACAGATTTCCCAAGTGATATCCCAATCACTTACAGCTCAATGGCATGGAGTAAATGCAACACATGTAATACATATACACTACCAAGGCTCATCCTCTAATTTGGAGTAAACACTTCCAATGCATCACCTCTAAGGTCTTAGCCGGAATAAACACTACCAAGGCTCATCCTCTAATTTGGAGTAAATACTTTTAATACATTACCTCTACGAACCACGGGCAACTCACTTTAAATCCTATGGTCGGCCAACTATATCCGATAACATTTCCATAACCTTTCCATACCATTTATCCAATACTTTCAACCAAGCATTACTAATGTTCAACAACATTATCAAATCATGCATTACTTCCAAATGCATCAACATCATTATATAACCATTTTCCAACATTAAAAAATGCACAAAACAAGCATATACAATGAGTAAACAATTCATTAAAACAAGTGCATCAAAACTAATTGTCAAACCGAGTTTAAGAGAGAAAATATCCTTTACTTACTTTTGAGCTTAGACCAGTGTTTCAAACTTGAACTAACCTCCCAAACACAACTTTCAAACCTTTGTAAAGCTGTAAAACATGTTCTCACTCACCGACATACAAAAGCCTCGCTTGCCGATACAATATACACGCCTCCAAAGCTTCCAAAATGATCGTTCAAGCTTGAGGTTCAACTTCCCCTTTTTATCCACACAAAATAGAGGATTCAATGCATCAAAATACATTCAACAGCCCAGCAACATCATTCACATAAATCATCAACAAACAATACACAATTTCACTCCACAACAACCGAAATCAACATCAAACATCTTCCAAACTTAGCCCAGCCAAAACCTAATGTTTTAATCTATCAATCAACATCTAAAAACACATTAACATCATCCTTATATCTCCAGCATTCATTAAATCTCCACAACTCCTCAAAACTCACAACTAACAACCTAGAAAATTAGAGATTCACTTAGTTTCGGGATTCCATTGTTAAAATCAACTTATTAACATTATAACACATCAAAATCATGATTAGATTCAATCAATAACTCAGTAAAATAGAGTCTATACGAAAATCCATCAATCTCATCATTTAAACCTTAATTTAACAAATTCTCCTCAATTAAATCATTAAAACCCATTAGAAAACATATGTAAAGGATCAATAACTTGGGAATTTAAGTAAAGAACCTTATATTAGAGGAGAAGAACGAAGCTCAACTCTAACCTTGGTTTTCCCCTTAATTGGATAGTTTTACATGAGAAAACAAGATTAAATCAAATAGGTTTTGTTAGGAAATCATTAAGAACCCATTTGAAAATTAAAAGAATGTTGAAATCAAATGATTACTTGAGAAAATTGAAGTAGAAAAGAGTGTTTGGCTGGAGAAAATTTGAGAGAAAATATTTTGGTGAAAAGTTAGTTACGTAAAATTTTCTTTTAAGACTAATTATAAAATCAACTCTCCAAACCTACTTATTCATTTTAAAACCTTTTCTAAAATATCCAATTAAAAGAGAAAAGTCTGGTATTAGACTTTGGCCAAATAGCTCCTTAATGATTCTAATTTTTGACCCTTTTATAAAACAGTCACTAAAAATAGTTTTAAAACTTCACATTTTGGTCACTGACACAAAATGTCCAATTTTGAAATCTCTTTTTGTTAAATTGATTTCACCAAACCCTTTAACATATCATTTAATGATTTTAGAATATTTCTCCATAATTTTTTCTTACTCAAAAATATTTATTCCCATTTAAATCCCAAATTTAACTCGAATCCTCCAATCTAATCCATCTGACTGTCTAATCAACCTAGAAAACTCCTAGGCCCAAAACCGTGGCGTTACAACTATCTAGTGTGTGGGAAACTCGATTGGGTGTCACAGGCCATAAAAAAGAAGATTTATTTGGGAGGTAACAAAATATCATTGGAACGTGCCATATTTGTTCAAGGTGTGCAATGATAACATCATTCGGTGTTGTGTTTCGGAAGAAGAAATGTTGTCGATCCTAAAGCATTGTCATGATGCTCCTTATGGAGGTTATTTTGGTGGTATGAGAACTACTACAAAGGTTCTCCAATCTGGATTTTCCTGGTCGTCACTTTTCAAGGATGCGCACAATTTTGTACAACAATGTGATCGCTGTCAGTGCATAGGTTATATTTCCAGACGCAGTGAAATGCCACAACAACCAATCATGAAGGTTGAGTTGTTTGATGTATGGGGTCTGGATTTTATGGGATCATTTTCGAAACTACTTTGGTAATCTCTACATACTGGTAGTTGTTGAATATGTTTCTGAGTGGATTGAAGTTGTTGCAGTTCCTAAGGATGATGCAAAGACATTGCTAAAATTATTCCACAGCATATACTCACTCACTTTGGAACTCCTAAAGCATTGATTAGTGACCAAGGCAAATATTTCCATTGAAACCAAGTGACAGCTATATTGAAAGGATATGGGGTTAACCATAGAATGGCCACTACCTATCATCCACAAACAAATAGACAGGTTGAAGTATCCAACAGACAAATTAAGAACATTATAGAGAAGGTAGTTAATACTTCAAGGAAAGATTGGTCTTTCATGTTGGATGATGCTCTATGGGCACTTTACATAGTTTACAAAAATCCTATTGGAATATTATCGTATCAGTTGGTTTTTCGGAAATCATGTCACTTGCTAGTTGAATTGGAGCACAAAGTAATGTGGCCTATTAAACAAGTGAACATGGATTATGAAGTTGCTGGAAAGAAAAGACTGCTAGACATCACTGGATTATAAGAGATTAGGCAAAATGCGTATGAAAATACTGTAATTTACAAAGAGAAGACCAAAAGATGGCATGATAGAATCAATTTGCAGCGATAATTTATTGCGGGACAACGTGCTTTCTTATTCAATTCTAGAATGAAGTTGCACCTAGGTAAATTGCACTCACGATGGTCCTGGCGTTTTAAAGTTGTAGAAGTTTTTCCTTATGGTGCAGTCACAATAAAGGATTTACAAGATGACCACCAATTCAAAAGGTGAATGGACAATAGCTAAAGCATTATTTTGGAGATACTAATAAGAAGCAAATCGGGACCATTAAATTAGTCAATTTTTTAATTCAATGTCACTATATTTTTACATATTTATTTTAGTTTTTAGCTTTTTTATTTTTGTTTTCTTTCATGCTTTCTTTGTTTCTTATCTTGCATAATAAATAGAAACTTTTTGTTGATACACTCAGATTTCATTTTCGGCGCAATTTGGCTTTTGCAAAAACACAGAGAAGTCACATCGGTGGTTGAAGAACACTGAGTTAGTTTGTTTTGAATTTTTTTATTTTGTATTGTTTTATGCATTTCATGTAGTAGTTGTTTTCATTTTGTTATCTCATTTTTTCGTTTCATCATCATTGTCATTGTATAGTTATTGTTGGTGCATTGGCGACGATACAAACTTTAAGTTTTGGAGAATACACATAGGGTTTGGAAATGCACCCTCATTTCAAAAAGTGTTTTAAAACAATGCAAGGATTTTGATCCAATGTATCCCGAAAAGCTTGAATATCATACCTCGATAACCTATTTTTCAAAATATGTCAAGGTCTCATTCAAATCCCCTTTAATCAACCATGGTAAAATAGAAGTTGAGCGGAGTCAATCATTTAGAGACCAAGTACAATGTTTCATTCTCCTATCAACAAAACCATCTATCCCCATGAAACGAAAGTGTTCAAAGGTAGCTGTAACAATAATATCAATATGAAAATCTGAGGAAGATAATAAATCGACATTTACTTCACAACTCGTTTTTTAAAGATCTAGATCCTTTTTTAAAGTTCCATTTTTGCCTTCAAAATCTACCTTTGTTTTTAGAAGAAAAATATTTTCATTTTTAAAATTTGAAATTATTTTATCATATTTAGAATTCATGGCCTCAAATTCCAATACTAATTCAACATAAATATCTTGTAACTCATCGAAAGAATATGAATTTAATTCACTTGAGTTAGAAGATACATCAGGCTCATCGAGAACTATTAAGCAATCCACCTTTGGATTTGAGAGGATGTTTGCACTTGATGAATTAATGATTTTCTTCTCTTATTTCTCATAAAGTTTCTCGAGTTTGTCTCATATCTCTTTGGAACTTTTGTATGAGTATACTCTTTTGGAAACTTCTCCATTTAGACCACAAAAAAGAGTTTGCATAGCATTGACATTTAATTGTTCCTTCTTTGTTTCATTTGATCTTCTTCTCTTTTTCTTTTTAGAAACTTCCATAAGACCTTCGATAATCTTCCAAACATCAATATCGAATGCTTGGATGAAATACTTCATTACATTTCTTCATTGGAAGTATGAATCGCATTTGAAGAGTGGAGGACACATGATAGAATGGTCTTCTTCGAAATTTATCAATGTAGACCCAATAGTCATTTTTCTTGGAACGGTGGACTTCGAGCTTGATGATCTTACTCTCAGATGTGAGACCTTCAATGGAGACAACGCTCTGATATCAATTGTTAGGCTCTATCGATCAACCAAAAACCATCAAGAGAGAGGGTGAATTGGCTTTTAAGAATCTTGTGGAAGCTTGATCAGAATATAAAACTTTTTGACACAATCAATTTAAAGTGGTTCTATTTTCTAACCAAAGTCTAAATCCATTACCTTAGCTTTTCCCATTAACAATTTCCTAATTCACTAACTTGAATTAAACCTTTCAATGACAAGGTTTAATCTTTACAACACTATCTTTTCAAAGACTAAGATACAACCTCCCCTATTTTTTACAATGGCTGAGGTAGAACCACTCTAGTTTTCTAAGGCTAAAATAGAACCTCTCCCTTTTTACAAGGTTGGATTTGAGTAAACAAAGGATATCTCTTTAGATGGGTGTTAACGAAGATTTAAGCTCACAAAAAAAGAACTCAAAGATATACAATTAAGTTATGTACACTTTGTACAAGAGAAAATGAAAGAATGAAGATTGGAACTCTTTTCTCTTGATCTTTAAGCTTGGATAGGTTTAGTAACCTTCTTCAAGTGTTTTTGGCTTGCTTTTGTAGTATGAAATGAGATTCTAGACGTTTATGGTCATTGGAAATATTTTAGAGCCATTGGAAGAAATTAAAATTGAGCATTTAAGGTTTTCCTGCACTTTGGTTTCAAAACCATACCTTTGGTTTCGAAATCGAGCACCCAGACTTGAAAATATAGTTGTTATGCCTAATTGGTATCGAAACTGGTAGGTGAGTTTCGAAACTCATTGTCTAGTTTCAAAACCACGATCCTCGATTTCAAAGCCGAATAGGATAAGTTCACTATTGTTTTTCGGTTTCAAAACCGGAATGGTTAGTTTTGAAACTAACTTGAAAAGTTGATATTTTTCAGTTGTTTTGACGCGTAAAGATATTTAAAATAGTGGGATGAGTCAAAAATACTTATAAAATATTTTAAATATATTTTTCAAGTTTTGTGGACTTTGAATTATTTTGAAATCTTTGATCAAACTCAAAAACATGTTATAAATCTTTGTTATATTAAAATATACTCAACACCAAGTCAGATTCCCGTTAAATGTTAACAGCAATAAACGTTACAGTGACCAAAAGTTTGAAAAACAAAAACGTAAGTAGCCAAAACGTTATTTTTTGACATCAATGACTAAAAGTGAACAAAACTTAAACGAAAGTGATCATTTCGGTAGTTTCTTTTACAAATATTTAAGTTTAGAGGACAACAACATAAATTTTATGTTTTTAAAGGACTGTAATACAATCTAACCATCACTCCAATTTAATTTTATTCTAATATTTTTTGTGGATCGTGGCACCACGTGTCCTCTTAGGTTACGTCACTGGCCATAGTGATTGAGTTTGATTGCAGAGGAACATGTAACCAGTTGATCTACCCAACAATCGTACTATCACTGCTCTCCTCATGCTATGATCGATCAAGCCATGTATCCTATCAGAGAATCGGATAATGGGATATGAGCCATCCGTAACGGTTTCTACATCCTCTTCAGGGACTTCAATATCATCTTCAACCATCACCAAGTTACCAGGCGTAGTTGAGTCTGTAACCCCAGCAACTACCGTTGCATAGGAGTGGACTTTCACTGTTCACCCCTTCAATAAGTCAAAATGGCGGTGGGCGGTATCCCTGAAGCTAGGAACAAGATAGGATATTACACACAGCACGGAGCAGGGTTCTAATAAATCCTGATAAGATAAGCTTAAACTTTATTTTCCATAAATAAAATAAATATATTGCATGTAAACGTGCACACGTGTCAGCAAGGGCGAGCTCATGGTGCCACCTTTCTTCCCCCTTGATAACAGCCACTCTCCCTCACTTACTCAAATGAAATCAATTTGAAATCCTCTACTGCTCTCTCCATCGCTTTCTCTGTACTGTAACTGTAAGCACTAAGCACTCTCCCAATCTTCCAGGTTTCTCTATTCATTCTTTACAAACACTCTCTCTCTTTATATAATTATATATAAACACACACAAATACAGTACTAATTTTTGCCCATTTTTTTTTCGTTTTTGGTTTTCTTAATGCAAGATCATCCCATAACCATTTATTTCAAATCGATTTGTTCTGATTGTCAACCTTCTTGTATAGTTGTATTAATTAGCATTTCGCATTCTGCAATCAATTGCCTTTTAAGGGAAGAGGATGTCGTAAAACAAGAGGTAAAAGAAAACCATTTCTTGGAAAACACTTCTGATTGTAGTTTTGGTTGAGAAAATTGTGGAATGGATGCAAGGCAAAGTGATGGTTTTCGCCCCTAAAATTTTATAAGTCCGCCTTAGAATTTTATAGGTTCGCCCCTGCACAAAATTCAGTGTCCGGTATTTGATATCTTTCTTCTCATGAAGATGACTTTTTATATACACGACTATGCCACTGCAATTTGTGAAGCTGTTTCTTTGTTGTAATTTGTTTTTTTTTTTGTTCGAATGTCATCATTTATGGTACCTTTAAAAATTGGTGTAACTCAATTGCTTTTTCCCCCTTTTCGGGTTTTTTTTTTTTTTTTTGCAGAGTATCGCTATCTGAATCTTTAATATTGGTTATGCAGTATGTGGGAGTGTGATTGTTAAGAAGAAGCTCCCTTGATTCATAATGGCTGGTTTAATAATGCTGTTTCCCAAGGTAACATAACATTATAACAACGCCGGTAACCATGCCATTTTCTCTTTGCAGATTGGTACATTTTGTCTGAAAACCATCTTTGTTTCTGTTAAAACGTGGTTGCAGTTGGTAAAGGCAGCAATTTCCTTCCCTGTGAATATGTTCTGGAAATCACTACTTTGGACGGTTGCTCTTGTATCTCTCCCTTTCAGAATGTTGACTGCCTTGCAGAGGGAAAGGCTGGTTAGTTTCAGTTCTTGATTTGTTCTGTTGTCTTCTTTACAATTGATGTAAGAAGCATGGTCTTGTTTGCAGCTGGAACAACATCTACAAGAGTTGCGGTATGAGTTGGAGACTCTTGTTTGGGACAGGAAGGAGTCCTCATCCAAGCAGCTGTTAGAGAACATTGAATTTGAAGGGGAACATGACAAGGCTGTTGCCAGGATTGAACTATTAGAGGCCGAAGTAAATATCTTAAACTATCTGCATGTTCGAAAAAATTGAATTTTACTTGCACACACATATATATATTATTTGACCAGTACGATTGAATGTATCGTATTCAGTCATTTATGGACACAGAAATTATCTTAGAACCAAATGCACCCTACCAGTTGCAGGATTTAAAGGATGAAAACCTTCGGCTGAATGAAGTTCAAGGTAAAGCATCATGGAGTTATAGAGATCATGATGCGACGAAAACAAACAAAAGTCTGAATGCTGTCGATAATCATGTCATTCCCTACAGTGTTGTCCCATGGATCTCCGGTTACAAGGGAAGTGGGATCTGCTTGCAAGAGCTGATGATGAACAGAGAAGTATGGGAAGGTAAAAGCAAGAGTAATACTGAAATGTCGAAGTTATTAAAACCTGGGCCTCCATGGAACTGTTTATACACCCGGTGTTCAAAATTTGGATGTCAACACTGTTATCGAACATCGAAGAGACATTGCACTTTCACAAACTCTTTTCAGTGCAATTCTGTCGCTTTTGGTTGGAATGGTTGTCTGGGAAGCCGATGATCCCTGCATGCCTCTTGTGGTGGCTCTCTTCGCTGTGCTCGGCATGTCGCTTAAAAGCGTTGTTCAGTTTTTCTTCAGTATAAAGAACAAACCGGCTTCTGATGCAGTCTCCCTCTTGAGTTTCAATTGGTTCGTAGTCGGGGCACTCAGTTATCCGGCACTGCCCGTATGCTGACTCCACTGACCTTGAGCTTCTTGAACCGAGTAGCAAGCTGGTTTGGTATCTCATTCAACTAGCTTATAAAGTACAATAGTTTTTTTCTGTTGATACAGCACTAGCTAGTTTGGTTTTCCCCTTAATTATCCATTTGCTCGAATATTTTATCAAATATATGGTATGATAAATGACAATATATTGGAATTTGTAGCTGTTTGTAATGTAAAATATATTTAAATGTGTCCCATTTGCTTTTGGAATTTGATAGACATGCGGAATCGAAGAGACCTCCACTTGCATTTATTTATGTATAATGCTAGTGCTTTATTAATTTACTTGATTTTAATTTTGATTCCAGGTAAGTGCATTACAGGATTAAGGATTGGGTTAACCAAAGGGAATGGAGGGTAAATCAAGCAAAAGTAATCATTTTTATTGATCTTTCTTTAAAATAAAGAAAGAGAAAGTAAGGTGAGGTAAGAGTATTTTTATTTTCTTTTAGAATATTTACTTCAATTTCTGTGCATTTTATATCACATTTTGGTTTTAGTTTAACCAAGGTTTGAGTTCCAAAATACTTGACAAGAGAGTTTTCTCGTTTTATTTAAATAATTTAAATTCTATTTAGACTGTGTAAATATCTATGATGGGATAAATTATATCAAATGGTCTTAAATTTACTATTTTTTATGTCATTAATTCACTTACATAATAACTTTAAAAAAATTGTTTTTTCAAATAATATTTAAAGAAAATAATAACTTTAAAAAAATTGTTTTTTCAAATAATATTTAAAGAAAATATTAGTTAAGATTTACTTATTGGAAAAGAAAAATTAGTGAACTAGGTAGTTTGGTTAGGACTATGATTGACTTTTAAGTCAAGTTTACATAATAACTTTAAAAAAATATTTTTTTCAAATAATATTTAAAGAAAATATTAGTAAAGATTTACTTATTGGAAAAGAAAAATTAGTGAATTAGGTAGTTTCTATTGGTTAGGACTATGATTGACTTTTAAGTCAAGTTTATAATAATTTTATGTAATTTTATGGTGTATTGTATCAAGTGAATTATTTTTTTATTATTTTTTTATTAAATATAAAGATATTATATTTCTACGTTGGATTTTAACCTATATAATATGAGATAATATAAATATTTTTAATCGCAATATTAATTAGTGGATCTCAGTATTTCAACTACTTTAAAATGTGTCGCATTTTAAAAAAAACGTAGCACGTTTTGATTTAGGTTATGATTATGTTCGGGATGGAATTGGATTAGATAATGAATAGGTTATTTCTTCATTCAAAATTTATAAAAAAAATTATAAATGAGAAGGTTAAAATTCTTATTAGGTAAAAAGAATAATACAGACTTTTTTATTTAATAGTTTAATTTCTGATTATCTTAATGTAAAATTATAAAATATTAAGGTTTATTTTTCTAGTGGTGTTATGGAAGATTATAAAACTTTTATCCCCTTACTTGAGTACTTTCTTAATAGCTATATTATATACTTGGTTTAATTAACGATATTTGATCCATTAATTAATAATTTATATCAAATTTTATAGATGTATGTTCATCCCAACTCAAATTTTTGTGTTTATAATTTTAAATTTTAAATTTTGATGTTGCTTAAAAATTTAATGTCTCATCTTGATTATTGGTAACTTTTTGTATTTTTAAATAGGCTTAATACCAAAATAAGTGCTCAAATTATCTCGTTTTTTTCTTTTTAGATGCCTAAACTATTTTTTTACAATTTTAAGTGTTCAAATTATATTTTTTGGTCAAAATAAGTGCCCAAATTATCATTTTTGGGTCAAAGTAGGTGCCTCAGTTTGACCTTAAAAGGGTAAAAAATTATAGTTTGAGCACCTAAAAGGGGTAAAAAAAGTTTAGGCACCTAAAACGAAAAACATGATAATTTGAGCACCTAAAAGACAAAAAATAATTTAGGCACTTAAAAGAAAAAAACATAATAGTTTGGGTACCTATTTTGGCATTAAGCCTTTTAAATAACAAAACCAATAATTTACAGGTTTTTTAGTAGATATTTTTTGGGTAATTATTTGATATACTGGATGTGAAAATTAAAAGTTTCTACAAGCCCCTTAGTTTTAGGATTTAGAGTGTAAATTTAGGGATTTAGGTGTAGGAGTTTAGAATTTAGGGATAGTGGTTAAAATTTAGGGGTTAGGGTTATAATTTAGGATTTATAGGTTAAAACATAAATTATAATCATATTATCTTAAAAACTAAACCTTAATCTATAACCTTAAATTTTAACCCTAAACCTTAAATTTTAACCACTATCTATAAATTTTAAACCTTACACCTACACCTCTAAACTTTATACCTTAAATTAAGCCTCTAAACCCTAAAACTAAAGCATTTGTGAAAACTAAAAGTTTTCACGGCTAATGTATTAAATATAAATCGTTTTTACTTAAGTATCTTATTTTTTTATATTATTTACGTACACCCTAAAAAATTAAGGGTAAAATACACAGATCATTACTCAACTATCTTCTTTCTTTTATTTTGGTCAATCAACTTTAAAATTTTTAATTTAATAATTAAATTTTATATATTGAACATTTTGTCACTCTGAATTATTTATTAGTATTTTCAATTTTTTAATATTATTAAATATAAAATTATTTTATAATAAATAATAAAATTATATTTTATTACTATTAATTTAAAAAAATCACCATCGCTTGTCATCACGTTGACCACTCTTCGAAATAGGCAACCTTTTGATCTTAAATTGTATCGGGAGACTTGCTTTGAGACGCTAAGTCCAAATCTAATATTTTTTTCATTTGAAAATGTCACAAAATATGTGGATCTGGACTGAAATGTTTCGGTTTCTCACTTTTGATCTTCTACTTGTGGACTTCAAAACACTTTCTAGTAAAATAAAATTTGAGTTTCGACTCAGGGAATACAAAGCGATCGTTGAAAATTAAGACCGAATGACCATCATCTACGGCCACCGACAGTGTCGTTCGATGACGATGAACGGTTGATAGGGTTTAATTTTATTTTTTATTTTAAATTAATTTTATATAAAATAATAATAATAAATGCAAAATATTAATAAAATTATGTTGTGACTAAAAACATGTGCAATTCGAAAGTTTAAATATTAAATTGAAAATTTTGAAAGTTAAGTGACAAAAATAAAAGTAAGAAGATAGTTGAGTGATGAACGGTGTATTTTACATAAAAAATAATTTTCGATCTAGCACTCTTTGTAAGAGCTCATTTGGCTGTATGAAAAGTTCTATATTTTTTTTATAAAGAAGTTTTATGTGTTTTTATTCTTTAATGGAACTCGCCCGGTTGATATGACGAGTTATAATGTTTTTATTTCATGAAACCCGACATATCAATCATGCAAGTTTAAAAAATAAAAAATTAAAAACTCGTCGTACAAACAAATGAGTTCCTACAAAAAAGTACTAAATCAGAAATAATGTTTTCTGAATGTTTGATCCATAAACAATAGTAATACAAAAAAAGGATAACTACATATTTAATATCTCACATGTTCTCGCGTTATTGTTTTAGTACCTTATCTATTTTTTAACAAAATAATATCTAACGTTACGTTTTATTTCTATTTTGGTGCCCATGTCGTTAAAAAAATTAACGGTAGACTGACTAAGAGAGAAAATTACATATGACATGTTGTCATGTCATTTTCTCTCTCTTAGTCAGCATGCCACGTTAACTAAAATAAAAAAAAAACACACATGACAAGCTGATTAAGAGAGATAAATGACGTTGCAACATGTCACATGTGAATCTCTCTCTTTATCAACATGTCACATGTGATTTTTTCCATAGTTAGCATACTGTTAATTTTTTAACAGTGGGTACAAAAATAAAAATAAAACGTAATAATAAATATTATTTTATTAAAAAAAATAAGTAAAATATTAAAACAGAAAATAAATGGGCAGGTAAAAATGTCTTTCCTTAGCTTTCTCTCCCTAGACGTTCCCGTAGGAGAAAATTCAGATTCCACGTGAATAAGTGGGTGCGGGTGAAATTGTTGACTAATTTTCTCCTTTTTGACTTCGAAGAGAGCGAAGTCACCCTGCCCTTAATTTCTGATGCAAAACTCAATTATTGCGATTGTTTTCCAAATACACAATTTTCCACAGCAAATGTTCGTACGTAGACCATGGAGCAATAAATTATTTGACAAAAAAATTATTTATTTATTAAATGAGCGAATATAAATACAATTTTTTACGTTTGTGAATATTCGGTAATCCGTTTGTTTATGTTCGTTTAAATTTATTCACATATGTCCATTTATATATTATTTTTAATAGCAAAAATATTATATTTTAAAAAATAAATTTATTCACATATGTTCGTTCGTTTATATTCATTTAAATTTATTCATATGTGTTCATTTACGTTCGTTTTTTTTTGCTCGACAAATATGATCTTATTAAATTGTGAATCATACAAAATTAAAACCTGAATTGTGAGCCTCATTAAAAACTTCCCTAATCTTAGTTGGAGAAAAAAAGTACAACGCAACAACAATCGAACCTAACTAACATCTCCCAACCAAGCGAACCCAACAAAACAAATCTCGGCAAATATTTTAAAATTTACGTTCGTTTATCATTGAACGAACGAAAAGCTACGTTCCTTAAGGAACGAACACGGATAATAAATTATGTTCGTTTAATTGTTCGTGTTCGTTTATTTATTCGGTTAAAAATAAATGAACGAACATAAATATATCTTCGTTCGTGTTCGTTTATTGTCCGACAAGCCACCTTCATATATGTAAGACTCTTTTTGTTTGATCCCCAAAAATCAATAATTATTTTTACATTATGTTTATCCTTTTTGTTTCGCATCATAAGTGTGCATAAAATGAGCAAAAGTATATTTGTTCTTTTAAATAATACCGGGTAACTTTTATTACTTAGAAAGAGAGTTAAACATGAAATAAAAAACTTAACGAACAATTAAAAAATTAAAAAATTAAAAAGAGAAAAAGAAAAAATACTCTCATTCCCGAAAGAAAGAAATTCAATCACACCAGTAAAGGATACTCTCACCGTTGCTCATGATGGATAAGCATAGGCTCAATTAAATGGAAGAAGGCCATGAGAGTTGTCAACACACAAGAGATAAAATGAATCCCCTAGACGCTTGATAAGTGATAAAGGAGTGGTGAGCGAAACCAACAGTCTTGCAAACTACTTCGCTGAATAGATCTGAATGGATTGGAAAACAACCACAAGAAGGAATAAAACTACTGAACAACCATCGATAATCGCACATCAAAATCGAGCTGTAACACCCTCGACCCAGCTGTCACATTTGGGTCTCAAACTTAAACCAAAACCATAAAATTTCTCAAACTATGTTCAGCCCAATAAGGTATTTCTCAAAAACATTTAAATCCAATACTTGAAAATATAGTTAAATAATCAAAATGGTACAGAGAAGCTTCAATTTAAATTTAAAACATTTGAACATTCAATTTGATTAATACAATTTCAAAAATAAGGATTATAGACTCTAACACGTAAGGTCTTATGAATACACAAACCACTAAAACAAGTAGCGTTATAACGCCCCAGTTTTGGGCCTAAGAGTTTTCTAGGTGGTTTAAACGGTCCTACGAATCGGATTAGATGATTCGAGTCAGTTTTGAAATTTAATTTGGAATAAATATTTTTGGATGAGATAAAAATATGGAAAAATAATTTAAAATCATTATTTAATATGGAAATAATTTTGGTAAAATCAATTTTATAGAAAGGGGTCTCAAAATAGGACATTTTGGTTAGTGACCAAAATGTAAAGTTTCAAAACTATTTTTAGTGCATGTTCTGTAAAAGGTTCAAAACTTAAAATCTTTAAGGAGTTATTTGACCAAAGTCTAATATCAGACTTTTTTCTTAAAATTGGATATTTTAAAAATGTTTTATAAAAGATAAAAAGGTTTGGAGAGATTAGATTCATATTTAGAATTTAAAAGAAATATTACGTAACTAACTTTTCATCAAAAGCTTTTCTCTCAAATTCTCTCCAGCCAAACACTATTTTCCACTTCAATTTTCTCAGGTAAACACTTGATTCTAATCTTCTTTTGTTATCTTAATTTTAATATTCTTTTGTTATCAAATAGATCTTTAATGGTTTCCTAACAAAACCTATTTGATTTGATCTTGTTTTCTCAAGAAAATTCATCCAATTAAGAGGTGAGCTTCGTTCTTCTCCTCTAATATAAGGTTCTTTATTGAAATTCTCAAGTTATTGATCCTTTACATATGTTTTTTAACTTGATTTGATAATTTAACTATGGAAGATTTGTTAAATTGAGGTCTAATTGGTTTAATTGATGGATTTTTGTATAGTCTCTGTGTTGCTGATTTCTTGATTGATTATATTCATGATTTTGATGTTTATTAATGTTAATAAGTGGGCTTTAATATTGGAATCCTAAAACTATGTGAATCTCTTATTTTCTAGGTTGTTAGTTATGAGTTTTTGGGGTGTTGTGCTGGTTTAATGAGGTATAAGGATGTTGTTGTTGTGTTTTTAGCTGTTAATTGATGTTAATTGATGGGTTAAGATGTTATATTGTGGTTGGGTTAAGTTTAGAAAATATCTGATGTTGATTTCGGTTGTTGTGGAGTGAAATTGAATAGTGGATGTTAAGGATTTATGTTGCTATGTTGTTGAATACATTTTGATGCATTGAATCCTCTGTTTTTATGGATAAATTAGAGGAAGTTGATCCTCAAGCTTGAAAGATTTTTTCAGAAACTTTGGAGGCGAGGTTACCGTATCAGCAAGCGAGGCTTTGCGTATCAGTGAGTGAGAATGAGATTTACAGCTTTTCAAAGGTTTGAAAAGTTGTGCTTGAGAGTTCAGATCAAGCTTGAAACGCTGGTCTAAGCTCGGAAGTAAGTAAATGATGAATTCTCTCTCGAACTCAGTTTGGCAATTGGTATTATTCACTTGTTTAAATGGTTTAATTACTCAATGTATATGCATGTTTTGAGCATGGTTTAATGTTGGAAATTGATTACGTAATGATGTTGATGCATTTGGAAGTAATGCACTTTTTCTTAATGTTTATGAACATTGGTTAATACAATGTTTATTCAATTGGTTAAATGGTTTTGGTGATGCATATGAAAACAGTGAGTTGTTGTTAATGAAATAAATTATATTGGCAAATGATGGTATGGAAATGTTTTGTAAATGTTATCGGATATAGTTGGCCGGCCATAGGATTGATAGTGTGCTATAAAAAGTCACATTGGATGTTGAGGGGTTTTGATCCGATGTACCGTAAACTCCATCCAAGTACCCTAACAGTAGAGGGGTTTAGATCTTTGTACTGAAGACTTTCGTTAGTGGGTTATGCGTCCAGCCGATGTGTGGGGTTGTGAATGTACCCAGTTGTAATATACCAATTGTTTCGGTTGTGATGGCATAAAGTGTTGGGAACACTTGTTGAATCCGTTTATCCGATGTTATGTTTTTGTAGAGCAAAATCTTGTTCATGATCACTTGTAAGCCAATATAATTGGTGATGTATCATGTGATGGATTATGTTATTTAATTTGGTTCAAACATGTTTACAATTTAAGCCTTACATTGGTAGTATGCATGGGAAAGCTTAAATTAAAGATTGCAATTGGGATTTTGCTGTTAATTCATGATACATGTAGCATATGGTTTAATATGCTATTTTAGAAATGTTAAGTGCATGGTTTTGATAAGCCGTGATGTGGAAATGATGATTGAAAAGTGTTTTGGAAAGTGGTTTTCAAAAGGAATGTTAAATGGTTTAAAATGCATTGATGGTGGTTGGTTTTGAGCATTCCTCACTAAGCCTTGTGTGCTTATACTCTCCTTTTCCATCAATGCAATGAATTAAAGGTCAAAGGCAGCGAGGAAGCAAGAAAGGAATTTCAAGGACTTGTGTTCAAAGTATGGTTTGGAACGTTATATAGTAGTAATAAGGGCAATGTGTCAAATGATGTTTTGGGAGGGTTTTTGATGAATTCCCTGTTTGTGCAAGTTGTAATTGTTGGTTTGGACTTGTAAGTGGGTTAAAGTGTTTGAGATGTGGATGGATTTATGTTTTGGATGTTGACTAGGAGCATGCCTATAGACTTTCTGGTTGGTGATGTTAGACTTGCTAGGATTGTTTGAGATGCTGGTATATTGATGTTTGGGCATGTTAATGATGTTACATGATGTTTAGTTATGTGATAGGGTTGAATGGAGTGAGCCAAAGTGTCATATGTTGGACTTAAAGGTCATTACAGGCCTCTGTATACCGGTACGGGTACCCTAAGATTGGTACGCGGGGTCCTAATAAGGCTCAAATCATTGAAATAAAGCAAAAAGTATCGGTACGTCTAGCCACCGTATCGGTACACCTTGAGGAAAATTATGTACTAGTGTCGGTACACGGGTTTGCGCACTGATACAATCCTTTCAACTTTAATAATCTGTATCGATATGCGTGGTACCGTATCGGTACGGGCTTTAGCTACTGGAATTTTGAGTTTTGAGATAATAAAAGGGGGATTGGTATAGGGTTAAGGTCGTATCGGTACTAATGGCTTAACACATCATTTTGATACGGTTAAACGTGTATCGGTACTAGTAGCTATTTTGTTAGTTAGGCTGTATCGGTACAGGCTTGGCTATATCGGTACGCTATGTTGATTTTGTGTAATTCTGTTTACTGAAGTTTGAAAATCTTGCAATTTAGTCCATGATTGTTATGTATGAAATTGAATGAGTTTAGATGACCTTCTTGAGTTGGAATTTAACATATGAGCATGAAATTGAATTAATTAAGGTTGGGTAATCTTTATTATGTTAAATACCCTATAATTTGTATAAATTATGTTTTGGTCCCTATTGTGAATTATTGAGTAATTGAACCATGTTTCGCAATCTAAATTTAATGTGACATTTTCGATGAGGCATGTTCATTTAGGATATTAATAATATGCATTTAGACAAGATAGAAAGGAAAAAAACATGATTGGTTTAGGTTATTAGTTCTGGTTTGCTTCGGTAAACCTAATGTGATTCCTTTAATCTGATTTCGGCTAGGCCGGGCTAAGGGGGTTAGATTTGGTGGTATCAGAGCTAGGTTTATGAAAAAATAAGATGTTTTTGATGTTGTATAATGCTGATTGCTATGCACGGTGATTGTCGACATGTACGGTGTTTAAAATATGCCATGATAGGGTATTTTTGGGGACACGTTGCCTTATTACTACAGTTATGAAATGGTTTTGGTTTGAAATGGAGGTCTTGGATCTTTTCATAAAGCTGGTCTGATTGTTTTTGTTTTGTGTAATTACCATGCCTTAGATACGTTTTTATACGATGCCACCGAGAAGAGAATTACGATCTAGCAGAAACGCTGCTACTAGAGGGCAGATAATAGAGGGTAAGATTGTACATCCTGAGGGATTGCTGTCTCTTTCGCCTAATCCTCCTAAGGGAGTAGAGTAAGTACCACCTACACCACCTGGTACAATGTTTGGTGATATAAGGCCTTTGGTTCAGGCGACGATGGGAGCATTCTAGGCTGCAATAGCTGGAGTTTATGTACCTATTTCGGCACCCGCTGCTGCTATTAATCTAGGGTTATCATTCGAGCATTTGCGCAGTCTTAAAAGAGTTGAGTTTAGAGGGTTGACACCCGAGGTATTCAAGGATCGTACGGACAGAGTACCCATGTCCGGTCAGTGCATAATGTTTGTTGGGTTTGTAGATCGTGAGACCATTTGAGGCGAGATTGCCCACATTTGGCCAGAGAGGGGTAGGCTCCTACAGTTGTGGCTACGAATTCTTGCTAGAGTTGTGGATCAGTAAAGTATATGAGACTTGATTGTCCATTGCTTACTAGGGGTAGATAGGCACTTGCACCCATTGTTGTACCAATGAGGGGCCGTGGGTGCGGTCGAGTTAACTTCTAACGAAATAAGGAGGGAGAGAAAATTGTAGCGCATACAGTGGCGGTTCGACCCGAGGGTGGTGGACCGGTGGGGATCTATGCTTATCGAGAGGAGAGGAATAACACGGATGTGATAGCAAGTACTTTCACCTTGCAATCTATGTCATTACTTTCTCTAGTAGATTATGGTTTTACGCATTCATATATTCTGCATGAGCATGCACATTTGCTTGGTATACCGGTAGAAATGTTAAATATGGGTATGCAAGTAATGAGTTCTTTTGAAGAGATGGTTGTTACAATGACGTTGTATCAGAGATGTCCTCTAATGGCTTAAGGTCATGTGTTTGTGACTGATTCGATAGAGCTGTCATTTCACGGTTTTAACGTAATCATAGTTATGGATTAGTTTTCTGAGAATTAGGATGTTGTTGATTTTGAGACAAAGCGAGTTTCATTGAGACTTGCTGATGATTATGAAGTAGTAGTTGTGGGTGAGAATGTTAAGTTATTGTCCAATGTGGTTTTGGCCTTGGAGGTGCAAAAGATGTTGTGAAGTAGGTGTCAAGCGTACTTGGCTTATGCTATGAATCCGAATATAGAAGAAGTGTGAACTAAAGATATTCGTGCTATTTGTGATTATTCGAGGGTGTTTTCGGAGGAGTTACCTGGATTACCGCCAGATAGAGAGGTAGAGTTTTGTATTGAGACGTATACTAATACGACTCTGGTTTCAATTGCACCGTATTGAATGACACCAAAGGAGTTGAAGATGCAACTCCAAGAGTTGTTGGATCATGGTTTTATCTGGCCTAGTGTTTCGTCGTGGGGAGCACCAGTGTTGTTTGTGAAAAAAAAGAATGGTACTTTGAGGATGTGTATTGACTATCGGTAACTGAACAAGTTGGCGATTAAGAACAAGTATCATTCGCCACAAATTGATGACTTGTTCAATTAATTCTGAGGTGCTACAGTGTTTTCCAATATCGATTTAAGATCTGGGTACTATCAGTTGAAGGTTAAGCATAAAGATGTATTGAAGATTGCTTTTCGTAAGAGGTACGGCCATTATGAGTTTTTGGTAATGCAGTTTGGGTTATCAAATGCTCTTGCAACATTCATGGATATTATGAATCATGAGTTCCATGAATATTTGGATCAATTTGTTGTAGTGTTCATTGATGATATTATTATGTACTCTCGTACCGAGGATGATCATGATCGACACTTGTGGATTGTGTTGCAGACATTATTGTATAACCAGCTTTACGCCAAACTGAGCAAGTGTGAGTTTTGGATTAAGGAAGTGGTTTTTTTAGTCATGTAGTTTCAGCTGGAGGTATCTAGGTGGATCCTAAAAAGGTTGAGGCAGTTGTGAACTGGAAGCAACATAAGTCAGTGATAGAAGTCTGTAATTTCTTGGGTTTGACGGGTTATTACCGTCATTTTGTAGATGGGTTTTCAAGAGTTGCTGCTCCGTTGACCAAGTTGTTGCAAAAGGATGTACGGTTTGAGTGGACGAAAGCTAGACAACAAGCTTTTAAGAAGTTGAAGGAAGCTTTGACACAAGCTCCAATCTTGAGTCAACCTTAGTCAAGAAAAGAGTTTTTGGTTTATAGCGAAGTATCCTACATTGGTTTGGGGTGTGTGTTGATGCAGGATGGGAAGGTTGTAGCTTATGCATCGAGGCAGTTGAAGGTGCACGAGCGCAACTACCCTACGCATGATCTAGAGCTCGCTGTGGTAGTGTTTCCGTTGAAGATTTGGAGATATTACCTTTATGGTGAGAAGTGTATTGTATACACGGATCATAAGAGCTTGAAGTATTTGATGACTCAAAAGAAGTTGAATCTTAGGTAACGTAGATAGTTGGAGTTGCTTAAGGATTATGATTTTACAATTAAATATCATCCGGGCAAGGCAAATATTGTGGCCAATGCTTTGAGTAGAAAAGCTGTTGTGGAGTTGAGAGCCATGTTTGTGAGGTTGAGTGTGACCTATGATGGAGGGTTGTTGGCAGAATTGCAAGCGAAACCAACATTGTCGTAGTTGATTAAGGAAAACAACCTTATGATGAGGTATTGGTACCGCATGTCAAGGACATCATGGATGGAAATCCTACATATTTTCACTTTAATGGTGATGGGGTCTTGTACTTTAAGGATCGGATAATGGTGCCTAGTGATAAAGAGTTGAGGCGGATGATTTTGATCGAGGCATATGCTAGTCCTTTTGTTATGCATCCCGGTAGTAACAAAATGTATCGAGATTTGAAGGAAGAGTACTAACGTAGCTAATTTTGTTGCTAGATTTATGGTATGTCATTGTGCGAAACCTGAACAATAGTTTCCTTTTGAGTTGTTACAACCGTTGAAAATTTTGAAGTGGAAATGAGAGATGATCACCATGGATTTTTTTGCCACGGTTGCCTTTGACATCGAATAAAAAGGATTCTATTTGGGTGATTATTGATCGATTTACTAAGTGTGCACATTTTCTGCCAGTGCATACGACGTATACTTTGGATAGGTTGCATGTTGCTAAAATCGTGATGTTGCACGGGGTACTTAAGTTGATTATTTTGGATAGGGATTTGAGGTTTACAGCAAGGTTTTAGGGTTGTTTGCATCGAGCTTTGGGTACTCTCTTGAATTTCAGTACTTCGTATCATCTTCAGACGGATGGCCAATCTAAGCGTGTAATTCAGATTTGAAGGATATGTTGAGATGTTGCATTATTGAGTTCCAAGGAACTTGGGAAAGGCAGTTGCCTTTGGTTGAGTTTACGTGCAATAATAGCTATCAAGCAAGTATAAAGATGGCCCTGTATAAAGCTTTGTATGTTAGAAAGTGCCGTACACCCTTGTGTTAGGCTGAGGCTGGGGAAAAGTATGTTTCCATGCCTGATGTGTTGAAAGACACGGATGAGAAAGTGAAGATGAATTGCGATCGTTTCAAAGAGGTCTCAGATAGGCAGAAATCCTATGCAGATTTCAAGCGTAGAGAGATTGAGTACGCTGTTGGTGAAAAGGTTTTCATGAAAGTCTCACATTGGAAGAAGGTGTTGCATTTTAGACGCAAAGGGAAGTTGAGTTTGAGGTTTATTGGGCCGTATGTGGTGTTGGAACGTATAGGTCATGTGGCTTATCGGTTGATTTTGCCTCATAAGTTGGAGAAGATCCATGATGTGTTTCATGTATCCATGTTGCGGAGGTATCGTTCGGATCCGTCGCATGTAATGCAGTTGAGGATTTTGAGTTGCAACTGGATTTGTCATATGATGAAGAGCCAATAGAGATCCCTGACTCCAGTAGTAAAGTTCTTCGTGGTAAGACGATTGAGCTTGTTAAGGTGTTCTGGCAACATCGCGGTGTTGAGGAGGCCACGTGGGAGAGTAAGTCAGACATGGTTACTCAGTTTTTTCATCTACTCTCATTAGGTAAATTTCGAGGACGAAACTTCTTAAGGGGAAGAGTTTTAATGCCCAAGTTTTGGGCCTAGGAGTTTTCTAGGTGGTTTAAACGGTTCGACCGATCAGATTAGAGGATTCGAGTCAGTTTTGGGATTTAATTTGGAATAAATATTTTTGGATGGGATAAAAATATGGAAAATAATCTAAAATTATTATTTAATATGGAAATGATTTGGTAAAATCAATTTTACAAAAAAGGGGTTGCGAAATTGGACATTTTGGTTAGCGACCAAAATATAAAGTTTCAAAACTCTTTTTAGTGACTGTTTTGTAAAAGGTTCAAAACTTAGAATATTTAAGGGGCTATTTGGCCAAAGTCTAATATCAAACTTTTCTTTTAAAATTGGATATTTTAAAAAGGTTTTATAAAATATAAAAAGGTTTGGAGAGATTAATTTCATAATTAGACTTTAAAAGAAATATCACGTAACTAACTTTTCATCAAAAGCTTTTCTCTCAAATTCTCTCTAGCCAAGCACTCTTTTCCACTTCAATTTTCTCAAGTAAACACTTGATTTTAATCTTCTTTTGTTATCAAATGGATCTTTAATGGTTTCCTAACAAAACCTATTTGATTTGTCTTGTTTTCTCAAGAAAATTCATCCAATTAAGAGGAAAGCCAAATTTAGAGGTGAACTTCGTTCTTCTCCTCTAATATAAGGTTCTTTAATTCAATTCCTAAGTTATTGATCCTTTACATATGTTTTCTAACTTGATTTGATGATCTAATTGTGGAATAGTTTCTGTTTAACTGAGTTCTTGATTGATTATAATCATGATTTTGATGTTTATTAATGTTAATAAGTGGGCTTTAACATTGGAATTCCTAAACTATGTGAATCTCTAATTTTCTACATTGTTAGTTGTGAGTTTTTGGGGTGTTGTGGTGGTTTAATGAATGCTGAAGGTATAAGGATGTTGTTGTTGTGTTTTTAGATGTTAATTGATGTTAATTGATGGGTTAAGATGTTAGATTGTGGCTGGGTTAAGTTTCGAAGATGTTTGATGTTGTTTTCGGTTGTTGTGGAGTGAAATTGAGTATTGGATGTTGAGGATTTATGTTGCTATGTTATTGAATGCATTTTGATGCATTGAATCCTCTGTTTTTGTGTGGATAAATTAGGGAAAGTTGATCCTCAAGCTTGAATGATTGTTTTGGAAGCTTTAGAGGCGAGGTTACCGTCTCGGCAAACAAGGCTTTACGTGTTGGTGAGTGAGAACGAGATTTACAGCTTTTCAAATGTTTGAAAAGTTGTGTTTGAGAGTTTGGATCAAGCTTGAAACGCTGGTCTAAGCTCGGAAGTAAGTAAAGGATAAATTCTCTCTCGAACTCGGTTTGGCAATTGGTATTATGCACTTGTTTAAATAGTTTATTACTCATTGTATATGCATGTTTTGAGCATGGTTTAATGCTGAAAATTGATTACATAATGGTGTTGATGAATTTGGAAGTAAAACACGTTTTGTTAATGTTTATGAACATTTGTTAATGCAAGGTTTATTGCATTGGTTAAATGGTTTTGGTGATGCATATGAAAATAGTGAGTTGTTAATGAAATGAATTATATTGGCATGTGATGGTATGAAAATGCTTTATAAATGTTATCGGATATAGTTGGCCGGGCATAGGATTGATAGTGCGCTATAAAAAGTCACCTTGGATGTTGAGGGGGTTTTATTCGGTGTACTGTAAACTTTATCCAAGTACCCTAACGGTTGAGGGGTTTAGATCTTTGTAACGAAGACTCCCGTTAGTGGGTTATGCGTCCAACCGATGTGTGGGGTTGTGAATGTACCCGATTGTAATGTTCTAATAGTTTCTGTTGTGATGGCATGAAGTGTTGGGAACACTTGTTGAATCCATGTATCCGATGTTACGTTTTTGTAGAGCAAAATCTTGTTAATGATTACTTGTAAGCCAATATAATTGATGATGTTACGCTTTAGAAAGTGGTCTTCAAAAAGAATGTTAAATGGTTTAAAATACATTGATGGTGGTTGGTTTTGAGCATTCCTCACTAAGCCTTGTGAGCTTACTGTTAACTCATCAAATGTACTAAATATTATGCTTATTTCAAATTGTCTTTGCTTGCCTTTAAATATGTTTAGTTACATTTAGCCTTAAAATTCATGCATTTGCATAAGGAGTTAGGAATTATGTTATGCCAGTGTGAAGGGTTGCTTTGTTGGCATTATTGCAGGCTCAGCAGAGAAGGACAAGTTTGGCAACGCAAAATGGAAGGAATGCCAGAGAGAATTCCGAGTAGCTATTAGACCTTAATGACTCAGCCCTAGGATTCATATATAAGATAAGATGATCACGTCCCTTATCCATTGCGCATTCAAAATTCAAATTTCAAGGCTTATCCTAGGCATCTCGTGCTTGCCTATTTAAAGAAGGAAAAGAGATCGATCACTAAGAAGAATGAGGGGGGATCAGAAGGGATGAAAGGATTGAGAAGAAGGCTGCACCAAGGAGACGTGGTTCGACCAGATTGACCGAGAGCTTGGACCTTGAAGGGCTGAATCGATGGACCCCCTTCTAGCCCATTCTCTTTGTTTTAAATTGTTTTTATTCTTAATGATGATGATGTTGAGATACGGTTATGTTTTTTTGGATGGATACCCCCACCATGAACTAAACTTTTACAGTTGGTAGGGGATGTTTGCATTTGAACGCTGTTTTTATGTTTGGTTTTTAATAATAAAAAATGCCTTGGCATTGTTTTCCCTATCTGACATGTTTTACAATTTTCTAAATTCTGTGCCAAGTGACCGTTGGCACAGTATGCTTGTTGCACCTTAATATCTTAACAGACTTAGGGGGCTACGATTAGTTGCTAGATACTAAGGCGAGATGCTTCGACGGAAGTTGTTCAAGTAAATGAACTTACTTCGGGAGTGAGTCTATCCCTTAGGAGTATAGATTGGGAGTTAATCAAATTGATTTATGAAAAATCTTCCTTATAGAGATATAAGGGTTTTTACATGTTTAATTTAGGGCATTGCTATTGACAGAGGCAATGCCAACTTTGAATCTACTCGGCAAATAATATCAAGGCAGAAAATTATTAAAGGTTGGCATGAAAAGCGTGAAAAACAAGCATCCATTGCCAATGCTCATCACTCATTTAAACTCTCCTTGTGCCAACATTGTTTTCCTTTTATTTCTTTTCTTTTAAACTGTTTTCAGAACCCACTTCAAATCAACAACACTTTCCCTTTGACGAGTAAACAAACAAGGCTAACAAACTCTTGGCCAATCCTTGTGGGATCGATAATCAGCTTACTGCTGTATTACTTGCAGACCGTGCACACTTGCACGCAAAAGACTTAGTCTGTGCACTTTTTTCATACATTTCCAATACATTTTCCACCCTTTTGCCAAGCACTCACACAGTCGAACAAGTTTTTGGCGATGTTGCCGGGGATTGCAACAGAGTTTTTTTATTATTTTTACTTGTCTTATTTTTATTTTTGTTCTTTATTTTATTTCTCTGTTTTGATTGTTGTATGACCAGAAACTGCCCTGTGGTGGAAGATTGGCTATACGATCCGAAAATCGAAAGAACCCTGCGACGGTTAAAGAAAAATATTCGAGAGATGACTCAAGAAGGCAATAGAGGAAATGGTGTGTCAAACAATGAGGAAAATCCACCTAATAACAATGGAATACCACCAGCTCCTATTGCCATAGCTATTAATGTGGAGGAAGAGAGACCTATTAGAGAACAGTCGGCACCAAAGGTAAATACACCCAATTTTGAACTCAAACAGGTAATGATACAAACGCTTTTGAATGTAGGACAATTTGATGGAGCACCTACTAGAGATCCAAGGCAACACTTGAAGCGGTTCATGGAAGTCTGACAGCTATTTTAGCAGCCTGGAGTATCAGAGGATACAATGAAGCTAAAGTTGTTTACATTTTCTCTGAGAGATAGAGCAAAAGCGCGGCTAAGTTCTTTGCCACCTGGTTCTGTCACCTCATGGGGAGATCTATGCCATAAATTTTTGTTACGATTTCAGCCACCTAAACTCACCGGCAAGCTGAGGGGTGAGATCATCATATTTAGGCAGGCTGATGATGAGACCCTATATGATGCCTGGGAGTGATACAAAGATCTGTTGAGGAGATGTCCCATGCATGGATTCCCGAGAGACCTTCTACAGTGGACTTAATGCGCAAACCAGAATAGTTGTTGATGCGTCGGCAAATGGCTCACTACTTGACAAAAACTATATAGAGGCAGTTGGCATCCTTGAGAGGATTTCAATCAACGATTTTGAATATCCTACTGCCAGACTTGGGACCGTCACTAAAACTTGTGGAAAATTACAGATAGATGAGCTCACATGCATCCACGTCGAGATTTCCAATCTTACTAGCATGGTGAGAACTCTGCAAAAGAGTTATAAGGCCCAAGAAGTTAAGGCATTAGCCCCATTCTGTACAATATGTGGAGAGGATTATCACACCGAAGATCGCCCTGCCAACCCTGAGTCAGTAAATTTCGTTGGCAATTTTAATCGTAATTATAATCCAAATTCCAATACTTACAATGCAGGATGGAGGCAGCATCCAAATTTAGCTTGGGGGAATCAAGGAAACAACCAATATAATGCCCCACAACAGAACAACAATGCCTAGTGTCAGAACAATGCCATTCCAGGGGTCAACCAGAATGCCATGCCACAAGGGGCACAAAAGAATTTTTATGCAGGGCAAAGGAACAACTAGAGGACTTTGACAGAATACATGGAGAAGAATGATGCAACTGTCGAGAGTTTGACAGCATCGATGCAAAACTTGGAGGTACAAATTGGACAGATTGCCAATGCACTCAACAATAGACCCTAGGGAGTTTTGCCAAGCAATACAGAGGATGCCAGGCAAAACCATAATGAACAATGCAAAGTTGTGACTCTACGGAGTGGAAAATAATGTGAGGCTGAGACATCTGTCAATCAGCCAAATAGTTGCCAGGAGAAGAAGAAACTACCAATAGATGAACCAAAAGAACCAAACAAGAAAGAATCGGACATAAGCGATGCCAGACCTCAGTTGGATTTCAGTAGAACCTCGGCAAAGCCGGTAGAGCCAGCATATGTTTATCCACCTCCACCGTTTCCACAAAGACTACAAAGAACAAGCAGGATCATCAATTTAAGCGCTTCTTGGAAGTACTTAAACAATTGCAAATCAATTTACCATTGGTGGAAGCTCTCGAGCAAATGCCTAACTATGTCAAATTCATGAAGGACATCTTGTCCAAAAAAAAAGAAAGCTGAGTGATTTCCAAACTGTAGCTCTCACTGAGGGATGCAGTGCAATGATACTCAATCGGTTGCCACCAACGCTAGAAGATCCGGGAAGTTTTACTATTCCTTGTACCATTGGCAACAAATTCATGGGTAAGGCACTGTGTGACTTAGGAGCCAGCATCAATTTGATGCCAATGTCTATTTTCAGGAAGCTTGGCATAGAATCAAGGCCTACCACGACGACACTTCAATTGGCGGACCGATCCTTTGTGCACCCTAAATGTAAGATTAAGGATGTGTTGGTAAAGGTAGATAAATTCATATTCTCAGCTGACTTTATTATCTTAGATTATGAGGCAGATTTAAATGTCCCAATTATATTGGGTAGAGCGTTCCTTGCCACAAGTAGAGCCTTGATTGATGTTCATAAAGGTGAATTAACTATGCGCATGAATGATCAGCATGTTACATTTAATGTGTTTCAAGATTTGAAATGTGTAGATGAATCAGACGAATGCCAAGCAAATGATAAGATGGAGTCCATTTTAAGGTAAGCATGTCACAGTTGTGCTAAGATACTGATGATGATGATGCCAACGAAAGTGACAACGAAGGTGAAACAAGTGAGGACACTGAAGGGGCAGCCTTAGTTGAAGCAAGCTATTTTGGACAACCAGAACCATTAGAGTAGGCTGGCTGAGAGATCATGGCACCAAAATCATCCATTGAGGAGCCACCCAGACTTGAGCTCAAATCACTGTCAGGCCATCTCAAGTACGCTTACTTAGGTTAACACTCAAACTTGCCAGTGATCATTGCTGCTGGTCTCACTAGTGATCACGAGGAATAATTGCTGGAAATTCTAAGCAATTACAAGCAAGTGTTGTGATGGACCTTGGCTGATATCCGAGGAATAAGTCTGACCATTTGCATGCACAAAATCATCTTGGAGGAATATTATGGGAAGAACATTGAGGAGATTATCAAGTGGCTAGATGCCAGGATAATTTATCCTATTTCTGACAGCTCGTGGGTCAGCCCGGTGCAATGTGTGCCAAAAGAAAGGTGGCATAACGTGGTTCAAAATAACAATAATGAGTTAATTCCTTCCAGGACCGTTACCAGATGGAGAGTTTGCATGGATTATAGGAAGCTGAACAATGCCACCAAGAAAGACCATTTTCCATTGCCCTTCATTGATCCGATGTTGGATAGACTGGCAGGTAAGGCATTTTACTGTTTTCTAGATGGTTATTTAGGATATAACCAAATTATCATAGCTCCAGAAGATCAAGAGAAGACCACGTTCACATGTCCATATGGGACGTTTGCCTTTAGAAGAATGTCATTCGGTTTGTGTAATGCCCCGGCAACATTTCAATGTTGTATGATGTCTATTTTTTCCGATAAGATTGAATAAAATTTGGAAGTATTCATGGATGATTTCTTAGTGTTTGGCAAAACATTTGAGAAATGCCTTCAGAATTTGGAGCAAGTCTTGAAGAGATGCATTGAGACAAACCTAGTGTTGAACTAGGAAAAAAGCCACTTCATGGTGAAGGAGGGCATTGTTCTCAGGCACAAGGTAACTAAGAAGAGATTGGAGGTCGACCAAGCAAAAATTGAGGTAATCAAGCAATTGCCACCACCGGCAAGTGTAAAAGGTATTAGAAATTTTTTGGGACATGTAGGTTTTTACAGTTATTTCATTAAAGATTTTTCTAAAATTTCTAAACCTTTATGCTTGCTTTTGGAACAAAATGTCGCTTTTGCATTTGATGATTCTTGTTTAAGAGCGTTTCAGGAACTTAAGGAGAAGTTGATTAATCCCCCTATAGTCGTGGCACCAGATTGGAATGAGCCATTCGAGCTTATGTGTGATGCCAATGATTATGCCTTCGGAGCAGTATTGGGACAACGATGTGGCAAAGTTTTTCATACCATCTATTATGCCAGTCGGACACTAAATGAAGCTCTGCTAAATTATTCCACAACCGAGAAAGAATTTCTTGTAGTTGTATTCGTTTTTGATAAATTTAGATCTTATTTAGTTGGTAATAAGGTTGTGGTGTATACAGATCATTAAGCACTAAAGTACCTTTTGGCAAGGAAGGATGACAAGCCTAGACTAATCTGATAGACGCTTCTACTACAAGAATTTGACATTGAGATCTGAGACAAGAAGGACAGTGAAAACTTAGTAGCTGACCACCTATCACGTCTAGAGCATCACCTTGAAGATGGTAAGAACCCTGCCATAAGAGATAAATTTCTAGACTAGTATTTTCTTGCAGTCAATGTCGTGCCATGGTTCGCTGACATAGTCAACTACCTGGTAAGTAATATTCTGCCACCAAATCTGGCATACAATGCCAAGAAAAGATTCCTGCAAAAAGTTAGGCAATACTACTGGGACGAGCCAATATTGTTCAAATAGTGTGCTGACCAAGTGATAAGACGGTGTGTGCCAGAGGATGAGCAGTACAACATTTTGCAACTATGCCATGCCGCACCGTATATAGGTCACTTTGCTGGGATGAAGACTACTGCCAAGGTGTTGCAGTCAGGAATCTTTTGGCCCACACTATACAAAGATGCCCATAACTATGCCAACGCATGTGATCGATGCCAGCGGACAGGAAACATCTCTGGTAAACACCAACTGCCGCTACAAAACATCATGCCTGTGGACTTATTTGATGTATGAGGGATAAACTTCATGGGTCCTGTAACACCTCATTCTCGTATTCGATTACCGAATATGAGTCAGAGACATCACAAAAAAATAACATGATTTTTATTCAAAAATTTCATAAATTTAAAACCTTTGAAAATATTTGTATCGACTAATACACAAAATCAGATCCCCTTTACTTTAAAAAAAAATAAATTTGACTGTTCAAAAAAAATATCGGACGTGGAACTAAAATAGACAAATTAATCTCATTTATACATGCCATTAAAATAAATTAAAAACCTCAAGTAGGATGTCATTACTGTGGCAGCTTGATGAAAATTTCTGAACTTGATACAACTCTTTACTTCGTCCAATAATTCAAACCACCTACGTGTGCACAATCAACACACGCTAAGTACGAACTTAGTGAGGCAATAAATAAAGTTAATAACAATAATTTAAACTTTATTCGACTTCATGGGTATGTTTATATAGCATGATAGATGCCAATGCATCAACTTTCACATTGCATTAGTAATGATTTACTATATGCCAATGTCATAAGACTTTCATGCTTTTCCATTTGTTATAATATGCCATATATGCATAAATGCATCATGATCACTAGATATGTATTACCATCATGTTAATCATATATTAACATAATATAAACTGGATATAAATTTCTTACCAATATACTTGCCATTTATTCCAAAAGCTCATAAGCTTATTCACCTATTTATCTTTTATTAACCAATAAACCATAGCCCAAATATAAGTCTATGAGGACCTTTGGGTACACTAGTCAAATATGCACCGAAGTGCTAATACACATAAGGTCGTGCCAACCATAATACACATAAAGTCGTGCCTACCATATGCACTAAGTGTCCTTTATATACACTATAATGCTAAACCGAGTATGTAGCGTGCTGTTGGACTCTATGGCATGCCAACTATACCTTGTCCCTCAATGACATACTTGGGCATATATTCCATATTTATTTCATCCATGGCAATTTATATCAACATAATTTAACAAAGAGCAGTTCATACCCGAAATAATATTCATAATATAACATCATATATAACTAGTGATCCATGCATTTATATTCAACTTTTGACATATTTAAAATATGTCAATCGTATGCTCCATGACATGAATATAATGACAGTAAAATTTGGGTACGCTCATCGCAAGCAATCCCAATGGTGTATAAAACATCAATGTGTCATGATATGTATGCAATTGCACTCACCTTAACACTTCTTATCCCAAGCTAAATTGAATAAATTAAGGGAACTCCAAGCTTGATCCTTTGCCTTATCTATTGAATTTTCGATTTCTCGGGTTTACTTGAATGCTTCACATTCATCCCTTACAAGCACAAATTAATAACACCAATAAGGTACTCATTTTATAATCTATCAGTCTGTGCTACCTTCAAAGAAATATTTATATAAAATAACTCACAACTCGAAATTCGATTCCATTTATTTTGACAAAAAATAGATTTGATAAGATGTTCAACCATATAAACTAATAGCCCAAATTCAACTTGTACGATTTAACAAAATTTTAAAGTCAAATTCCACTGCTGAATTTTGGAGTAGACTGGTATTATGTTTTCTGATCTTTTATCACTTAAAAATTCATATCTTTTGATATACAAATCAAAATTAGTCACCGTTTGTTTTAAAAGAAGCTAGACTGAACCAGGAATACAATGATATAAGGATCACTTTCTAATCATTTTTTTAGAATTTATGGTTAATTTTTGAACTTACTGCCAATGACAAAAATTCTGGACAGATTTTATAATTCACATCTTTAGCATCCTTTAACCATTCCAACACCTCAAATTAACCTTCAATTATACATTTTTCCTTTCATGAAAACTCCAAATTCAACTTGAATTCTTAAACCCCAAATTAAACCCTAATTAACCAAAATGTTATTCCATCAAGAATACATCAATTTCAACTTCAATCAAGCATGGAAATAATAGAACATCACATAATCTTCCATAATTCAATCCTAATTCATTTGGATCCATAAACTCTAAATTATCTCGCTTCAAAATTCAAGAGTATCCTTCAACAATTCCATTAAATTTTTATACCAATTGAAAGAGAATTTCATGAAGAACGACTTCATATTTCATAAGCTAACCCTAAATCCTAGTATTTAGGGATTAAAAATGCAAAACCCTAAACTTACCTTGCTTTCCTTCTTGTTCTCTTCTTCTTGATGTCAAGCATGAAGAAAGATGAATATATTTCATTTTTTTATTTATGCCATTTGGCAAGTTTTATTTCCATAAATATTGAAAATATCCTCCAAATAGTGAAATAACTATTTTGCCTTCAAATCCAATGAATCCATAATGTGCCACATGTCATCATCCTTCATCCAATGACCTAGATTTAATCTTGAGTTAGTAGTTTACCAATTTACCCTTGAACTATATCAATTTCCAATTTTGCCCTTGAAATATACTTAAATTCCAATCTTATCCCTTGACCCAAAGGCTAGGATTTAAAATGGAAAAATTATCTAAATCCAAGGGTTCATATTCTTCCAACACAAAGAAAATATCTTAGACATGTAAAATGACATAATTAACCTTGCCTTATCACCCTTCAAAATATCCTAAATATTCGATTCGATCCGATTATCCGAATATTTTTCTGAACTTTATCGCTTTATAGCCATTAATACAAACTCCGTACGAAAAATCTGATTAGCACGAAGACATTATTCTTGGGGATAAACTATTCATTTACGGGGTTAAAATACATAACTTTTGAAAATTACACTTTGGTCCCTAAACTTTTCCAAAGTTTATACTTTAGCCACAAAACTTTCAAAATTTACATTTTGCTCACTAGCCAAAAATTGGGATATTACAGGTCCATTTCCTCCATCATTTGGTAACTTATACATCCACGTGGTTGTTGACTACATTTCAAAATGGGTTGAGGCTGTTGCATTGCCAACGAATGATGCCAAAGCTGTTGCCAAGTTCTTGCATAAACACATTTTTACTCGATTTGGTGCCCCCAGAGTGATTATTCATGATGAGAGTACCCATTTTAAATGCAATCTAATCTTTAAAGCTTAGTATAGATATGGAATTTAGCAAAGGATTGCCACGACATACCATCCCCAAACAAATGGGGAAGCCGAGATTTCAAACAAAAAGATCAAGGGTATCCTTGAAAAGACTGTAAATCCATCTAGAAATGACTGGTCCTTGAGACTAGATGACTCCTTGTGGGCTTACAGGACAGCTTTTAAAACTCCCTTGGGCACTTCACCATTCAGACTCGTCTTTGGAAAAGTATGCCACCTACTGGTGGAAATGGAGCACCGTGCATATTGGGCAATCAAAACGCTTGATATGGTATGGAGAGCTGCTGCAGAAAAAGACTACTAGATCTAAATAAGTTGGAAGAGTTCATAACACAAGCTTATAAAAATGCCAGACTCTAAGGAGAGGACCAAACGCTGGCATGACAGTAGGATAATGCCAAGACAATTTGAGGTAGGCCAACGTGTTCTATTATTTAACTCAAGGCTTAAATTGTTTCCAGGCAAGCTTAAGTCAATGTGGCCAGGCCCTTTTGAAGTTGTAAAGCCATATGTCCATGGTGCTGTGGACATTAAAAATTTAAAGTCGGGAGAAAATTTCAAAGTAAACAGTCAACGATTGAAGCACTATTTGGAAAGCACTCCGAGGAAAGCCAAGGAGGTTATCCTCCTAGCAGAGAATCAGTGATCATCATCAGTGTGTAATTTTTATAAAGAGTAGGTTAGATGATTTTCTTTTCAGCAACTTTCATTTCTTTCCTTTTCTTATTAGTTTAATTTTTTTATTTTTTTCATTTTTCTGAGAGGTTTTCTATGAGAATGTCAAACTTAATGTGCCAGGCATATTGCTGAGACAGGGACCTGGCAAGGCGATCGCAAATTGGGAGAATTTTGTGTGCCAGATACAATGCCAGGGCAGGGGTTGGCATGCGGCGATTGAAAATTTGGAAGAAAGAAATTTACCCAAGGCTTGATTAAAACTTGGCCCATGAAAAGTGAAAATTTTCCTTTAAATTTTTACCTTAGACGCCCAAAGTGATAAGTTGAATTTTGAATTTCAACTTAATCATATCGCCTTACCACTCCACTTTTAACCTACCCTATCACTTAAACCCTTATCACATCATCCTTATCACTTAAATCCTTACCCCTCTTAAATCGACCACTTTACCTTTTATCTACCCTAGTCGTTCAAAGCCTAAAAACTTTTCACTTTTCTTTTTTTCTTTATCAAGAACACCAAGATTCACTCTTTTTTTCTCTTGTCCAAAACGATCGAGTTTTTCAATCTTTTTCAATGGCTTCTTCATCGACTCCCTTCAAAATCTTCTTCAACAAAGAGATCCATAAGAAGTATGACGACAATTTTGCTTCGAGATCATTCTGCTACGAGAAAAACTTTGAGGTCAAGGATGAACCAAACTTGGGATTTACCCCGGAGTTCATGTCGGTGGTAACCAAGCACAAGTGGGAGCTTTTATGCCAACAGAAAGGAGATGTTTACCTCAACATTGTTCGAGAATTCTATGCCCATCTTGTCACCAAAGATTCACCCTTTTTGATGATTCGAGGTACGTGTGTACATTTCAATGAAGGGTACATTAACACCATGTTTAAGTTGGCCGGTACAGAGGATGAACACCAGGAGTTTGTCGACTCTATGAACACTTCCAAGAGAAAGAAGATGTTGACAGATTTGTGCAAACCTGGCACTGCATGGACTGTGTCATCCAAGGGACACCGGACGATCAAGCGGCTGGCCTTAAAATCATAGCCGATGGGGTGAAACCATTTTATCAAGGCAAATATGATGCCAACTACCCACAATGAGACTATCTCGAAAGAGAGGCTGGCGTTATTGTACTCCATTATAACAGAATGCAAGGTTGATGTAGGTTGAATTGTCATCAACGGAACTTATAAATGTGCTGGAAGAGGTAATGTAGTTCGTTTTTCCCTTTGTTAATTTTTAACATTTGCGTGCAACATTGTGTGCCCAAGCTTGCTACGGATAAAACCCAAATAATCAAGGGAACAACAATCATGGTTGCCATGTAGAAGTAACTCATCGCCACCGAGTCAAAAGACAAGGGCAAGGGAGAGGCTAAGAAATCAGAGCCCAAGCTTAAAGTGCTGAAGGCAGAGCCTAATGCTCCTATGCCAGCTCGTTCAGTGGCACTACTCTCCTAGATCCACCACCGCCAGGAGATCATTCTCCAGAAATTGGAGAGAGCTTAGGAGCAAAATGTCAAGCTATGACATTACTTTCATGCCAGGGATATTGCCATCAATGAGACCTTTACGAGTATGTCTTCAAGAGTTATGCCAACCTTCTCTAAATTTCCCGACGAGCTATTTACCAGCGATGATGTCATGACAGATAGCCCTCACTCAGTTTATACCCCAATACACTCAGAAGCCATCATCCCAGTTTCACCAGTTCAAGTTGAATCTGCCAAGACAGAAACACCGCTAGAATCAGAAGAAGAAGTCCAGAAGAAACCTGCCACAATGCTTGCACCATTTGATGCCACCGTCACTCCTGAAGTGTCGGAGCCGGTGTAAATTATCTAGGAAGTTGGAGCTTCCACTGTTGCCTTAAAGCCAAGCATGAAAGGAAGAAAAAGAATGCCCCTGATCATGGGACATTTATCAAGACATAAACCCATGTCACACGAGAGAAAGTCTCTACAGGGGAGTCCTCTTCTTCCTAAACTCCTTTGCATTTTATTCCTTTGCATTTCACATGTTCATGCATTTTATTTTTCTGTTATTTGTATATATGTGTTGTTTTCATGCATTGGGGATAATGCACATCTTTGGTTTGGAGGTGTGCGTTGCCTTACATTTATGCCATGCCATGCATTCATGTTTACATTTCTATTGACATGCCTAGAATAATGCCATGCATACTGAACCACTAAAAAAAGAAAAAAGAAAATTTTGGCTCGGTAAAATTTTGAAGAATGTTAACACTTTTTAGGCAAGTTTAATGTGTTCTAGGGTAGTCTGTCTTATGAAAGAATTTTTTTAATATTTAGTTGCCTATGCCATCAGATAGTAATGCCAGGTTTGTTTGGCAATTGATCTCTAGATTAGGGAGTTGACTTTCACTTAACACGTAGTATGCATCTAGTTCCTAAGCAAACTTAGAATTTTTGAAACTAAGCTCAGAAAAAAAAGATTATGTTAGGGTAAAAGAAATTTATAAGGCAACAATGTTTTGCCAAGGCAAGAAAAAAATGGAACACTCATCTGCCTTAGAGATAATAGGTAGCCTGGGGCTTGGTGGAACTCCCTCGTCAGTGCTCATGTCAAAAAATTTAAGGGTGTGAGTGTAATGGGTTAGCTTAGTGATGTAGTTTGGACTAACGTGGGGATTCGTGGTCAGCTTCCTCTTATTACTCACGCCAAACAGTGCCATGACGCGGGCCCTAATTTAATGCTAGTTGAAAAAAAGAGAATAACCCCTTGGCAGGAATAAAAGAAAAGTTTTGAGCTTAGGTAGTAAATTTTACTAAGGGAGTAAACAGATACTTGATGTATATTGCCTACACTTTGTGCACTTGTCATGCCCTAG
This sequence comes from Hibiscus mutabilis, assembly GCA_019671005.1. NCBI lineage: Eukaryota > Viridiplantae > Streptophyta > Magnoliopsida > Malvales > Malvaceae > Hibiscus > Hibiscus mutabilis. The sequence continues at coordinate 49,838,749 of CM033719.1, forward strand.
ACTAGAGTTATATTGCTGCACCTAAATTTACTACTTGCTTGGCATTATTGCACTAAGATATCTGAGGACAAAACTAGAGCTTCATTCTGCTTGCCAGCACATGTTGGCATTCCGATCAAAATTTTGCCAAGGTACTATTTTCACCATTTTGTTTTTAGTTTATTTGCATTACTCGAGGACAAGCAATGAGCTAGGTTTGGGGGTGTGCTAACTCATCAAAAGTATTAAATCTTATGCTTATTTCACATTGTCTTTGCTTGCCTTTAAGTATGTTTAGTTGCATTTAGCCTTAAAATTCATGTATTTGCATAAGGAGTTAGGAATTGTGTTATGCTAGTGTGAAGGGTTGCTTTGTTGGCATTATTGTAGGCTCAGGAGAGAAGGACAAGTTTGGCAGAGCAAAGCAGCGCAGAAAGGAAGGAATGCCAGAGATAATGCCGGGTAGCTCTTGGACCTTGATGACGTCAGCCCTAGGATTCAGATATAGGATAGGATGATCACATCCTTTATCCCTTGCGCATTCAAAATTCAAATTTCAAGGCTTATCCTAGGCGTCTCGTGCTTGCCTATTTAAAGAAAGAAAGGAGATCGATCACTAAGAAGAAGGAGGAGGGATTGGAAGGGACTAAGAGATTGAGAGGAATGCTGCACCAAGGAGACGTGGTTCGACCAGCTTGACCGAGAGCTTGGACCTTGAAGGGCTGCATCGACAAACCCCCTTCTAGCCAATTCTCTTTGTTTTAAATTGTTTTTATTTTTAATGATGATGATGTTAAGATATGATTATGGTTTTTGGATGGATACCCCCACCATGAACTAAACTTTTACAGTTGGTGGGCGATGTTTGCGTTTGAACGCTATTTTTATGTTTACTTTTTAATAATAAAAAATGTCTTGGCATTATTTTCCCTATCTGGCATGTTTTAAAGTTTTCTAAATTCTGTGCCAAGCAACCGCTATTGCACCTTAATATCTTAACAGACTTATGGGGCAACGATTAGTTGCTAGATACTAAGGCGAGATGCTTCAACGGAAGATGTTCAAGTAGACGAACTTACTTCGAGAGTGAGTCTACCTTTAGGAGTATAAATTGGGACTTAATCAAATTGATTTATGAAAAACTTCATTATAGAGATATAAGGGTTTTTACATGGTTAATTTCAGGCATTACCATCGACAGAGGTAATGCCAATTTTGAATATGCTTGGCAAATAATATCAAGGCAGAAAATTATTAAAGGCTGGCATAAAAAGTGTGAAAAACAAGCATCCATTGCCAGCGCTCATCACTCATTTAAACTCTTCTTGTGCCAATGTTGTTTTCCTTTTATTTCTTTTCTTTTAAACTGTTTTCAAAACCCACTTCAAATTAACAAAACTTTCCCTTTGACGAGTAAACAAGCAAGGCAAACAAATTCTTGGCCAATCCTTGTGGGATCAATAACCAGCTTACTGCTGTATTACTTGCAGACCATGTATACTTGCACGCAAAAGACTTAGTCTTGGCACTGTTTTCATACATTTCCAATAAATTTTCCACCCTTTTGCTAAAAACTCACACAGTCGAACACTTACGCTCTCTTTTCCATCTAACGTGCGGCATGTCTAAGGTGCAGCTAAAAGAAAGTAAATTTCAAAATTTGTCCTCGAATTAAAAATATTAGACTTCTTGATAACATTTTCAGTTAGTTTTTTGAGTTTTTTTTGCAAGTATTCGATACTTATTTTGTATGTTTCGATACTTTGTTCCGAACTAAAAGTTTATAGAAAGAAGAAGTATCGATACTTGCAAAAAAATAAAAAAAATCAACCAAAAATATTATCAAGAAGTCTAATATTTTCAGTTCGATGACAAATTTTGAAACTTGTCGTCTTTTAGCCGCACCCTAGACATGCCACACCCCAGACCTACCCAATTTTCTTTAGAAATACAACAGTATACATAATATTTATTGGTTCGAATCATTATTTTTTTCGATATAAAACTTGCTTTTGAAATGTTTTTTTAGTGATTTAATGTCATTCATATCTTGACCGAAAATTGTGGCTTGTGGGGTGTAAAGGACATAGTCTTCCTTCTTAGTTTTTAATTATATTTTAAGTTTTTGAAAGTTTAAAAATTATTATAAATTTATAATTAAATTTTGGATTTTGTTTACCAATAAGGGTTAGGTGTATTGACAAGACACACTCCTAAGAATAAAACTCAAGTTCAAACCTTAAAAACAACATTGTTGAGAGGGAGAACTATGAATCCCGAACATGGATCATGAATCGACATTTACATTTTTTTAATTTAATTATTTTTAAAACCTTATCAATTTTAAAGTTAATAAAATTAAATTGTATCCTTAACTTTTTTATTTAAATATATCTCAACCTTAGTTCGCATGATCTGGTAACGGAATAGGATATTCCCTGGAATACTCTCTTTGTATTATGGAAGAAATGACTTTGTTTTCAATCTTTCTTTCTGCCTAGCTAAGACTACGCTCCATCGAAGCATTATGTGGGCTCGATATTATAAAGACAGCTTCTCACCCGTTTCAACCATGGCAAACTTGGCACCTGTGAGTTTTCAATGGCCACGTCCTGATCCTGGTTGGTTTTGTTTGAATGTTAATGGAACCACATCCCCATCTACAGGAATGAGTTCTGTGGGTGGTTTGATTTGGGATCATGTTGGGAATTGGATACTGAGATTCAATAAGCTGATAGGCGCAACATGCCCACTGCAGACTAAACTTTGGGCACTACTTTTGGGCCTTCGGTTTGCATGGGATAATGGTTTTAAAGTGCTTCTGGTGCAAACAGATTCTCTCGAAGCCACCAAATTGGTGAACGATTCGAACGCAAGCTCAAATACACTTTCTCTAGTTCGCGCTATTGCTAAGCTTCGTGGCAAGGCATGGATGACTAAAATTCTATGGATCCCGCGTGAAGGTAACATGGTAGCCGACGTTCTTGCTAAACATGATCTTCCCAACGAGTTTAATATGATTTCTTATGACTCACCACCACCTGCCTTGTGTTGTGGCCATCCCTTGTATAGGGCCACAACCAGGTAGATGCATCGTGGCCAGCTATTGTATGAGGCCCCATGGTTAGGTAGGTAATAAGTTGTCCTCATTTCAATCATCGTTATGTTTAGAGAAAAGAGTCTGCATTTTCATAGTTAGGGAAGAGTGTCCTCATTTCAAGCATTTCAGTGTCTACTCGGGTCATTTCTATAAAGTTATTTTCGCATATATGTAGGGGGTGGATAGTCAGCAGAGTTTGTACTGATCCACTGGTACATGTATGTATCATACACACCATCGAGGCGGCCCCTACCACCCAAGTCGATGGTGTAGGTGAGTCTTCTTTTGTAACCTGAATATTTTTTATTTAATAAAACCATTTTTTCTTTCGAGAAAGGTGGGGGTCGACTATGGGCATCCGCTATGCCCTACGGTATCGACTCATGGCTTGAGGGATTATGTTGTGGCTTAAGAACTGACACGTTGCTTGCTTTATCTTGAACAGATCAGCAGAGAACAAGGCTGACTTGGTTGGGAAGCGTCCCTTTCAAGTGTCGCACGGTATACTTGCCGAGTGAACAAAGATCTGCCGAGAACAAGGCTGACTTGGTAGGGAAGCATCCCTTTCAAGTGTTACACGGTTTACTTGTCAAGTGAACGAAGGTATGACCATGACACATGGTACCAGAGCGAGATTGATGTGAATTTAAATTTTTACGACGTTAGATTGTTGGACTCTACACCAAGCGCCCTCGTAAAAGGAGTGGGTTGGGTGAGTCACCAATGTTAAACAAAGTGAGAGTTGGTTAGAGCACGGAGGTGCCTGACTATTGTTTGTGGCACAGAGGTGCATGTGAGTTTTATAGTGGAGTTAGTGCACAGAGGTGCCTGTCGTGAACCATTATAGTGATCGAAGTATATGCAGTGCTCGATCTTTATATTGCACAGAGGTGCCAACCAGTTGAACATGGTGGGATCAGTACACAAGAGGTGACTAACGTTAACCACTATGGTTGTTTTAGTGCAAGAGGCACTTGTTTCTTAGTGCACAAGAGGTGCCAACGAGTTGAACCTAGTGGAATCAGTACACAGAGGTGAACTGACGCTAACCACTATGGTTGTTTCAGTGCAGAGGCACTTATTATTTATCGCACAGAGGTGCAAACGAGTTCAAACATAGTGTCATCAGTTCACAGAGGTGATTGATGTTATGCACTATGGTTGTTTTAGTGTAGAGGCACTCAATATGTCTTGAAGTCTTAGATGGTCATCATAGTGAAATCAGTACACAATAGGTGTCTGACGTTAATCACTACGGTTACCTCAGTATTGAGAGGTTGGCTAGTTGTAAATCGATGATGCATGCCTGGTAATCATATTGAAATCATTGCACAAAGGTGCCCGTCGTTAACCAAAATGATTATCCTAGCATGATGTCGCTCAGGAAGTAACCCACTATGGTGCTCATTTACGTTCAGCGCAGAGACACTTGTTGTGTTGAAAAGAAGAATGTTGTTGGTTTTGTGGCACAATAGTGCCTAACTTGATCAATGGGAATCTGAAAATTATTTTTTTTCCTTGGCAATGGTGCTTAGCTGTGTTTGCAGGATACAACGATGCATATTTACCTTTCAAAATGGCTAAAAGTCGAAGCAATGGGTCTGTGGATCCTGCCAAATTTGAAGAGCTGGAAGCTGCAGTAGCTGCCATGAGAACTCATATGGTCACGAGCGATCGTGTTATGGAAATTGAGGAAGCCCAAAAGTAACTGGAGGATGCCATAAAGGAACTCAGTAATGAAGCAAAAGAAGCTATGAGTGATCTTAAGAATGAGTTGGCTGAACTCAGATATCTCATCAACCTAGTACAAGTGGTCGTAGATAATTCAACTGCTGGTGACAGGGGCCAAGGTCCCCGATCCCCAACGATTTGAAGGGAATAGAGACGCCAAAGAGCTTGAGAATTTCTTATTTGACATTGAACAATACTTTCGAGTAGTGCATACGACATTAGATAAGGAAAATGTCTCCACAACCTCGATATATTTGACAGGGGATGCAAAGTTATGGTGACGGTCCAAGTTTGATGGTAATGTGTGTTCCGTCAAGACTTGGGAAGAGATGAAGAAGGAATTGGAGAACGTATTCCTCTTGGAGAATGTGGAGTATAATGCACAGAAGAAGTTGAGAGATGTCTCATACACAGGGACAGTACGTGAGTATGTGAGAGAGTTTGTCGCATTAATGTTAGACATCAAAGATATGGCCGAACAGGAAAAAATGTTCTACTTTCTTGAAGGATTCAAATTGTGGGCGAGAATAGAGATCCAGAGACAAAGACCGCAAAATGTGGCTGAGGCGATGGCTGTTGCCGAACAACTTAGTGATTACAGTGAAGGTTCCACAAAGTGTAAGGGTACACCCGCGAGTGGTGATGGCACTAGTCGGGGTAATGGAAATGGTAACAATGGAGGGAATGGTAATGTCAATGCCAATAGTACTGGTAATGGCATTGGCCATGGTAACGGTAATGGCATTGGCCATGGTAACGGTAATGGCAGTGGGATAGCGAGTTACAAAATGGCACGAGTAGAGAAACCTTCAACTTGGGGAAGCAATAGAGGACAAAATAATGATTCCTCTAGGCAAGGGCTACGTTGCTTTCTTTGTTAGGGTCCTCACCGACTGGTAGAATGTCTACAGAGGAGTACACTATCGGCGCTGAGAACTACTCCAAAAGGTTCAGACCAGTTTGACCACCAATCGAATGATAAGACGGATGAGCCAGCTAGAGTGGGTTCTATCCTTTTCTTATATTCTATGCAAACAGAACAAGACAAGGCTAGGACAGAACCAAGGAGAGGCTTGATGTATGCGGATATAGTTTTGAATGGGAAAGTCACAAAGCTTTGGTAGACAAATGGGCAGTCGACTCCTTCATTTCTCTAGAGGAAGCTGAAAGGTGCAATCTGACACTGACCAAGGATGTGGGGCGAATAAAAGCTATGAACTCTGAAGTATCAAGTATATGGGGAAGTGTAAGCAATTTAAAGACCAAGATTGGATCATGGGAGGGAAAGATTAGCTACACAGTAGTCCCTATGGATGACTTTGACGTCGTCATAGGTTTGGACTTCATGACATCTACGAAAGACATTCCGGTCCTTTCAGCGAGTTGTTTGATATTCCAAGGGGAGCAGCCAGGAGTGGCAGAGGCCAAGATTTTTCCAAAAGCTACTGGGAAGACGTTGTTAGCAATGCAGTTACATAGGGATGAAGTAGATGTTTCCTATAAGCGTGGAGCTGAAGTTTGCCAAGACGATGAGGACGTCGACAAATTAGGTGGGGAGAATGTTGTGGCTATCCCCTGTATAGGGCCACAACCGGGTAGATGCATCGTGGCCAGCTATGTATAAGGCCCCATGGTTGGGTAGGTAATAAGTTGTCCTCATTTCAATCATCGTTATGTTTAGGGAAAAGTGTCTGCATTTTCATAGTTAGGGAAGAGTGTCCTCGTTTCAAGCATTTCAATGTCTACTTGGGTCATTTCCATAAAGTTATTTCGCATGTGGACAGTCGGCAGAGTTTGGACTGATCCACTAGTACAGATATGTATCCTACACACCATTGAGGCAGCCCCTACCGCCCAAGTCGATGGTGTGGGTGAGTCTTCTTTTGTAACCCAAATATTTCTTTTATTTAATAAAACCACTTTTTTCTTCGGGAAAGGTGAGGGTCGACTATGGGGCATCAGCTATGCCCGGTATCGACTCGTGGCTTGAGGGAGATTATGTTGTGGCTTAAGAACTGACACGTTGCTTGCTTTATCTTGAACAGATCAACAGAGAACAAAGTTGACTTGGTTGGGAAGCGTCCCTTTCAAGTGTTGAACGGTATACTTGTCGAGTGAACGAAGATTTGCCGAGAACAAGGCTGACTTGGTCGGAAATCATCCCTTTCAAGTGCCGCACGGTTTACTTGTCAAGTGAACGAATGTATGGCCGTGACACCCTGCAGCCTCTACTGGATAGAGACATCTATGGCCCCCTATTGTAAGCCTAGATAATTTCTAAGGCGCTTCATTATCAATTTTAAAAAAAATGAGTGAAATTAAATGTCATTCTCGTAATTTCATCTTAATTCCATTTTAGTCTATACAAACTCAGGTCTCATTAATCGTACTATTTTCAGATTTCTGAAACAAATATATTTTATAAGATAAATATTGATTTTCAAATATAGCGAAGAGATAACTAGATCTGTATATTTCTTAAAGGAGAAAGAAGTAAATAGAAGTGAATAAATGAGTTTTAAAATTTAAATTCAAATCTCATTAAATTTTAGAAAATAAAAAATAATATGACAATTGAATAATTACCATTGGTGTTTTGCTTTCCAAATATTAAATTTAAAATTATTAGATTTAAATAAAATATATATAAATAAACCCCATTTTCAGTAGTTTATTTTTTTAAGAGAAAAAGTTTGATACACAGTCCGTGTAAATTAAAGTTTATACGTACTTTTCAAATTTAGGGGTTAGGGGTTTAGTTTAGGGGTTTAGGTTGTAGTGTTTAGAATTTGAGGTTTAGGGTTTAAGGGTTAGAGTTTAAGGTTTAGAATTTAGGGTTTAGGGTTAAAGTTTTAAATTTTAGATTTTATAGAAGGGTTGTGTAAAAATATTTTACACGGGCTGTGTATCAAAATAAAACCCCTTTTTAATTAGTAGTTTATTTAAATTTGAAAGCTTTTGAAACGGGAAATTAGGTAAAAATGGTGGTTTAATTTTTTTTTTGGAAAATAAAGTGTGTTGGAAAAAATTTAGGAATTTATGACATTTTCTACAGTGTCAGGAAGAACGCCTCCTGCAGGAAGCGTTCTCTATTTTTTTAATATTTTTTTGAACAAAAAATAATAAAAAAATAAAGAACGCCTTTGGTCCAAAAAATATTTAAAAAATAGATAATACCTCCTGTAGGACAAGTTCGAGGGCTTTTTTGATTAAAAAATATTTAAAAAATAAAAAACGCCTCATGCATGAAACGTTCTTAACCGACACTATAAAAAATATCATAGATTCCAAAATATCTCTTAATATATCCTATATACCAAATAGTCATCTCTAAATACCCATTTACCTAAAGAAACCATATTAAAAGAAAAAAAATCTTTTAAAAAATATCACATGCGCTGCGCTTGAAGTTCCCAGTGGAGACGGTGAGACTTTTTTCTTTTTGTTTGCTCGCAGAACAGGAGTCACTCTGGGACACGTGGAGAGAAGAAACTGGTCTGTTGCGACTATAAATAACGGGCAAAAATGGCAAAATGAAGCTCAGCGATAGGGTTATAGAAATAGTAATAGTTATAGATGGTATGGGGGAGCCCTTTTCCCAAAACCAACCATTTCGGTAAAGGGGAAAAGGAGGTGGAGATTGATTCAGTTACCGGCGGTCTCTAATTCGCTTGGTGCAGGTCGGGAACTGATTGGCTGCTCCTTAATATTAGATTGGATTTGGTTCTGATTTTTAACCCGGATGGCGGGCCGTGATTGGAGGAAGCACGAATCGGATCCCGCCTTGCATCAACTGAATCGGAGACCGCGGTGAGGGTTGCGTGGATCTTGCCTTTTTCTTCTCTTTTTTCAGCTTCTGATTTCAGATCTCAGGTTGGATTTAGTCTTTGTTGCTTGTTACGGTAGTTGCCTTTTTTAGCATTATTTTTATTATTACTACTTATTTGCTTCTGAATCTTTAGATTTGGGAAGTTTTTCCCTTTAAATATATAATTTGTTATTTGTTATTTTTCCTGCGACGATTCAAATGTGAAGACAATAAGCAAAAAAGAGCTGAAATTTCGTTAATCGCTCATACTTGGTTATGAAATGATGGTGTTGTGTTAGTAAAAAAACGCGTCACTTGTTGCAAATGTTTTCATTACGTCTTGGAATTTTTATGATAATTTACATTGGAATTAGTTAATTCCTATTTATTGTTGATTAAGAGTAATATCCATAAGATGCCTTAATCTTACGCGTTGGGTAGATTTCATCTAGGTTAACTTCGTTGTCAAGTCCTTTGTACAAAAGATTACTATAATAGAAAATTAAAGCTCATAATCATATTAACCCACTGTATAAGTAGAAAGAAGAAGTTGTCTAGTACTAGTTCTAACAATCTCTATTGTCTGCTGCGTTCTTACTTTAGTTTTTGTAAATATAGATATTCATTCAGGATTTGATAAATCATTTTCTACTCCTTAATTGTTTTTAAATATTTGTCTATATTTCTCTCTACTAATTTGATGCAACTGGTTTGTTGTTTATCAATTCATTTAAATACCCTTTGATGCTATTGATTATCAGTTCATTGGTTTTATGGTTTTTAAATTTCCTATAATGGCTATAAGATATTGGGACAGACTGAAACTTGTTGAATCTTGAAATTCGTTGAATTTGCATCTGAAATTGATGGATTGCATCACTGCTCAACATGTGTTCAATTCTTTTCTTCTTGTTGCTGTGTTTCCCGTGTTTATAATATCATTAAGATTTTATTTACTTTAGAAGTTGCATGCTTGAAGTTCAAAATTACTGGTATAGATTGGAATTACAACATTTTCTAGTGGAAGTGCTGGTTGTTTGATTCCTAATTACAACATCTTTGGTGTTAAACTAAAATCCCCCTCCCCTTTCTCTTTGTCGACTAGGGATTCCTGTCTCTTTTACTTTTGGCTGGTCTTTGTTGTTTGAAACAGCTTTTTTTAGAGAAGATATTTACATTTATTATCGGATCTATAATTCCTATACTTGATGGCCTTATTGGTTTCTCGTGGTTGCATAGTTTGTACTTGTTTTATGTTGACATATATTGTGATGAAAACAGACCTTTCATGTCCCATCTGTTGATATCCATCATTGGAGCCTTTTGTCAATCAATGTCTGGAGGGCACTGCAGTTCTTGCCAAATTTGTCTGTAGAATGTTTCTCTCTTTATCTAATCATGGGTTTGGCTTCAAATTTTCAACGTAACGTTTGTTCTTTTATTGTATTTCTCTTGGTGACCGAAGGTCCAAAAGCTTAGCAGTATCCTTACTATAGGTTTCTTGTCAAACTAAATTACATGTTTTACAAATTGAATATCTTAGACCGGAATGGCGGGGAGAGACGTGAACTGATGAATCGACAGTGATTTGTATCGCCTGCCTTATACCCCTTGAGAAATAAATTTAGCATTTTACAATCTTGTTTTGGCCAATATAAAGGATATTCACGTTTAAAGGTTCGGTTATCCTCGGGGCCCGAGTAAGATTGATGCAAACTTTTTACATCAAAGCATCTTAGAATAGTGAGCACAATTTATTTACCGCTCATATTGTGCTAAGAAGGTATCCATTTTGTTTGTTTGTTTTGCATGGAATTAGGATGCTTCCCCAAAATTGTTGTTGTCCTTGGTGTGGACAAATTGTGGAGTTATTAGTGTCCTTTTAGAAACAAGTAATGAAGTAACGATTTATCCTGTTTTGTGGAATGCTGGTAAAATATATTTCACTGATGCATTGTGCTGTCTTGAAATAATATCATTTTACCTTTGCTAACCTGTCCCGAGCTCTGTATTTGGAATGTTAAGCAGAGAAAAAAAACGACTCTTTCGAATGTTGAGGCGTCGTGCTTTATTTCAACTTCGAGTAAAAGCTTAACGAGAAGACCGGATGTGGTGGTACTTAATTTGCTTCGGAATTCGGTTTGGGAATCATGCGAATGAATGCCAATGCTTTGCAGGCTCAACTCTGTGAAATTGCAGCGGACCTGATTCTTTTTCGGTTTAATCTAGTTTTTAGTGATTCAGAAAATGCATTAATTATATATGTTTGTTTGCAATTTTTTTTTTTTTTTTAGTGATGGTTGCAAATATCCCTTAATTTACCCAAGTACAATAATACTACAGCAGTTGATGCAGTCAGTTGGCTGTGTAGTGTGTACCATTAGAATTATTTGTTAGAAAAACGATAATTTTGAAATTTTGAATGAGAAATTGATTTAAATGTTGTTAAGAAAAAATGTTGAATTAAATTTTGGTTAGTAAATGTACAAAAATGTCGGTGTGATCTTTTGTAGGCTTACGGATATATTAACCAAATATTTTTTCAGAAACAGCATCTCTTTTTCAATTATATTTTAAAATTAAAAGAAATATTAAAATTTTCCTTCATTCATATAGTAATTTTAAAAGCTGTTCTTTAAAAATTCATTAATTCACAAATAATAAATATTCTATTAGGTTAAAAAATTGTCTTTTATGAAATTTTTATAAATAGCGTTTAAATCTTTTAGGTTTTACACAATTAAAAAAATATTGAGATTTTTTTATTATTTTACTTGTGATTTTTTAAAGTAGTTTTTGATGATAAAAGAAGAGAATGTTATAGTTCTTGACTTCTGTACTTGTGCTATTGTGGCTGATTTTCTAGTTGTATTTTGGGAGATAAAATACCGAAAATCTCATGCACAAAGGAATGATAGGAAATTTGTCATAAAAAATTGTGCAATTATAAGTCTCAACTCGTTCCCAATCGGTTTAATTTTAGATATGTTGTATCTATATTTCTTATTATGTTCATTTAATATTTTAATATAATATTATATTTTACTGATTATATTAATTTTTGGATTAACGATTTTTTAACAATCTTAAGATAGATCTTATGATTATATCTAAGATGATTATATTACCGTAACCAACAAGAATAGTATTTATCCAGAAAATTGTTTGCTGGGATCAAGGTATATATGACCGGGCATATGCATAGCATGTAATATACTTTTATAAGCATTTTTTTAATTGCATCTTGCGTAATTAAGGTTATATGCATAGCATTTAATATGCTTTCATATGCCTAGTATTTAATTGCATTTAATATGCAATTAACGTTATATGCCTATAGGAACATGTATTAATCCCTAACGTGCTTATTTCTTGGGATTAAGTAAAAAAAATCAATCCATGAAATTAGGTAAAGATATTTATAATATCTTTTTGTCGTACTATACTCTCTTTGGAAGATTTTAATTCAAAATGAACAGAATTCGGTGATTGATCAAGTTTGTTTATGTTAGCTTACGGAATGAAATTGTCCACCTTCCTTCCGGTTTTCTTGTTTATTTGATTTCTTGTTGAAATCATTTTTTTTTTGTCTTGTATTTATGAGTGGTGCAGAATCTATTGGCGCTTCTTTTGAAAAGTAGGCGCTAATGGAAATCAAAAGCAATAAACAGGAAATGGGTGTTGCCTTACTTCATGGTATTAAAATCATAATTTAAGGGGCATTATTAAGGTAATCCATAAATATTTGCCTTTAATATAATATGAAATATGGCAATACTAAAACCATATATGCCAATTTTCTTGAAAGAATATAATAAATAAATACATGTGCTCATGTATTATGATAATTTTAATACCTTTAAATATGGTATTATTATGGTAATATTCATAGTGTTATTATTTTATAATTTTAACCTTTTAATATGGAATATTAAGTATGACATGAAACGGAATATATTGTGTCATAATAATAAATATTAAATGTGATAATTATTATTCTATGTGTCTTGGAAATATTGTGGTTTATTATTCTCGTACTAATAATTTCCTTTGAGAAATTTTATAGGGACGAATATAATATCCAAACGAAATCTTAATTTTTTGGAAACTAAGATCTAATAAATAAATTTGTTTTGGGGAATTTAATTCATGTCGTTTTAACATGTTTACTTGGTCTCCTTTCCAAACGAAAATCAATGATCTTTATCAGTTTATAAAGTGAGATCTAGTAAATAAATTTGTTTTTAGGAATTTAATTCATGATGTTTTAATAGGTTTACTTGATCTCCTTTCAAATAAAGTGGACAAATATATTCTAACAGAATTTGTTATTGGAAGTACCATTGGTTACTGAATCCAAAGCATTGATTCCGATCGAGGTCTTGAATCAAAGCATTGAAAAACTTTGTATTTCTATGTCGAAACTATATTCTTAAAGTCTTATCTGATGCACTTTACGAAGTGTACATTGTTTAAAAATGGTTAAAGAATTGTGAGGGTCGTTGGATCATAAATACAAAATGAAAGATGTCGGTGCTAAGAAATTCTTAGTTATTAAATTCTTAATTTTGTAATGATTGATTCCAAATTATTGTGAATCAACGGCAGTGACTTTAATTGATCACTCATGATATTCTCGCAAAACGAATGTTTATAAGTGAGTTCATTAAGGCGTTAGTTATTTGAAAAATTAACCATTGTTTGGAATGACTTCAAAAACTTCCTTAACCATAAGAGAATGAGATTCATAAACGGATTATTGAAAGACAATATTAGAGTACATGTCTAGGATTGATTCTTTAAAAGACTTGGCATTTAAGCGTGCCTAGTGCACCACCTCTCTTTTCATAAGTTACCTACTTGATTCACTACTCATTATTGCTCTTTCTATTAGACCATGTGAACTTTTGTTTCGGGTTTTTAGTTTACTAAAATCCTGTTGTCTAACAAAACTTAGAATTTGTGTTTGTTTTTTGTTTTAGTTTCAAACTAAATTCCTAAGGATTAACAAGTTTATAATTTTCTATTTATGGTTTGTGACTATGAGCCACAATGAAAAATCAGTGAAATTCATTGTAGAAAATTTCAAAACGTGACAACAAAAGATATTGTCTATTGGACCATGTTGAACCTGATCAAATATTTGAAGAATGACCATCCTATTGTTAGAAAGGGTATCATAAATATTGTTACTATATTCAAATGTTGCTAAGACAAATATTATTATGACAAATATTGCCAAGACAAACATAGTGAAAGTCCCAAAAAAACTTCAAATCGCAAATTAGGTAGTATGTCCAAGAAACAAAATTTCATAGGAAATACTTCAATTTCCCTAAGATGGAGAATAAGGCTTTAAACTGGAGACTTTTAAATGAGGTCAATGTTATGACAAAACATTGGCGTAACAATTGACATTGCAAACTATTGTTTGAAGCAATACATTTCGTACCTTCATTGATGATAACACTAAATAATGCTATGTGAATTTGCTTAAAATTAAAAATAAAGCTATAGAGAAATTATTCTCTATAAGCATGATGTTGAAACCCAAACTTAATAAAAGGATCAAGATGGGGAGAAGCTCTATATGAGTAAAGTTGGTACTATAATTTTGAAGATGACTCCTAAAAAAATTAAGCTTCAAAAGTGCCTAACATGTGGGAGACTGTTCTATCAACTAATTACCTTTTAAATAAGATTTCCTACAATAAAAGAGACAATATACCATATGAGTTATGGAAGGAAGTAAAACCTTCCTACAACAACTTGAAAATTTAGGTATCTTGTAAAGGTAATGTTCCCATTATCGAAGTAAATGGAAAATAAGTTTCAAAACGATGGACTGTGTTTTCATTGGCTATGTAAACAATAGCAACACATATCAATTTCTTGTGTACGAATAAAAAAAACTCTAAGATTCACAAGAATATGATAATTGAATCAAATAATGCCTACTTTTTTGAAAATATAATTTATTATATAACTAGGGAAGTTGATCCAAGTTTAATTAAATGAACTTTAGAGATTATCAATGAATATAGTCCAAACGTTCAACAAAAGGTTGAAACTAAGATATTGTCATGATGGCAAATAAGTGTGACAAATGTGTGTATAACAAAACTATCGACATCAAGATATATGATCCTATGTTGATGACATACTCATTGTTATAAGTAACAATGAAATGGTAAACATACCAAAAATATGTCAAATTCGAGATTGAAATGAAAAATATGAGATCGACTAATTTGATTTTGAGCATCCAAATCTAATGATTGTCTGATGGTCTCACATTGACATAGTCACACTACGTGGGCAAGAGAAGTTTGACAAGGATGTTTTCGGCATAGCCTCCAATGAATACAATTCAACATCTGTCCGACTATTGACTAAATGGAATATGCAAAGGTCATAGACAATATGAATGAACTGCACTAGACCAGATATTGCTTTCACTGTAAGTAGTTTAAGCAGATTCACAACCAATCCAAGGTCAAACCTCTGGAAAACGATTGTTAAAGTATTAAGATATCTCATATATACTCAAGACTATGAAATGCATTATTCCAAAGATCATGCTATTTAAAAGGATTCGTCGATGCCAGATGGATATATGATATTCAAGATACCAAAGGCACAAGTGAATATGTTTCACATTGAAAAGAAGAGTTATGTCATGGAATTACTCAAGACAAACATTTACAACCAGATCCACAATTGAATATGATTTTGTATCTCTAGACAAGTCTAGAGAAGAAGCCAAATGGTTTCAGAATTTCTTGGAGGATATTCCTAAATGGCCAAAGTATATGCCCACAATATTCATAAATTGGTAGAGCATAGAGCTTTATGTATAATGGTAAGTCGAGACATGTGTCATCGACATAATACCATTAAATAGCCGATCTCAAATTGAGTTATATCTATTGATTTTGTAAGATCAAAAGATAATGTTGTGGATCTGCTAACCGAACGGTTAAATCGAGATTAAGTTGAGAAACATCAAAAGGAATGTGACTATAGCCCATGAAAATTTAAGGCACTATGTGAAGGAAAACCCTACCTAGTTGACTAGAGATCCTAAGATCTAGGTTCAAAGAGACAACCTAAATGCATAGACCTTGTGCGGTCACTATTTGGGTACTTATCCCCAGGTCCGTTCCTATGATGTAAACAATGATCAAAGTGGAATAGGCTAAGCAAAGCTTTTAATGATCATTGTGTGCTTTGGTGAGACAAGCAACACACGTCACCTATGTGAGAGTGAAGTAGGGCCACTTTAAGGAGACTATTAAGCATAATTCTTTCAAACTCTTGCAGAACCATGCGATGTTCACAGCCATATGGACATACACATGAGAACTGATACTTTTTTAGAGAGGTAGTTGTGTGAAGTATATCATCATTTACACAAACAACATAACAGTTCAAGGACATCACGTCTACTTGTTAACTAGTAAAGTAAATATAATTTCACAAGAGAAGGTTCAAAGGAGGAAACATACTTATCCTATGCAGCTATTGATCGTAGATTCTATCACCACATCGAGTTAAAATATTTTTGATTAAATGATCAATTTTATTCATGTGGGGTATTGTTGAAAAAAACCATAATTTTGGATCTTTGAATGAGAAATTGATCCAAACGTTGTTAAGGAAAAATGTAGAACCAAATGTTGGTTAGTAATTGTGCAACGATGCATAACGTGAGTAACATGAATTTCTGGACCAGTCTGTCCCTCTATGGGTTTGTGGATATTTTAACCCAAATATTTTCTCAAAAAGAGCATATCTTTTCCAATTATGTTTTGGAATTAAAAGATAAATATTAAAAGCTTCTGTAATTCATATATAATTTTAGAAATTGTTCTTAAAGGCTCATTAATTCTCAAATCATAAATGATCTAGTAGGTCAAAAGTTTCTTTTATACCCCTCGTAAAACTCCTATAAATAGAGTGTAAACCTTATAGGTTTTGCACAACTCAAAAAACACAGAGAATTTTCGATTGTTTTACTCTATGACTTTCAAAAGTAGCTTTTGGTGATAGGAGAAGACAATGTTATAGTTCGTCATCTCTGCAGTTCAGCTACTGTAGCTAATCATCTAATTGTTTTAACTTGGGAGACAGATGACCAAAAATCTCAAGCACCAAGGAGTGACTGAAAATCTGTCTTAAGGAAACTATGTAGCTACAGACCTCAACTCGTTCCCAATCGGTTTGATTTTAGATATGTTGTATCTATATTTCTTATTCTATTCGTTTAGTATTTCAATATAATATTTATATTTATATATATATATAAATAATATAATAAAAAACCATTCATTTAAGGATCAAACATATGTTCAATAAAATTTATACATAATTTTTGTATAATTGTATCTATAACCATTCTTTTTTTAGCAATGGCATCTAAATTTTATTAAAAAACAATGAAAGGTATACGATAAGCCGAACTTTGGAAGAGAGGA
Source organism: Hibiscus mutabilis (assembly GCA_019671005.1). Taxonomy (NCBI): domain Eukaryota; kingdom Viridiplantae; phylum Streptophyta; class Magnoliopsida; order Malvales; family Malvaceae; genus Hibiscus; species Hibiscus mutabilis. The sequence goes on from CM033719.1 coordinate 49,855,844, forward strand.
AATGATGAGTAGAGAATGAAATTTTTTATTAAATGTAGTGGTGAAGAATCTTAACACTATTATAATCTATAAACTAAAAAATAATAATTCACTGTTTCCTAAGAATAAATCTCAGCCAATATATAATAATACCTTGGACTCTTATTTGCTGGAAAATGAAGCTAAATCCCTAAAAATCAACCTAATATTTGTGGAAGACATGAGACAGTTGTGATTCCTCTTCAGTGCCATGTAGATTGTCGGGAACATGTAGGCCAAGTAGTTGAGAAAGAAATTAGTCTTCCACGATTTTCTCCTTGTACCTTTATTTTCCACTTTCTCCTAGAATACATTTGCAAAGGTGGAATCGTATCAGTACTTCCCCCTAAAAATTTGACTTTTCTTGAAGGCGAAATAAAAGGAATTATCCAACAGAAGATCATAGTTTTCCCAGCTAGCTTCTTCAAGTGGTCGGTCGTCCTATTGAACTAATAGTTCTAGAGTAGAAACTCCTGCTACCTTAATCCAACGATGTGACAATATTTTAGGAGGAGATAAAATCAGTTCCAATAAGAAATAATAGGGGGAGCTGGTGGACAAGCTGTTGTTTAGCCAAGAGTGGGACATAGTAGGGAAACATGAAACATTGGTGAACTTTAGATGAAGCCGACAGTTCCAATTCATAAGAAGCTTGTCTGATACGCTTGAGAACTTTGTAGGGTCCAAAAAAATCAAGGAGAAAGTTTCTCATATCACCGTTTAGCAAGAATGTGTTGACGATATGGTTAGACATGTAATAAGATAGAGTTACCCACGTCAAAACTCAATTCCCTATGGTTCAAATCAGCTTGTGCCTTCATGCGCGATTGAGCCTTTAAGAGATTAGCTTTTATCATCTTGCTGAAGTAGCTGAGCTTCAAGCTCTGTATTGTGTGTTTCACCTTGTACAAAGGGATGGAGTGGTGGAGGTTCTCACCCATATATGATCTTGAAAGGTGTAGTTTCTGTTTAAGTGTGAAGACCAATTTTGAAGGAATATTTAGTCCAAGGAGAAACAAACTCCATGTTGTAGGTTGTTCATGAGTAAAGCATCGTAACTAGGCCTCTAACACCTATTGACCACCTTAGTTTGGCCATCCTATTATGGGTTGTAAGGTGTCCCCATCTGCAAAAACGTTTTGCTCAGCCTAAAAAGTTACTGCCAAAAAGTGCTAAGAAATATTTCATCTCAATCAGAGAGGAAAGATCTTGGAATACCATGAAGTCGAGAATGTTCATACGAAAAATTGTACCAGCAATTTTTGCAGTAAAATGATGTAATAATGGTATAAAATGAGAGCATTTACCGAGGCGATCTACAACCACTAAAATCGTATCAAACTTTCTGGATTTAGAAAGGTCGACAATGAAATCTAGAGAAATATTTTTCCATATTCGTTTTAGTATAAGCAAAGGTTGCAAAAGAGCGGTAAGCGCTAAAGTATGATATTTGGTTTTCTGGCATATTAGACAATGTTGAACATAATGCTTCACATCTTGTTTCAAATTTGGCCAGAAAAAGTTTGAAGAATAGCCTTTTCAAAGTCTTAAAACCTCCTCCATGACCCGCATACAAAGAATCGTGAGACTCTAATAGAAGCTTCTGCCTCAATGAGGCATTGAAAGGAATTGCCAAGCAATTCTTGTAATATAGTTTCTGGTCAACCGCATGGAAACATGGATGAGAAGTGGGATATTCGGACAAAGACTCTATAATTGCGCTAATATGAGGGCCCATCTGAAAAACAGTTTGTAAATTTATAAGGTCAAATGATATTGCATGGCTAAAGCAAAAAAAATCTGCATATTAAAGATGACGAGAGAGTGCATCAGCTCCTTTGTTTTCTTTCCCAGCCTTAGAAATGATGGATAGGTCAAATGGCGATAGCTTCATAAGCAAACGTTGTTGAGCGGTAATAGTAACCCTTTACTCTAAAAGAAATTTCAGACTGTAATGGTTGATTTTGATGAAGAAATAACATCCCTAAAGGTAGTGCTTCCATTTTTGTAAAGCCAAGACAAGAGCCAATAATTCACGACCATAAGTAGACTTCAAATGAATAGACAAGGAGAAACCCTTACTAAAATAAGCTACATGATGATCTTGTTGAAGCATTATGGCACCAATTCCATAGAATAAAACATTGAATGGTTAAGTGAAATCATGCAAGCGTAAGACATGTACTAAAATTAGAGCCATTTGAAGTCGTTGGAAAGCTTTGTCAGATGTAGGTGAACACCATAATGTATTTTTATTGGTGAGATTAGTTAATGGACAAGCAATAGCACCATAATTTTGCATAAATTGATGATAATATCATGTTAAGCCCAAGAACCCACATAATTCCTTCACATTCAATGGCGCATGCCAAGCTTGAATAGCCTGAGTTTTTATCTAAATCAACCTTAAGATCTATTCGAAGATTTTGTTTGCATTTGCCCAAATAAGCAGTTTGAAACTTAGCAAAAAATTAATTTTTTCAAAGAAGCTCAAGAGCCATTCGGAGATGTTTGTGTTGCTTAATTGAGGCAATATAGATGAGAATGTCATCAAAGAAGACCAAAATAAATTTTTTGAGATGTGGTCGGAAAAAATCATTCATTGTACTTAGAAGGCTAATGAGGCGTTGGTAAGGCCAAATGGCATTACAACAAACTCATAATGGCCTAAATGAGTCCGAAAAGCTGTTCTGGCAATATTAGTGAGATTGACTTGGATTTGATGATATCTCGAGCGCAAGTTAATTTTGGAGAAAAATGAATGCACCGTGTAACTCATTGAGAAGCTCGTCTATATTAGGTATATGGTATTTGTCAGGTATGATTATTTGGTTCAAGGATCTGTAATCTACGCACATTTGTCAAGTATTGTCTTTTTTCTTGACTAAAAAAACATGGTTGGCATAAGGGCTGGAGCTTGGGCAAATAAAATCTGAAGCAAGTAAGTTTGTAACCTAATTTTCAATTTCAGATTTTTGGTAATATAGATATCGGTAAGGCATGATGTTTGGTGGTTTGAGATTTGGGACAAGGGGTACAGAATGGGAATGCGAACAAAAAGGAAGAAGTATTTTGGGTTCCTTGAAAATAACCGTAAATTCATAAAACAATGTTTGGAGTACCTGATTTTAGGTAGGAAAAGGTACTTGTAGTGAGTTCCTCCATGGACAAATATTGGAACGAAACATCTTATGATTTGTTTGTCACTCCCTGCAGCTTGAATTTCTTTCCATTTAACTCAAAAATTAGAAAAATCTCATTCCAATTAACTTGCATAATGTTGAGTGACACAAGCCATTGTATACCCAAAACAAGATTAACACCTCCACTTTTAAACAGAAAGTAATTTTGTATAATTTTGAATCCTGGTAGTTGTACCTCAATCTCGCGACAAATGCAATTGCAACGTATCACATCCCGATTTCCTATCTAAACCCCAAATAGAGGAATACACTATACTAGAAATTTGAGGCCTTTGACAATAACTTCATCCATAAAAGTATAATTTCAACCATTGTCCACCAGAATAAGAACCTCTTTGTTGTTGATAATTCCCTTCAACTTCATCGCGGTGCCAATTGATTTATCTAGAATTGCTTGGAAACTAATTTCCACAAGATCATCATGTACTACATCATTAAACTCGTCTTCATGATCAGTGTTTTCATCCTCTCCAACCTCTTCGTCTTCGTGTGTAAGCTCCAACAAAGAGAAAAATACTTATTTTGCATCAGTGACCATGACTAAAGTTCTCGTTGCAACGGAATCATAAACCTTTAAAAAATGGATTTTGTCGTTCAACAACCCATGGGCATGATGTTTTGGGTGAGTGGTTTACTGGGATGGTATTGTGTGGGTACGTATAGTTGTTTGGAAATTATTACCAGTGGATTGGTTTTCACATGGAAAAAGAGGACATGTGTTGATTTTGAGGTGAATATGTGAGGAAGAGCACCAACTAGATCCCCTGGACGTATTGTTTCGGCCTAATTTGGACTTAAATTCTATAGCCAAACTCATAGCTACCTAATGCGTGGTTTATGTATCTTACATCAGCTTTAAGGTCATCTCGTAACCCATGAAGGAAAACGCCCAACAAACAATGATATGGCTAATTTGATACTCTTGTAGATCTTCTTGCAAACTCTAGTCTATACTCTTTAATTGTCCTTGTTTGACGGATATCACATAAATATTTATCTAGATTTGGAACTCAGTAGGACCATAATTTTCTTGAAATGCCTTAACTAACACGTCCCATAAAATTAAAGTCTATTCATTGTTGAGCCACGAGAACAAGTCTAGTGCATCCTTTTCAAGATACATTACAACTATGTACACCTTCAATTTATCCAGTGTCTGATAGTGACGAAAATATTTTTCTGTTTTTAAGAATCCACCCTTAAGGATCTCTACCCTCAAATTTTGAAAAATTCATCTTCGTATATGGACGTTCCTAAAATTTTTGATGCGACAATGGATTGTGAGCAATTTTTTTTTTCAACTTCTAACCAAGCAAATCATCAAAGCTCTCTTGTACTGGTAGAGCATTCCTTTGCCTCTATTAGGTAACTCTAGAATGAAGTCCAAATGCGGTGCATTCTTGGGCCCAACTTTAAGAGCTATTACATCTGCCCATAAATCATCAATAACATTTAGCCGAGAAACAATTAACGCAAGTTGTAAGGTAATGGGGTCATTATTTGGGTTGTCGGATTGTGAGATGGGTACGCTTGGATCGGTTGGGGGTTGAATGGTTGGTCGTGAGAAATGATGTTGCGATTTTTTGCCATTTCAAATCAAACCTTGCTCAAATACCAAAAAATGATAGGGGTCGAATGTTGAAAGAAAAGAAATGATGAGAAGAGAACGATAAATTTTATTAAATGTAGTAGTGAAGAGTCTTAACACTATTACAATAAATAAATTAAAGGAATTCAAATAATAATTCATTGTTTCCTAAGAATAAATCCCAACAAATATATAATAATAGCTTGGACTCTTATTTGCTGAAAAATAAAGCTAAATCCCTAAAAATTAGCCTAATATATGTGGGAGACGTGAGGCAATTGTGTTTCCTTTTCAATGCTGTGTAAATTGTGGGAAACATGTAGGCCAAGTAGTTGAGAAAGCTAGAATTGGTCTTCCACAATCTGCTCCTTGTCACGTGCCTTTGCTTTCCACTTTCTCCTAGAATAAGTGAGGAAAGGTTGAACCGTATCAATATAAAAAATACAACGCACCCAAAAAGAGAAAAATGGGGACTTAGTCCACCAAAATGTTCATACAAAAATAAATATGAAACCTAAAGGTGCAAAAAAAAAAGCAATCATTCCCTTGAGATTGGTATATATCATCTAAGAATCTAAAAACCTTCATGAATCCCATTGTCACTATCCGAGTGGAAATCGGGTGGGGCGGAGACGATTTTGCATTCCTCACTCTGTCCCCAACACTTGGAGTTACAGTTTCGAGTAATGTCCATTAAATGCTTCAGGGATTTTTTCATCCCCATACCCTCCTCGCTCGTATCCCTGCGGTTTTCGAAGAATCCCCATACCAAAAAAATAAACAAAATTACTATTTTACTGACCAAAATAAATGACCAATTCAGTTCAAAATATAAAGTTTGGATACTTCGATTGGAAGCAGTTACGAGATGATGAAGATTGAAAGGGTATTGTATTGGGGAAGATTTAGATGAGGGTTTTAGCTTATATCTAAAAACTAAGATAGAAACATGTTGACAAAATTTGTGTGTGGCTAGGTTTGAGAGAAAGTTGAAGTGATAATAATATAGTTGGTTTTTTTTATTAAGATATATATCAGGGGTATATAGATAAATAAGTATATATTTTTTAAAAATCTTGTACAATATCGGGATCCTTGCGGATATTTTTTTGGGGATCTCCAAGATTAATTATACGGTTACGGTTTGGTTATCCCCACGGTTCAGATATAGCAATCCTTGTCCCCATCCCCATTTGGGATTTGTTGATAAAACTTCCATCGTCTTTGTCCTAGTTGGTGAAGATTTTAGTTATTCCCCATCCTATCGATTCAGATCCCCACGGTTTTCGAATATTCCCCACCCAATTCCCACCCCTAAACGAGACGCTTTAAAAAGTGAAAAAAGAGTGGTGATCAGACCAAACTATCAGGCTGATTGCTTCGCTACACAGTTTTGATTATATTGACAAACAACCACCAAAAGGGATCAAACTTTCTATGAACACTGATAGATCCAAATCAAAAAATAAGCGCCGTGAGGTATCTAAACTAGCACCAAACAACCGCTACAATTTACAGAAATCATGCCAAATAGTAGAGGAGAAGTACCACAAAAGCAAAAGAAAACGTGCAACAAAATTAGAGAAAAAGCGTGCCACAAGAACATAAATTCTTATTAAAAATTGAAAAAACTTGAGAAAAATAAAAATAAAAATAAAATTATGAGAAAGCAAGTGAAATAATGAATACCGGTGATCGACAACTAGCATTAGGGTCGGTGTCACCGTCGATCAAGCAAAAAGAATGAAAGAAAACTAGGGCGAGAAAATTAGGTTAAAAACCTTGTGATGCTAGTAAATAAGAGTGTTATATCTAATATCTATAACCATTCTTGAATAATATTAAAAGTATAATTTGTAATTTATATTTTCTTTTATTTATATCATGTTGTGACAAAATTTAGTTCAATAAAATAATAATATCATCCTAAATATATTTGTTGAGGTGAATGAATTTTTCATATCAATGTTGTCTACCGTAATGAATTTCGCCAAAATTGATATTCTTTTTTTTCTCTTGTACTTTTTGGGCCTGTTTTCTTGTAAAACAAAAGCTCATCCAAACATTATAAATCAACCTAACTTTTTCTTTTATCTGATCTCTATTGTTCATTCTATATTGTCATCAAAGCGAATTACATTATTTTTCTTGTCAAACGAAATCTTCTCATTGTTGAAATTCATAATCAAAGCCCTAGATCTACCTTAATTTAGTAAGTTTTTTTTTTCTCTCGATTGTTGATTTTATTTGGTTTGGATTTTAGTCGTTTGGTTTGGGTTTTTAAATGATGATTAGCGAATGTATAATAACAATTGTGAAGAAACAACCAACGAAATATGGTGATGACAATAAGGGGTTGTTATGGTTTATGGGTAATGGGGATAATAAATGATGGTGATAGAGGATGATATGATGGTGGATTAAGGATTTGTTGTGAATATTAATTGGAAGTAAATTTCAATGTATTGATCGCTGATGGATTCATAAATTAAAAAATGGGGTTCAAAATAAAATTTTCACCAAATGAGTATTGTCACGAAGGACCAGCCCATGACCGAGACATACTCACACTAGGGGGAACAAACTAACACACCATATGCTGCCCAAGACCAAGGGGCCCAAACTAGCACACTCCATACCACCCAAGAGGTTTTGATCAAGCTTTTGCGATAGAGTAGCGCAACATGAAAACCCCTTGGTGAAGGTGGATGACAAAATTGGTTTGGTTGAATAGAGATGGCGTGATGGTAGTTGAAGGATACTTTTTCCTCGGCACCTTCTTGATCGTAATTAACCAAGCAAGCAACCACAAGCGGCTCTAACCCACCCTCCTAGATGCAATTACCTAGGCAAGCAAGAGTTTGAAGATGATCTCCAAAGATCTTCAAGAAATCTTGTTGAAACAAATTCTAAAGAAAAAAACACAAGATGAACAAATCTTGCAACAAATCACTTAGAGAGAGTTTTCAATATTATTGATCAAAACAAAAGTGTCTTGTTTACAAAAGAAAAGAGCTTATTTATAGGCTAGTAAAATCCTAAAACAAAAGGAAAATACAAAGAATTGTATTTGAACTAAACTATAAAACTAATAAAATAAAATAAACCCTAATTTATCTAAATCTCTTAATAAAATTAATTAAATTGTAACCTTCTCGACCCGGCCTAGACGTCTGACTGAACCGAATGAGCTACATTGGGTTTGCCGAGACAAATTGGAGGAAGATTACGACAACCGGTCCATTTTTTCCTTTTATCTTGTCTAGATGCATATTATTAATCCTAAGTGTACAAGCTTGCAACGGATGAATTTACAAAGAAAACAGACCACGAAAAGGCAGCCAATTGCACACAATACGTTTTAGGGACCAAAATGTAAAATTGGTAAATTCAAGGACCATTACTGAAATTAGGATTACCAATCCTCAATTAGTTAGATTACATGCTTGCATGCCAATTCTCAGCTCAAACCGACCATTCAAACCCATTTAATTGCATGTATAACGTTCAGGGACTAAAACGAATAACTCAGAAACCTTACAGACAACCAAATAACTAAATTAACCGCATATCGTACCAGTACGCGTGTAGGTGATTCGGTACGCCTGGTCAATTTACAAAACTCAGATTCTAGTAGCTCAAAACTGTACCAAAACACTTTCCGAGTATCGAAATGCTAAGCCTAAAATAGCTTTCCTGTGTCGAAACACCTCATCGCGTATCGAAACACTATGCCTGAAATGGCTTTCCCATATCGAAACTCTTCCTCGCATACCGAAATGCTATGCTTGAAATGGCTTACCCATATCGAAACACTTCCTCGCATACCGAAACGCTATGCCTAAAATGGCCTAGTCGTACCAGTACGAGGAGACGCGTTCCGATATGCCTAGACCTGAAACGTCCACTTTTGCTGGTTCAAGTTATGTTTATGGATTCCGAACCACTTAATCATGCCTCAAACATTCATACAACATTTCCAAGGATTGATCCTAACCATAATTTCACATAATCATCCTCAATTCATGGCAATCATACTTTAAAGGTAAACTATAGGCATGCTCCCTAAAACCACATTTACCGAAACACTCATTTACACACTTTCCAGCATAAACAACATACCAACATGTCTTCAGAACCATTAACAACCTGCTTGAATCAACAAATCATGGCAATCAACCAATACTAATTAAATGCATACATAAGCAAACACTTAGCATCAACCTGTAACCCCCTCGACCCGGCCTAGAAGCCTGACCGAACTGAGAGTGCTACATTAGGTTTGCCGAAGCAAACCGGAGAAAGGTTACGAAAAGTCAGTCCATTTTTTATTTTATCTTATCTATATGCAAACTAATATTCCTACATGATCATACTCACAGCGGGTAAGTTCTCAAATGAAACGAGCCACAAAAGAACAATCAATCGCATCATAATATTAATTGAGGACTAAAACATAAATACTTTAAATTACAAAACCAAAATTAAATTTAAGGTTACCAATCCTCAATTAGTCCATTCACATGCCAACATGATAAATTCCAGATCAAATTAATCATTCCAACTCATACAATTGCATTCCCAAGACTTAAGGACCAAAATGAAAGAACCAGAAACTTTCAAGATTCCAAATTAACCAACTTAACAGTACTCGTACCGGTACGCGTACTTGTGTTTTAATACGCCTATACATTCTCAAAAACTAGGATTCCAGTAGCTAAAATCCGTATCAAAATGCTTGTTCGCGATCGGTACGTCTGGCAAAAATGCCTATGGCCGTATCTGTAACCCTCTTGACCCGACCTAGACGCCCAACCGAACCAAGAAGGTTATATTAGGTTTGCTGTAGCAAACTGAAGAGATACAACCAAACCCGGTCCATTTTTTTCTTTTTATCTTATCTAGATGCCAATTGTTAATCCTACATGTTCATATAAACATCAGGTGCAACCCCAACTCAATCGGGCATCAATTTGACATCCAATTGATCACATTTGCAATTTAGGGACCAAATTGCAAATACAGAGAATTTTAGGATTGAAGCTCATTTTTAAGTTACCAATCTTTAATTAGTCAAGTTCCGAACTTCCATCTCATATTTCAGCTCAAACTGATTATTCTACCATACATAATAGCTTCGGCAAAAATTATGGACTAAAAAACAAAGAAAACAAAATTGCCCAAAATGGCATAAACAGGAAAAACATCCATCTGTATCGAAACGGGTAAGCCTATACCGATATGGTTTAAAACACACCGTTTCGATACACCATCAAGCTGTTGCGATACACCTAACTAAAATACCAAACTTTTGAAATATTTTAAACCGTACCGATACGGTTCCTTAGGTGTTTCGATACGTGGGTTCGAGTTACAAAAGTGAATTTCAGAGGCTAAAACTCGTATAAAACGCCCATCCTCGTATCGGTACACCAGGCCAAATTTGCCTAGGCATATCGAAACGCACCAGACCCATACCGATCCCACAAGCTTGAATTGCCTAGCCGTATCAATACGGTCCCCAACGTATCGGTACGCCTGGGCCTGTAATGTCACATTTGGCTGATTTTTCATTCCGAAAGCATACTCAAACCACTCCAACATGCTTTAAACATAGTACTAACATGTTAAACATATCTCACGCCAACTAGCATCACCTATCTAACAACACAACGAGAACTTATGCATCAATGAGGAAATCTATAGGCATGCTTCCTATATGCATCCAACCAACATATCAAAAAGGTAAACCATCATCAAAAAACAATCCTTAAAGGCCATTTACAACCCAAGAGAAATTAAAGAAACATGCTCAAACAGGGAGTTCCACAAAACATCTCCCAAAACAAAACAAGTACCCCATTGCCATTATTCATTATAGTCTAAACCAAAACATACTTTGGTAACAAGTCTTGCCAAGATCCCCTTACTTCTAGCTACCTTCCAAGACCTCAATTATCTGCATTGATGGACAATGAGAGAGTAAACACACAAGGCTTAGTGAGGAGAGCTCTAAAACAAACACCATCAATGTATTTAAAAACCATTTAGTTAACATCATCCTTTAAAACATCATCATCATGCCCCTTTTTAAACATGCACTTTATATCAATTAAAACAGCATATTAAACCATATGCTACATGTATCATTATTCCACAGCAATTTACATTGCTAACCCTCCACTTCCCATGCATTACTACCAAATGCAAAGCTTAAGGAGAAACATGTATAAACCGCATTATACAACATACACATTCCAATGATACATTAACAATTATATTGGCTTTCAAGTGATCGTTAACAAGTTCAATAACAAAAGAGTTCATTGGATACACGGATTCAACAAGTGTTAACCCAACACTTCAAGCCATCTCAACCGGAATAGCGATACAATCACAATCGCGGTACATTAACAACCAGGTATAATAACAACTGGGTACCATAACAACCCACGTGGACATCCGCCCCAATCATCGGTTAGACGCTTAATCCACTAACGAGAGTATCGGTACTATTTAACCCCTCTACCGTTAGGGTACTTGGATGGAGTATTCGGCACGCCGTATAAACCCCTCAATATCCAAGGCGACTTATTTACAGTGCACTCAATCTTATGGCCGGCCAACTATATCCGATAACAATTTTAAAACCACATCACTTGCCAATATAATTAACCAAATAACATTTACCTTACTGTTTTTAACAAGCATTAAACCATGCCATTTATCCAAAGCAAAAACCATGCTTTAAAACACAAGTATAAACCATACTTACAAGGATCAGTTACCATGTGCATCCTTCAGCAAAACATGCTTAAAAACAATATATCCAATTCTTCAAAACACGTTTAAACAGTAGGTAACATGTAAATCAAAACAAGTGCATAAAACCATTTCAAACTAGCACGAACGAGAGAGGAAACCACTTTATACTTACTTCCGAGTCTAGGTAAGCTTTTCAAGCTATACCTTAAATCCCAAAACTCTGTTCCTATAACATCAAAATGCTTTAAACCACGTTTTCACTCACCGATACGCGAAACCTCGATTCGCCAACACGAAATCAAGAATCTGAAACCTCCAACGCTTCTCCAATCACTTCCGGATCAACCTCCCCTACTTTTACCACAAAAAACAGAGGATTAATGCATCATAATGCATTCTAAACACAACAGCTACAATCCTTCTCGGATTCCCAAAAAACCTTCACAATTAACCTTCCACAACAACCGAAAACATAACCAAAACACTTCGATTCACAACCCAGCCAACATCTATCAATCTAACATCACTTTCACCATCAAAACACATTTAAAAATAGATTCAAAACAACCTACCCCCTCCAGCAACCTTTCAACCAAAGAAACACCACAAAACCTCAAAACTAACAACCTAAACAAATAGAGATTCTTAAGTTTTGGGATTCCATTGATAAAAATCACTTGTCAGCATTATTAAACATTCAAAATATGGATCAAAGCAACCTTACTTACTGGAAATCAGATCCAATTCGCGAATCAACTCATTTTCCCCAAATAATTCAATTAAACATTGGAAAATCATCAAAACCTGATTAGAAACACAAAAACAAGGATCAAATGCTTGAGAATTTCAATAAAGAACCATACAATAGAGGAGATCTCGGACCTTACCCCTATTGTGAAGTTTCTCCCTCAATTGATTTGTGAAAAGCTAAGAAAATACAAGATTATTGTAAGATTTCGTATAAACAATTTTATAAAACAATTTGATATAATAAAATCAAGTTAGAAACCACCTCACCTCTGGAAATTTGATGAAAATTGAGTGTTTGGCTGAGGAGAGAATGGAGAGAAAAAGTTGAGAGAAAATGACATGATTTTTGTTTTGGAAAAGATAACTAATTTTTTAACAAAATCCTCTTTAATTATTAATTAAACCACGTGTTAAAATAAGTCAAATCAAGGGAGAAATCATTAGAAACCAATTGGTAAAATAGCTCCTTAAAGATTCTAAGTTTTTGACCCTTTTCATTTTAGTCACTAGAAAATCATAGTTTTCAAAACATTCATTTTAGTCACTAACCAAAATGTCCATCTTCCAAGACTCATTTTTCAAAATTGATTCTACCATTATTAAATACATAATTAATAATGATTTTTAATTATTTTTCCATAGTTTTTCCAACACCAAAAATATACGATCTCGAAACTGACTTGAATTTCTACTTCGTTCCACCGAACCGTCTATTAAACCCTCTAAACCGTTAAGCCCTAAAATCGGGGCGTTACAACTCTCCCCCACTTAAGAAATTTCATCCCAAAATTTATCTGGAGGAAACAGGTGTGAAAACTGTTTCACCATATTTGACTTGCGTTCCTACGTGGCCTCTTCAACACCACGGTGCTTCTACAACACCTTAACCAGCTCGACTGTTACTACTGGTATCAAGAATCTCTACTGGTTCTTCATCGTAAGATAGGTCTGGTCTCAACTCGATCTCCTCCACCGGCATGACATGCGATGGATCCGACCTATACCTCCGCAACACCGAAACATGAAACACATCATGGATCTTTCCCAACTCTGGAGGTAACCTCAAACGGTACGCAACAGGACCTACACGCTCAACAACCTCGTATGGTCTGATGAACCTCGGGCTATGCTTCCATTTCCGCCCAAAACACAACACCTTTTTCCAGGGCGATACTTTCAAAAACACTTTATCACCCACAGCGTACTCTATATCCCTACGCTTCAAATTCGCATAGGATTTCTGGTGATCTGCAGCCGCTTTTAAGCGCTCACATATCAACTTTACCTTTTCGTTAGTGCCTTTCAAAACATTGGGCATCGACACAAACTTTTTCCCCGCTTCTTCCCAACACACAGACATACGACACTTCCTGTCATACAACGCTTCATAAGGTGCCATCTATATGCTAGCATGATAATTGTTATTGTAAGCAAACTCCACCAACGACAATTGCTTCTCCCACGTTCCCTGGTACTCAATAACATAACACCTTAGCATATCCTCAAGAACCTGAATCACGCGCTCTGACTGACCATCCGACTGAGGGTGGTACGAGGTACTGAAACTCAACCGGGTTCCCAAAGCACGATGCAAACTCACCCAAAACCTTGCGGTGAACTGCGGATCCCTATCTGAAACTATAGATTTGGGCACCCTGTGCAAACGCACTATTTCAGATATATACAACTCAGCCAACCTGTTAAAGGTATACGTAGTATGCACTGGCACAAAATGCGTACACTTCGTAAACCAATCCACAATCACCCAAATGGAATCCTTTTTGGTCGGCGTCAAAGGTAACCTAGACACAAAATCCATGGTGATTCTTTCCCATTTCCATTTCGGTATCCTCAACGGTTGCAACAACTCGGAGGGAAACTGATGCTTAGCCTTTACCCGCTGACAAACCATACACCGTGCAATGAAATTAGACACGTCCCTCTTTAATCCAACCCAATAGTACTCTTCCTTCAACCCTCGATACATCTTAGTACTACCGGGAGGCATAGCAAAAGGACTTGCGTGTGCCTCAGCAAAATAGTACGCCTCAACTCTTCATCTTCAGGCACCACTATTCGACCTTTGAAACACAACACCTCATCATCATTGAAATGAAAATCTGTGGGATTTCCATCCCTGATATCTTCCACATGAGATACCAAACTCCCATCATACGGTTGTTTATCCTTAATCATCTGCGACAAGAACGACTTCACTTGCAACTCAGCCAACAATCCCCCGTCATTCATCACACTCAACCTAGCAAACATGGCTCTCAGCTCCACAGCCGCTTTCCTGCTCAAAGCATCCGCCACAACATTGGCTTTCCCCGGATGATACTCAATGGTCAGATCATAATCCTTAAGCAACTCCAACCATCTACGTTACCTAAGATTCAACTCTTTCTGCGAAATCATATATTTCAAACTCTTATGATCCGTATAAACCACACACTTCTCCCCATAGAGCTAATGCCTCTAAATCTTCAAGGCAAACACAACCGCTGCAAGCTCAAGATCATGAGTAGGGTAGTTACATTCATGCACCTTCAACTGCCTATATGCATACGCCACTACCTTACCCCCTTGCATCAACATGCAACCGAGCCCAACATATGACGCATCACTATATACCACAAACTTCTTTCCTGATTCTGGTTGAACCAAGACCGGAGCTCGCGTCAAAGCTTCCTTCAACCTTTCAAAAGCACGCTGTCTATCCTCCGTCTACACAATTCGAACATTCTTCTGCAACAACTTTGTTAACGGGGCCGCCAAACTGGAGAACCCTTCCATAAACCTCCGGTAGTAACCCGCTAAACCAAGGAAACTCTTAACCTCCGTCACAGACTTAGGCTTCTTCCAACTCATTACAGCCTCTGAACTCTTAACCTCCAACACCACATGTCCGAGAAACACAATTTTCTTGAGCAGAACTCACATTTGCTTAACTTAGCATAAAGCTGATTAGCCAACAGTGTCTGAAGCACAATTCTCAAATGTTTATCATGATCTTACTCGGTACGTGAGTACACAAGGATATCATAAATGAACACAACCACAAACTGATCCAAAAACTCATGAAACACATGGTTCATCATGTCCATAAAAGCAGCTGGAGCATTGGTCAAACCAAACGGCATCACAAGAAACTCGTAATGCCCGTACCTCGTACGGAAGGCTGTTTTGGGCACATCCACCTCTTTCACCTTTAACTGGTAGTACCCTGACCTCAAATCTATCTTGGAAAACACCAAGGCTCCCCTAAACTGATCAAGCAGGTCATCTATCCGCTGTAAGGGATACTTGTTCTTTATTGTCAACTTATTCAGCTGTCAGTAATCTATACACATCCTCAATGTACCATCTTTCTTCTTAACAAACAACATCGGCGCTTCCCACGGTGAAATACTAGGTCTAATGAACCCACGATCAAGCAGCTCATTCAACTGCATTTTTAGCTCTTTTAATTCCTTCAGAGCCATGCAGTACAAAGCAATGGATACAGGTACCGTACCTGCAAAGACCTTGATGCCAAACTCTACCTCACGGTTAGGTGGCAACCTCAGTAATTCCTCCGAAAAACACCCAGAAACTCACATACGGTGCGAACATCCTGCACCCTCAACTCCTTCGATTCAGGATTCATAACATAGGTCAAATAAGCCTGACATCATGAATCCATCATTCGTCTTGCCTCTAAAGCTGAAACAACACTAGATAAAAACTTGGCATTCTCGCCAACAACCACCACCTCATAATCATCCGACAACCTCAAAGATATCCATTTGGTCTCAAAATCCACCAAAGCCCGATGTTCGGTCAACCAATCCATACCCAAAATCACATCAAAACCATAGAATGGTAACTCTATCAAGTCCACGACAAACACATGTCCCTGGACCATCAGCGGACACCTATGATACAACCTTCTAACCACGACTGTCTCCCCAAGAGAACTAGTCACTCTAACACCCACATTGAGAATTTCAACAGATATATCAAGCAACTCAGCATGCTCACTCAAAATGTATGAATAAGTAGAACCAAAATCAACCAACAAATACAACGACAAAGACTGTAGGGTAAAAGTACCTACAATCACATCAGTGTCATTGCGACCCTCACGGTGCATATACACCCTAGCCGGTCCACCTCCCTCAGGCTGGATAGCAATAATATGAGCTACAGTCCTCTGTCCACCATCTCGATGCTGAAATGGTCTTCGGCCACGACCACGCTGCGGAGCAACAACAGGTGCAACACCCTGCCCACCTCAGGCCAACAACGGACAATCACGTCTCTGATGGTCGCCTCACCCATAACTCCAACAAGCATTAGCCACCACAGACGCAAGTGCCTGACCCTCCCTGGCCAAACGCGGGTAATCTCGCCTTAAATGATCTTGGGATCCACAAACCCAACAAGTGCTAAATGGTGCTCTAGCCTAGGCACCCTGCCCTTGGATTCCACGTCCTACAACACCTCCTCCATGCCTCGGCTCTGGGCGAAACCTCCTGTCACGGTGTCTCTTGGCCTGACCACCGCTATAACCTGAATCAACAGCTCTCTTACCCGAACTAGAACCTCGCACTCCAGATGCCAAGCCCAAATTCTGATCCACATCCTTAGCTCGCGAAACCAGCACATCAAAGTTAGTGTAATCAGCAGCAAGCATGTATGTCTTAACATCTTGCACAAGCCCGTATCAGAAATGATCACATCGCATACGCTCGTTAGGAACCAACTCAAGCGCATACCGAATCAACCTCACGAACTGCACCTCATACTCTGCAACAGACATACTGTCCTGCACCAAAGCCATAAACTTACGCTTCTTCTCGTCCTGATATCGAACTCCCAAAAAATTCTTCTGAAAAGTTTCACAAAAGAACTCCCAGGTCACATCATCCGGCGTCATACCAAATATCGTGGTAGTCCACTATGTATAAGCATCACCCTGCAGCAGGGAAACAGCACAACCCAGCTTACGAGCATCGGTGCATCCCATCTGGCCCAGTATCCTCTCAGTACTGGCCAACCAACCCTCATAAGTCTTAGGCGACAAACCTCAGAACTCAACTCTGCCCAAACTACGAAGACGCTCAAGTGGCAAACCTTACCCCTCAATCGGTGATGATGGCACATGAACACCCGCAATTGCTGCCTGAAATGAACCATTCATGGCCTGTATCAGCAATGCCATATCACCCACCCCTGGCCCAACTGGCGCAGGTGGTACTTGCTTCACTCCCTCAAGTCGATTAGGTGGGGGTGGTGGTAACCCTCTAGGAGGTACAAATTCTCCTTCATCATCCTGCCCAGCGGCAGCAACAATCACACTAGATCGCAACTCTCTCCTCGGTCCCATCGTGCTAAAATATATCTAAGGCATGATAATCATTTCAAAACAAAACAGTCAAGCCAGCATCAAGCAAGGATCCAAGACTTTCATTTCAAAAATCAAAACTTTCCAGACTATAATAATAAAGAAATGGGTACCAAAACATCCCCAACTTAGAATACAACAACCAACATTCATATATCAATCACCGTGCATATTAACCAGCGTACATACGACGATCACCGTACACATCATACAATAGAGCATAACTCACGACAACAATACAACAACCTCCCAAACGAACCAAACCTGGCTCTGATACCACTAAATGTAACCCCTTGACTTGGCTTAGACGCCCAACCGAACCAAGAAGGCTACATTAGGTTTGTCGTAGCAAACCGAAGAGATACAACCAAACCTGGCCCATTTTTTTCTTTTTTATCTTATCTAGATGTCAATTATTAATCCTACATGTTCATATAAACATCAGGTGCAACCCCAACTCAATCTGATATCAATTTGACATCCAATTGATCATATTTGCAATTTAGGGACCAAATTGCAAATACAGAGAATTTCAGGATTGAAGCTCATTTTTAAGTTACCAATATTTAATTAGTCAGGTTCCGAACTTCCATCTCATATTTCAGCTCAAATTGATTATTCTACCATATATAATAGCTTCGGCAAGAATTAGGGACTAAAAAGCAAACAAAACAAAACAGCCCAAAATGACATAAAAAGGAAAAACGGCCATCCGTATCGAAATGGGTAAGCCCGTACAATACGGTTTGAAACACACCGTTTCGATACACCATCAAGCTGTTGCGATATACTTAACTAAAATACCGAACTTTTGAAATATTTTAAACCGTACCGATACGGTTCCTTAAGTGTTTCGATACGCGGGTTCGAGATACAAAAGTGAATTCCAGAAGCTAAAACTCGTACCAACACGCCTATCCCTATACTGGTACGCCAGGCCAAATTTGCCTAGGCATATCAAAATGCACCAGACCCGTACCGATCCCACAAGCTTGAAATTGCCTAGCCGTACCGATACGGTCCCCCGCGTATCGGTACGCTTGGGCCTGTAATGTCACATTTGGCTGATTTTTCATCCTGAAAACATACTCAAACCACTACAACATGCTTTAAACACGGTAATAACATGTCAAACATATCTCGTGCCAACTAGCATCACCTATCTAACAACACAACGAGAACTTATGCATCAAAGAGGAAATCTATAGGCATGCTTCCTATATGCATCCAACCAACATATCAAAAATGTAAACCATCATCAAAAAACAATCCTTAAAGGCCATTTACAACCCAAGAGCAATTAAAGAAACATGCTCAAACAGGGAGTTCCACAAAACATCTCCCAAAACACAACAAGTACCCCATTGCCATTATTCATTATAGTCTAAACCAAAACATACTTTGGTAACACGTCTTGCCAAGATCCCCTTGCTTCTAGCTGCCTTCTAAGACCTCAATTATCTGCATTGACGGACAACGAGAGCGTAAGCAAACAAGGGTTAGTGAGGAGAGCTCTAAAACAAACACCATCAATACATTTAAAAACCATTTAGTTAACATCATCCTTTAAAACATCATCATCATGCCCCTTTTTAAACATGCATTTTATATCAATTAAAACAGCATAATAAACCATATGCTACATGTATCATTACTCCACAGCAAGTTACATTGCTAACCCTCCACTTAAGCCTTCCCATGCATTACTACCAAATGCAAAGCTTAAGGAGAAACATGTATAAGCCACATTATACAACATACACATTCCTATGATACATTAACAATCATATTGGCTTTCAAGTGATCATTAACAAGTTCAATAACAAAAGAGTTAATTGGATACACGGATTCAACAAGTGTTAGCCCAACACTTCAACCCATCTCAACTAGAATAACAATACAATCACAATCACGGTACATTAACAACCGGGTACCATAACAACCCACGGGGACACCCAGCCCAATCATCGGTTAGACGCTTAATCCACTAACGGGAGTATTCAGTACTGTTTAACCCCTCTACCGTTAGGGTACTTGGATAGAGTATTCGGTACGCCGTATAAATCCATCAACATCTAGGGTGACTTATTTACAGTGCACTCAATCCTATGGCCGGCCAACTATACTCGATAACAATTTTAAAACCACATCACTTGCCAATATAATTAACCAAATAACATTTACCTCACTATTTTTAACAAGCATTAAACCATGCCATTTATCCAAAGCAACAACCATGCTTTAAAACACAAGTATAAACCATACTTACAAGGATCACCTACCAAGTGCATCATTCAGCAAAACATGCTTAAAAATAGTATATCCAATTCTTCAAAACATGCTTAAACAGTAGGTAACATGTAAATCAAAACAAGTGCATAAAACCATTTGAAACTAGCACGACCGAGAGAGGAAACCACTTTATACTTACTTCCGAGTCTAGGTAAGCTTTTCAAGCTCTACCTTAACTCCCAAAACTCTGTTCCCATAACATCAAAATGCTTTAAACCAGGTTTTCACTCACTGATACGCGAAACCTCGATTCGCCGACGTGAAATCAAGAATCTGAAACCTCCAACGCTTCTCCAATCACTTCTGGATCAACCTCCCCTATTTCTACCACAAAAAATAGAGGATTGATGCATCGTAATGCATTCTAAACATAGCAGCTACAATCCTTCTCGGATGCCCACAAAACCTTCACAATTAACCTTCCACAACAACCGAAAACATAACCAAAACACTTCGATTCACAACCCAGCCAACATCTATCAATCTAACATCACTTTCATCGTCAAAACACATTTAAAAACAGATTCAAAACAACCTACCCCATCCAGCAACTTTTCAACCAAAGAAATACCACAAAACCTTAAAACTAACAACCTAAACAAATAGAGATTCTTAAGTTTCGGGATTCCATTGATAAAAATCACTTGTCAACATTATTAAACATTCAAAATATGGATCAAAGCAACCTTACTTACTGGAAATCAGATCCAATTTGCGAATCAACTCATTTTCCCCAAATAATTCAATTAAACATTGGAAAATCATCAAAACCAGATTAGAAACACAAAAACAAGGATCAAATGCTTGGGAATTTCAATAAAGAACCATACAATAGAGGATATCTCGGACCTTACCCCTATTGTGAAGTTTCTCCTTCAATTGATTTGTGAAAAGCTAAGAAAACATAAGATTATTGTAAGATTTCGTATAAACAGTCTTTATAAAACAATTTGATATAATAAAATCAAGTTAGAAACCACCTCACCTCTGGAAATTTGATGAAAAATGAGTGTTTGGCTGAGGAGATAATGGAGAGAAAAAGTTGAGAGAAAATGACGTGATTTTTGTTTTGGAAAAGATAATTAACTTTTTAACAAAATCCTCTTTAATTATTAATTAAACCACATGTTAAAATAAGTCAAATCAAGGGAAAAATCATTAGAAACCAATTGGTAAAATAGATCCTTAAAGATTCTAAGTTTTTGACCCTTTTCAATTTAGTCAGTAGAAAATCATAGTTTTCGAAACTTTCATTTTGGTCACTAACCAAAATGTCCATCTTCCAAGACTCATTTTTCAAAATTGATTCCACCATTATTAAATACATAATTAATAATGATTTTTAAGGATTTTTCCATAATTTTCCAACACCAAAAAATATACGATCCCAAAACTGACTCGAATATCTACTTCGGTCTACCGAACCGTCTACCAAACCCTCTAAACTGCTAAGCCCTAAAATTGGGGCGTTACAATATCAAAACACTTGCCCGAGTACCGAAACATCAAGGCTAAAAAGGCAAGACCGTATCGAAACACCCTCCCGCGTATCAAAACGCTATGCTTGAAAAGGCCTAACCGTACCGGTACAAGGACACCTGTTTCGATACGCCTGGACCTGTAATGACATTTTAGTTGTTTTTTCACACAAATCTAGATGCATTTAGATCCTAGCAACATGCATACACACATATTAGCATCCAAGATCACACATAACTACACATACACCGAGGTTTAACTACAACACAAGATTATGCCACCCAAAAGATTGGTCTAGAAGCATGCTCCCTATAACTCACCACCAAACAAACCAAAATGCCCAACTAAGCAAATAGCAACAAGAACACCATACCAACAACGCATCAAGACCATACTCAACCAGTTTAGCTCATCAAAACATGTCATCCAAGCAAAACCATCTAGATGCATACCTAGGTAACCATATAACATCAACCGTAGGTAACAGTGCATGATAAGCAAAACATCAACAATCAAACTCCAAAACCACAACATTACACGTGCTCAAAACTAGGGAAAACTAAATTACAAATCCCAAAATCCATGGAGAACACATTGCCTTATTAACTGGAAACTAAAACTGAGTTCATACTTAAATAGTCTTGTCTTTGGAACACTTAATCCTTGCCTTTGCTGCCCCTGAGCTTTAATGCTCTGCATTATTTGAGAAAAGAGAGCGTAAGCACTCATGCTTAGTGAGGATGCTCTTAAACGATGATGCATTTAAAAACCATTGATAACCAACACTGGTTTACAAACCATGCTTACGACCTAAGCAAGTTCCAATAGTTTCAAATCAAAACATGCATATCAACCATATGCAAATCAATACATATATTCCACATGCTTAATCCCAAAGCATCAAATACAAAAACATGCTGAAATCCCAAAGCATTGTATACAAACCATGCTTAAATCCCAAAGCATTTTAAATAGATTCAACATTAAAATTCTTATATACTGGCAATTATAGTGACCCTGAATAGTCGACCACTATCCTTGATTAGCCGATCGCTAATCTTTAGTTAACCGACCGTTAACTTTACACATCGGATACACGGATCTCTCTTAACGATCGACCATCATCAAGACTACCCCATGTCGACCGTATGACTTTACAACCTTGCCGACCTCAAGCTTTACATCAACAAAGGGAACCGATCGATCAACCCAAGTGATAACAACATAGTCCAGGTAGCCAACCGCTATACCTCAACGACTCTTAACCCACGATCAATTTTTAACCATATTATAGTGCACTTTATCCTATGGCATGCCAACTATATCTGAATGTTTTCTCACCTTGTTATATAGCCAATATATCATTTTCAAAACCATTTACTCACTATTTTACAATGCATTACACAAAAATCCCCACATATGCAAATCACATTGCCATAGCAATATCACATTCCCGACCGGAATAAACACCAATGCTCACTAGCATTAAATATACCTTTAAGCCACTGCATATGTACTTCAAAATCATACATTAACAATAGGTAAAGCAAACCATATTTACGACTAAAACATGAATCACACATGCTCATATCCGAACCGATATTGAAGAGAAAAAGAGGAAAACTTACTTCCGAGCTTAGGTAAGTGTTTCAAACTTATCCTAAACTCCCAAAAACACTTTCAAATCTTTGAAAGACTTTTAAGACCGTTTCCACTCACCAATTTTACTTCGCCTTGCTTGCTATTGCGAAACAAGCTCTCGGCAAGACTAGAACCACCTCAAGATGCTACACCTAGATTATCCCCTATTTTGGCCACAAAAAACCAGAGGAAACATGCATTAAAAATGCATCCAATACTCTGTTTCAACCCAAAATCCCGTAGATTTCAAGATGCCCACTAAAAACTCATATGAAACTTACCAAAATCAACCTTAAACACTACTCAATCTTAACCCAGCCATATAATAACGATTCAAAACATCAAACTTCGTCAATGAATATCTAAAACCTCATTCCCAACATCCCTTTACTTCCAGCAATGATTAAACACCTTAAACAACCCCAAAACCCTTAACAAACAACCTAACAATTAGAGATTCAACCAACTTCGGGACTCCATTATTAAAAACAACTTATCCACATTATAATACATCTAAAATAAGATTCAACCCAAAAACGTATTCTGATACACCTGGACCTAAAACATCCACTTTTGCTGGTTCAACTTATGTTTATGGATTCTGAACCACTTAATCATGCCTCAAACATTCATACAACATTTCCAAGAATTGATCCTAACCATAATTTCGCAGAATCATCCTCAATTCATGGCAATCATACTTTAAAGGTAAACTATAGGCATGCTCCCTAAAACCACATTTCCGCATTTACCAAAACACTTATTTGCACACTTTCCAGCATAAACAACATACCAACATGTCTTCAAAACCATTAACAACCTGCTTGAATCAATAAAGCATGGCAATCAACCAATGCTAACTAAATGCATACCTAAGCAACCATTTAGCATCAACCATAAGCAAAAACCACCAACTTGCTTATCCACATCAATCAAACTGCAAAACACAGCATTAACCATGCTAAAAAACCAGGGAAAATAGAATTACAAATCCTAAAACTTGGCGAACACATTGCCTTATTAACCAAAAACTTAAACCGAGTTTATACTCAAAAGACGTCTTGGTTCTTGGATCACTTTAAACCTTGCCTTTGCTGCCCCAAACCTCAATGCTCTGCATCATTAGGAAAAAGAGAGCGTAAGCACACATGCTCAATGAGGATGCTCGTAAAACAATGATGCATTTAAAAACCCTTTGAAAACTAAACACTTGTTTTCAAACCATGCTTACGACCAAAGTATTAACATTGATCCAAACTAAACATGCATATCGACCATATGCAAAACGTTTATAAATCACATGCTTAAATCCCAAAGCATTTAGTCACCTCATGCTTAAATCCCAAAGCATTAAATTATATTACCATGCTTAAATCCTAAAGCATTAAAAATAAGTACAGCACATAAACTTTCATATATTGGCAATTATAGTGACCCTGGATAGTCGACCACTATCCGTAGCGTCTAATGATGAGTACGTACTCAAGGACGCCCTTTGCTCATCATACTCGCAAATTTTGTGCTATGTACACCGTAGTGTTTGAACCGAGTCCATAGAGTCTATCTCGACCCCGAAGAGTCTATCTCGCACCGTAGTGCTATGATGTAGCTGCTAGGACTCTATGGATATCCAACTATACCAAAGACTTCACAATAGTACTTGGGCAAAATCAACATTATAATCAACATTCCATGTTCAAAGCATCAATATAAATCATAATTGTATGTATATATATCCAAAGTCATAATATCGTTCTTACTTTATCAGTAGGAAATACGATAGACTTATTGGCCTATCCACCTGCATAAAAGCATTTCATGAATTATAGCCCAAAGTACAATTTCATGTGAACCTATGGTATATGAGTCATCATAACGACACTGTAGTGTCTACAATGTCGTAGCGTCTGATGGTGAGTACGTACTCGAGGATGCCCTTTGCTCCTCATTATCGCACCTTTTGTGCTAGTTGATATC
Source organism: Hibiscus mutabilis (assembly GCA_019671005.1). Lineage (NCBI taxonomy): Eukaryota > Viridiplantae > Streptophyta > Magnoliopsida > Malvales > Malvaceae > Hibiscus > Hibiscus mutabilis. The sequence goes on from CM033719.1 coordinate 49,880,946, forward strand.
GAAGTGTCTAAACAACATCGTAGTGTCTGAAGTCAACACCGAAGTGTCTAGAACCCACCGTAATGCTGGAATGCAGCTGCTAAGACTCTATGGATATCCAATTATACCAAAGACTCTCACACTAGTACTTGGGCATAACAATATAATATTTTTACATTCAATATCCAATCCATCAATACTATCATCCATAATACGATAATGGGCAGTTCATACCCAAAATCTAAAAGTTTGATTTATCTTAGATAAATCTATAAACTATGACAATGTATCATACATGTCAAATTATTAATTCATAACATTCATACAATTATTAATTAACATGCATTTTAATTAATATCAAGGTCGACTTGTCGCAAGTCGTCCTATTTGCAACATGCTATACATACATATAATGCACTCACATCGATTATTCTAGCATATCATAATCAAAGTCTGTAACATGACTGAAATAGTTATCATAGAAATGACCATGTACTTTACATGACACACGGTCTATCATGTTCAAAATAATATACCAACATACTTATCAGGTAATTTTTATCATACAATGTTAATAATTTTATCATGTCCATTATCTTGCCACTTGCAGACATAAATTATAATTTCTGATTAGTTTATAACTTTTAAACAGTGCATTTCCATATTCAGATCAGGGTTGACTTATCGCAAGTCTTCCCTTTTATAATTAACATACATATAAATGTTGCACTCACCTTGGCCACTTAACACGATGCATCACTAAGTCTTAGTTCGATCCTTTCTTTCATAGTACCTCGAACCTTCTCTAAATCGGACTTGACTCCATTAATCACATACATACAATAAAATATTTGTTAGATTCAAATCTAACAATACCTTAAACATGTTGTTTAACATAATCATTTGAAAATAAAATTTTCAATTATTTTCCTTTCTTCCTTATACTGTTCGAAAACTCATTATGTTCCTTAGTGACCAATTTGAACTTCCATTAACTCTTTCGAGCTTGCTAACTAACATTTAAATACAAAATGTTTCGAATTCCATTTTTTTGACAAATTGCGCTACCTTCAAAGATTCACTTGTACAGGGTAGAATACATACTAGATCTCAATTTCTTTTCTACCTAAGAAACTAGATTCGATAACGGTTCTAACGGTATAAGCCACATAAATTAATAAAATCTAAAAAAACTATGAAAATTCCTTACATTCACTTCACAGAGCTTTCCAGGCAAAAATAGCTCTGTAATTTTTTTGACCTTCATTCGATTAAAAATTCATATCTTTTAACTCAGAACTCGAAATCAGTTTTCGTTTGTTGGAAACAAAACTAGACTAACAAATCTTTACAACGGTATAAAATTCACCATCTAACCATTTTTCTAGAATTTATGGCGAATTTTAAAAGTTACTGCCATAATTCAAATTTCAACATAACTTTCCATGAATAACTTCTAATTTACACCAACTTCCCCTTATTTCTCTACTTGTCAATTTAGTCCATCACTTTACTTCAAATGGCTAGAATAAAGCTTGTATTCATATGTTGTCTTCACATCCTTCATTAAAATAAGCTTAAACCTTTACTCCTCTAATTTCTCTTGATTTGTCAAAATGGTCATCAAATTTCCAATATAAGGATTCAAGCTTCTTAACTTTGCAAATTAGTCCTCAAATCAACATTACTACCTTAATTCCATCATTTTAACTAAAAATCAGATTTACTCCTTCTACATATCCTCTTTGACGAATAGACCATTCAAGTTTGACAAATTGTAAAAATGGTCACTAATGCGATTAATCATCGGTTTAGCATTCTAACTTCATTTTCATGTCTCTAATATCATTAATAATATAGATACACATCAAATTCATAAAAATCAGATCTGGTCCCTTATTTTTAAAGCTTGCCGAAATGGTCCCTATATATTTAACTTAGGGTTTTGCTTCCAAACAACAAAGCAAGCTTACTAGATCATTAGTCCAACATCACAAACCCTAAGTTAGAATTGAATCCATAAACCCTAATCTTCTCTATACAAACGGAAATATGTAGGGTTTAAATCCCAACTCAATAGCATGATTCTAACATCATACAAGCATGATTTTAACTTAAAATCAACCATGGATTCATAAAATCATAAAAGCCCCAATTTGTTCATAAACCCTAGTTTCTTCCTCATATCAAATCTCATCAACCAATAAAGTATTCTATGAATTATTTACATCAAAAGATAGAGCTCGAAGAGTAGAACAACTTTGAAGTTCGAAATATTACCTGAAAACCGAGATTCGGGGCTTAAATCGAGCTTGTAAAATTTTTATCTTCTTTTTCTCTTCACCGCAGTTTTGGAGGGTATTTGGCTGATAATTCCTTCATATTTCATGTATTTAAGACACTTGTATTATGAAAAAAAATGAATTTTTAATTCAATAATTTCCACTTTCCAAAAATACCCTCCAAATAGATCTATATTTCTAATTTGCCATTTTGTAACATTCCAACTAGACTTAGTTGGATTCTAATCAGCCACTATTCATCAATAAAAGAAATCTCAAAATTCCTTCCATGTACCTTTTGGGCGAAATGACCAAAATGCCCTTTACCGATCAACTTATTCACAAAATTGCCATTCCATGTCATTTCAATCGATTTAAATTTTCCTGATATTTTTAACATCCAAATATTCATAAAATGATATTTTATGACACTTCTAAGGTCCATAGAACTATCTTTGAAATTTTAGCTCGATCTGATTATCATAATATTTTTCTGAACTTTATCACTTTATAGCCATTAATAAAAACTTCGTACGTAAAATTCGGGTAACACAGAAACGTCATTCTTGGAGATTCATTTAAGGGGTTAAAATACATAACTTTTTAAAATTGCACTTTGATCCCTGAACTTTTCCAAAGTTTATACTTTAGCCACAAAACTTTCAAAATTTACATTTTGGTCATGCCAAAATTTGGGATATTACAAAAATAGTCTTATCTTGAGATCCCGATGTCAGATTGATGAGTTTCAAAGTGCGTTGGAAAGCTAAGAGACCGAATTACATGTCGAAAGAAAACTTCATGGTCAAAATATGCCCGGATCCCAATAAAAAAGTCAAAATAAGTTGACTAAATTCCTGGACTTGCAAATAGACCTCTTTAGACATGTATCATTCTCCTATCCTCGAAAGCATTCTTCCTCGAATCTGAACCGATAATGGGAGACAAAGGAGCCTCATAGGTTGAAGAACTCACATTATAGATACCGGGATCGAATGCAAGGTGTTTCTCCCCTATAAAGTTGGATAAAAAACATTTGTAGGTGCTGGGCAACTCAAAAGAATAGATCCTCGCCATAGGTTGAGTAGTCATCTATGGTGTGTGCTTTCTCTTGGTGTGGATTCCTTCTGCGAATTTTGCGATATGGCCAAGGAACTTCTTGTCTTGGGTTCAAGCAAGAATGCTCGGTATGCTATGAAGACGAACCATGCCTTGGGAGAACAAGTGGTGTTCTTTGTCTCTTTCTTGTGGCAAACCTCGAGGTGATTCACCTAATACATCATCAATATATTTCAAGTTTTTAGAATTAGGTTCGTCACTCTCGTATGTGGTGGGATTAATGGTTTCTTCTTTAAAACATCATCTTGATCCTTGCACTAGATACATGGTGGATTCTCAATTACAGTGGATGATTCGATCGGTTGGAATATTCAGTTTCTAGTGTGGTGCTTACTTCTTCGATATGACTCACTGATGGTTGTTCACGATCCTGTTGGACTAGCGATAATTCTTCTTCCTTCGGCGTCGTTCTACTAGAGTCGGATAGTGCATTAGTAGGGCGATGAAAATATGCATGTTGAGACGTACCTTTATCAAATGAGGAGTATACCTTTCGCGGAACTTTGGAATTTTGTCCGTGATAATGTGTAGGAATGAATCTCTCTCTCATGACTTTTTTAAGTTCTGGCCATGATCTTATCTTGGATTCTCCATTGAGACGCCTATCTCGTTTCAAATGTGACCACTATAGTGTTGCATAATTTGTGAATGCAAAGATAATTAGTTGAACCTGAAGCTCTTCGAGACATCTGTAAAACTCGACCAAGAGATCAATGGTATTTTCCCAATCATAATAACCATCAGGATTATATTTCCCTTGAAAAGAAGGCACGTTGAACTTTTGCCTTTGTTGGCATATCACTGGTAACAAATAAGAATCATTTTAGCTCTGATGCCAAATGATAGAGTAACGCAACATGAAAACCCCTTGGTGAAGGTGGATGACAAAATTGGTTTGGTTGAATGGAGATGGTGTACTGGTAGTTGAAGGATACTTTGTCCTCGGCACCTTCTTGATCGTAATTAACCAAGCAAGCAACCACAAGCGGCTCTAACCCACCCTCCTAGATGCAATTACCTAGGCAAGCAAGAGTGTGAGATGATCTCCAAAGATCTTCAAGAAATCTTGTTGAAACAAATTCTAAAGAAAAAACTCAAGATGAACAAATCTTGCAACAAATCACTTAGAGAGAGTTTTCAATATTATTGATCAAATCAAAAGTGTATTGTTTACAAAAGAGATGAGTCTATTTATAGGCTAGTAAAATCCTAAAACAAAGGGAAAATACAAAGAATTGTATTTGAACTAAATTATAAAACTAATAAAATAAAATAAATCCTAATTTATCTAAATCTCTTAATAAAATTAATTAAATTATAAATATAATCCTAAATCTTATAAAAATACATAATGAAAACTCCTAAGCTGATTTAAATTACAAATAATCAATAAAAATATTGAAAATTCGTAATTATTTGAAAATCACGTATTAAACTTGTATGTAATTTTCTGACTGCACTGTCTTCGCTAAAATAGTCGTATCTTGAGCTCCCAATGTCGGATTGATGCGTTTCAAAATACGTTGGAAAGCTAAGAGACTGACTCACAATTTGAAGGAAGACTTCATGATCAAAATATGCCCGGATCCTAATAAATAATTCAAAATAAGTCGAGTAAATTTCTGGACTTACAATTAAGCCTCTCAGACATATATCATCTTGAGCCTGTCCAATATTATTCCGCCCAAAAGAGCCCACCCCTTAACGAATGCTCAACTTGTTGACCAAGGTAACCATAGAAAGTATCATTGGCAACATGATTGTAACAAATTAGCTATGATTGAGAGTAATTCTTCTCCAACCACTTATGGAAAGAAAGTTGGCAGCCTTGTAGATAAGGATAATGTTTCCTTAGATAGATAGCATCAATCTAGGGACAAATCTTAGCCATTCATTTGATTCATTCTCAGCTGTTAGATATAAAAGGGTTCACCAATAAATAGTGGCCCACTCTTATCTTATTTTTCATTCATTTTTATTTTAAGTAATATAGAATTAATTCACTATATACCTCCATCTCTTTGTTTTCCCTTGCTTTAAGCTTTCGTTCGTTCAAATCTCCTTACTTAGTTTTGCAGGCTAACTTAGTCAATCGATTAGAGTTTATTGACTAAGGCCGCACGGTTCTGCTAGTGAGACTCTAGCCCCATGACAAGTGGTATCTAAGCCAAATTTTGTAAACAATCTATTTGTATTGGTAGACAACAATGATTTCAAGACTGAGGTTGTGGAAACCCATGGTGAGATATGAAACACAACCAAGACGAAAAGAGCAAGCTCGAAGGATAGGATGACAATGCTTGAGGATAAGGTCACCCGCCTTGAGAATTCTACGAATGGCTTGAGGGAGAGGCTCGATGTGGTTGATTTCCGTCTTAAGGACCTGGACACAAAGGGTGACAATCGAGGAAGACTTCCAAGGGTTGCTCAATGAGACTGTGGAACATGTGGACCAAAAACATGACACACTTAAAGATGAGGTAATTGCGCTAAAGAAGATTATGGAGGAGCTTACGCATCAAGTCGAGGTAACCATACTTAGAAAGGAGGTTGAAGGGCTCAAGGAAAGCTACTTGTGGACAAGGCAACTGTAACTAGTGGCTTATGACTAGTACACCCAAGTAGGTGTGTGCATTTTTTGATACATATAGTATCCGATCCAAATTTTTTGGATTGGCAAAATAATGATTCATATTCGATCTAAAAAATTAGATATTCGAATTTTTGGATTGGATACTCGGATATCCGTGTCCGAACATAAAACAAAAATGTTCTTATTTAAATTTTATATTTTATGTTTTGTAAGAACTAATATGTTTTATAAGCTTATTCTGAGAGATGTAGATTAGAGGTATATTATTTGAATTCTTATTTTTTGTAAGCTTGTATAAGTATGCTATGTTTTGTTGAGTGATTTGATGTTATTGGTTACATATTTGTATTCTATTAAGGTATGTCATGAGACTATACTCATAAGCTAGTTTTATCTGTAAAAATAATTTGAGGTTGGAGCCTATAAACCCTAAACAAAGCACTTTGGAAAAGAAAAATAGATTGTCTTATATCCGTTTGTGATTACATTGTGGAATTTGCTCCCGCAAGTCACATGATTTGCGTAATGGAACAGCTGTTGAGGTAAAGGTTTCATAGTCCAAACTAAAATCTTTTTTTTGATGGAGATTTGTCATCTTTGCTTGTTTTAACATGATGTTTTTTTCACCTTTTTAGATAACGTAAATGAGACCAAGATCAGATATTTAAATTAATCTTCCAGCATTGAGAAAGTTGGACACAATGCTCATTGTAAAACAAGCTCTATGTGATAAAATTTTATGTCTTCTATTATACTTGAAAAGCTTATATCTCACAGCTTATGTCCTTTTAACAGGAAATACTTGATGGCTTCTAGGAAATACACTTACATTCATATATATTTTAGAGATATGATGAACTCAGCTAATCATATTAGAGTAACAATATTAAAGTTGGTGATTATTTGTACTTAAATGCTTGTTTTTTGTATTTTGTGGTAGTGAGTAGCTTTGTTACAAAGTAGCAATTAGAGAGGTAGACAATGGGATTAGGATCGGGGGTAAGATCTGGAATTGTGACTGCTTCTCTCGGTCAAACTCAAGATACTCACACTAGGATTGATCCACTAAAGGGTAAAATGGTTAAATGACCAATTTTATATTTTGTATTTTTAGATAATTTGAAATTAGAATTTAGGTGATCCATATTCGATTCGCAAAATCATGCATTTACAGTAAGTAAAAACAAACCATGTTTACGACCAATACAAGAATTACACATGCTCATATCCGAACAGATATTAAAGAGCAAAAGAGGGAAACTTACGTCCGAGCTTAGGTAAGTGTTTCAAGCTTAAAATAAACTCCCAAAACGCTTTCAAACCTTTGAAAGACTTTTAAAACCGTTTTCACTCACTGATACGATTCGTTTTGCTCACCAACACGAATCAAGCATTTGGTAAGCCACAATCAACTTCAAGCTTCGTCACTTTGATTATCCCATGTTTTTACCACATAAAACCAAAGGGCAAAAGCATCATTATGCATTCAAACCATTTTCTACAAGCAATTCCCCGCAACTCTCAAGTTGCCCACTCAAAAGCCATCTGAAACTTATCGAAATTAACCTCAAACACTTCTCAACCTTAACCCAGCCACAATATAGCGATGCAATACATCAAACTTCATCAATTAACAACTAGAAACCCTTTTACAATATCCTTTTACTTCTAGCAATGATTAAACACCAAAATCATCTCAAAAACCTTTAACTAACAACCTTAAATATTGGATATTCAACTAGTTTCGGGATTACAATGTTAAATACAAACTTTTAACATCAATAAACATCTAAATTATGATCTAATATGATTAAGAACCTAGCAAAACAGATCCACTTTGAAAATAAACCAATTTCATTAATCAAAACACAATTAAACCAATTTTCCTCAATTAAACTATCAAAACACATTAGAAAACAATTGTAAAGGATCAAGAACTTGTGAATTTCAGTAAAGAACCTTTCATTAGAGAAAAGAACGAATCCTTACCTCCAATGCTGATTTCTCCCTTTAGTTGCTTAGTAAAACATGAAAATCAAGAGAATAACGATAAGTATTTGATGAAAAAGCATTAGGAAATCAAATGAAAATCAAAACCTTTGATTTTTGCCTGAAGAAATTGAAGTTGAAAAGGTGTCTGGCTGAAGAGAAATTGAGAGAAAGAAGTTGCAAAGTTTGTTACGTGAATTTTGTTAAAAGTCTAAAATATGATTTATTAATTCTCTTCACTTTTAAAGCCTTTTAAAACCCATTTAAAATCAGTTAATTAAAGGGAGAAATCTGTTAAAAATATTTAGGATAATTAGCTACTTAAAGATTCAAAGTTTTGATCCTTTTCAAAACAGCCACTAAAAACAGTTTTCAAAGTTTGCATTTTGGTCAGTAGTCCAAAATGTCCAATTTCCAAATCTCATTTTCCAAAATTGATTTTACCACAATCATTATTATATTAATTAATGATTTTACCACATTTTCCACCATTTTATCACCTTAAAAAATATTTAATCTAATTAAATCCTAAAACTGACTCGAATTTTCAATACCGGTTCACCGGACCTTCAGACCAACCTTCAAAACATCTAAGCCCAAAACCAGGGTGTTACAGCTCTCACCCACTTAAGAAATTTCGTCCTCGAAATTTTACCTAGAGGAAACAAATGCGGAAATTGCTCCAACATATCCGTCTTGCTCTCCCAAGTGGCTTAACAAGCTCAATCATCTTGCCACGAAGAACTTTGCTACTGGAATCAAGGATTTCCATCGGCTCCTCATCATAGGACAAATCCGGCCTCAACTCAATATGCTCCACCGGCATACCATGTGAAGGATCTGACTGATACCTCAGCAACATAGATACATGGAATACATCATGTATTTTTCCCCAATCCTGGAGGCAACCTCAACCTATAAGCCATAGGACCAACACGCTCAACAACCTCGTACGGTCCAATAAACCTCGGACTAAACTTACCTTTACATCTGAACCGCATCACCTTTTTTCATGGTGACACTCTCAAGAATACACGATCGCCTACAGCGTATTCAATTTCTCTACGCTTCAAATCCGCATAAGATTTCTGCCGACCCCCAGCCGCCTTCAAGCGATCACACACAAGCTTTACCTTTTCATCCATGTCTTTCAACAAATCTGGTAAGGAAATATGCTTTTCCCCTACCTCGGCCCAACACAAAGGCGTACGACACCTCCGGCCATACAATGCCTCATACGGTGCCATCTGCATACCCGCTTGGTAACTATTGTTATACGCAAACTCAACCAAAGGTAAATGTTTCTCCTAGGTTCTTTGGAACTCAGTAAAGCAACATCTCAACATATCCTCCAAAACCTGGATAACCCTCTTAGACTAACCATCCGACTAAGGATGACATGAAGTGCGGAAATTCAATCTCTTACCTAAAGCCCGTGCAAACTCACCCAAAACCTCGTTGTAAACCTTGGATCCCTATCCGAAACTATGAACTTCGGTACCCCGTGCAAACGCACGATCTCAGTAATATACAAATCTACCAACTTGTCTAGCGTATACATCGCATACACTGGCAGAAAATGTGCCCACTCCGTAAGCCGATCCACAATCACCCAAATAGAATCCTTTTTAGCTGGTGTCAAAGGTTACCCCGACACAAAATCCATGACGATTCTCTTCTATTTCCATTTTGGAATTCTCAACGATTGCAACATCCCGGATGGAAACCGATGTTCAGCCTTGACCCGCTAACATACCATGCACTTATAAACGAATTCAGCCACATCTTTTTTCCAACCAACCCAGTAGTATGCTTCTTTCAACCCTCGGTACATTTTCACACTACCAGGATGCGTAGCAAAAAGACTAGAACGTGCCTCTGTCAAAATAGTGTGCATCAACTCCGGATCATCCGGCACCACTATTCGACCCTTGAAACACAAAACTCCATCATTATCACAATAAAAATCTGTCAGATTACCCTCCGATATATCCTTAACATGCTCAACCAAAGAATCATCAAACGGTTGCTTAACTTTAATCATCTGTGACATCGTAGGCTTAACTTGCAACTCCGCGAATAACACACATTCCCACGTCACACTCAACCTTGCAAACATAGCTCCACCGCAACCTTACAACTCCACACATTCTCAACCACATTGGCTTTTCCAGGATGATACTTGATCAACAAGTCATACTCCTTAAGCAAATCCAACCATCTACATTGCCTAAGACTCACATCCTTTTGAGACATCAAATACTTCAAACTCTTATGGTCCGTATAAACAGCACACTTCTCGCCATAAAGTAATGTCTCTGGATTTTCAAAGCACACACCACAGTCCCAAGCTCCAAATCATGAGTTAGATATTCGTGCTCATGAACTTTCAGCTGTCTCGACACATAGGCCACAACCTTACCGTCTTGCATCAACACACAACTCAACCCCACATAGTGATGTACCTTGTACGAAACTATAAGAGTCTACAATACATGACCAAAGACATGACCAAAAACTCACAATGCATGTACCTTGTACGAAAGACAGTCTTATGCACATTCGCATTGAACCATCATTCTCTTCCACAAAAAGTACCTGAGCACCACAATGTGAAACACTCGACCAGATGAACCCATAATCCAGTAACTCCTAAAGTTATGACTTCAACTTTTTTAATTCCTTTAATGCCATCCTATAAGAAACCATAGACACCGGTGCCGTACCCGAACACCCTTAATTCCAGGATTCATCACAACAGCCAAATAAGCTTGGCAACCTTCTTGCACATCCTTTCCGCTCAAGAAGCCAAAACTACACTGAACAAGAATTTTACATTCTCGCCAACTACCACAACTTCATAATTATCGGCTAACCTCAAAGAAATCCTTTTGGATTCATAATCCACAACCGCCTTGTGCTCACTCAACGAATCCATACCCAATAGACATCAAAGCCATGGAATGGTAACTCTATTAGATTCGCGGCAAACTCATGACCATGCACAACCAAGGTACACCGTCTATACAACTTCCTAGTGGTAACCAATTCTCCAAAATGACCAACTACCAACACCACATCGGCCTCCGAGAAGTTATCCGTAAGTGTAGACATATGTATTCATGATTTCTTATATGTCATCCTAAATGTCTGTGAATATGAATGCAAAACCTCTAATGTCATGCTCAAAGATGTATGCATGTACTGACATGTTTAATTATATACATATAAGTGTTTTTGCACTGTGCATGATCAACGTCCACACTTACTCATAACATTCTCGATACCAATATCCCTTTCAACACAAAGAAATACTCTAGCAACCTTATATTCTTGAGCAAAACTCTTTCTCGGTACCACAATACACGAGAACACCACCACTCTGATCACTACCCAAAAGTAGGTATTTAAAGAATACCCCATACACCAACATCTCGAATGTCACTAGCACATTTTTCGCTTCCACAAATTTCCAACCGCCAACGGTCTAAACCCAACTAGCGCTAACCACACTAGAGCCTCGAGACAGAACTTTTAAATGAACAACCTTCACCTCATACTCGGCAGCTAACATGCCAACTTCTACAGTCACAAAGGAGAATTCATCATAAGAGCGTGCTCACTTGAGACAAATAAAAGCGTAGACCCCTAAACAACCAGAGATAACAATGACAAGGATTGCAAAGTAAAGATACCTGCGATCACATCTGTGTCATCGCGACCCTCACGATGAGTATAGACCCTCTCTGGTCAATCATTCTTCAGTCACATAGCAACGACATGTACCAGTGTAACTCTCACAACACGGGGACATTTATGCTTCATGTGATCAGAAGACCCACACCTCCAGTAACTCATGGTATTACCCCAACATACACCCATATGGCTTCTACCACAACGCTCACACTTAGTCTTAAGACAAACTCTCTGGTTACCCTAGCCAACACCGCCACCACGCTTGTGTCCCGCCTAATGCCTTCTATTCTGCCTCCCAAAATAACTAGAATTAACCACTCTTCTACCCAAGCTCGTGCTCCTAGCCTAAACTGATGTACCCAAGAACAAGCCTTGTTCAGCCACCACAACAAGTGTCGGTGCTTGTACTTCCACTCCATCCATCGCTGCCCGAAAAGTTGCCATCGTCGCTTGGATTAACGGAGTTAGATCACCAAAAATTAGCACTAGAGAAACTTGGGGTACACTACCCGCCCCAGCATTAGCAGGAGGAGCCAACAAAAGAGGAAGAGGTAAAACATTATGGGGATTTCCTTTAACATCATTATTCTGTCCAACCCCGGAATTAATGGCCATCGAACGCATCTCACGTTGAGCCATGCTAACAAAAGCATCAAAACACATTAAAGTCAGGCTAGCATTAGGCAAAGAATCCAAGAAAACCTTATAAAACATTTTAAAACCTCAATAATAGGCAATGTGTTCCCAACTTATACCCCAACATGGTATTAAACAAACACCGAACATATACACAAGCACCATGCAATTCAAACATCGCCAAAATAATCAAACAACAACATTCCATCTTTTTGTAACCTGGCTTTAATGCCAACAAATGTAACCCTCTCGACCCGGCCTAGCCGCAAGACCGAACCGAGCGAGCCACATTAGGTTTACCAAAGTAAACCGAGAAGATAAAACCCAAAACACATCCATTTTTTCTTTTATCTTGTCCATATGCATGTCTGTTAACCTACATGTGCATACAGATCACAGATGAACTCTCAACTCAATCGAACATCGAATTGACATCCAATTGAACTCAATTGCAACTTAGGGACCAAATTGCAATTTTAAAAAATTGTAGGGACTAACTTCATTTTTAAATTACCAACATTTAATTAAGTAGGTTTCATGTTTACATGTCAAAGACCAAGTCAAAAAGATCATCCAAACTCATTCAATTGTATCCACAACATTCAAGGACTAAAACGTAAGAAAACAAAACTTCAAAATATCCCAAATAACATATTTAACTGCCACCGTATCGGTACGGTCAAAGGGGTGTTTTGATATGCCTTCATTATTTCAAAACCCCAGAATTCCAGTAGCCAATTTCCATTCTAATACGCCCCCGCGTATGGAAACGCCCTTCACAAAACCATTAGACCATATCGAAACGCCTCCCCGAGTACCGAAACACTGGCCAATTTTGCCTTAGCCCGTACCGAAATAGCTGCCCGTGTAGGCTTAGCGTACCAAAATGGGGACACCCGTACCAGTACGCCTGGACTTGTAATGTCCCAAAATGTTGTTTAATCACACTTTGATGATAACCAAAACACTCCAACATGCTTCAGACACTTATACAACATTACTAAGATACATTACCAACCAAAGCATCAAAGATTCAACAACCATTCATGGCATTTATACTACTCAAGACATTCTATAGGCATGCATCCTAATATCAATTCTCCAAGCAACCAAAACTCTCATTTTGGTACATTTAAGGCATACTCAATATGCTTACACATTTATAGCATCATACCAAACTTTCTTGAATCATCAAACCATGGCAACCAATCAAAATCAACTAGATGCATACTTTAGCACTTCGCTAGCAACAACATAGGCAAGATTCACCCAAGCTCAACCAACATCAAATAAACCATAAAATCCAGCAATACTCATGCTTCAAACTCATAGAATAACATAAATACAAATCCCCAAAATACGGTGAACACATTGCCTTATTAACTGGGAACATAAACCGAGTTCATACTCAAACTAGTTCTTTTTCTTGGATCACTTTGGCCTTGCCCTAAACTTTAGTGATTCGTATCATTAAAAAAAAAAAGTGTAAACACACTTGCTTAGTGAAGATGCTCTTAAAACAATGATGCATTATACTCTTGAAAACTAAACACTTGTTTTCAAACCATGCTTACGACCTAAGAAAGTTCCAATGATTCCAATTCAAAATATGCATAACGACCATATGCAAAACATTATAATCCACTTGCTTGAATCCCCAAATCATTTTATACAAAACCATACTTAAATTCCAAAGCTTTAAACCATTTTACCACGCTTAGATCCCAAAACATTAAAATAGGTTCAACACATGAACTTTCACATATATTGGCATTTATAGTAACCCCGGATAGACTACCTCTATCCTTGGATAGTCAACCACTACCTTTGATTAGCCCACCACTAATATTTAGTTAACCGACTGTTAACATTACAATTCGGATACACGAACCCCTCATAATAGTCGACCACTACCATAATTCATACCATGACGACCGCATGATATAACACCCTTGCCAATCGCAAGACATAACGCCCTTGCCGACCGCAAGATATAACATCCTTACCAACCGTAGGATCTAACGCCCTTGTCGACTGCAAGATATAACATCAGCAAGGAGAACCAACTACTCAGCCCACATGATGACTTTATAGTCCGAGTAGTTGACCGCTTACCTCAAGGACCCTTAACCACGATCAATTTTTAACATATTATAGTGCACTTCATCCTATGGCATGCCAACTATATCTGAATATTTCCTCATCATGTCACATAGCCAATATATCATTTACAAACCATTTACTCATTGTTTTACAATGATTAACCAAAATCACCACATATACAAGCCACATTGCCAAAACGATACCCCATTCCCGACCGAAATAAAAATCAATGCTCACTAGCATTTCATATACTTTTAAACCACTGCATATGTATTGAAAATCATGCATTTACAGTAAGTAAAAGCAAATAATGTTTACGACCAATACATGAATTACACATGCTTATATCCGAACCGATATTAAAGAGCAAAAGAAGGAAACTTACTTCTGAGTTAGGTAAGTGTTTCAAGCTTAACCTAAACTTTTAAAATCATTTCCACTCACCGATACGCTTCGATTTGCTCGCCAACGCGAATCAAGCTCCCGGCAAGCCACAATCAACTTCAAGCTTCGTCACTTTGATTATCTCTTGTTTTCACCATATAAAACCAGAGGGAAAATGCATCATTATACATTCAAACTATCACCTACAAGCAATTCCCCGCAACTCTTAAGTTGCCCACTCAAAAGCCATCCGAAACTTATCAAAATTAATCTCAAACACTTCTCAACCTTAACCCAGCCACAATATAACGATGCAATACATCAGACTTCATCAATTAACAACTAGAAACCCTTTTACAACATCTTTTTACTTTTAGTAATGATTAAACTCCAAAATCATCTCAAAAACCTTTAAGTAACAACCTTAAATATTGGAGATTCAACTAGTTTCGGGATTACAATGTTAAATCCAAACTTTTAACATCAATAAACATCTAAACCATGATCTAATCTGATCAGGAACCCAGCAAAACAGATCCACTTTAAAAATAAACCAATTTCATCAATCAAAACACAATTAAACCAATTTTTCTTAATTAAACTATCAAAACACATTAGAAAACAATTGTAAAGGATCAAGAACTTGTGAATTTCAGCAAAGAACCTTTCATTAGAGGAGAAGACCGAATCCTTACCTCCAATGCTGATTTCTCCCCATAATTGCTTAGTAAAACATGAAAATCAAGAGAATAACAATAAGTATTTGATGTAAAAGCATTAGGAAATCAAATGGAAATCAAAACATTTGATTTTTACCTGAAGAAATTGAAGTTGGAAAGGTGTTTGGCTGAAGAGAAATTGAGAGAAAGAAGTTGCAAAGTTTGTTACGTGAATTTTGTTAGAAGTCTAAAATATGATTTATTAATTCTCTGCACTTTTAAAGCCTTTTAAAACCCATTTAAAATCAGTTAAATAAAGGGTAAAATATGTTAAAAATATTTAGGATAATTAGCTCCTTAAAGATTCAACATTTTGATCCTTTTCAAAACAGTCACTAAAAATAGTTTTCAAAGTTTGCATTTTGGTCACTAGTCTAAAATGTCCAATTTTCAAATCTCATTTTCCAAAATTAATTTTACCACAATAATTATTATATTAAATAATGATTTTACCACATTCCCACCATTTTATCAACTTTAAAAATATTTAATCCAATTAAATCTCGAAACCGACTCGAATCTCCAATACCGGTCCACCGGACCTTCAGACCAACCTTCAAAACATCTAAGCCCAAAACTAGGGTGTTACAATCCCACTCGTTTCCAACTTATTCAATCAACTTGGTCGTACAAGGTGGTTTATCGAGTTGGATCTCTATTTCAGATACTACCAAGTGCGAATAGCTGAATGAGAGGAGCCAAAGATAGCCTACGTGACAAGGTATGGTTCGTATAAATTCCTTGTGATACACTTCGGCCTCTCCAATTCCTCTACCATATTTTGCACATTGATGAACAAGGTATTACAACAATTCATAAATTATTTTGTCATTTTATATAATGATGATGTTATTATATATAGTGCAACATTTGAGGAGCATGTAAGACACTTGAGAAAGGTATTTTAGGTTCTCCGAGACAATGAGCTTTATGTCAAAAAGGACAAATGTTTATTCACCTAGTGGGAGATTCTATTCGTAGTCCATATTGTGGGAGGTGGCAAGATTTAGATGGATAAGAGCAACATATGGGCCATAGATGAATGAGAGTCACCAACCAATGTCATCAGACTGAGATCTTTCTTTGGGTTGCCCAACTATTACTGGAGGTTCGTTAAAGGCTACTCCAATATTAACTAAGTTTTTGAATAAGGACAAGGCGTGAGATTAAAGTCCTGGTTGTCAAAAAGCCTTTGAAGATTTAAAGCAAGCCATGGTAAGTGAGCCCGTGTTGGTGCTGCCAGATTACACCAAGCCTTTCGAGATTGCCATCCGATTGCTTTTGATTGTAGAATGTTAAATGAGATTGAGAGGTGATACACCGTCTAATAGAAGGAGATGACCGTAGTGGCACATTGCTTGCACAAATAGAGACATTATGTGATGTGTTTCAGTTTTGTTTTTCAAACAAATAATGTTGCAACAAGTTATTTTCTAACCTAAAAGAAGTTATGCCCCAAGCAGGCTAGATGGAAGGAATTTGTAACTAAGTTGACTTTTCCATGGAGCATAAGCCAAGAAAAGCCAATACCGTGTCAGACGCATTAAGCTGGATGTCCATGTTTAGAGCCATTAGCTAGCCCGAGGGAAAATTGATGGAGAACATCAAAGAAAGATTGTCCTATGACCATGCTACCAAGACCCTAATTGACTATGCCAAGGAAGGTAAATCCTAATGATTTTGGATTGAGAAGGCATGTTGTACACATGAGTAATCCAGGTCTACATCCTACAATTTGGAAACTTGCACAAACAGCTCATGAAGGAATGTCATGATTCCAAGTGGGCTGGCCATCCAAGAATGCACCACACTTTGGCCTTGATAGTGGAGCGGTACTATTGGCCACACATGGTCAATGATTGTGAAGGCTATGTTAAGACATATCTTGTGTGCCAACAAGGCCTAGTGGAGGCCAAGAATATGATGGGTTTGCTACAATCATTACCCATCCAAAGAAACCATGAAAGAGTATATCCATGGATTTCATTATTGGTTTTCCTAACATTGACATTTTCTCAAGTATTATGGTTGTTGTTGACATGTTCTCAAAGTATGCAACCTTTATTCTAGCTAGCAGGATCTAGCCAACCGAGGAGGTAACACATCTTTTCCTCAAACATGTGGTAAAGTATTAGAGAATTCCAAAAAAAGATTGTGAGCGATCAGGACACTCGCTTCACCGGCTAATTTTGGACTATGTTGTTCAATTTGATGGGATTGAACTTTTCCTCCAGTTCTTATCCACATACAGATGGGAAAACTAAAAGAGTGAATACGCTACTAGAGATCTATCTAAGGAACTATGTGAGTGCTAAACAGCGGGATTGGCTAAAGCTATTAGATGTGGCCTAATTTTCATACAACTTTTTATCAAAGTGAAGCCACAAACTAGAGTCTGTTCAAGATTATGGTCAGTCGGACAATAGCCACTCACACCCAATGTTGTTGTGACCAGTTACGATGGACCAAATCCAATAGCCTACAAGTTAAAGAAGGCTTGGTGAGAGTAGCACGACTAGCCCGAGCTTGTCTACACAAAGCAGGAAAGAGGTCCAAGAAGTGGGCAGATCAAAAGCAATAGGGACATAGAGTTTTGAATTGGCGACCTAGTCTTTGCAAAGTTGAACCTAACACTTCACAATCAAAGTTTATACAAGGCTCTTGTGAGATGGTACGGGGGACCATTCTGATTCGTGAAGCAGGTAGACAATATGTCCTACAAACTAGAGTTACCACCAAAGTTGAGAACATATCTCGTGTTCCACATCAGCATGCCCAAAACTTTCTATGAGGATATCGATGACCCTGAGCAAAAAAAGTCACACATAGCACCGGTAGGAGTAAAGGCCTCCTATGAGAAGGAGGTACAAGACATTCTGACGGATTGAGTGATACGACAACCAAGCCACAAGCCACAACATGAATATTTTGTTCTTTGGAAGGGACTTCCCAAAACTGAGGGTAGTTGGGAACTCGTGGAGGACCTGTGGTAGTTTGAGGAAAAGATTTCTGAGTTTCATCACCGACAAGCGATGATGATGTCACTAGATCTAGTGGGGAGAATGTCACAAAGGACTAGCCCATGATCGAGACAGGCGCACACCAAGGGCCCAAACCAGCACACCACATATTGCAAATGACTAAGGGATCCAAACCAGCACACTCTATACAGCTCAAGAGGTTTCGGCCAAGCTTTTGGGCTTGTCCAACACCCTTCCGCCTAAGAGAGCCCACTCATTGGAGAATGCTCATCTTGTTGGCCAAGCTAACCGTGAAAAGTATCCTTACCAACATGATTTCAATAAATTAGCTATGATCGAGAGTAATTCTTACCCCACCACTTATGGAATGAAAGTTGTTAGACGATGAAATATTGATATGATCGAATGAACCCAAGGCTTGATTTTGACTAAATTCATATTTCGATTAAAGTTTAGGGATCAAATTAAAAATTATTTTTTGTTAGCATGTCACATCATCAATGTCTGAATGGCCATTTTTGTGATTAAACAGTAACGTACGTGACCCAATTGTAACTTCTAAAAGTTGAGTGATCAAAATCAGAAAAAATGAAACAAAGGTGATGTTATGTGTAATTTACCCTTCATTCAAAAAAACATATAGAAGTTTGAAAACAAAAAAAAAGTTATTGAAATCATAGTTACACATAAATATCAAAATTACACCATAACTTTTTTTAAACATAAAATTATGAACTTTGTGTATAATTATATACATGAAACTTTAGTTGATTCAATTTTCACAAATTATTATTATAATTATTAGTGAAGAATTATTTTACGATTACATAGTGTAAATAGAAATAATTATATTATCCTATGTATAAAAATAAAATAATATATTTATTTTTAAAATATGAAAAATTGGATCGAAATAAAAGTTTCATGTGTATAATTGAATAAAAATAAAATTTCATGTATGTAACTACTCCAAATTAAAGTTCAAAAATTACACTGTACATTTCATCAAAGTTCATGTGTGAATTAGATATTTGTCTATAATATTTATTATCGTTTTAAAATAGATTTTTAGTATTTTAAATGTATTTTTATGTCCATGTTATAATCCATAAACGATTATGTGGTTGCTTTTTTTAACTATGTCATTTTCAAAATTTGAATGAGTTTTCTCATTTTTTTTATTGACCACATTTAACATGTATTGGCTCATTTTATTTTAAATTAAATCCCTACTAATAAACCTGTAACAAAAATTTAAGGTAAGTAGAGATAAAAATAAGAATCAATATTGGGATGGTAAGGGGAAATTAAAAGGGAAGAAACCTATAGTGAATGATAACTTTGATTTTTATTAACCCTAAACATTAAACATAAAATAGTAAAAAGTAAAAATTAAAAAAAACAACGCTCCCATCGTCTCTGTCTCTCTCAATTCCCCATCGTTTTCCCATTCGTCTCTGTATCAATTCTCCATCTTTTTCAACAAGCTTCAACGATCTAGCAAGGGTTTCAACAAGCTTCAAGTAAGTATTATATATTTATTTATTTGTATGCTTTCAAGTCATATTTAATTTTTATTATCCCAAATATTACAAAATAATAAAAAAGAAAAGAAAAGTCGAAGTATCGCCTCTGTCCAAATTGAAGTAAGTATTATAATTATATATATACATTTGTTTGTAAGTTTTTAAGTCAACTTTAAGTTTTCAACAAATTTAAAGTATTATGTATATATGCTTTCAAGTTGAATTTAACAGTAGTTTTCAATAAGCTATTAATTGTATCTAACAATCGTTTTCGATAATCTTTTAGAAAAAATAATTTAACTATGGTGATTTGGATGATAAATTATGATTTTTATATTAATAGATGTTTTTTTATATTTTTAATATAGAGCTAATGTTATATAGTGATATGATAATTTTGTTGCAAAGATGCTTCATAACATCGAGAAAGAAAAATTAAATAATTTAAATTTTGTAGGAAGAAAAGAAAACGAAAGTGTGAATGTGATGAAAGTTGCGGTAGATAGTGAAGAAGCAATTTACAATTTATATAAAGATTATGGTTACGGTATGGGTTTTAGTGTTCGAAGAGGAAGAAACATGAAGGTTTCTGGCATCAATGTTATTCATTGAAAAGATTTTTTTTGTTTTAAAAAAGGTTTCAAAGAATTTAAAGGTGATATCAATGCAAAACAATATAATAAATTAAAAAGTAGAACTGGATGTCAAGCAATGGTTTGTTTTATGGTGGAAGACAATATTTGGGCAGTCACTCATTTTATTTCTGAACATAATCATGAGTTGGCAACTCCTTCTAAAAGACATTTACTTAGATATGTGAGATCTCTTCCGATAGTCAAAGCTAATGTCATTAGTTCAATGGTTAGAGCTGGAATACGTCCTATTGATGTTTATTCTTACATGTCAAGGAAGCATGTGGATCTGAAAATATTAAGTTTACAAAGCGAGATTGCTATAATTATCTTAATAAACAAAAGATGATGATTATTGAAGCAGAAGATGGTCAAAGCTTACTTAACCACTTCAAGGTGAGAGCAAGTGAAGATCTAATGTTCTTTTACACAATTCAAATGGATCAAAAAATCGAATGACAATTTTTTTTTGGAGAGATGGTAGATCAAGAATTGATTATGACTATTTTGGTGATATTGTAGTTTTCGATACAATTTATCGTACTAATAGATATAACTTTACTTGTGCTCCCTTTGTAGGGATTAATCATCATTGACAAACTATAATATTTGCTTGTGCTTTTTATTAGAAGAGACAGTCGCTTCTTTTACATGGTTGTTCAAATCCTTGCAATCAATAAAAAATCAATTCTCAAATATCATAATTAGATATCAAGATCATATAATTAGCAAAGCGATTGAAGAAGTATTTCTTGATTCACGTCACAGATTATGTCTATGACATATTTTTAAGAATGCACCTTCACAACTTGGTAGTTTTAATACAAATGCAGAATTTCATGCTTTGTTTCATAAAAGCATGCAAGGTTGCAAATCAGAGACAAAATTTGAGGAAATTTGGGCAAAAATAATGAATGACTACAAGCTTCATGATTATAGATGGTTGAAATATTTGTATAAATGTCGTGAAAATGGAGTACTATTTTTAGCATTGATATATTTTCTTCTCAAATTAAATCTTCTCAAAGGGCTGAAGTCACAAATAATGTTTTACATGGTATTTCGAAAGCCATTACTTCTTTTACAAAATTTATTTTAGAGTTTGAGAATTTAGTTGCAAGATGGTGTTCTTCTGAAGATAAAAAAAATTCAATACAAAAATGAATCAGTTACATGTACAATTAAAAAAAATATCTGACACTACGAGTAAACTATCGTCATCGGCTACTAGTTCTATATATTCCAAGCAGTTTTCAGCTTCAGGGCTTCTTTCTTGGTTGTCTCTTTGTTATTGAGTTCTTTATCTCCCAGAAGAAGAATGCTCCGTGTTGTGCAACACTTCACCATTGACGAAAGAATCAATGATGCTTGCATATCATAATGTGTGTGGAACACTTTAGATATGCATATATAAATACCTGCAAAAGAATTATTGAGCTGAACAAAATATTGGAGCTTTTCGAGGTCATAGTCGTAAAAGTCGTAGAGGAGAAATGCTAACCAACAAATACACGATCTACTATGTCACCACAACTATTAGAGTTCTTTAACAAGATCTAGTTTTCGAATGTCCGTTCGACCCCAAATTTATTAAACTTGCCAATATATCAACTATGTCACCATAACTACCGAGAGATTACTAATGTTTAATGAGCATGGCTAGTCGAACTCTTTCAACAGTCTTTTCACTCGTGTTGTATAGAGCAATTATATAGCAACAGTGATGTAAAACTCACTACATAACCAATCGCAGGGGAACTACATTGTCCAAAAAAAATTGATATAACTTTCTAATGTTTCAAATACAGAGTAAAACACCGCCAACCTGCTTATGTCAACTGAAATTGATGGGAATGATATTTTTAAACTTAAAATACATTTATTTTTTGTGTACAAATGAGAATATGTGCAATAATTAATTTAATCATATACCAACTGTCTCGGAGACAAGGATAGGCAAAAATTGGGGCAAACAATGTTAGTTTGATACACACCACTGATAAAACGTACACAAAAATATTATCAACCAGGTTAGTCGTAAGTTTTCAAAAGCTTGTATGCTAGATTGTTTCATCAATCTTCCCGCACCGCTGAAGCACCTCCTTCATTCTCTGCTTGAGCTTTTCAATTGCAATCTATCAAATAAATTTAATAATTCTCATGAAAACTATTTTCATACACTCTCAATAACAGAAGAGAAACAAGATTACAGACTAAAATTTAATACACTACAAAGATTCAATATGATTAGTTTACATTGGAAAGTCGATAAATAGTAAAGTAGTATACAAAGAAAGTACAAAAACTAACTTACCCATGAGTCCAAAGAAAAAATTCTCCAAAGTTCACCATAGAGATATCATCATTAACAGACACGCATGTCAAGGAAAATAACACAACAATAACAAAAAACTCAAATCTACAATTGGTAAATATAATTTAAAAATAAATCAACGAGACCATTTACAATATTTTTATATAAAAAGAGTAAAAAAATTTGATTATATTTACTAAGCTAATAGAAGGAAAATCGATGAAATGGAAAAACTCATCCTTTTCTTCATCTCTTCTTTCTCTATCTCTTCCATTTTACTCTCTTTTTCTCTTCTTTGCTGCTATGTTAAATTAAGAAGAGGAGACGTTGTACATAGAAATTAAACATGGCTTGAAAGCATATAAATAAATATATAATACTTACTTAAAGCATGTTGAAACCCTTGCTAGATCCAATTTTGAAGCCTGTTGAAAACGATGGAGAATTGATACAGAGACGACTGAAAAACGATGGAAAATTAAGAGAGAAAGAGAAGATGGAGGCATTGTTTGTTTTTAAATTTTTACTTTTTACTATTTTATGTTTAATGTTTGAGTTAATTGCACCACACGCCCCCAAACTATGACCTTCATTTTATATTGGTCCCTAAACTTTTAAACATTTTAATTTCATCCTCAAACTAAAATTGGTCCCCAAACTTTTGAGCATTCCAGTTTCATCCTCAAACTATGACCCTCATTCTAAATTGGTCCTCAAACTTTTTGAACATTCTAATTTCATCTTCAAATTATCGTTTATATCACATCATATTATTACATAATGTACATAAGTGTTTCATGACAATTGACAATTTTTGTAACAGTTTTATTAACAAAAGATATGATTAGCATATATTGATAATTTGAGGATGAAATTAGAACGTTCAAAAAGTTTGAGGACCAATTTAGAATGAGAGTCAAAGTTTAAGGATGAAACTAGAATGCTCAAAAGTTTGGGGACTAATTTAGAATGTAGTAATAGTTTGGGGATGAAATTGAAATGCTTTAAAGTTTAGGGACCAATTTAAAATGAGTGTCATAGTTTGGGGACGCGTGGTGCAATTAACTCTTAATTTTTAGGGTTAAAAAAATAAAGATGATTTGAATTATGGAAGATAACATGTACAAATTTAACGACGTATATAATTTTAATTGGTTAGTCTCATATACTAGGCGGTAGGAAAGATATATAGTATAAATTTTCCAAATTCCATTATTCTCCAAAAATGAGAATCAAAGAAAAAGGAGATAGGTAGATGATAGGTGTGTTTTTACCTTAATCAACGTTCAAGAGTTCAATTTTTATTTTAAACATGAAATAGTTTTAAATTGTTATAATGTCAAATAAATTTTCTAAACATTTGATTGAATAATCATTTTGATCTATATTCTTTTTTTGAAGTATTTTAATGCTAAATATTTTATTTTGGGTCAAAATAGTTTATCTGTGGATAAAAAATGTTAGTCAACTAACATTAAATGGCTTAAAATAACTTGACAAACTTATATGGTAGTGTCTGCTGATATAACAATGTCATATATACAAATATGTTGACTTTACAGAATGACACATCAGTTAAAAATAATTTTATAAAATTGTATAAAATATAATTTTTTTTTCTAATGATGTGTCATTTTATCAAATTATTTTAAATAATTTATCGTCAGTTAACTGATAATTTTTATAAAAAAAATAGGTAAGACCCGATATATAGATGGTGCGCTCAACAACTGCCCATGAGCTCTGTCCCTTTGACTGGCATTCTTGTTTTCCTTCGCCTTGCCACTTTGTGGTTGGTGTTAACCATGATTCTTTGGTACCCAATACTAATATCTTTCGCGTACAAGGAGACAGCCGCTCTTCGGAACCTACACCCATTTTGTCGATTGATTCTGCAATGATGACGAATCAAAGAGCGTCCCATTCCCTTCCGGACAAGACAAAAGACAATCTCCCTCTCGTCCGGCTCCATCTCTGGCCACCACAAAACAAATTTCATTTATTTTTTCAAGAAATGTCGGTCCATTGATTTTGATTGAAGTTAATACAATACCCTTTCCCCCCATTCCACCACTAATTCAAATTCGATTAAAAAAACACTCACATCTCTCTATCTCCACTCAGCAATATCTTCGTCCAACAACTGCTTTTACTATCTATTCAAAACCCAATATATCTGCTTGTGTTGGCATGAAATGTTCCCTGTTTTCATTTGCAATTAACACAAGTAGATACATTCCACGGTATATAAATAGCAACAGCAACCTAATTTCTGTAAACTGTTTGAATTCTACAACCCACGGTATCAGTTGCTCTTAATGACAAACTTGGTTCTACCTTACATGTTTGTCAATGGCATCCCCACCTACTTACCAGGTAGGTAGAAGAGTTAGATCATTTTCAAACTTTTAAATTCAAGTGGGAATCTTCTTTTTCATGATTATTCAATTTAAATCCAAATGGTAGGCATAAGCTCGAGGTTGATTAATGATTATGGACCCCAATGGGAGGGCATATGTGTAGAATTAACTTTCCTTGAGGCTTCAGTTCGATTTTGGCTCCCTCCTGTAATGCTTTTTAGAAGTATTTTTAAGGTCAAAATCAATGCAAAACATATAATTTTTCATGACAAAAATGTGTTTTAGCTTATTGGAAATGCACTTTAAAAACTTAAAATTTATTGTTTTTAGTTTTTTTAAAATGTATTTTTGAGTAAAATTACTAATCCTCATTTATATAACCAAAAGTACTTCTCAAAAGTATTTGATATAGTCAACAATCTTTAGAGTATGTAATTAATTTTTTTTAATTAATATCATTTCATCTCTTATAAGTAGTGAGTTCAATACTTATTTTCCCTATCTTAGATTGTGAGTTCAATACTCATCGTAAGTAAATTTCCAATCAAACTGACCTTTAGTTCTAACATGGACTTGGGCTCCACTTTCCATCTACGGTCAGAACTACTCCTATAAATCTATCATCATGTACACGGACGCTTCTTAGCCCAGCCTTCCATATCTCATCCTGTTTAATTTCCATTTGTTTGGGTAAGTAGTAAATGGAATGGTAATAACTTCTCTTCCCTCTGACTCGTATGACAGTGTGAATATAAAGCTGTCTTTCCGGTTCAGTAAGGAAGGAAAGCTAACACCCAATGGCTCGCAGTTCAAATACCAATTCTATCTTGCGCCGCTTCTGAATACCGCAGCTTCTCGCCATTCCTCTCCAGATTCTGGCTTTCCGCTCTATAATGCAGCTTTGATTGCTTTTCAACTTTGAAGCCTCACCCCTTGCATTATCAGTCTCCCAGGTATTTTCTCCATATTCCAGTTTTTGTTTTTCTTCTTTTTCTTGTTACTGAGGGATTGGAACATGTTGGAATGGGATTTGCCCCTTTCCTCTTTAATGATTCTATTTTGAAAGTTAGCACACGCATTTCTTGTTTTTTTTTTTCTACAAAACATGAAATCTTTCATAAACCCTGATTTTACTTTCTGCTCTCCCCTAACTTAAAAATCCGCTGCCTTTTTCTTTCATAAAATCTTTTGACAGCAAATAGTAAACGTCTTTCGGTGGACAGAGAGACAGACGAAGGAAAATGCTGACGATGAGGAAAAGACTGGCATGCTGTACGCGCGACCGGGGGATTAGCCTCGATTTTGATGAGCAAGAAGATAGTAAGTTAATTATTACTAATTAATTAATACACCTATTTGCCATTTTAATTTGAATTTTTTTCCGTTATGATTGTATGGTTTGAAGGGGGGGGGGGGTAATACCATATCGTGATGAAAATTTCCGTGATTTATGCCATGTGATTCTAGTCTCTTGTTTTTTATTTCCTTTCTTAATTTTGTTTTATTGTCCAACCGTAAGAGAATAAAATAATAAATATTCACACACTTAACCTAACACATTAGCCTTTTTCCATGTATTCATCACGCATCTATACATATATAATATTGTATTTGGTGTGAATTTCTTTCTCCCATTTCCCTTTTTTTATTATTAAAACTGATCACAGTATGTGAATGAGATTGTGGTGGGTCATGTTTTTATTTTCTGGCCATTAGATTTAGCAGACCTTCACTTGTAGTAGTCACTACCATTATCATGCAGGCACCAATATATTGGCTCTATTTATTTCTTAGCAGAACATTTATGGTACCTTAAGACGAGGTGTGAATGTCATGTTCCTCTCTTGCTCTACAACCGACGCACACCCATATTTCCTTTGTTTCTTTCCTTTTTCTACACTTTATACGTTACACATATATATTTACTTTTAATCTCTCATGTGAACTGCCATGGCAACATTCAAGAGGACGTAGTTTCAAGTTTATGTACTTTTCTCTTATTTAAAAATCTTTTCTTCTATATTAAAAGGAAACTAAAATTATCAAAAGTGATTCTCAGTCAAAATCCGGTCTTTGATCATTAGTTATCAAAAGTTCAATGGAGCCATCATTTGCTTATTGTTGGGTAGAATAGATAATCATGGTCACGGGTTAAACTACTAAGGTGGGCAAATCTGATTTCCATCATCTTCACTATGATCGGATCTCCTCAGTAGGCCCAAGGAAATGCCTCATAGTCATGGTATCTTCTACGTGCAAGCAAAGCAAAACAAACCACATGGGGGGAGCGGTTACCTCATAATTTGAAGCTTTTTGGTTTTGTTTGAACTTCGAAGTTTCAAGGGCGGTTCGATGGCAGTGCCAGCTATATATAATCACAATTCACAAGTTACAAACAAAAAATGAAGTGATGATCATTTCATTATTAACTAGTAATTAGTTGCGGCCCCTTCCCTTCCTTTCATATGGAAGCAGTACTAGGTACGGATGTGTTATCATTTAAAAGTCTTCTTCCACAGTCACAGTTTAATGTAGACGGAGACAGTGTGGAAGTTATTGAGTGGGGACATAAATTAAACAAACTCATGTGAAAGACGACTTTTCTTTCTCCAAGTTCGAAATACTAGTGATTGTTGATGCCTTGATTATCTTACCCTTTAGCCTACTACTATTGTATGATAATACTTTTATATTTCACCCATTTCTTCAATATTCTCCTCTCTAAACTTTATGCCCTCTTTTTAACTTTAAGCAGTGCATGCCTTTCTTCGACTGTGCTTTTCTGTTGAGCGCTTGTTATTTGGAAATTTCTCTTTTTGGATGTAGTGCTGATAGCTCTCAAAACTTGGGAAGCTTCTTCTTTAATGTAATCTATTGTTTTCTATTTTTGAGTGATAAACTTTATCTTGTATTCTAGCGCCAATTGGCAAGGACGCTGTTATTTTTTCTGTTTATTATCACATGATTGATTTGAGAAACACACATGCTTAAAAAACCTCAATTTGCTAAACATGATGGGATTTTCAAACCAAGCCATGTGGGTTTCCTTGTCTTGTTTGTCTTTTAGGAGCGTCCATGACATGTAGGATCAGTCCTTTATTTACCATGAGCCATAAGAGAATAGAAGGGTACTTAAAGTTACGCACACCGCAAAACGAATTATTTATGCAATGTTTATTGAATGTAGAATCATCTTATCTAACGATCTTACATGGGCTAAACTTAGGCCCTTGCACTGCCATGTGCATGTGCATGTGCTAACATCTGACATTTTTATAGTGAAGACAAATCTGACAGGCTCATTTATTCCAAACGGAGAAGGTGCATCTGTTTGTGCCAGGAGAGATCTTGTTTTCATTTCTTATCTAGTTAAATATGAAATGACAAGTGTGTGAAATAAACTTTCTTCAATAGTTCTTGTAAGGTTCATTGGTTTAGAAGGTGCCCTTTTAATTGTTACTGCCTACCGGTGATTGCTGATGTCTCTGCAATTGTGCTGATTGAATGCTCCATTAGTATCTAAAACATGTCCACAGGAAATTGTCCCCTCCCCCTCCTCCAATTAACACAATTGTACGATTTAAAAGGACGATACCCTGATGTTTTTTTTATATGGTTACTCTGTTTTCACATTCTCATCTCTTGAAACAAAGAAAATGATCCGAGTCCTTTTGCAAGCAGTGCTACAGTTTTAATTCCATTAAATGGTTACACTTAATAACAACTTGAATGTTAAACAAATTCGTCATGAAAAGGCTTATATTTTTGCACTTAGTGTTTATGTAGTTAAAACAACATACACCAGAAACTTGAGCTCATGTATGTTTGCTTTTGACCTGCCTAAAGCTGACGATGACATGTAAACCATTTTTCAAAGGTTTTCTAGCTGATTATGCTTCTATTTGTTGTTGTATGTTCCGACTTGATTTCAGTAAATGGATACTAAATTCAGAATTTTCAGGGATAATGACATATAATGGTCTCGAGAGCTGCATTCTCAACAATCAGTCTTATGAGAATGAAAGCAGACCAAGCCGAGGAGATGGATGTGCCTCTGATTCCCTGGATGATGATTTCACCAGCTGTTCTTCTAGCAAAGATGCGTTTGGATCATTTTCTTCCAAGTGGATGAAGAGAGATGAACAGGGTTCGGATGAATGGGAGCTCTCGGAAAGTCCCAAGCATTTTTATGCCAAAGAGAAACCTGCTAATCCCATTCAATTTTCAGATGTTGAGACAATGAAAGAAAATTTTGCAAAGCTTCTATTGGGGGAAGATATTACTGGTGGACGTAAGGGTGTCTCCACAGCTTTAGCTTTGTCGAACGCCATAACAAATCTTGCAGGTGAGTTTGTTTCAAGATCCAATAATCAGAAACTTGGAAAAATATGTTTAAATAAGAAAAGTTGCAGCACTTCATGTTTTACTTTATTCATTTTGTCTCCCATCAATTGGACACATGCTTAACGAGGAAGAGCTACAACTTTAAAAGCATGTACATTTTAAAAAGTTCATTGTGTTTTCCTGTTATCATAGGATTGACTTGGAATTCATTAGTCTTCAATTTATAAGGTACTCAAATTTGAATGTGCAGCTTCAGTTTTTGGGGAGTTGTGGAAACTGGAGCCGCTAGCTGAAGAAAGGAAAAACAAATGGCGAAGAGAAATGGACTGGTTACTCTCTCCTACCAACTATATGGTTGAGTTGGTGCCTGCTAAGCAAAATGGTGCAAATGGCAGGACCATGGAGGTACTCTTGTGGTTGTTGGGTTCTGATTAAAATGACAATGTGCATTCTGCAATATAGTGACATTTATATAAATTCTCTTTCGAGCAGATAATGACTCCAAAGGCCCGTGCAGACATTCACATGAATCTCCCAGCACTTAAGAAGTTGGATTCTATGCTTATAGTAGGCGATCTCTTTACTCTTCCTAATAGCTTGGTGTATTCTTTTATATGAACGCGCCACCCACATTTACCTGATTAAATTTTGAATATTGTCAGGAAACCCTGGAGTCGATGGTGAATACCGAGTTTTATTATGCAGAAGTTGGAAGCAAAGCAGAACGAAGAAACAAGAGTGCAAGGGAGAGCAAGAGGTGGTGGCTTCCATTGCCACAAGTACCAAAAACTGGGCTCTCAGATCCTGAAAGGAAGAAGTTGCAATGTAAAGGCAAGGTGGTATATCAAGTATTCAAGGCTGTGACATTAATTAATGAAAATGTTTTGCTTGAAATGCCTATTCCATCCATTATTAGGGATGCCCTTCCCAAGGTGAGGATAATCAGTGCCTTCTATTAGTTTTTAATGATGAGAGCAAAATTCCAGATTAAAGTTTTACAAGACGTAAGTATTTTATTTATGGCAACTCAATCTCATTCTGCATGTTTGCAGTCTGGGAAGGCAAGCCTCGGTGAAGAACTGTACAAGGTTTTGACTATCGAGTCCAGCGCAGTTGAGGAAATGTTTGTTTCGCTCAATTTAAAGTCCGAGAATAATGCTCTCGAGGCCATTAATAGGTTGGAAGCTGCTGTATTTGCATGGAAAGGGAGACTTACAGAACAAGCTAGTGGTAAATCCCCAGGAAAATCGTGGTCTTTCATTAAGGATCCATTCTCTGAAATGGACAAGACGGAGCTACTAGTGGACCGAGCCGAAGCACTTTTACATCAGATAAAGAGTGCATATCCAAACCTTCCTCGAACTTTTCTCGATGCTACGAAAATTCAGTATGGCAAGGTAAATTTTGTGTGTTCAAAGTAAACTTTATCATACATACATGTGATAGCATCTTTTATCCTGCATTCATCTCTCGCTACTGAATCCATATTAAAATGAATGGTGCACAGGATGTTGGACATTTGATTCTGGAAGCGTATTCTCGTGTCTTGAAAAACTTGGCATTCAGCATAATGTGCAGGATGGGAGAGATTCTGCAGGAAGATAGTTTGTGTAACCCGGATTCGAGTGTTGTGACATGGTGCTTTCCCGGAATAAAAGTGGAGAATCCAATGGAGAAAGTGGAGGGGAAGTACTGTGAATCTGATACAGATAGGGAGTCGTACAGTGATGCAAGTGTAAATGCAACACCAAGTACAAGTAGGAGTCGTCGAGTTTGGTGTATTGGTAAAGAGACATGCAGTAATGTAGGAATGTCTCCTTGATATATCAAATGGATCATGAAAGTATGATTTTCAACACTGCTTTTTTGTAAATGATTATTAAGCTTTATTGAGGTTGGTAAAAACACTGCATAATTAATTAGTTGATTATGGCCTAAGTTAATTTTTTGGATAAAGTTCGCAAATGGTTACTGAACTTTGTTAAAAAAACAAAACGGTAATCAAGTTTTCAAATGTTACAAAATGGTAATTATAAATTTATATTTTGTAACAAAATGATAACTCGGCCGTTAAGTACTTAACTTGGCTGTTATAAAATTTTGTATAATAGTACATTTAATCCTCTATATTTACACATTCAATCAAGTTAGTCCTAATTCAAAAAATTTTACTAAATTTAATCCTCGTTATTTACGCATTCTTTCAATTTGGTCCTTCAAGCAAGATTCCAAACTATTGCTATGTGCTCGCATTAAATGTACAATGGAACTAATTTTTGTTCTTATTACTAGGCAGGACCCCAGTTCTTGAGAGGGCCTAAAAATCAGTTTGGGAGTTGATTTTGGACGGCAATGGACTAGGAAAGGAAATAAGTGAAACAGTGGAGAGAGTCTTTTGTAAACTAAGTGGCAGGGAGCCTCCACTTTTTCCCAATACGAATGATGAACATCAGCCTGAAAAGAAAGTCGAGGATGAGAAAAGAAAAGGAGAATTCAAACTCCAAATTGAAAAAAAAACGGAGTTTCAGTAACATGAACGCCGAGGGAAGTGCTTCTGAAGTTGGCAAAAGTAGTGGTGCTGCAGCTGCACGCGATGATGCCTCATAATCTCCCATGCCTAGCGTGAAGATACATTGTTAAGTCAGCAGACACCAGTGTTGCAAATCTGGTGATCTTTTGACCAGAAAAGATCCTAACATTGTTGAGTTTGCCTAGAACAGACTGCAGGTGAATGTGTTTGTTTGTAGTATGAACCATTAGAGTTCTTACGACCCCAAGTCGCATTTTCTCGTATGTCGGCAAGCCTATTTCATCTGACTTTGCTAATGTTCTAAGTAGATGATAGGATGCTTGTTTTTCTTAGTACCTTCCAAGCTCCAGTCTCCGACTTGCAAAATAGATTGATAATTTATGTTATATATAGAAACATGTGTTTCATTTTGATGGGCATTCGATTCAGACAACTGACTTCTTGAATTATCTTCTATCAATTTTTTTACCCCCAACGGTGCCATTGCTTTTGCTGTTAAGGAACCAGTTTGTTAATGCATATTGTGTGTTAAGACTATGAATATGTGAAGTTTAGGCAATGATTCTGAATCCCATAAACTTTCTTTTTAAACTTGGTATTGGTAAATAGTAAAACTCAAAATAGTGCGGCCATTGTAAAACTGCTGCAGCTTGGTAAACCCTTGTCCCAAGGTCATCATTATTGTTGTGTTTGCTTTCATTTTTTTGGTTTAACCGATTAATCCAAGTCAGGTTTTGCATTAAGCCTATTATGGGAGCGACCTTCCCAACTCAGTTTTTTCCATTCACAACACCATAAAGAAACCCTTTTGAGTTGCAGACATGACTTCACAGAATCTGAGTGCCTTACATATTACTACTTACGAGACTACACACTTCAATGGCTATTAAAGAAAAAGCTGATACTTTTAGATATCGAAGCACTAAATTCCAACACGGAGAGACCCATCCATTAAAGCTTTGAAAGTAGCATTACTAAGGCCAGTCATAAGGACCATACCATAAACCAAATTCATCAAACAAGGTAAACACCATGAACCAGTGCTTTGTTTTTTCAGTACCATTTTGTTACATTGGAGAGTCCCCCATTGCCACTCGCTCCCGGACCACTGAATTTCATATTTCAGTGGCACCAATGGCTAACTTTAGAATTTTGCTTTAAGGACCAAATTGAAAGAATGTGTAAATAACGAAGATTAAATTTAATGAAATTTTTCGAATTAGGACTAACTCGATTGAATGTGTAAATATAGTGGATTAATGTGCTATTATACAAAGTTTTATAACGGTCATGTTAAGTACTTAACGGCCGAGTTACTATTTTATTACAAAACATAAAGTTTAATTGTCATTTGTAACATTTGAAAGTTTGATTCCCGTTTTGTTTTTTTAACAAAGCTCAGTGACCATTTGTGAACTTTACCCTAAGTTTTTGGCTTAAGGTTGTTAAAAGTACTCGAACTTTTAAAAAGACTCAATTGAATCTTATTTTTATTCATCTAATTAAACCTTTGCATCTCAAAAATTTATAAACTCGCCCCTTTATCTAATGTTGACTGTCAATTTAATGATTTTTTGGATTAGTTAATGTCATGTATTGTTTCTAGGTGTTGTCATGGTATCTCTTGAAAAAAATCTTTATTTTTATTTGAAAAATTTTAAAAATTGTAAAAAAAAAAGTATATATAAACTTAAAACAATTATTTTTTTAAAATCTTGAAAAATATATAAAATATAAAAATATGAAATAATATCAAAAAGGGTGAACTACACGGATGGTCTCTTTCGTTTTCGATATGTTCTCTTTTGATCACCGATTTAAAAAAAATAAAATTTGATCACTTACATATTAGGTTTATAATATTTCGGTCCCTCTAACATTAACCTCCGTTAGACTGTTGAGGTGATACGTTAAAAAATGTTAATTTTTATTTTAGACCCCTAAACTTTTAAAAGTTTATATTTCACCAATTTTCAAACAAAAAACTTAAAATCAACTTATCCTCTCAAAATTTCTCCTCTACCCTAACCTTCTTCTTGTTGTTGTCGCCGCCACCACTGTCAACCGTCGCTAGCCAATCTTTTTTTCAAACCCCAACCCTCTTGTCATCGGCTGCATGTTAACTCATCTCATGGAGATACTATTTCACCTACACCTCCCGACACTTTCACAAATCAGAGTGATCACGGACGAGCCCGCCATTAGTGATCATAACTCCTATAGCATGACCAGTCGACCTAGATATGAACTGCAAAAGGCATAGGTCACTGGTGCTAGGTTCTGATAGATCAACCATAGCATCTGGAATATCTTTCTTGAAGTTCTTGATCCATTAATCTGTTAGCAACCAAGTAAGGTTAGGCCAATTAGCTAAAGATTTTCCATTTTTCCCAGTCAATGAGATCATTTCATTCACGAAACTGGCCCAAACTGCTGAGTGATAGACAATGGTTGATAATATTGCCATTGCCCCACATGATTTAGATATATTTTCAATCTTCAAAAGTGCATGTCCACCTCTTTCTTTGCATAGGATCTGGAAGAAGAACTGGAACTGGCAACAACTTTGATGACTGGTTTTTTCCTTGTCAAGATCTTCTGAGCGATAAAAGAAGCATTAGCATTGTAACCCCCTAAACACGACCAAGAAGAAAAGGTCAAATTTAGGAAGTCACCATTGAAAACCTTACCCTCAAGAAACCAATAATTATTTATAAGTATAAAATTCTTCTAAATAAAGGTATTCCAAAAGTTTATTAAAATCCATCATAGTGTTGTAAACCAATAATATAATAAAATATCCGAATTAAAGGTAAATGCATGCATACCAAAAACATCCACAAATCTAAAACAGTCTCTAGTCCCAATTACACCCAAACTCGATAAAAAGTAATAATAATAATAATAATAATAATTTGAAAATAATCAAGTTCGTACTGAAGAAACAATAAATCTTAAAACGCAAGAGGTCCTCCGAGTACCAAGTCGCCTAGAGCCAAGTTATCTGTAAAAGAAACTATGGGGGAGTGAGCTATTGAGCCTAGTGTGTCTCTAAAGTGCAAGCAATCACAAACTCAGTTCCAAAATAATTTTCTCAAGATATTTAATAAAAGCACGGTAAAACACAATGCATGTAATGATGACACAGACAAAACGTATTTCCCAGCTACATACTCCAATCACAGTGGTGGCAAAGCCAACCGGTCACAGTGGAGGTAGTTCCCCTGAACTCATCACCCTTATTTCTCCAATCACAGTGTGGTCAAACCACTTCTTCCTCCGTACAAATCCATCACATGCATATAAAATATGGTAATGATTGTAAAACACAAATCACATCATAGTTTATCGTACTAAATACGAGGATCACAGTTCTGAAATTCTAATAAATTCATTAAACACAGTCTTACAAAGAATGCATGAAATCTCAAAGCACATTGTAATCACCGTACAGGAAAAATAGTCATGCATGTTGTAAAACATTTCATAGAACATATAGCATAGAAAGATAACACACCTTAGCCAAGGCAAACTCAACCTATTGAATAATGTGTTTCCCACGATCAGAAGAACTGGGTCCAGCTGTATCAAAACCTACAATAATAATTCTACATTAATACTATTACTATGCCACCTAAATATAAATACTAATCCGAAAAATACCCACATGTAGGCCTCGGAGTACGTGTACGATTAAAACGAACGGGCAAATGGGGTGGCGATTCGTCTTCCTCGGAGCCGACGTCAACTGAAACACATATATTAAACCATATCAGACCTCATTCTCAAATTCTTAGAATTTTTTAAGTACAAAATAAATTGCAATTACCAAAATTGGTGCTTTAGGTTCGAATCAGACGGAACATACTATAAATCTAGACTCAGGACGTCAAAAAATATTGAGTCAAAGTTGGTTGAAAAAGTCAACGGTCAACATTGACATTGACCGGTCAAAGTCAGCACTGACGTCACTAGTCCATTCAACGCTGACGTCACACTGGTCAACACTGACATCATCACAGGTCAATAGGTTGGGTCAGTCAACGGGTCAGGTCGGTCAACGAGTTTCTGCCGGTTCGATTAAGAGATTTGGTTCACATGCTGGTTCGGTTTAGAGGTTCGGTGTACAAAATCCTTAGGTCCAGTCCATAGGTTTTGGGATCCCATACCACACACGCACGGGCTTGGGCAAACCTCAACAGTTGGGCTTAACCCAACAAATTACACCCCAAGCCCACACCCCTTTCCCCTTACACAAATCTGGGGCTAGGGTTGCCAAGCCCCTGCCGCCGGCGATGACTCACGAAAAGAACAACGGCAGTGTGTCAATACAGCTTAACCCACAGTGGTGTCAGCTCGGATTCAACGGTAGTAAACCACGGACTGAACGGTAAAACAATCGCATTCGCAAACACATTCTGACTAAAATGAATGATAAAGGGGAATTAACGCAACCCAAGCATCGTACTTACCCACACACGAATGGAGATTAAGGCGGCGGAGCAACAAGACGAAGAAGAGGATGGTGGCGCAACCACAACGGAAAAGCCGAACAGTTCTTTCGCAAGATCAAAAACGGTAGCCAAAGAGGAGTGACCCGATGGTCGAGTTGACTCATGAGGTAAAACTGGTCACGATGACGGTGGCGACGCGAGAAACAAACGGCGGCAAGGTTCACCGGAGCCTCGCTGGGACACAAGAATCGTGGGGCTCAGAGGATTTCAAGAGAGAGAGTGAGAGGGGATGAATGTGGCTCTAGAGGGGAAAAATGGGATATGAAGGGTTTAGGGTTGAAAAAGACGGTTAAATACCCATATAAATGGGTAAATTACAGAAAAGGTCCCCCATACTTAGTCCTCCTTTCAAAAGGCCCACAAAGTTTAGAATTTTCACAATTAAGTTTCTAATCCGATTAAATTAATTACAAATCCCTAAAATTAAACAATTATTGTTTCAATTTTTAATTCCCTAATTTCAAGGGTTTTAAATTAAGAATTTTGAAATTAGGGTTTTTAATTTAATTTTTAGGGTGTTACAACTCTCCCCTAAAAGAAATTTCGACCTCGAAATTCCAGACTTAACGACAAACCCCTAAAATTAATAGGTATGCACACATACTTCATTTTAAATTCTATATCTATTAAGATTAGAGTAAGAGCTAAAAATATCAACGATACCTGTTATGTCCTTAAACTTATCATCATAATTACCACGAGCTCTGGTTGCATACCAAACTTGGTCGTCTAACCTCAAATTTAGTCGATCTATCATCATGGGAAGGTATACCTCTACTAACAGTACCAGAAGCAACTGACCTACTCTGCTCTTTACCTTTAAGAGGTGCCCGAACTGACTCATGGGTCTGACTTTGCACGGCTAAACCAGTACGCGATCGCAGACAATCATTAAGGAAATGATCAAGAGAACCACATCCGAAACAAGCTTCATTTTTCTTTCTACACTCCCCACCATGCCATTTCTTACAATAAGTACACTGAGGCACAGAATAAGGACTTGTCGATCCACCCACACTACCTGTCAAAACTGCCAAAACGGTTGGTCCCACTCTCTGGTTACCTGGTGATCAGATTCCTCTCTAGCCCTCTTACCGGTATAGCTAACTAAACCCTGCTAAACAATTGAAACTGGTTGTTTCTTGCCT
Source organism: Hibiscus mutabilis (assembly GCA_019671005.1). Lineage (NCBI taxonomy): Eukaryota > Viridiplantae > Streptophyta > Magnoliopsida > Malvales > Malvaceae > Hibiscus > Hibiscus mutabilis. Next base: position 49,918,795 of record CM033719.1, read on the forward strand.
CGATCTCTTTCCTGAGTTGTCTGATTATTCAAGAGTGTTTCTATTCTTTCCACTATCTTGGCTCGGTCAACCAAATCATTGAACAACTTGTCTTTAAATGGAGCAACCTTCTCACGAATTGAAAAGCGCATGCCTTTGAGAAACTCCCGACATCTATCATTTTTCCGTGTCCACCAATCTAGGTACATGCCGAGACCACTCCACGAACCGAATCTCGTAAGATAATATTGTTATACACTATTGCTTAAGGTCTGTGAATGCTTGGCGACGATCAGCCAAGTACTGCTTACCCACATAACGGTTCTGGAATGCCTATCGAAAGGTCTCCCATGACATCTGATCAGTTGGCGTCAATCTCTATTCAGCCTTCCACCAATGTTGTGCTTCACCATGCAGCAGTGAAATAGCAGCTCTCAACTTATTGCTAGCAGGATATTTTATCTCCTAAAAGAGCTTTTCAAGATCTTCAATCCATAACTCAACATCAGATGGGTGTTCATCAGACACACCCGTAAATATCCTCACCCCGACACTCAGAAATACTGTAAGATAGGATTCCTCGAGTTCTCTGACTGGTCACGAAAATAACACAACAACTTTTGATTAATAGCAGCACTATCCAGCTCCACAATCTCATTGTCATCTGAATCCAGCAAGTCATCACCATGTGGATGCTGATCATGTGTATCACCATAACCAGACTATTGACTCATGGTCTGTTGCCCCTCAGGTGGCTAGGTTCTTCCCGGATTCTGTACCTCCTCCTGATCATCCGTATGATCAACAACATGAGGTGGTTCACTAGCTGCAGCAGATGACCTCGACCTCTATTCGAAGCAAGTCTAACACTCATACGAGGTGGCATAGTTACTATCTACAAGAATAATAACCTAGAGATTAGAATTGATACTGCGACCTTAAATTCAAAACCATTAAAATAATATTTAATAATAAACCGTTAGAAAACATCCCATGTACCCAAAACATTTAATGTATGCATAAAATTTTGAAAATTTTTGAAAAGACTATTGTGAGCCTCACAGTCCAATGGTTGAACTCAGTTCTGATACCACTAAATGTAACCTCCTAAACCCGACCAAGAAGAAAAGAATGAATTTAAGAAGTCACAATTGAAAACTTTACCCTCGAGAAACCAACATTGTTTATAAGTATAAAATTCTTCTAAGTAAAGGTACTCTAAAAGTTTATTAAAATCCATTATAGTGTTGTAAACCAATAATATAATAAAATATCCAAATTAAAGGTAAATGCATGCGTACCAAAAACATCCACAAATCCAAAACAGTCTCTAGTCCCAATTACACCCAAACTCGATAAAAAGTAATAATAATTTGAAATAATCAAGTCCGTACTCAAGAAACAATAAATCTTAAAATGCAAGAGGTCCTCCGAGTACCAAGTCGCCTAGAGCCAAGTTATTTGTAAAAGAAACTATAGGGGAGTGAGCTATTGAGCCTAGTGTCTCTCTAAAGTGCAAGTAATCACAAACTCAGTTCCAAAATAATTTTCTCAAGATATTTAATAAAAGCACGGTAAAACATAATGCATGTAATGACGACACAGACAAAACGCATTTCCTAGCTATATACTCCAATCAAAGTGGTGGCAAAGCCAACTGGTCACAGTGGAGGTAGTTCCCCTAAACTCCTCACCCTTATTTCTCTAATCACGGTGTGGTCAAACCACTCCTTCCTCCGTACAAACCCATCCCATTCATATAAAATGTGGTAATGATTGTAAAACACAAATCACATCATAGTTTATCGTACTAAATAAGTGGACCACAGTTCTAAAATTCTGATAAATTCATTAAACACAGTCTTACATAGAATGCATGAAATCTCAAAACACATTGTAATCACCGCACATGAAAAATAGTCATGCATGTTGTAAAACATTTCACAGAACATATAGCACAAAAAGAGAACACACCTTAGCCAAAGAAAACTTAACCTATTGAATAATGCATTTCCCACGATCAGAAGAACTGGGTCCAACTGTATCAAAACCTACAATAATAATTCTACAATGACACTATTACTATGCCACCTAAATATAAACATAAATACTAATCCGAAAGAATACCCCCGTGTAGGCCTCGAAGCAGGTGCACGATTAGAACGAACGCGCGAAAGGGATGGCGATTCGTCTTCCTCAGAGCCGACATCGACTGAAACACATATATTAAACCATATCAGACCTCATTCTCAAATTCTCAAAATTTTCTAAGTACAAAATAAATTGCAATTAGAAAAACTGGCGTTTCAGGTTCGAATCAGACGAAACAGACTGCAAATCTGGACTTAGTATGTCGAAAAATGTCAAGTCAAAGTTGGTTGAAAAAGTCAACAGTCAATGTTGACTTTGACCGGTCAAAGTCAACGCTGACATCACTGGTCCAGTCAATGCTGCCGTCACACACAGGTCAACACTGATGTCATCATCGGTCAACGGGTCAGGTCAGTCAACGAGTTTCTACCGGTTCGATTAAGAGATCTGGTTAACATGCTGGTTCGGTTTAGAGGTCCGATTCACAAAATCCTCAAGTCTAGTCCACAGGTTTTGGGATCCCATACCACATACACGGGCTTGGGCAAACCTCAACAGTTGGGCTTAACCCAACAAATTACACCCCAAGCCCACACCCCTTTCCCTTTACACAAATCTGGGGCCAGGGCTGCCAGACCCTTGCCGGCGGCGGTGGCTCACGAAAAGAACGACGGCAGTGCATCAACACAGCTTAACCAACGATGGTGCCAGCTCGGATACAACGACAGCAAACCACGGACTGAACGGCAAAACAACCGCATTCCCACTAAAATGAATGATAAAGGGGAATTAACGCAACCCAAGCGTCACACTTACCCACACACGAACGGAGATTAAGGCGGCGAAGCAACAAGACGGAGAAGAGGATGGTGGCGCAACAACAACGGAGAAACCAAACGGTTCCCTTTGCAAGCTCGGAAACGATAGCCAAAGAGGAGTGACCCGATGGTCGGTTTGACTCGCGAGGTAAAGTTGGTCACGATGGCGGTGGCGACACGAGAAAACAAACGACGGCAAGGTTCAATGGAGCCTCGCCGGGACACAAGAATCGCGAGGCTCAAAGGATTTCAGGAGAGAGAGGGGGGTTGAATGTGGCTGCAGAGGGAAAAAAATGGGATATGAAGGGTTTAGGGTTGAAAAAGACGGTTAAATACCCATGTGAAATGGGTAAATTATATAAAAGGTCCCCCATATTTAGCCCGCCTTTCAGAAGGCCCACAAAGTTCAAAATTTTCGCGATTAGGTCCCTAATACTATTAAATTAATTACAAACCCCCAAATTAAACAATTAAGGTTTTAGTTTTTAATTCCCTAATTTCAAGAGTTTCAAATCGGGAATTTTAAAATTAGGGTTAGGATTTTTAATTTAATTTTTAGGGTGTTACAAGCATTAAGTTCAGGTAAGTCCTTGTGCATACTGCTGCCCCTTCCTCATTAATCCAGGTATAAAGCGTTTTGCTTTGATTGACTTGACTTCTTGAATTCCCCAGTGCTTCAAATAGCTATCAAGTGTTCTAAGATCAGAGAATTCAACTCCAGGGTGTTCACCTAAATGGTTGAGATTTTTATTCCCATTGTATGATTGAATGTAGTTTATCCTATTAAAAATACCAAAAACATTATTTAAAAATTTCAAAATATTATAAAATCATTTTAATAATTGTATAATTACTAAGAAAATAAAAAATATATTTAACATTTTTTAAATAATGATGAAACTTATAAACAAATAACCTGTAACGAGAGAACGAATACATAATTCAAGAGAGTTCATAAACAAAAAGTGACGAAAGAGATTTTTCGATAACCTACTAGAGATTGTCTGTAGCGAGTCTTTAACCCATTTGAACTCCAAGTTGCTACCACTCAATTTGCAAATTCCAAGCCTTCGATTATAAGTGATGAAGTCAAGATTTTCATATAAGGGATCAGAGCGGGAATAAAGTTTGAGGAATTTTTATAGCACTACAATAAGCAGTGGCAGAGTGGGCAATTGAACTTTTAAAAATTCATATATTTAGTTTCAATTTTTTAATTTTTATGAATTTATCTTTAAATTTTACTACTTGTGCTCACCTTGTAAGATTTTTATGATTTTTGCCTATCTTCAAAAATATTTTAACTTGTGCCTACCCTCAAAAAATATTATGTATCTGTCACTGACAATAAGTATTTTTGACCTCATATCTTAAAAATTAAATGGAGTGATTTCTTAAATTTTGCTATAAAAATTTCTAATTTTTTGTACTTTATAATGGGTTTAAAAGATATTTTAATTAGATTAATAAAGGCATTTACATCCAAAAAAACTACATATATCCACCCACGCCGATTACAACCTATTTGAACCAGACCATGTTCACATGCGGAACAAAATCTCCTCGTCCTCGATTTCAAATGAGACAATATAAGTGAAGCGGTGGTTGTCTATGGTCATACGATTATGAATATTTGTTATCGATTTCGAATGATTATGGTTTTTGCTTAAATTTTAAGGTTTATTGTTTTACAAGACCTTTTTGAAGAAAATTAATGTCATTTTTTATCTTATTTTATACCTAGTGTGACTCTTAAATTACGAAAAAAATCAATATAACTCTTTGACCAAAAAAAAAAAACGTTATTGATTGTTACAATGTAAAATGATGATTCAAGATATTGAAATATAGACCCATGATACTAATGTAACAAGGATTATTATCCCATACATAAGCGATGAAAACTTTTTGTTTCTACAAATGCCTTAATTTTAGGGTTTAAGGTTTAGAGTTTAAGATTTTAGTGCAAGAGTTTAGAATTTAGGGTTCATGGTTAAAATTTTAGGTTTAGGGTTAGAATTTAGGGTTTAGCTTTTAGGGTAATATGGGTATGGATTTAGGTTTTAACCTATAAATCCTAAATCTAAAATTCTATCTTCAGCCCCTAAATTTAAAACTACTACACTTAAACCCCTAAACTTTAAACCCTAAACAAAGTCTCTAATCCCTAAATCTAAGGCGCTTGTGTAAATAAATTTTTTACAAAGTGTTGTGTATAGAACAATTAACCATTTAATAATTCACTATAAATGATCAGATAGATTTAAATGATTCTTTTAAAATTTTAATGACTTATTTAATCATTAAAAATATAAAAAATCATTAAAATAAACAAAATAAAACGGCCAGAATCTAATAGTGTTTAATCTTAATGAACTTCTTAAACACTAAAATGTTCAAAATAAAAATAGCTTAATAAAAATCTTAATCAACTTCGTCTTAAACATTGTAATTGACAATTACAAAACATTTCATAAACAAAAACACCACTAGAATCTAGTAGTAATGATACAAGCTCAAGCAACTTTATTTGCCTCTAAGACCATCTTGTCTTACTAAAAAAGATAGATGTAGAATTAGACGTTACAAGAAAAATGAACAATGCAAGGATATCCATGAACGAAATTATATATGACTCACGCTAACAAATAAATTATCCATCCAACCCTGATTCAGAATCAACTTTTGGGCAAGTTGGATTGCAAGGATACAGACAGTCAAGTTTTTTGATGGAGCTCCGTTCATAATACCAGTCCCCGACAGCCTTCGCAATTTTCTGCATACCATGCCATGAGTTAATGTCACGATCGCACCCGATTAACAGAGGTTTATAAGAGAAGAATATGGAGTCTCTTACCGTGTTACCCACTACCGGAGAACTGCCACTCGACCACGTTATCTGCTTCCCTATTTGACAGTGAGCATAGCAGGAATCTATGAACATTCCCATAGACGAAGAATTCGGGACACCAACTCCATTGATGGCAAGTAAGAACTCGTCCCTGAAATCTGTATTAAAGATTTAAGATTACAATTACTTTACACTTCATCCGGTCTTTCTTTAAGGAGGGGTATATATGTGTGTGGACGCGCGTGTGCGTTGGACAAGCATTGTCACCTTGGATGACTTTGAGCTGTGCAGGTGTACACTTGTTCAAATCAAGCTTGCAGCTTTTCCATGCCTTGCCTTTGTCAGCAGCACTGGGAGCCAAAATGTTCTTAATCTGATGAAAGATTAAATACATAGAGATCGTCGGTCAAAGGAGAGTATGTAACATAGGATCGCAACGAATCATAATTGTGGGTGCATAAAAGCAAATGCATAGTGATATTGGATTCAATTTGGCTTGAGAACAGACCTGCCAGGAGTCGTAAGCTGAATTTACGAAGAAAATTGGTGTTTGCATGGTCTGCACCACGTACTGTGGGAAGAAACACTGCAATTTTGCAAAAGAAAAATGGTAAGTCGAATGAAGTGATAAATTAATGAATTGTGGTTGTCGTATCGAATAGTCACTCATACCAACTCCGGTCTCGTTCCCATTCTTGAAGTGCAAGACGCCGGCAAATTCTTAACGGAGCCCTGCACAAGACATTACATCTTTAAGAAAAATGCAATTATTCATGAAGTCCACCGAGAAAAGTAGTAGTAATAAACACAGTACGTGTAGTTTAGCCACTTGGCTATAGAAATTTTCTATTTGCTGCCCTCCGGAGACGTCCTTCCTGCCAGAAGTTAAATAAGGACTTCTTTAATGTTAAATGAGAGGAAAACCAAACATATATTTTCCCATATATACATACATACACGGTAAATAAGGTTAAGGTCTCTGAACTCACGCATGGATGAAGAAGCCAGCATCTGAAATGCATTTCACTTTAGTTGTTGCGAGAAGGAGTGCTCGGAATCTGTCGCAGTGCAATATCGAAGCCAATCCACCAGCAGAACAGCCAGAAAGAATAGCCTGTTTTTTGTACATATAAACAGATTCCAACAAGTTATGAGCATGTAGGAAAAAGGGTTACTCAAGGAATTACAAATTAATTAAACAAGCTAAGGTAGGTCTTACATTGTTAGCGTTTTTCATTCCTTTTGCTAATAGATCAGCAATGATAGCTTCAAAAATTCTATTTCCTCTGAAGAAGAGATTATTAGCCTGATCATAGAACCGTTATGCATTAGTGTACGTACTAGTTTAATTTCTCGATTGTATAATTAAGTGAAGTAACTTACTGGATTGACAGCCTCCACGTCGCCCGTGAACGATGATCCATCGCAGTACCTAACCTTAACCCGGTTCCAATTGTAGAAATCTACACGTTCAAACAAAATAAGGCTGTCAAGATAAAAGAATCCTACAGTGGTGAGGCAGAGGGAAATTGTCCATTCAAACCTACCTGGATTGGATTTTTGCTGGCTGCTCAAAAGTCCAGAGAAACCGAATTGCTTCACCATTAGATTCGATGACCCTAAGTCGGTTTTCTTACGAGAAAGGCAAGTCTCGACATCTTCACACCATCCTCCACCCTGTTAGCTCATTGTGTTAATGACTGTCAATCTAATAAAGATAGCAAACCAGCAGTCTAAAGCCAAAGCCTTGTGTACGTAAATGTACACCACAAGCAAGCAACACGATCGGCGAACTGGCCGATCGGTGCAAGACGAGAAGAGGACTAACCTCCATGTGAACAATCCAATTATTAACCCCAGTGCCAGAGCCCTTGTCAAAATGGTAAGCTGGTGGGCTCCCATCCAAACAAACTGTACCACACCGACCAAACCATAAAAATCAGTACGTTAAATAGAATGTGTACATGAACATATAAACTACACAGAATATAAGAACAAAGGAAACTCCCTACCGGCTCCTTTAGCCACGGCATCCTGCAGAAAAGTAATTCCTACGCTAGCGCCTTCAGCTTCCAGTGATATAATTGTAAGCACACAGGCCAGAAGACTTAACCATTGGCGTAATCTTGCACTTATCATTCTTCCTCGCTGCATTTATTAATTTAAAGTCAGTGTCATTACAGAAAATAAATAAAACAAATGGTTAAAAGAATATGGTTCTGCATCTCTTCTAATACTGTGTTTTTTTTCTCAGCTGAAGAATTACTAAAGTTGCTGTATGTAGAAAACATACACTCTATCAACATTACTAGCACTATCTAAACACCTTTATCAAGTCTGATTGGCAACTAACATCATCATATATATCTAGAAATAAAGCAACCATTAACTCCAACCACCGCACATAATCATCTCATGTGCAGTGTAGATAACATAAGCTTCATCTCATAATTATTGATAATTAATTTCAAGTTTTGTTATAACAAAATTGGCTGTTATCTACCTATAATAGTAATAAAAATAATTTAATTAGGCTACAATTAAGAGTATGTCTTTAATAACAAATATTAGAGAGGGTGCTGAAATGGGTCAAAGCAGGCCTTGACGGCCCATAAGATAATCTAGTCGAGAGAGTCGGCCGAGATCTAAAAGAATCATTAACCAGACAGGTAAAAAAAAAAAAAAAAAGCATCCGACAAAGGTCACACATGCCAAGAAGATTGAATCATGTGCCCCATCCCCAGTATCAGAAACCATCGTGCTACTCTCTAAATATTAAAAAACCCGATCTAATTTAACTTTCCCTTAGGCCGGAGCAGAAAGAACTGAAACAGCGAGGTTGAATAAAAAAGAAAAGGAGCACGGTGTGTGTCTCTGTCTGTCAGATCCTAAGATTACATCATAAAACTGTAAAATAAGGAACTGCGGCACTAAGAAAGTATGTAATAATAGTAAACATAAAAAGCAAACACACTAAGCAGTAAGCACAGCATAGCTAAGATTAAGCATGTAGGAATTAGGAAGTAGATGGACGACTGCTTTGTCATTCCATACTTGAGATGAAACTTACAGAGCGGTGAAATGAGAAACTTGGGGGTTGGGCAGCTGAGCGGAACAGCTATAAATGGTGGTCGGTACCTAACCTTACTACTACCTGTTTTTTTCTTATTACGAGTAGGATGCTTCTTTTGGCTCAGTCTTGGCCACCGCTGGTTTCATTTATAGCCCTCATCCGGTACCGCGTGCCTACTAAGCACCCAAAAGTCCATAGTTTACTTGTCGGTGCGCTCCATTTTTATTTATTTATTTATTTATTTATTTCAGACTTGAAACCATGGATTTTATTAAATACTATATAGTAGCCACCACTCGTCTCCGTTCGATTGATTGATTGATATACAACAAGTATCGTTTGTTTTCTTGCATGGCAAAACCACACATGAAGTTTAAAAGCTAATTAAATTAATTGAATCCCTAGATATATAGGCAATATAGATCACTCACTATACAAAGAACCTTTTGCAAAACAAAAGAAACCTTAATTACATCATATATTTGAAGCAAGATGCAAAGCAGGAAGGCAATAACGGTAATTGGCTTACTCAAAGATCAAACTTTTTTTAACTTTAGCAAACAAGTAAAGGATGTTATTGTGAAAAAAAAGTAAAGTTTTTTTTTTTTCTATTTGATTGTATTATAGTATATATTCTGAAATAATTAGCCATCCCTTTCCCTTTTACTACCACGTACATAAGTCAAGTCTTGTTTAATCGTCTGCTTGTCATTGCATGTGGCAGTGGGCTCTCTCCCACTGAAATTCAAAAGAAAAAAACCGTTATATTCATGCACCTATCCTAAATTTGGACCCTCCACTTTTATCAACCTTTGTAGGGACTAACATTTTCACCCCTAAAATTGATTGGTTGTCATAGTCAAACTAAATTGATTGGTTGAATCATGAATTAATAATTTAATTGACAGTGACAAAACTCAACATTATTTATTAAGGGACAATTTAAAAAAATGAAATTTGGGAAACAACATTAAATTATATAATTTTTGAGGTGTTAAAAATAATTTTACCATATATTTTTTAAATTTTAATATTATGTGGAGGAGGCCATAGCTGCACCCCTACTGAGTGATGAGTAAAACTAAAAATTGAACAAATCGTTAAAGGTTGAAACCCATGATAAAAAAAACCCAAAACTTCAACCAATCAATATTTTTTTTTGAATAAAGAGAGAAGCAATTACAATCTAAAGACAAATGTAATGACTCGAATTCACATAAAATGTGACAATATAATTATCCTTATCACTCGATCAATTAAATTTTTTTTAATAATTGTTGATATGATTGAACCAGAAACAAATAGTCTATGGATGCAACCACTGGTTGATTATTACGACATTGTCTACTCCTTTAAATACATTATAGAAATTAATATAATGATAATATAAGTAAAATAAAAGCAATAAAATATTTCAATAATTAAATTAGGGTTAATTATTTAAATCTTTTAGGAACTTTTTACATTTTAATATTTATGTAAATGATTTTGCTTTAAAATTATAACAAATTATGTAAAATGTAGATGAATTAAAGTATGATAAAAAATATAATTTTTAAAAATAATTAAAACACGATATATAATAAAAATTATGTAAATACTAAAAAAATATACTATGTACACATGAAAAATTATATAAATTTATAAAATATATTTAAAACTTTTAAAAATGAAAATACAAAATCGTTTTGTTTCTTTCTAAGTTTTCTCCATAACTGCAAAAGGTTTTCTGAACACGTGTTCGGCTCTAAGTTAAACACATCCATAGTGCTTGCTACAGAGTCCCATCACTCAACCTATCATCTGTTAGTATTGCGTTTACTAGATACGGATGCATGACACCACTATGATAATTGGTTACAGCTAACAGTATCATATGTAATATTTTCAAGTATTTTCATTAACTCATATGTAAAATTTAACCCAAGAAGTGACCTTAATAGGAAAATGAATGATGTTATTTTAAGAGGATTAAGTTTAAATTATTTTGTCTGCAAAGGGTGTGTATTCTTAAAGAGTTAAGAATATGTATAATCATAAATTACTTTATAATCACCTTTAGACTATTTAAAAAAATATAAAAAATTTATTGTTATATCATACAAATTTAAAAGGGCAAAGTTAAAAAATGGTCACTAAACTTTGATCAATTATTCAATTTGGTAATCAAACTTCCAATTGTTTCAATGTTACCATTAAACTTTTAGTTTTTATTCAAATTGGGTACTAAACCGTTAAAAGGGTACCACGACAGTACATTTTTTTGTATAATAAGACATTTAGTTCCATTTCGAAAAAATAATAAATTTAACCCTTATTATTTACACATTATTTTATTTGACCCTATTTTTAATTTAAAATATCCCTCAACCTTATTATTTACTGTAGCAGTCGATCAACGAGGTTTATATTTGTACTTGGTTTTTGAAAGTATTTTTGAGAATACTAAAATGCATGTTTTAATGTGATGAAATCGGATTGATTTGATGCATATGTAAAACAGTGAGGTAATGTTGTTTTATTGAATATATTGGCAAGTGGCTGAGTTTAAAATGTTATCGGATATAGTTGGCTAGCCATAGGGTTTAAAGTGCACTATAATAAGTCACTTCATGTGTGTCGAGGTGGGTAAATGTTCCGTTGACTCCACCACGAGAACCGCAACAATCGAGGTGGGTAATTGTTCCATTTTCTCCCGCTGGTGGATTTATACATCAAAACTGTTGAGGTGGGTAATTGTTCCGTTGCTCCGGTTAGAACCGTTGAGGTGGGTAATTGTTTCGTTGCTCCGGTTCGAGGATGTATGTGAAGTGGTTGCGAGAACCACTTGGAAAATCCGTGTATCCGATGTGTTTTATGAAATGAAATGTTGCTGGTTTTGAGTCACTTGAAAGCCAATATATGAGATAATGTATCATAAGAAATGGATTATGTATATATAATGCGATTTATACTTGAGATTGCTAAGCTTGTTATAAAGATTGTGGCATATGAAGCTTAAATTGAGGTAGAGATAGAATCCATGATACATGTGTTTTAAATGATTTAAATGTGCATACTTGAAGAGATTATTGAAGCATGGGATGTTTTTCCATGAGACATTTACATTTGGTTTGAGTTAAAATGATTTTAATTGTATTGATGAATGTTTTTAAGATTCCCTCACTAAGCTTATAGCTTATGCTCTATTTTCTCATCAATGCAGAGAAATAGACCATATTGGACTGCGAGTGAGCAAGGGAGGATTCAAGGGTTGAGACTTTCAAAGTATGGTTTTAGAAGTACTAAGTAGTAATAAGTGGCAATGTGACCAAGTTGTTTTTGGGAGATGTATTTTGGTTACTCCCTGTTTGTATAAGTTTGGTTTGATGTTGTGGACTTAATTGATATTAAATGCTTGATGTTGAGGGGTTGGGAAACTTTATGCATGCTTGGGTAGCAATCATGTCCATAGGAGTTTGCTATGAATATGCCATGGTGTGTATGTTCTTCTACCATGTTGTCATGCTATTTGATGCTTATGAGGTTATATGGTGATTAGATGTTATTTGGGGTATGTTAGATTGAGCCAAAGTGTCATATGTTGGACCAAGAGGTCATTACAGGTCTGTCTATACCGGTACGGGTCTTTAGGGATCGGTACGTAGGGACCTGTCTCAGCTCAATCTGGGGAAAATTGCCTAGGCGTACTGATACGCCTGGTAATTGTATCGGTACACAGCTGGAAAATAGGCTTGGTTTCGGTATACGGGTTTCTGTATCGGTATTCCCTTTGGCTACTGGAATTCTGACTTTTGAAAATGGTATATCTGTACCGATACGCTTGAGGACCGTATTGGTATGCTTTTGTCATTTTTACCCGTTGAGATACGGTAATGACCTGTACCGGTACGCCAGTTGTTAATTCAGTTAAGATGCTTCTGAATGTTTGTATTCTTTGGAATTTAGTCCATGTTCCATAGTTATACAATTAAATGAGTTTGGATTGTTAATTTAAATTGGGATTTAACTTGAAGGCATGTAATATGACTAATTAAGGATTGGTAACTTTATTTTTCATTAATGTCTCTATAATTAATAGAAATTATGTTTTAGTCCCTAAAATACAAATTCGAGCAATTAGATGTCGAATCGACGCCCGATTGGGATGTAATTTTCACCATAACCAGAATGAACACCTTAGGACTTAAATATGCATTTAGACAAGATACAAGGATAAAATGGATTGTTTCAAATGTAATTCTTTTGGGTTTATCTCGGCAAACCCTAATGTAGCTCGCTTAGTTCGGTCTTGCGCCTAGACCGGGTCAAGGGGGTTACATTGTCTATAGGCCCTATTTGGAAATTAGCGGATAGCTGATAGCAGATAGCGGATTGCATTAGCTAATAGCGGATAACTGATAATATTAGCTGATTTGACTAGCGAATTACATTAGCTGATTGTGTAAAATTGTTTGATAAAATTAAGTAATAGCCTATAGCTGTTTGATTATTTGAACAAAAAAATGATGTATAAGGACATGATTATATTTGATACTTGTCTTAATAATTTATTAACTATTAACATTTTGTATCTATTAATATTAATTAGATTATAAAATTATTTATTTTAATATCATTGCTGAGCATATATGAGGATGTACACATTAATTTTTTATTTGTGAAATTATCATGGACAAAAATAGTCTTTACAAGTCTTTTATCCAACCCTCTAACTCAAAAAGCTCCTAAAAAGAGTTTTTTTAAAATGAGAGGTTTCACCTCAATCCGCTATTACAATCCTCCATTTACCAAACATCCAAATCAGCGAATTTGACTGGTCAAACCTCTAAAAATGCTTCAAACCTCTAATTTTAGCTCAAAAAGTTGTTTACCAAACAAGGCCATATTATGTTTTTATCATAATTGGTAATGTCTTATGCTATTAATGTATACATATTTATGTATCATATACATGGTGTTATTATATATGTTTATATTACCCCGTTGCTCAAATTTATTGCTTTATTAATTTGTTTCATTACCTTTTTATTATTTCCAAATCACAATCTAATTAATTAGGCTTTAAATAGATCCTTTAATTAAAGTTTTATTTTAGGTCTTTTCTTTTAAATAACTTACCCCTAATTAATTTATTATATTTATACCATCTTTAATTGAAGTAAAATGTAAAAAACCTAGATTTAGGATTTATTAGTGCATGTATAAATCCAAATTACGTTAGAAAGTATTAGTGAAAAGTAAGCACCGTTTTACGGGAGTTATGGGGGTGCTAATCCTTCCCCACACGTAACCGTGCCCTTGAACCCAAGATTTCAGAATCTCTATTTTTTTGGGTTTCCGATCCTTCTATTTTAAAAGGACCTGTGGCGACTCCTTTTTTTTACATCGGTTCTAGGCCGCCTATTTTATGATGAAATGTGACTTGTTTCCTAGGCTACTCAGGTCGACAAAGCAAGATTACTATACCTTTGATGATGCTCGATGATGAGAAAATCTCCAAAATTTGTAAAAAGAGAAACAAACTAGGCAAGTTTAACCAAGAGGAGTTGCTTGAAATTGAAGTTTTAAGAATAGTCATATATATCCCAATAAAAACACATAGATTGTAACTAGTAGCTCAAAATCTAGGGGGCACTCCGCTGAAGCTATAATGTTGAGGAAGCAATGCTCCATTTGTAATGTACATTGGCTTCATGAGTGATTTTCAAATCCTAACAAAGTCAAATAATTATTGAGATAAAATCCTGAGATAAGTGAAAAACGATGAGTGAAAAAGAAAACCTCAAGGGCAATCCGTTGTAGCTGTGATGTTGAGTATCTAATAAGGTATTAAAGCTCCATCTACTCTATACCTTGGCTTCATGAGTGCTTTTTAAATCACGACAAAGTCAAACAATTCATGAAATAAAATCTCGAGGTAAAAAATGGGAAAAAGAAAATGGAAAAAGAAGCTAATAAAAGAGTGGCTAGTTACAATCGGAAACACACACATGTGCTCATAGAATTTTACTCTTAGAATTATATTTTGCACTCCATTGGTTAAACAAGTCCGAAAGATAATGAGAATTGAAAGGAATTATTTTTAAGCAATGCAATAATCATGAGGATGAACCGAACGGCCTGGGAGAAACTTCACAACTTCAAATATCGCCACAACATTCAAAGTCTTCACAGACACAGGCTATGCTTGAAATGATCATCGATGGTTGAATCTGAACGCTCTTGCACTTGATATCAGGGCATCCTATTTTGTTTTCTTTATATTAAGATTTTGGTTTTATGAGTCATGTATGTTAAATCAAAAAGGTATCCTTCATTGAAATGCCTATCAACAAACTGACATTTTTGTACACAAAAAGATTTCTTAGTATTGCTTCAGAGATAAATTTCAAAATGCAGGGATATTGACGCAAATGATAGACATGACATGGAAAAGATATGGTTGAGTATGAGACGTTCATTTTTAGTCAACAACCCTTTATTCAAACAAGGATTGACCCATCAATGATGGAATCGTATTTAAGGATTGAATGGGGCCCATTGTCCGTGGAACAATAAGATGTGTTCATATGTTCAAATGTAAGCAGACAAGGCTTGAAAGAACTTGATTAACGAAGAAGCCAGAGGGTTTCTCTAAGTTAGGGAAATATATGATCGAATGAGTGAATAGAAAATTAACAACAAATTTTTTAGGCAAAATTTTGTAGGGGCATGAAGAGTACAAATGGTTGTAGTTCAAAGACGGTGAATACACACTCTGAAGAACGAAGACACGAGTAGAGGGATGAGCGAAAGATCCCAACGAGAATTCCACGAGAACATGAGTATACATGAGCAATTACTTATTTGCATCACATCGCATGCTCATGCATCATCTTAATCATAATATTATCATAAAGCATCATATAGGGAGTCAAGCAAGTAGAATCCAAGAAGGCGACTTCGACAAGAATTTCATGTATCTTTGCATTGACTAGGAAAACGCACACTTGCATGTCGCCTACGTTTTACATAAAACGGAGATTTCTTAATTCTATCCTTGCTTAAAAGATGTTTTTCTTAAAATATAAAATGATTTATTAATTCTATCCTTTCTTAGGGGTGCTTTTCTTAAAACACAAAAGAATTTCTTAATTTTATCCTTGCTTAAGGATGCTTTTCTTAAAACACAAAAGAATTTCTTAATTCTATCATTGCTTAAATGATGTTTTTCTTAAAATAAAAAATAATTTCTTAATTCTATCCTTTCTTAAGGATGTTTTTCTTAAACCACAAAAGAATTTCTTAATTTTACCCTTGCTTAAGGATATTTTCTTAAAACACAAAAGAATTTCTTAATCCCATCCTTGCTTAAAAATGTTTTTCTTAAAACACAAAATAATTTCTTAATTTTATCATTGCTTAAGGATTTTTTTTCTTAAAACACAAAAGAATTTATTAATTCTATCCTTGCTTAAAGGATGTTTTTCTTAAGGACGTTTTTCTTAAAATACAAAATAATTTCTTGATTTTATCATTGCATAAGGATGTTTTTCTTAAATCATAAAAGAATTTCATAATTCTATCTTTGCTTAGAGGATGTTTTTCTTAAAATACAAAAGAACTTTTTAATTCTATCATTTCTTAAGGATGTTTTTCTTCAAACACAAAAGAATTTCTTAATTTTATCTTTTTTTAAGGATGTTTTTCATTCTATCTTTACTTAAAGGATGTTTTTCTTAGAACATAGAAGAATTTCTTAATTCTATCCTTTCTTAAGGATGTTTTTCTTAAAACACAAAAGAATTTCTTAATTCTATCCTTGCTTAAGGATGTTTTTCATAAAACCAAAAGAATTTCTTTTTTTTATCATTTCTTAAGGTTTTTTTCTTTGTGCTCCTCGGGTATGAATGAGCAGATCATGTTTCAACTCAACATCCTCAGGTTCGAAGGATTAGAGTTTCTTTTCACTACCTCACGTTTGAAGGAGTGAAGTTCCGATTTGTTCCTCGGGTATGAAGGAACAAGATTAGTTTTCAACTTGGTATCCTCGGTTCGAAGGATCAAAGTCTCTTTTAACACTACCTCAGGTTTGAAGGAGTGGGATTCAATTTGTTCTCCTCAGAAAGCAGAAGACTAGTTTTCAACTCAGTGTCCTTAGGTTTGAAGGATCAGAGTTTCTTTTCGCTACCTCGGGTTTTAAGGAGTGGAATTCGATTACAGATTGCGGTCACCAATGTACAACTCGACCGAATAAAATCGGTGCCTTTGGGATCTTTGCCCTATTATTGTTTCACCGGAATGTGCAAACATGGGCAGCTGTAGTAACATGTTTTTATCTGGCCCATTTTATTTTTATATTATTATTATTATTATTATTAATGTATTTTAGTTATTTTTACAGATTACAAAAGATCCTAATCATGTTAGATATGGGAAGATTGCAAGAGATCTTGTCCAACAAATATGGGAAGTCAAGTTATGTGTAAGGAATTCTCACAATGAACTCATGGAAAATTATCGTTAGGATCCAGGTATTTTTGGGCCAGGATGTCTACTTAAGAATTGTCCGTCTTCCAGTTACCATTCCAACACATCTTGAAACGCCTCAACCGGACATCGAGATCTCAGGATATGTCCATTTTACCGAAGACATCGCGTCCAGAAAACTTGCTACGAGTCCAATACGAAAATTTGAGTTTATTACGAATTTTCAATTATTTTATTGATTATTTATAATTAAATTCAAACTTGGACTTTTCCTTCTTTGTTTTAATTAATTTAGGGTCATATTGTGTGTAAAGAAAATGGTTTGATGCCCAAGTAAATGCATTATTCCCTTTCCAAGCATATTTAGCATTAACGTTGAAGATGTTATGCTTTTAGGATTTTTGATATTTTTAGAGTTTCTTTAAGTCTATAAATAGGTTTCATTCTTTTATAATTTTCACAACACAACGACAAGAACATACACAAAAAAAGCATTGTAGAGAGAAAAAAGAAGAAATCATTGTGGAGAAAAATTAAAAGCAGAAGTTTTTTCTAGCTTTCTTCTATTCAAGATTTCCATTTTACTTTTTAGAGTGAAGATCCAAGACGCTATGAAATTCATCCAATATTTGTATACTTTGATTTTCGTCCATTCAATTTTATGCTTTTAATTTATGCACTTTTTATTTTAGTTCTCGTGTTTGCTTTGTTTTAATGTTTGCATTCATATTAATTCCTACATTTAATTTACGCATTCGTTAGATTCGATTTTTATTTTGTGTTCTATTTTAATAGCAATTTTGCATCCATAATTTATGTTTATTTAATTTTTGCGCCTAGATTTCGTTTCTTTTACATTTTAGTCCTTTTATGCAATTTATTTGCGTACATGTTTAATAACTATTTAGTTGCTTCACCTTTGTTAGATTGGTTAACGCTTAGATTAGGTTTAGTGATAATATTGGTTCCCTTGTTTGTAGTAATATATAAATGTGTAGGTTCTGTCTCCCTTATTATATATAGTATGTTTTACATAATTGGTAATGTCTTTTTCTATTTATGTATACATATTTATGTATCATATACATGGTGTTATTATATATGTTTATATTATTCTGTTTCTCAAATTTATTGCTTTATTAATTTGTTTCCTTACCTTTTTATTATTTACAAATTACACTCAAATTAATTAGGCTTTAAATAGATCCTTTAATTAAAGTTTTGGTTTAGGTCTTTTCTTTTAAATAACTTACCCCTAATGTTTTTATTATATTTATACCATCTTAATTGAAGTAAAATGTAAAAATATAGATTTAGGATTTATTAGTGCATGTATGAATCCGAATTACGTTAGAAAATATTAGTGATAAAGTAAGCGCCATTTTACGGGCGTTGTGGGTGCTAATCCTTCCCTACACGTAACCGTGCCCCCGAATTCAAGATTTCAAAATTTTTGGTTTCCTTTTGATTTTCGGTCCGCATAAGGACCGATGGCGACTCCTTTTTTTTACGTTGGGTCTAGGGCGGGACAACATATAACTTGTTGTTATGTTTCCAGTCTTATGGACATTCACATATAATGTGTTTCCACAGTATTGGTAGGACTGGTTTTTTTTATGTTGTAATCAACTGTCTCGACTCTTCTTTCTCTATTACTTAATCAATGTATTATGTTTAGGGTTTAGGAATAAATTATTTTTAATTAAAATTAGGGCTAAATTAATCAATATGTAAATAATAAGTGTTAGATTTATTATGTTTTTCAAATTAGGACTGGATTGTTTGAATATGCAAATGTTGAGGACTAAATGTGTTATTATACCAAAAGTTTGAACTATCACATCACCCTTTTAATGGCTGTTAACGGGCCAGTGCTCAATTTGAATCAAAACTAAAAGTTTAATGGTTACAATGAAGCAATTAAAAATTTGGTTACCAAATTGAATAATTGATCAAAGTTTAGTGACCATTTGTGAACTTCACCCAATTTAAAATTAATTGTAAATTAAGTAAAATCTATATAATTTAACTAGGTTCATATAATATAACTTTTAAAATGAGATAATTCATAATTACCTTTATATTCTTATCATTATCTACGCATCACTCTTTTAAAAGGAAATAATTCATAATTACTTAAAATGACTAATTTATCCCCTCATCTTTATCTGCAACAACTCATTAATTCAAATCAGGATCTATCCAAATAGAATAGGATAAAGTTTGACCGAATTTGATCTTATCCTCGACTTGTCATGGTAATCGCTCGGCAACTAGTTTGGCAATTCATTCCTGCGAAAAAAAGAACAAAAATAGCATCAAATTCCCCACAAAATAGCAAAACGCAAAGCCAAAGCCAATAAATAGAAAAAAAATATGAATTTATGCGTGAAAAACTCAAAATACAACTAAATGTTCTTAAGTCTAAACAATAATTGAAGTAAAAAAAGTACAAAAATACTACTTTTCAACATTTACCAGCTCCCGTCAAAACCCTTTGCTCAAATGGTCTCTACACGGAATTCTTCAAAAAATAATGGCTCGTAGTTGGATCTGATATCTGTCGGTTTATTTAGGATATTTTTCGGGGTAGGAATATGGATCCCCAACTCAACTGCACTACTCTTGTCATCATTCCAAAGGTTGAGGTCTCGCAAACATTCACGGATTTTTATCCCATTAGCTTGTGCTTGTTCATATATAAATTGATTACCAAGGTAATTGTTTGTTGCTTGAAGAATGTAATGCAGATCATCATTCATCCTCGTCAGACTAGCTTTATTGCTTGTCATTCTATTACTTAGAATATTATTCTCAGCTAGGAGGTGATTCACACTATTTCACTAATTTTATCCGGGTTTATAACCCATTTTATTAGCTTTTATTTGATTATTTACTTTCATATTTTTATTTTTACTACCTTTATTATTATTATTATTATTATGGGTAAAGTTCACAAATGGTCACTAAATTATCCCTGAAAATACAAAACGGTCACCGAACTTTCAAAAATTACATAATGACCATTAAACTTTAGTTTTTGTTACAAAACGGTCATTGAGCCGTTAAATGCTATTAACGGGGTGATGTGGCAGTTACAGAAATTGAATTGTAGCACATTTAATCCTCCACATTTCACATTCAATCAATTTTTATATTAATACTGAGGGTTAAATTAGGTCTAAAATGATTTAATGTGTAAATATGAAGGATTAAATGTGCTATAATTCAAAAATTTTTAACTTCCATATCACCCAGTTAACAACAGTTAACAGCTCAGTGACCGTTTTGTAACAAAAACTAATGTTTAATGGTCATTATGTGATTTTTGAAAGTTCGATGACCATTTTGTATTTTCGGGAATAGTTTAGTGACCTTTTGTGTACTTTATCCTATTATTATTATTTATAATGGAAACTAAACAAAAATTATAGACTTAATTAAATAAATAACCCAAATTTAAATAATATAATAGTCCAACAATCCATTTATAATTACATGACCAATACACTCACATATGGCCTACTATGGGCCCTTTTAATATAAACCCTAAAGCCCTAATTATAGAATACTAATCTTGTCTCCCTATTTTCGCGTAGCCAATCCTAGACCGTCAAATTTGGAAGGGCGATGTAACCCCTTGACCCGGCCTAGACGCCATATTGAACCGAGAGAGCTACATTGGGTTTGCTGAGACAAACCCAAACGAAATACTTAAAGCAAGGTCCATTTTTTTCCTTTTATCTTGTCTAAATGCATAATTAATCCCTAAGGCGAGCATGCTGGCATCGGGTGAAATGTTGAAGGAAATAGACGTCAGTTAGGCATCTAATCAAACACATTTGCTATTTAGGGACCAAAATGCAATTTTGGAAAACTGAGGGGACTTACTTAAATCCAAATTTACCAAACCTTAATTAATTAGGTTACATGCATGTCGGTTAAATTTCAACATATAACAATCATCCAAACTAGATTAATTGCATATACAAGAAATAGGGACTAAATCGCAAAGATTTGAACTTCAGCATAGAAATTTCCAGAAATAATAAACTGGGTACCGATACACCCCATGCCAGTATCGATACGGGTTTACCTTTCAAAGGGTATTAGTACAGTCCTCTCGCGTACCTATACCGATGCAACTAAATGGGCCTAAGTCTAAACAATAATATAAGTAAAAATGTATAAAATATAGTACGTTTCACACTTCACACCCCCCAAACTTGAACTATTGCTTGTCCTCAAGCAATGCAAAAATTAACAATTACCTGCCAAGGCATTTACCATAAAACATACTTCCAACTTGACTTCAATCCTCAGAACTGTGGGAATAAAGAATCAATTACCTTTCGACCTTCAAAAAGCAAAAAAAGTCAATCAAAAATAAACTACAATACTGGTGGAAATATGTGTGCAGAGTTGTGTACAAGTCAATCAATAGGATTCCAAGCAAACCTTAGTTTTTATTAGATTGTCGAGGCAATTTATTCAACTAGAGCCAGTTAGGCACCTCTAGTAAATTCTTTCTTCTTTCTTTTTTCGGCTAGAGCCAGATGTGCATCTCTAGTAATTAATTATCATCATTTTTTTTCCGGCTAGAGCCTGATGGGCACCTCTATCACAATTCTTTTTCCGTTTTTAGCAACCTAACGTTTACTAGGTCTCCATCGATCAACTAGTCACAACAGTGTGAATATTTAAAGTATCATAGCAAATTTCCAAGTTAATTCTATGCTAATCCTAAAGTCTAAGGTTCTCTCATCTACATGCTATGGAAATTAACTCAACATAAGATATCACAACAGGTTTTGGGTAGTTTAATAGGCAATTGTCATGGCAAGTAATATAGGCAAACTAACATGAGACAGAAAAAATCAAATCAAAACAAACCCCCAAACTCTAGAGAAACATTTTCCCCAATGTATGCAAAACAAAAGAAAAGAAAAACAAAATAAATATAATGCAAATAAGTTAATCGAAGAGGTCATCACCTCAAATTCGTAGATTCCTTTTAGCCGTTTGCTTGAGGCGTTTATTGCCTCGCCTTAGTTGCTATTGTGAAGCTGGTGTAGGGTCATGAGCCTCAATTGCCTCGACCCCTTCAACTAGTTCACCATACTTCTCGAACGCCTTTTATGGTGAAGCTTTATGCTTTGATGCTTTCTTGGATGGAACATCTAGTGGTAGGGACTTTAATGGTACAAAGGTGGTGTATTTGGAGTATGAAAAATCATGACAAGATTCAATACGGTTTGGTTCTTGAACTTGTTCCTTACCTTTATGTGGTGAAGTGGTTGCTGCAGCAATATCACTAACAGCAGGCTCAACATCAGTTAACGGGGCAAATAACTTAGTAGGAAAAACTG
Source organism: Hibiscus mutabilis (assembly GCA_019671005.1). Lineage (NCBI taxonomy): Eukaryota > Viridiplantae > Streptophyta > Magnoliopsida > Malvales > Malvaceae > Hibiscus > Hibiscus mutabilis. The sequence goes on from CM033719.1 coordinate 49,941,448, forward strand.
AAAAGGGCACGGTAGTCATTGGATTGATCTCTAGGATTGCATTTGAAAGAGCAATATCTCGATCTTCATATAACTCCATAGCTATTGTTGCTTGGCTTCCTATTGCTTGAATTATTGTAGCAACAAACAGAGAAGGTCAATGGGAACTAGGGGAGTTGCCACAGCATTTGTACTTACCGTGGAAGGTCTGGTAGCCTGCTCTCCCTTTATTGCTATAGGAAATCATGCAGGTCCTTCTTGTATCATCTTTATGTATTGTCTCTTGGACAAATCTTCCTTTAACTGTAACTTCTCGTCCATTGCATCTGATGACACCCTCACTACCTTACAAAGAGCCGTGATTAGATTGAGGAAATATAGTGAGCCTACATCCTTTTTGCTGCACACATAAATCTCATCAACAATTATATAACCAATATTAATAGTGCGCTTATGCAAAATAGAATGTATCAAAAGCAAATGAGAAGAAATTGTGGTGTTATGAGTAGTCGGCATCAAGTGAGTTTTGATAATGTTGTTCCACAACTTCACCTCGGGTTTAAGTAAAACTCAATTCACTGTTCCATTCATATTCCTGTCATTCTATGAAGCCCCTTTAATAGTGAGGTCTCGAAAAACCTTTTCCAACTCATCCTTTGTGATATTCGATGCAAACTTTTCATGTTCATCGTTTTCTATGAACACTCCATATTGATCGTTAATGGATTTTGCATCAAAGAAGATCGCCCTACCACGTACAAAAACCAGGGAGTTATTAGGGTCCAAAACACGAGTATAAAATTCTGTTACCCATGAACAATTGATTTCTCCCGGTTGTTCACAAAAGATAGACCATTGGTGACTGTCGAATATCTCAAACACAGTCTTTTCAAGACCAAAATTGGATTTTCCATGTCATACGCAAAGCCTTGTTCTTCTCAAACCTTGTGCTTGGCGAACTTCATCGTGTGTTTCTTCTTAGTGGCCGGTGTGGCAAAATGGAGGACAGACAATAGAGTGGCAGCCTTGGATGATTTGGCTTTGGGCATCGATTTCTTGTCCATTGTATTTGGGCAGATTAAGAATGAAAAACAAACACAAGAAAAACTCGAGAGTTGCAAGAAAATGGTGAAAAGATGAAATAGGAAGATAAAGAAGATGGGTGTTGGTTTGTTTTAATGGTGGAGTGAAAGGTCGGTGATGAAGATGAAAGGTGGATTGATGTTGTCCCAATGGGTTAAAATAAAATAATGATGGGTGTAAGAGGGATGTGATGTGCGGCTAGGGTAAAGTGGGAGGGAAAAGAAATTTTCGGATACAATTTTCAAAGGAGTTTAAATGCTTTGAAACTGGCACCCTCTTTATCTCATTGAGATAAAATTTCATTTGAATGAAATTTTATCTCTTAAACCCTTATCTCCAAATCTTCTTGAACTCTTATCTTAAAGAAAATCAAAACAACAAGATAAATATCAAATAGAGAGATAAAATAAAAGAAAAATAAATAGAGATAAAGAAAAACATAGAGATAAATTAAATCAAATCAAAGAAAAATAAAAATAAAAGGATAAAAATGAAATTAAAAAAGAAACAAAAACAAAAATTAACAGAAAAATAAAAATAAAAACACTTAGAAGTAGCATTGTCAAGCATCTTATAAGGATACTTATCTCTTATCATTCTCTATGTGTGCACCAATATAGTGCTTCAATCACTTTCCATTGACTTTAAACTCTCGTCCATTCATAGTTGATTTGATTACAACAACCCTATGGGAATAGTGTTTAACTACTTTGAATGGTTCGAACCATCTTGACTTCAGGTTGCCCGAAAAAAGTTTAAGCCTAGAACTGTATAAAAGCACCAGTTGCCTTGGTAAGAATTGTTCCTGCAATAGCTTCTTATCATGCCATCATTTAGTCTTCTTTTTGTAGAGCTTGGCATTTTCATAAGTTGCTGCACGAAATTCTTCCATCTCATTAAAGTCCAACAAGCGCTTTTGTACTATTTTTTCCCAGTTCATGTTCATTGTCTTGATCTCCCAATAGGCCTTATGCTTGATCTCCAGCGGAAGGTGGCAAGTCTTCTCGTAGACAAGTTTATAAGGAGACATGCATAGGGCATCTTAAATTTTGTTCGATAGGCCCATAGTGTGTCATCATGTCTCGCAGACCAATCTTTTTATGAAGAGTTGACAACCTTCTCGAGTATAATCTTCAACTCATGGTTAGAGATCCTAGCTTGCCCATTAGTCTGCGGGTGATATGATGTGGCAACTTTGTGATTCACTCTAAAGCTTAGCAACATCTTGGCAATAAGCTTATTGTCAAAATGTTTGCCCCCACCGCTGATTATTGCCCTCGGCATTCCAAACCGTGTGAATATGTTTTTTTCTGTAGGAATCTCTACACGGTCATTGAACTATTTTTGGGAATTGCAGCTGCCTCAACCCATTTGGACACTTAGACCACGACAAGTAAGATGTATAGATTATCGAATGACGATGAGAAGGGCCCCATAAAGTTGATGCTGCACACGTCGAATAGCTCTACCTCAAGGATGTTCTGTAGTGGCATCTCATGCTGCCTTAAGATAATCCCGGTTTGCTGGCATCGATCACACCTTTTGTAGGATTCATGGGCATCTTTGTAAAGAGTGGGCCAATAAAACCCTGACTGTAAGACTTTGGCCGCTGTGCGAGTACCTCCAAAATGGTCTCTATAAGGTGATGAATGGCATTGTAGGAGCACATTTTGTTGTTCTTCCTCAGGAACACACCTTCGTATGACCTGAACTGTACATTGTTTAAACAAAAGAGGCTCATCCCAATAATAATGCTTAGCATCATGTAGGAACAGCTTCTTTCCTTGATAAGTAAGGTCATAAGTCAAAATACCACTCACAAGAAAATTCACTATACCAGCATACCAAGGAGTTACTGTGGCAACTAGCAGCTGTTCATTTGGGAATACATCATGGATCTCCAGGTAATCACCATCTTTATCACCCCCTTCAAGCCTCGACAAGTGATCGACAACATGGTTTTGTGTTCTTTTCATGTCCTTAATTTCAATGTCAAATTCTTGTAAAAGTAACATCCATTGAAATTAAACGAGGTTTGGCATCCTTTTTAGCTATCAAATACTTAATTGCCAAATGGTTTTACCTTAGTACTAATCAAGTAAGGAAGAAACTTGTCAAATATGAACACTACTACTAGCAACTCCTTTTTAGTAGTGGTGTAATTCAATTGGGCCCCATTAGGTGTTTTGCTTGCATAGTATATCACATGGAAAATTTTACCTTTCCGCTGGCCTAAGACTTCTCCTACAACAAAATTGCTTGCATTTCACATGAGCTCGAAAGGTAGGGACCAATCAAGAGGAATGAAAATCGGTGTCATGGCAAGTTGCTTCTTTAGATCTTCAAAAGCCGAGACACAAGAATCATCAAAATTGAAGGCTTTGTCTGATTCAAGAAAATTACAAAAATGTTTAGAAATCTTAGAATTTTTTTTAATAAACCTTATGTAAAAACCTGTATGTTTGAGGAAACTCCGGATCCCTTTGACTGAATTTGGTGGCACTAATATCTCAATCACGTCCACCTTGGCCTTATCCACTTCGATTCCCTTAGATGAGATCTTGTGTCCCAGAATAATGCCTTCATCCACTAGGTCAGATTCTTCACAGTTTACTAACACCTTCTCCAAATTGCCGAGGCAATTGTCAAAGTTGTCTTCGAATACCGAGAAGTAATCTATGAAGATTTCCAAAAATTCTTCCAACATATTTGAGAAAATCACCATCATACACCTCTAGAAGGTTTCTGGAGCATTACACAGTTTGAACGGCATCCTCATAAAGTATATGTTCCAAAAGGCATGTGAAGATGGTCTTTTCCTAGTCCTCTAGCGCTATGGCAATTTGGTTATAACCTGAGTATTCAACAAGAAAAAATAAAAGGATTTTCTTGCAAGACAGTCAAACATTTTGTCAGTAAAGGGTAAACGAAATTGATCTTTAATAATAACCTTATTCAATTTTTGGTAGTCCATGCATACTCTCCAACCAATGACTGTTCTAGTTGGAATGAGTTCATTATTTTCATTACTTATTACAGTCATACCTCTCTTTTTCGGTACACATTGTACCAGACTTACCCATGAGCTGTTGGAGATTGGGTACATGATACTGGTGTCAAGCCACTTGAAGATCTCTTTTATCACGACTTGCTTCATGGTGGTAGGGTTAAGTCTCCTTTGAGCCTTAATTGAATTGTCGTGACCTTCCTCCAGTAGTATCTTATGCATGCACATTGCGGGGCTAATCCCCTTCAGACTGCGATTGTCTAACCTATTGCCTTCTTATACAATGCCAACATGTCAATCAATCTCTTTTCCTGTCCAAACTGCAACTTAGAAGAAATTATCACCGGCAAGGTGTTATTTTTTCCCAGGTAAACATATTTCAATTTCTCTGGCAATGGTTTTAATTCTAAAATAGGAGGTTTCTTAATGGAAGCTTTGTCAGGTTTAAGTTCTTTACTTGAATATTCAATATATTCAAAACTTTTACTCGGTTGACTTACAATCCATTTCGCTTCTTGTTGTGCCTCGCTGTCTGATTATGGCTCCTAGATTTCTTTAGGCTCGGCAGTGAAATTTTAGTGTCAGTATTTCTCCACATCAAAGTTGAACTCTATGATAGCTCTAATAGCAGTCCTCTAGATCATTGGTATACTTGTGGGTTTTAAAAACATTGAGCTTGACTTGCTGCTCATTCACCTACACAGTGAGCTCTCATCTCTCAACATCAATCAAGGTCATTCCCGTTGCTAAGAACGATCTTCCAAGAATAATAAGGGCGAACTCATTTTCTTCATAATCCAAAACAATAAAATCGGCGAGAAAAATAAATTTATCGACTCTTACCAAAATGTCCACGATTTTTCCCACTAGATGAACATAAGATCTACCCTTAAGCTGTAGCATGATTGTGGTAGGTTCCACTTTTCCTATGCCTAATCATTGGAAAATAGATTTTGGCATAAGATTTATGATTACTCCAAGGTCGCAAAGTGCTTTCCCAACATAATAATTTCTGATAATGCATGGTATCGTGAAACTGTAGAGATCTTTCAGCTTTGGTGGCAATCGATTATGCAACATTGCCATGCACCCTTCTATCAAGGCAACTATCTCAAACTCACTCAACCTTGTTCGCTTAGAGACAATATCTTTAAGGAACTTAGCATAATTAGGCATTTGCACGATTGCCTCAACCAATGGCAGGTTGATCTGAACTTGCTTCAAGATGTCAAAGAACTTCTTGATCTAATACTCGTGCTTCTACTTCCTCAGCCTCTGTGGAAGTGGTGGCGGCAATCTAAGCTCTTTGCCTCTACTCATCTCATTTTGCTTGACAGTGTTGTATGGACTTGCCGGGGAAACTTCTAAAGGTTCATCATCTGCGATTGTCGTAGCATTATTACTAGACACGTCTTTCTCAATAGAGGAATGCTCTGCTAGGTGACTATTATCCTCAGGTTGGATAGGATATGTAACCCTCTTGACCCGATCTAGTCACCAAATCGACTGAGCGAGCTACATTAGATTTGCAGAGACAAACCCATAAGATTTACTTAGAAAACGGTCATTTTTTTCATTTTACCTTTTCTAAATGTGTAATTAAGTCTTAAGGTGATAATGCTAGCTACGGTGAAAATTACAACTCAATCGGGCGTCGAATTAACATCCAATTGTACGAAATAGCATTTCAGGGAATAAATCATAATTTCAGATAATTAAGAGGACTTCCTTGAAATTATTGTTACCAATCCTTAATTAGTCATATTTCATAAATTATGTTGAAACTCAACTTAAAATAATCATCTAAACACATTTAATTGCATGATCTAGAAACAAGGACTAAATTGCAAAGAATCAAACTTCAAAAAGCATTTTAATCTAAATAACTAACTACGTATCGGTACACTAACACCCCGTATCTTACGGTTGCCTGTGTACCAACACGAAGCCAAAAATCCAACATCGTGTACCGATACGGTCCCTAGGCGTATCGGTATGCCAAGGCATTTTTCCCTAGATTGAGCCAAAACAGGTCCCCGCGTACCAAACCCGAAGACTCGTACCTGTACGGACAGACCTGTAATGACCTTTTGGTTGAACATATGACACTTTGGCTCAATCTAACATACACCAATCAACATCTAATCATCATATAACATCCTAAACATCATTTCCTCAAACATAAGAGCATGGAAACAAATCATACACAATATATCATATCCAAATCAAATCCTCATAGGCATGATCTCTACCCAAGCATACAAATTGTTTCCCAACCCCTCAAAACCAAACATTAAGCATCATACAAGTCCAAAATATCAAACATAACTTGTACAAATAGGGAGTATCCAAAATAAACCTCCCAATTACAACTTGGTCGCATTGCCTCTTATTACTACTTAGTATTTGTAAAACCATACTTGAAAATACTTCAACCCTTGGATCTTCCCTTGCTTACTCACTGTCCGAAATAGTCTATTTCTCTGCATTGATGAGAAAGGAGAGCATAAGCTTTAAGCTTAGTGAGGAAATCTCAAAAATACTCATCAATGCATTTAAAACTATTTTAATTCAAGTCAAACGTATAAGTCCCATGCCAAAATTATGTCATGCTTCTACAATCTCTTCAAATATGCACATTTAAATCATTTGCAGCACATGTATCATGGATTCCTATCACAAATCTCAATTTAAGCTTCATATGCCAAAAATCTCTAAATAGCAAGCTTAAAGAGCATCTCATGTATAAGCCATATTATACAAAGCATAATCCATTTCTCATGATACATTATATCACATATTGGCATTAAAGTGACTCAAAACCAAGTTCTTTTCTCTTTTACCAAAAACACATCGAATACACAGATTTCCCAAGTTGTTCCTTCGACCACTTCACATACGTCCTCAAACCGGAGCAGCCCTTAACGGTTATAATGTATAAATCCACCAGCGGGAGAAAACAACACAATTAACCCCTCGACTGTGGTGGTTCTCATGGTGGAGAAAATGACACAATTAACCCTGGACAAACATGAGGAAACTTATTATAGTGCACTTTAAACCCTATGGCTAGACAACTATATCCGATAAAATTTTACCTCAGCCACTTGCCAATATACTCAATAAAAACCACATTACGTCACTATTTTACATATGTATCAATTCAAACCATTTTCCAATACATTAAACCATGTATTCTAACATTCTCAAATACTTTCACAAATCATTTATCATTCTCAATAATCTTTATATATGATTCATTTGCAACATCTTTCATTTCTAAAACATGCATATAACAGTAGGTAATCAAAATAATAAACATATGCAAGCGATTATATTTTGTAAAACCGAAAACGAGAGAAAGCTCAACCAATACTTACTTCTGAGCTTAGATAAGTGTTTCAAACTTATTCTAAAATCCCAACAACCATCTTCAAACATTTTGAAAGTAGTAAAACTCGTTTCCACTCACCAACAACCCAAAGCTCTCTTACCGTTGTGAGAATCACGCTTCCGAAACCTCTCCAAAAGCTAAAGGATCCAACTCCCCTGCTTTACCCAATCAAAAATAGAGGATTAATGCACTTTCACGCATCTCTAACTTCCAGCAACCAACAAACACAACTTCGCCTCACTAAAAACCATCAAACGCCTCTCCAAAACAATCGAAATCATCACAAAACTTCATCTAAAAGAAGCCGAGTCAAAACCTATTGATTTTAACATCTTAATAACTTCAATTAATATCCAAAAACATCTTTATAAAGTCCTTATACCTCCAGCAATCTTACAACACCAAGATCAATTCAAAATCCAACTATTTACAACATAGAAAATTAGCAATTCACATAATTTCGGGATTTCGTTAATTAATCACTTCTTACAATATTAAAACACATCTTATAAGAGATCCAAATCAATTAGATTCAATACAAAACAGATCCAAAATAGTGTTTATCAATTTTTCTCATCAAAACTCAATTTAATCACCATATTCATGTTTTAATCGTAATCCCATAACTTAAATCAATTGTAAAGGATCAAGAACTTGGGAATTTCAATAAATAAATTTTAATTAGATGAGAGAAACGAAAATCACCTCTAATTGCTGATTTCCCCCTGAATCGACAAAGATCATATGAAAGCTTCAAGAAACCAAGTAGATTTTGTTGTAGGAATCAAAGAAATCAAGTAGGAAATCAAAAGAGATTGATTCATGGAAATTTTGGAAAGAAATTGATAGTTTGGCTGCTGATAAAGTTGAGAGCAAAGTTATGTAAGAAAATGAATAGTGTAATTAAAATCCTATTTATTAATTCTATTTTATTTTATTATTAAACCATTTTAAAATCTTTTAAAAATAGCCTAAATTAAGGGAAAAATCTGATGAAAAAGTTTGGTTAATTATCTACTTAAAGATTCTAAGTTTTGACCCTTTTACGATATAGTCACAAAAAGCAGTTTTGAAAACTTTACATTTTAGTCACCGAGCCAAAATGACCCAAAATCAGATTTAATTCCTTCAAATTGAATTTACCAAAATACTTAAAATATTAATTAAGTATTTTCTAGCATTTTTCCATATTTTATTTTAGAAAAAAATAATTTATTAAAATTTAATTCCTGAAACTAACCTGAATTGCCTAATCCGGTTCTCCGAAACCGTCTAATCGATCCATCTAACATGTAGGCCAAAATTTATAGCATTACAACTCTCCCCTCTTAAGAAATTTCATCATCAAAATTTACCTGGCAGAAAAAGGTAAGAAAACTACTTTAACGTGTCCTCCTTGCTTTCACAAGTGGCTTCCTCGACACCACGATGTCGCCACAACACCTTCACCAACTCTATGGTCTTTCCACAAAGAACCTTGTTGCTTGAATCCAAAATTCTCACCGGTTCCTCATCATAGGTCAAATTTGGATTCAATTCGATCTCCTCAACAAGCATCACATGCGAAAGATCCGATCTATACATCCGAAGCATCGATACATGGAAAACATCATGTATCTTCTCTAACACCGTAGGCAACCTCAACCTATAAGGAACTGGACCCAATCTCTCCAACACCTCATAGGGCCCAATAAACCTAGGACTCAACTTGCCCTTCTATCCAAACCTCATCACCTTCTTCCAAGGCGAAACCTTAAGAAACACTAGATCACCAACAAAAACTCAATCTACCTAAGCTTCAAGTCAGTATATGACTTTTGTCGTTCCGAAGCCCCCTTCAACTGATCAATAATAAGCTTCACCTTTTCATTGGTATCCTTCAACACCTCAGGCAAGGGAACATACTTTTTCTCCTACCTCAGCCCAACAAAGTGGCGTGCGACACCTTCTACCATACAAAGCTTCATACGGAGCCATATGGATACTAGCTTGATAACTATTATTATAGGCAAACTCCACCAAAGGTAACTGCTTCTCCCATGATCCTTGGAAATCAATGATATAACACCATAACATATCCTCCAACACCTGGATAATGCGTTCAGACTAACCATCCGTTTGAGGATGATACGAAGTACTATAGTTGATAAGTGAGAATGTGGTTTGCAGCTTTTCAAAGGTTTGAAAGTTGTGTTTGGGAGTTTAGATTAATCTTGAAATGCTAGTTTAAGCTCGTAAGTATGTAAAATATGATTTCTCCCTCGTTCTTGATTTGGAAATTTGTTTTGATGCACTTATTTTTTATGATTTGATTTCTCATTGTTATATGTATGATTTGAGCATGGTTTAATGCTGGAAATGGTTATAAAGTGATGATGATGCATTTGTAAGTAATACATGTTTTGATAACATTTTTGAACATTGGTTAATGCATAGTTGATGCGTTGGATAAATGGTTTTGGTTGATACATATGAAAACAATGAGTTAATGTTAATGAAATGAATTATATTGGCAAGTGATGTGGTTTAAAATGTTAACGAATATAGTTGGCTGGCCATAGGATTGATAGTGCACTATAAAAAGTCACCTTGGATGTTGAGGGGTTTATGTGCACCGAAAACTCCATCCAAGTACCCTAACGGTTGAGGGGTTATATGGTATCGAAGACTCCCATTATTAGATTATACATCTAGACAATGAGTGGTGTTGAGGCGTTTATGTGTACTAAAAACTCCTGTTGGCTGACTTTGGGTGATTCCGGTTGAGAATGTATGAAGTGTTGAGAGGATACTTGTTGAATCCGTGTATCCAATGTAATATTTTGTAAAGTGGAACTTGGTTGATGATCACTTGTAAGCCAATATAATTGATGATGTATATGTGATGGATTATGTTATATAATGTTGGTTTATACATGTTTTACTCTTTAAGCCTTGCATTTGGTAGTTATGCATGAGAAGGCTTAAATTGAGTGTAGCAAATGGGGTTTTGCTGTTGGATCCATGATACATGTTGTATATGGTTTAATATGCATGTTTTGGAAATATATGTGCATGGTTTTACCAGGCATGATAATGTCGATGATGTTTTGAAAGTTGATTTTAAAGTGGTTTTTAAAGTGGACTGTTAAATGGTTTTAAATGCATTGATGGTGGTTTGTTTTAGAGCACTCCTCACTAAGCTTAGTGTGCTTACACTATGTTTTTCTATCAATGCAGAGAGTTAAAGGTTTTGAGGTAACAAATAAGGAAGGAAGATTCCAAGGACTTGACCTTTGAAAGTATGGTTTCAATTTGGATTTGTAGTAATAAAGGCAATGTGGTTAATTGTTGTTTGGGAGGGTTGTTTTGTTAAACTCCCTATCAGTGCAAGTTTTAAATGTTGTTTTGGTTTGGTTTAAGGCTTTGAATTCTTGAAGTGGCTTGGATCTATTGTTGGATGTTGAATAGGAAGCATGCCTATAGATATTGTAAAGGATTTGATCATGCTTGTTTGAGTAGTTTGAATTGCTTGAATAATTGTGTTAAGTATGCCTTTGATGATTTATGATGTGTAGGTAAGGTTTGGTATTGATTACAATGAGCCAAACTGTCATATGTTGGACCTAGAGGTCATTACAAGCCTTCGCGTACTGGTACGAGTCCCTTGGTTTCGGTACGCGAGGTTTGGGAAGGCTCAGATCATCAAAAATTAACAAAGGGTATCGGCACGCCTCGCCACCGTATTGGTACACCTAGAGGAAAATTTACATTAGTGTCAGTACATGGGCTCCCGTATGAGTACGCCCTTTAGCTATTGGAATTTAATTTTCAAAAATAACCCTAAAGGGATCGGTATGAGGGTTAACCGTATCGCTACGAGTTTGCTTGGCACACCGTATCGATACGGGGCTTGTAGTATCAGCATGCAGAGCTATTAAGTTGGTTAAATCATATCAATACAGTTATGTCTGTATCAGTATACGTGTATCTTTTTAGGTTTCTATTTGCTAAAGTTTGAAATTGTACAATTTGGTCCCTGAATGTTATGTATGCAATTAAATGAGTTCGGATTATTGTTTTAAGCTGGAATTTGACATGTGAGTACAAAATTGGATTAATTAAGGATTGGTAACTTGGATTTTAATTAAGCCCTTGTAATTTTTAAAAATTATATTTTGGTCCTTAAAGTGCATGTTTAAGCATTTAAACCCTGTTTTGCAAGCTGATCGTAATGTAACATATCCACTGATGCATGTTCACCTCAAGATCTAAATCGATGCATTTAGATAAGATAAAAAGGAAAAAATGGAGCCAATTTAGGTTATTATTTTAGGTTTGTTTCGACAAACCTAATATAACCCTTTTAGCTCAGTTTTGGCTAGACCAAGTTAAGGGAGTTACATTTATTGGTATCAGAGCTATGTTTACAAAAAGTGAGATGTCGTTGGTGTATTGTCTTGAGTGGTTTACAAAAAAAATAGGATGTTGATGATTATTGTTAATTGTTGTCTTCTATGCACATTGATTGTTTATACGTATGGTGATTGGTATATGCCATGTTGGGGTATTTTTAGGGAAACATTGCCTTATTACTACAGTTATAAAATGATTTTGGTTTGAAATAGAAGTCTTAGATCCTTGCTTGAAGCTGGCCTGATTATTTTTGTATTGGTGTAATTATCATGCCTTAGATACATTTTCATATGATGCAACCGATGAGAGAATTAAGATCGAGCGTGAGTGTTGCTCCCGGAGGGTAGAGAGTTGAGGGTGAGATAGTGCATCCTGGGGGTTGCCACCACCTTCGCCTAATCCACCTAAAGGAGTGGAGTAAGTACCACCTACATCACCTGGTCTAGTGTATGGTGACATGACGCCTTTGGTACATGTAATGATTGAAGTATTTTAGACATCGATGGAAGGAGTACATGTAGCAGATCCAGTTGTCGCTGATAATCTGGGGTTACTGTTAGAGTATTTGTACAATGTTAGAGGAGTTGATTTTAGAAGGTTGGCACCTGAGGCATTCGAAAAGTGGTTTGTCAGTACAAATCAGATTTTAGATCAAATAGGGTACAATGATGCCAGTAAGCTGGGATATACAATGTCTTTGTTGTAGGGTGATGCATACAGTTGGTGGATTACCTTGATCACGGGCATGGAACCCAGTGATGTGACATGGGAGTTCTTTCAATCTGCCTTCAAAAAGAAGTATCTGGGAGTTAGATACTTGGATGAGAAGAAATGTTAGTTCATAGCCTTGTTTAGGGAAGTATGGCAGTATCTGAGTATGAGGTATAGCTTGTAAGGCTGAGTTAGTATGAGCCTGAGTTGGTGCCAGATGAAAGGCATTACTATGACTGATTCTGTTACGGATTGATATAGGATGTTAAAACATACATGTTGGCCACTAACTATACGAATTCTGATGTACTGGTTACACATATGAAGGACATCGAGCATAATATGGGTTTATCTTTTTGTTTGGGAGGTTTTGGCTCTGGTAAGAAAGTTGTGGACTTTGGTTCTGGTGGTGGTCAGTCTAAGAGACATCATGATAGGAGGTATCGCCTTGAGCAGAGACGGGGTAGAGGTAATGCTAGGCATGGGCCGCAAGGCCAGAGTACCCAGGTTAGATTATTACATAACACCTGTTGTGAATGTGGATTGCGATACCACATGAGGCAAGACTGTCTATATTTGGCCAGGGAGGGACAAGCTCTATCCGTTGTTGTTGTTAATTCTTGCTGAAGTTGTGGTTCTGAAGATCATTTGAGACGTGATTGTCCATTGTTGGCTAGTGGTAGGCAGGCACCTATACCTGTTGTTGTACCACAGAGATGTCATGGGCACAGTTGAGTTAATTTCCAATAAAGGGAGAAATGACAGAGGACTTTTGCACATACAGTGGCAGTTCGATCTGAGAGTGTTGGACCCATAAAGATTTATGCGCATCACGAGGGAAGGAATGACATAAATGTGATAGTAGGTACTTTTGCCTTACAGTCTATGTTATTACTTTCTCTAATAGATTCTGGTTCTACGCATTCATATATTTTGCATGAGTATGCATATTTGCTTGATATACCAATAGAAATGTTAAATGTGGGTATGCAATTAACAAGTTTTTTTGGAGAGACGGTTGTTACGAGAAGATTGTATAGGAGATGTCCTTTGATGGTTCAAGGACACATGTTTGTGGCTGATTTGATGGAGCTATCGTTTCATGGTTTTGATGTGATCTTGAGTGTGGATTGGCTAACTGAGCATGGGGCTGTGGTCAAATTTTTAACCAAGCGAGTTTCGTTGAAACTTGCCGATGATTATGAATTGGTGGTTGTGGGTAAGAATATTAAGTTCTTATCCAATGTGGTCTCAGCCTTGAAAGCGCAGAAGTTGTTAGAGTGTGGGTGTTAAGCATATATGGCTTATGTTATGAACCCAAATGTAGAAGTACAGACTAAAGATATTCGTACCGTTTGTGATTTTTTGAGGGTGTTTCTAGAGGAGTTTCCTGGGTTGCCGCCAGATAGAGAGGTAGATTTTTGTATTGAGATGTATACAGATACGGCTCCAGTGTCGATTGTACTGTATCGCATGGCATCAAAGGAGTTGAAGACGCAACTTTAAGAGTTGTTGGACTGTGGTTTCATCTGACCTAGTGTGTCACTATACAGAGCACCGGTGCTCTTTGTGAAGAAGAAGGATGACACTTTGAGGATGTACTTTGAAGAAGCATCGGGGGATTGAGTTTGTAGTTGGAGATAGAGTGTTTCTTAAGGCTTCGCCTTGGAAGAAGGTGATGAGGTTTAGACATAAGGGCAAGTAGAGTCCAAGGCTCATTGGACCTTATGAGGTGTTGGAAAGTGTTGGTCCAGTTTCTTATAGGTTGAGGTTGCCTGTGGAGTTAGAGAAGATACATGATGTTTTTATGAATCAGTGCTTCACAGATATAGATCAGACCTGTCGCATGTGATGCCTGTTGAGGAGATTGAGTTGAATCTGGATTTGACCTATGATGACGAACTGGTGAGAATTCTGTATTCTAGCAGAAAGGTTCTTCGTGGAAAGACCATTGAGTTTGTAAAGGTGTTGTGGCGACATCGTGGTGTAGAGGAAGCCATGTGGGAAAGTAAGGAGGGCATGAAGAAGCAATTTCCTTACCTTTTTCCATCAGGTAAATTTCGAGGGCATCGACTACCACATTAGCTTACTAGGGTGGTACTTAATCATCAAATCATAATCCTTAAGCAACTCCAACCATCAACATTGCCTATGATTCAACTCTTTTTGTGACATCAAATACTTCAAATTGTTGTGATTCGTGTACACAATACACTTCTCACCAAACAGATAATGTCTCTAAATCTTCAATGCAAACACTATTGCAGCAAGCTCTAAATCATGTGTAGGATAATTGCATTCGTGCACATTCGACTGTCTAGATTCTTAAGCCACAGCTTTCCCGTCTTTCATTAACACACACCCCAAACCAATATAGGATGCATCACTATAAACAACAAACTCTTTACCCGATTCAGGTTGATTCAAGATCAGAGCTAGCGTCAAAGCCACCTTCAACTTCTCAAAAGCTTGTTGTTTAACCTCCGTCCACTCAAAACAAACATTCTTTTGCAACAACTTAGTCAACAGAACATCAACCTTCAAGAAACCATCTACAAAACGACGATGCAACATCCTGCCAACCCAAGAAAACTAAGAACCTGCAATACAAACTTAGGTGGCTTCCAACTTACCACTGCTTCAGTATTCTACGGATCCACATAAATATCTTCTGCCGACACAACATGCCCAAGGAAAATTACTTCCCTTAACCAAAATTCACACTTTCTCAACTTGGCATACGGTTGATTATCCAGCATAGCTTGCAACATAATCCTTAAATGTCGATCATGTTCTTCCTCGATACGAGAGTACACAAGGATATCATCAATGAACACAACCAAAAATTGATCTAAATATTCATGGAACACCCTATTCATCATATCCATGAAAGTAGCAGCTGCATTCGTCAACCCGAAAGGCATCACTAAAAACTTATAATGCCTATAAAGTGTGCGAAAAAGCAGTTTTCAGCACATCCTTATTCTTTACGCTCAACTGATAATATCTAGACCTTAGATCAACCTTGGAAAACACTGTAGCACCCCGAAATTGATCAAACAAATCATCAATTTACGGCAAAGGATACTTATTCTTTCTCGTCAACTTGTTTAGTTGCCGATATTCAATGTACATTCTCATAGTGCCATCTTTCTTTTTCACGAACAAAACTGGTGCTCCTCATGAAAAAATACTTGGTCTAATAAAACAAAGATCCAGGAACTCCTGAAGTTGCATCTTCAACTCTTTAGGTGCCAAGCGATATGGAGCAATCGACCCCAAAGTCATATCTGTATATGTCTTTATACAAAACTCTACTTCCCTATCCAGTAATAACCCAGACAAATCCTCCAGAAACACTCCCAAAAAATCACAAATGGTATGGATATCCTGAACATGCACCTTCTTTATTTTTTGGTTCATAACATAAGCCAAATATGCTTGACACTTAAGCTCTAACAACTTCTGCGCTTCTAAAGCCTAAACCACATTGGAAAAGAACTTAACATTATCGTCCAGAACCACCACTTCATAATCATCAGCACGTTTCAACGAAACTCGCTTGGTTTTGAAATCGACTATAGCCCTAGGCTTAGTCAACCAATCCATACCCAGGGTTACATCAAAACCATGAAACGACAACTCCATCATATCAACCGCAAACACATGACCTTGAACCCTCAAAAGACATCTCCTAAACAACCTCCTAATAACTACTGTTTCTCCAAAAGAACTAGTTACTCGCATACCCACATCTAACACTTCTACAAGTATATCAAGCAAACATGCATGTGTTGTGCAAGATATATGAAAGTGTGGAACCAAAATCTATCAAAGAAAGTAATGACATGGAATGCAAAAGTAAAAGTATCTGCAATCACATCCGTGTCATTTCTTCCCTTGTGATGCGCATGGATCCTCGCAGGTTCACCACCCTCAGGTTAAATAGCCATTATATGAGCAATAGTCCTTTGACCTTTCTCTCGACGCTGGAAATTACCTCATCCACGATCACGGTCACAACCTCTTTGCGGTGTAACAATAGGTTTAGGAGCATGTACATCCCTAGCCATTTGCAGACAATCACGTCTAAAATGATCCCGCGAACCACAACTCCAACATGTATTATGTGTAGCCCAACACTCTTTAGATGACGTTTCCTACAACGCCTACACTCGGGTACTCCAACATAGGTTTTATGACCTTACTGTCTATGTTTGACATTACCTCTACCATATCTCTGATCCGGACGATACTTCCTCTCTCAATTCTTCTTGAATCGACCACCACCAACATCCAATTTTGCAACACTTTTGCCAGAACCTGAGCCCCCAAAATGAAAAGAAAAAACCCAAATTCTATTTAATATCCTTGGCTCGGCTAACCATGACATCAGAATTAGTATAGTCTGAACCCAACATATAAATCTTAACCTCCTTGACCAAACCATATCAGAAATGATCACATCACTGAGGATCATCAGGAACCAACTCAGGTGCATACTAGCTCAATCGAATAAATTGAACCTCGTACTCTAAAACAGACATATTGCCTTGTACCAAAGACATGGACTCCACTTCTTTTCATCCTGGTATCGAGTACCCAAATACTCTTTTCGAAAAGCATCACCGATTCAGGTTCTATTCCCGCTATAGAAGTAGTCTACCAATTATAGGCATCTTCCTGAATTAGGGATACAATACAACCCAACTTACTCACATTCGTGCACTCCATCTGACCAATAATCCTCTCAATACTCGTAAACCACTCCTCAGCTGCCTCAGGAGCTAAACCTCCAAACTCAGTACCTCCCAAACTACGCAAACGCTCTAACAGAAGTCTGGATTAACATCTATTGACTGTGTATGTTCCTGAATATACACTCTAGCCACAGTTGCTTGGAAAGCTCTAGTCATAGCCTGAATCAACAGTGTCATATCCTCAAAGACTAGACCAGGTGGAACTAGCGGCACTTGCTCAATATCCACTCTAGCTAGCGGATTAGGTGGAGAAGGAGGCAACCCATCAGGATGCACTATCTCACCCTAACTCCCTGCCCACTAGTAGCATTATTCATATTTAACCAAAGCTCTCATCTTGGTGGAATACTAAAAAATATGTATTTATAGCATAAAAATATAACCAGAAACATAATTAGGCTAGCTTCAAGCAAGGATCCAAGATGTTCATGTTTCGAAAACAAAATTCTTTTACACTTATAGTAATAAGGCAATGTGTCCCCAAGATTTTACCCCCAACGTATCATACTTCAGTCATAAAATCATATAATCAAACATTGTACATATCATACAACAATCAACAACTGCTCAACAAACACAACTTACCTCCCAACTTTTGCAAACCTGGCTCTGATACCATTAAATGTAACATTCTTGACCTGGCCTAGCCGCCAAGACCGAATCAAAGACGTCACATTAGGTTTGTCGAAGCAAACCCAAACTAAAAACCTAAACCAATCTATTTTTTCTTTTTATCTTGCCTAAATGCTTAATTAACCCTAAGATATGATATACAATAGCAGAAGACGAACCAAGCATTCAATTTGTAAGACTTAACACTTTAGGGACTAAAATGTAAATTCTATTAATTAAAGGAATAAATTAAAAATTATTTTACCATCCCTTAATTAGTTTCATTACATGCCTCCGTGCAAATTTGCATCAAAATTGGATTACAATCTCATCATTAATTGAGCATTACAAAAATAGCGATCAATTTGCAAAGAATCCAGAATACAACATGAAAAAACCATAATTAACTAACCCTGTACCGATACAGGCTTGCACCATATCGGTATGAGTCAATGTGGCATACTCATATCAGTACGATCATTAGAGTATCGTTCCCCATTGCACATTTCAAAATTAGATGATTCTAGTAGTTAAAACCATAATTAACTAACCCTCGTACCGATCCCAGTATAAACTTCCTCAAGGTGTAATAGCCTATTTTGTCCGACCTCCATAGTTCATTTGAGTATCATAAATTAAAATCCAAAATCCAAAAATATAATTAAATTCAAAAAGTCCAAAAAAATCAATGTCCAACTACAATACCCAAATTACAAAACCCAACTATCCTATACCCAATCTGCCATACCCTTACAACCCAACTGAGCGCAGCACCCGTTACCCATTACATCCATTTACCCAAACCATTTAAACCAAAATTAACCAACCCACTTACTAAACTCATTACTTAAGACCCATTTAAACCCTATCCATTACCCGAAATCCTTGAACCGGCTACCATATGCCCCAAGGACCGAGTAGGTACAGCCTCATCATCGAAACATCTCTCGGCACCATGGTCCTACAACCGAGCACAATCAAAAGGCCCCAGCCTTAAAACTGAGACCTCAGGTCTTTCTCTGCATATTCCTGGTCCCCAACAAGCCACGTCAGCAAATGGTCCTCCATCTCCTCTAAGCCACCTGCACAAAACAACAAATGGTGGCAGTAATTTCAGATCAAAACCAATAAGAAATTTAGTTTTTTTCTTCATTTTCAATTTCATGTATTAGATGGCTATGAAAGCCGAATCAAATTGTAAGCAAAGAGGGGATCTAAAAAAAATCAGAAATACAAAGGTCAGATATATTTTCTAAGGTCTTTCCTATCTAGTTATTGTTTCAATTTTATGTTTTTCACTCAAATAGAAAATCGAAAAAGGCTTTGTTCTTCAATCATAAAACACAGTTTTCAAAACCAAAATAAAAGGATTTCCTTTGAAGAAGCTTTTTGGTTCTCAAATCAAAAAGAGATTTTTTGTAGTTCAAAAACCAAAACGGTTTTCATAAATCCAATTTTTAAAACAAAATTGAAACAAAAAAATAAAGTAAAAAAGGAAAAGGGAAGTTCGGGGTTTACCTGCCTTGAGGTCACCGGCATGGGGTCCCGCCGCCGATGAACAACTGATACTAGCTATCGCAATCGCCAGTTGTGGGCTTGAGAGAGCGGCGCCGTTCTGGAAAACCCAAGGGTGAGGAAATTTGGAAATTTTAGGTTTTTTATTAAACCTGTTTGTTTTTTTTAAAACTATTTGTTTGTAAGACCGACAATCAAACGCTTCCGTTTCCCCTAACTTAGACCCGCGCGGTGGCCTGATCCGGGGGAAAGATCCGTGCGTCTTGGTCTTTGGGTTAATCACCCAGTTGGTCTTCGAAGTTTCTTCCCGTTTTCATATCAGCCATGGGTTGATCTCCTTTTTGTCCCTCCCATTTTGTTTTAAAATTGATTTTAGCCCCTCTATTTTTTTTGCTTCGAATTTAGCCTCCTTGCTTCTGTCTTCTTCATTTCAGTCCTAGATTTGCTACTTTAATTTATATTTACATTATGTATATTACGTTATATATTATTATATACATATATTATGTTACTATACGTTATATTATTACTATATAGTATATATATATATATCATATTATTACTATATACTATATGTCCACTTTCATATATTATGTATATATATTATAAACTTTATATTTATATATTATTATTTATTTTTATTGTTCAAATCGATCTTACGGTGATCCGTAACGAGGAATGACCCGTATTATTTACGGCCCGTTTATTGTAGTTTTAATTACCACAATTTAAATTTCTGCATTTACTTTCCCACCTTTAATTTCTTGCCTTTAAATTTTTCGCATTTACTTTAAGCACGCTTATCTTTCGCTCAATCAGGTCTTTTTTCCGGATTTTTCCATTTCCGCTATTCTTTTATCTTATGTTTGACCAGGTCCTTTTCTAGATTTGTTTTAATTTCCGCCTTTACTTATGCTCTTATTATATATATATTTGGTGTGATTTATTTTCTCGCATTCTAACATGTTAACTGTTAATGCAGTATGCTTTTATTTGATAGTAAACATGGCCAGTACCAGTCGTAATGGTGGTGGTTCTTTCGTTTATTCTCGAATAATGAGGCCTTTAAAATCTACTCGCATTTTAAATAGATCTTAAATTAATTTAAAATTTGAACTCACAAATTTCCAATTAAGGCGAATTGTATTCGACTAGGTACCAATTTTGGGAGGTGTGGGGGTGTTAATCCATCCCCATCCGTAACCGACTCCCGGACCCATTTTAAAAGAATCTTTGGTTTCATTTTTGGTGTCCAGTCTATCTTTAAAAATGATCGGTGGTGACTTCAGTCCTTTATTTTTCAAAAAATCGAATTTCCAAAACAAAATCCCCCAAAATTCAAATTTAAAAAAGATTCAAATTTTCAAATAAATCTCTCAAATTGCTTTCGTGATGATATTGTCTATTCGTATGGCCTAGTAAGTACCTTCAGGGCTCGAGTACCCTATGTTTTCGTGGGCATATTGTTTCCTCGTATGGACATAGTGAATGGGTCCCATTGAATTGAACCCGATTAAAAGGAGCCTATAATGAGTGATGATCGAGGGCCTTGCTCCCCTTAGAAGGGGACAACGAGGATAATTTGAGAACCTTTCTAGCACCAAATTTGCATGTAGAATCTAAAAAGCCTACCCCTCTAGAGCCATGCAGTAACCATAGAAAATTAGAATATCATGCAAATATGGTTTATTTTGTGCTAAAACATGTCAGATATATTTTTGTCTTTCATCTGTAAATATTTAGTTCACACTAACTAGCGTTTCTTTGTCATTTGCATTACATCATCCTATAATATTCATTTGCATAACATCATCATTTCATCTGCATTACATCATCATGAGGTATTAACCCGAGAATAGTGGGCACAATGGAGATCGTTCATGAATCGAGAGAAAACCTAGTAACTAAATGCAATATTTAAAAGTTACAATTTCTCTCATATATTCGTGAGTGTTGTTCCTCGAAAACCATGTCTAAATCAATACCGTTGCATTTAGGATAGTACCTTGCATTTACATGCATTCACTTTGAAAACCGCAAGACTAATTTTTAGGATTTCCCGTGACAGTGATTATGGATCAAAGGAAAATTCAGTTGATTCAACATCCTTATAGAACTCGACAAAAAAACAAGATGGTGAAGGAAGACAGATTAGACCGAATTGAGTAAACCCAAAGGGACATGAAAGTGAATTTGGCTAGAAAGATGGAAGAACAGTTGGATAAGGCCCAACAAGACATGGTAGAACAGTTTAAAAAGTCTCAACAAGATACACTAGGCCAAATAGCCCAAATGCTTGGATTTAACCTTCCCAGAATAGGAGAGACTTCTGTCGTAAATCCTACGGCAAATCCCTATCTCAACAAGAAGACCTCGCATGCAAAGCAAGACCATGATGTTAACTCTTCGAGAGTTTACAATGCCGGTTATTTGAAGCCTATCACAGTTGTACAACCCAAGGTTACACCAAGTGCCCAGGATACTCCAAGCCAAGACTCCGATCAAAGAAGGAAAATTGAGAAGATGGAGTTTACCCTGTTACCAATCTCGTACGGTGAACTGTACATGCAACTGTTCGATGTCCATGTGGTGGCACCCTTCTATCAAGCACTATTGCAGCTTCCCTTCCCTAAATGGTATGATCTTAATGCAAGGTGCTTATACCATGGTGATCAAGTGGGGCACTCGATTGAGACCTATATCGGCTTTAAGAGGGCCATGGAAAAGCTCATCAAGCTCAGGGTCATAAGTTTTGACAAACCCAATGGGCCAGCTACAACCGCCAACCCCCTACCAAATCATACCGGTGGAGTGAATGCAATCTTCTAGGAAATTAATCAAACAGCTAAGTCCAAGGTGTCGAAAGTCAGATCACCCCTCAGTTGGGTTTGGAAAAAGCTACTTGATGTGGATCTGATCGATCGAGGAATGATGATGCCCGAGGGGTATAGCGGCCTGTATTGTGAGTTCCATGCCGAAGAGGGGCACGCCATTCAAGACTGCCAAGAGTTCAAGGATACTGTTCAAGGCCTAATGGACCACAAAGAAGTCAAATTCTTTTAGGAATGAAATCGCCTTGCTCCCTTATCTAGATGTCACGCTACAACTTCAGTAGGTCCCCTTGATGCTTTTAGTTTCTTTTAAGTAATGCATGTAAATCAAATCCACATGCTTAAGCCCGAAGGCCGTGTTGATCATTTGTAACGGGCCTAAGACCATATGCTTTAATTTTCAATGAAACGATGCATTTTGTTTTCAACTCTTTCTTCACTTTGTGTATACATTTGTCTATTGAGTCCCCGTATATCAATTGTAGAAAGAACATTGACTTTGACCCAAAGGTTGAGTTTGAGTAGCCCGTGTCTAATTGAAATTGTAAGCTGCGGAGATTAGGAATGTGTGACTAACATTTCACATTAAGGACCACAAATAATAACAAATTGGTGCAATTTAATGTTTGAAGCCTAGTAATAGGCATTCTCAAAACAAAACAAAATGATTTAACTTTCGAAGCCTGATAATAGGCATTTTTCAAAAAGCACTTCAAAGCCTGGCAATAGCCATTTTTAAATCAAAAAGCACTTTAAAGCCTGGTAATAGGCATTTTTTTCAAAATTAGTCAAAAAACACTCTAATGTTCGAAACTTGGTAATATGCATTGTCAAATAAGAGTGTGGAACTTTTGGGGTACTCCGCTAAAGCCCGTTCTAATCGAAACTCTTCACTTTATCAGTGATGGTAATATTTTCAAAATCATGACAATACCGAGTAGCTCGAGAATTTGTTGTTTACTCCATCATTTATTTCGAGCCAAAAGAATGTGATGAATTTAATTCCCAAAACAAAATGAGACACAAATGAACCTGCCAAGGTAAGATGGTCAAGCACCAAAGTAGCTTAAAACGCACTTCACATATTCAAACATCAATTCACCTTTCGAGGTCTCCTAGACACATGATTTGCTTGGGGCAATCACCGGTAAGCCATTTCAGTGTTGCTCGTGCACTTGATATTTAGGGCATCCAATCTAGATTGAACGGGAGTATACGGAACTGTAAAACCCCTTCAACCGTTAGGGTACTTGGATGAAGTTTTCGGTACACAGATCTAAACCCCTCAACACCCAAGGTGACTTATTATAGTGCACTATCAATCCTATGGCCGACCAACTATATCCGATAACAATTTTAAAATCACATCACTTGCCAATATAATTAACCATTTACCATTTACCTAACGGTTTTTAACAAGCATTAAGCCAAACCATTTTCCAAAGAAACAACCATGCTTTAAACCACAAGTATAAACCATATACTTACAAGGATCAATTACCATGTGCATCCTTCAGCATTTCATGCTCAAAAACAGTATCTCACATACTTTAAAACATGCTTAAACAGTAGGTAACATGTAATACAAAACAAGTGCATAAAACCATTTCAATCTAGCACGATCGAGAGAGAAAAACCACATTTACTTACTTTCGAGTTTAAACCAGCATTTCAAGCTAAGTTTAAACTCACATAAACCACCTTTAAAGCGTTCCAAAACTGGAATCCACGTTCTCACTCACCGATACGCGAAACCTCAATTCGCCATCTCGAAATCAAGCGTCTGAAGCATCCAAAGCTTCATCGATAAATTTCGGATCAACATCACCTGTTTTAACCACATTACAACAGAGGATTAATGCATCTCAATGTATTCAAAACACTGCAAAAACAAATCCTCAGGGACTTCCACAATCCTCGCAAAATTACCCAACCACAATAACTGAAATCATCATCTAATCCTTTCCAAACACAACCAGCCACAACCTAACAATCTAACACTTCTGTAATCATAAATTAACACTCAAAAACAGAATTAAAACGTCCAAATACTTCCAGAAACCACACAGCCACCACAACACCACAAAAAACACTTCTAGCAACCTAAACAATTAGAGATTCAAGAGTTTCGGGATTCCATTGAAGAAATTGATTTATCAACATTATTATATATCCAAAATGTGTTTAAACTCAATCCATAACACTAGAAGTCATATTCAATTCGAATCTTTCTCTATTTCATCAATTTCACCCAAATAAATAAGTTAATTCAATATAAAAATATCAAATCAGATTATAACCCATAAATCAAGGATCAAACACTTGATAATATCAATAAAGAACCATTCAATAGAGGAGATCATGGACCTTACCCCTATTGTGTGATTTCTCCCTCAATTTGCTTGTTTAAAGCTAAGAAAACATAAGATTTAAAAGAGATTTTGTAAAACAAAGTTAAAGAATCAAGTTTAAATCAATAACCTGACTAAAAAGGATCTCTCACCTCTAGATTTTGATGAAATTCTGTGTGTTTGGCATAAAAGAAGTTGAGAGAAAAAGTTTAGGAAAACGTTACGTGAATTTTCTTTAAAAGCAAATAACTAACTTTAATAACCAATTCCCTTTTAATCAACCTTTAAAACGCATGTTAAAATGATTTAATTAAAGGGAGAAATCACACGCAAAAACTTGGTAAAATAGCTCCATAAGGATTCTAAGAATTTGACCCTTTTCATTTTAGTCACTTTAAAAATAGTTTTCAAAAATTGCATTTTGGTCACTAACCAAAATGTCACATTTCCAAAACCCATTTTCCAAAATTGTTTTCACCAATAATAATCATATATTAAAATATGATTTTATTCATTTTTCCACTTTTTTATCTTTTTGAAAAATATATGGCCTCGAATCTGTCTTAAATCCCTAACTCGATCCAGTGGCTGTCTAACAAGCCACAAAACTACTAGGCCCAAAATTGGAGCGTTACAACTTTTCCCCACTTAAGAAATTTCATCCTCGAAATTTTACCTGGAGGAAACAGGTGCGAAAACTGTTCCAACATATCTGACTTGCGTTCCCACGTGGCCTCCTCAACACCGCGGTGCCTCCACAATACCTCAACAAGTTCGACCGTCTTGCCATGCAGAACCTTATTGCTAGTATCAAGAACCTCCACTGGTTCTTCATCATAAGATAGATCTGGCCTCAACTCAATATCCTCCACTGATATAACATGCGAGGGATCTGACCGATACCTCCGCAATATCGAAACATGAAACACATCATGAATTCCCTCTAACTAAGGAGGTAACCTCAAACGGTAAACAACATGACCCACACGCTCAACAACCTCCAATGGTCCAATAAACCTCGGGCTAAGCTTTCCTTTTTGCCCAAACCGCATCACCTTCTTCAAAGGCGATACTTCAAAAACACTCGGTCGCCAACAACATACTCTATATCCCTACGCCTTAAAACCGCGTAGGATTTCTGACGATACGAAGCCGCTTTCAAGCGTTCACATATAAACTTGACTTTCTCATTCGTGCCTTCAATACATCAGGTAAAGAAAAGGTGCATCTCCCCAACTTCAACCCAACATATGAGCGTACGACACATTCTTCCATACAATGCCTCACACGGTGCCATCTATATACTCGCATTGTAACCATTATTATAAGCAAACTCTACCAATGGCAATTGCTTCTCCCATGTTCCCTGGAACTCAATAATACAACATCTCAACATATTCTCGAGAACCTGAATCACGTGCTCCGACTGACCATTCATCTGATGATGATACGATGTGCTGAAATTCAGATGAGTTCCTAGAGCACGATGCAAAAACATCCAAAACCTTGCTGTGAAACGCTGATCCCTATTCAAAATTATAGATTTAGGCACCTCATGCAAACGCACAATCTCAGAGATGTACAGATTGGCCAATCTGTCTAAGGTATACGTAGTATGCACTGGCACAAAATGCACACACTTCGTAAACTGATCAATAATCACCCAAATAAAATCCTTTTTGGTTGGCGTCAAAGGCAGCCCAGACATAAAATCCATGGTGATTCTTTCCCACTTCCATTTCCGTATCTTCAACGGTTGCAACAACCCAGAAGGAAACTGGTGTTCAGCTTTCACCCCCTGACATACCATGTAACGAGAAACAAAATCAGCCACATCTTTCTTCAGCTAACCCAATAGTACTCTTCCTTCAACCTACAATACATCTTAGTACTACCGGGATGCATAGTAAAAGGACTAGCATGTGCTTCGGTCAGAACGGTACGCCTCAACTCTTCATCTTCAGGCACCACAATTCGACCTTTAAAACATAACATCCCATCATCATTAAAATGAAAATCTGTAGGATTCCCATCCATGATATCCTTTACATGCAGCACCAAAATCTCATCATGCGATTGTCTCTCCTTGATCAACTGCGACAGGGACAATTTCACTTGCAACTCAGCCAACAAACCACCGTCACTCGACAAACTTAACCAAGCGAACATAGCTCTCAACTCTACAGCAGCCTTCTTACTCAAAGCATTCGCTACAACGTTAGCTTTACCCAGATGATACTCAATGGATAGATCATAATCTTTATGCAACTCCAACCACCTTTCTTGCCTAAGATTTAGCTCTTTTTCTGGGACATCAAATACTTTAGACTTTTGTGATCCGTATAAACTACACACTTCTTGCCATAAAGGTAATGCCTCTAGATTTTAAAGGCAAACACAACTACGGAAGCTCAAGATCATGAGTAGGGTAATTACATTCATGCACCTTCAACTGCCTAGATGCATACGCAACTACCTTACCTTCTTGCATCAACACGCAACCAAGTCCAACATAAGACGCATCACTATAAACAACAAACTCCTTTCCCGATTCAGGTTGAACCAAGACTGGAGCTCGTGTCAAAGCTTCCTTCAACCTTTCAAAAGCTCGCTGTCTATCCTCCGTCCACTCAAACAGAACATTCTTTTGCAACAACTTGGTTAAAGGAGCCGCCAAACTGGAGAACCCATCCACGAACCTACAGTAATAACCAGCCAACCCAAGAAAACTTCTAACTTCTGTCACTGACTTAAGCACCTTCCAACTCATCACAGCCTCAACATTGAGTGGATCAACATGAATTTCCTCGGCAGACACAACATGCCCAAGGAAAACAACATCGCTAAGCCAAAACTCACATTTGCTTAACTTGGCATACAGCTGATTAGCCAACAACGTCTGAAGCACAATCCATAAATGTCTATCATGATCTTCCTTGGTACGGGAGTACAAAAGGAGATTATCGATAAACACAACCACAAACTAGTCCAAAAACTCATGGAACACACGGTTCATCATGTCCATGAAAGCAGCCGGTGCATTGGTCAAACCAAACGGCATCACCAAAACTCATAATGCCCATACCTCGTGCAAAAAGATGTCTTGGGCACGTCCACATCCTTCACCTTCAACTGATAGTACCCAGACCTCAAATCTATCTTAGAAAACACCAAGGTACCACTGAACTGATCAAGCATATCATCTATCCACGACAAAGGATACTTGTTCTTTATCGTCAACTTGTTCAGTTGCCAATAGTCTACACACATCCGTAACGTACCATCCTTCTTCTTTACAAACAACACTGGTGCACCCCCACGATGAAATACTAGGTCTAATAAAGCCTCAGTCAAGCAAATCTTGCAGTTTTGTCTTCAACTCCTTTAAATCCTTCAGAGCCATATGATACAGAGCAATAGATACAGGTGCCGTATCCGCCAAGTCCTTGATGCCAAACTCAACCTACGGTCTGGTGGCAACCCCAACAACTCTTTTGAAAAAACACCCGAAAACTCACAAACGATGCGAATATCCTGCACCCTCAACTCCTTTGAACCAGGATTCATAACGTAGGCCAAGAAAGCTTGACATCCAGAATCCAACATTCGACTTGCTTCCAAAGCCAAAAAAGCATTAGACATGAACTTAGCATTCTCACCAACAACTACCACCTTAAAATCATCCAATAACATCAAGGATGTCCTTTTGGTCTCAAAATCCACCACAGCTCTATCTTCCGTTAACCAATCCATACCCAAAATCACATTAAAACCATGGGATGGCAACTCCATCAAGTCTACGACAAACTCATGTCCCTGAACTATCAGCGGACACCTACAATACAACCTCCTATCCACGACCGTCTCCCCAAGATAACTAGTCACTCTAACTCCCACATTAAGAATTTCAACGGCAAAGATTGTAAGGTAAAAGTACCTGCAATCCCATCGATGTCATTGCGACCTTCTCAGTGTGCATACACCCTAGCCAATCCACCTTTGTCAGGCTGGATAGCAATGGTATGAGCCACAGTCCTCTGCCCACCATCTCTACGCTAAAACGGTCCACGACCACGACCTCGGCCTTTCTATAAAGCAATAACAGGTGCAGCACCCTGCCCACCTCCAGCCAATAAAGGACATTCACGTCTCAGATGGTCACCAGACCCACAACTCCAACAACCATTTGCCACAACAGGCGTAGGTGCCTGGACCTCCCTGGCCAAACGCAGACAATCTTGCCTCAAATGATCTCGTGATCCACAAACCCAACATGTGTTAAATGGAGCTCTAACCTGGGCACCCTGCCTCTGGACTCCATGTCCAACAACACCTCCGCCATGCCTCAGCTTCGGGCGAAACCTTTGATCATGGTATCTCTTAGCCTGACCACCGTCACTACTAGAATCAGCCGCTCTCTTACCAGAGCTAAAGCCCTGAGTCCCAGAAGCCATACCCAGATTCTGCTCAACATCCTTAGCTTGCAAAACCAATACATCGAAATCTGTATAATCAGCAGCAAGCATGTATGTCTTAACCTCCTACACAAGCTCGTAGCGAAATCAATCACATTGTGTACGCTCGTCAGGAACTAACTTAGGTGCATACTGGCTCAACCTCATGAACTGCACCTCGTACTCAGCAACAGACACACTACCCCGTACCAAAGCCATGAACCCACGCTTCCTATCGTCCTGATATCATACTCTCAGGCACTTCTTCTGGAAAGCATCACAAAAGAACTCCCAAGTTACATCATCGGTCTCTATACCTGATATCGCGGTAGTCCACCATGTATACGTATCACCCTATAATAGGGACACAACACAACCTAGCTTCGGGCATCAGAACAGCCCATCTGGCCCAGTATCCTCTCAGTACTAGCCAACCATCCCTCGAAAGCCTCAGGTGACAAACCTTGGAAAGCACCACTGGTGGTACCGGTACATGAACACCCGCAACTGCTGCCTGAAAAGCACCGGTCATGGCCTGAATCAACGATGCCATATCACCCATCCCTGGCCCAACTGGCAAAGGTGGTACTTGCTCCACTACCTCAGGTGGATTAGGTGGAGACGATGGCAACCCTCTATGAGGCATAACATTCTCCTCATTCTCCTACCCAGTGGCAGTAGCAATCATACCAGATCACAATTCTCTCCTTGGTCCCATCGTGTTAACAATATATCTAAGGCATGATAATCATTCAAATACAAAACAATTAGGCCAGCTTCAAGCAAGGATCCAAGACTTTCATTTCAAAATCATAACATTTCATACTATAATAAAAAGGCAACGGGTTTCCCAAATTTCCCTCCAACATGGCATAAAGTAATCATCGTGCATATTGCAATCATCGTGCATGCTGAACATCAGATAATAGTTCACAATAACATCACAACAATCAAACCGACTCCCAACTATCGCAAACCTGGCTTTGATACCTCTAAATGTAACCCCTTTGACCCGGCCTAGTCGCAAGACCGAATCGAGCAAGCTACATTAGGTTTACCGAAGTAAACCGTGAAGATACAACCCAAAATGCGTCTATTTTTTCTTTTTATCTTGTATAGATATATAACTAAATTCCTACATGTTCATACTGACAACAAGTGATACCTCAACTCAATCGACCATTAAATTGACATCCAATTGAAAATAATTGCAATTGAAGGACCAAATTACAATTTCTAGAAATTACGAGGACTTAGCCCACTTTTAAGGTACCATTCTTTAATTAGATATGTTACATGCTTACAAGTCAAAATTAAGCTCAAAATGATCATCCGAGCTTGTTCAATTGCAACAACAAAATTCAGAGACCAAAAATGCATTGATACAGAACTTTCTTTCTATGACATTAACAGAATTAACAGCCACCGATACTGGTACGATCATAGCCGTACCGATACGGAGTATCCACCCGTACCGGTACACTGTGTACCGTATCGATAAGCCACGTCAGCTTGCAAAATATTAATACCGTACCGGTACGAGCCTTCACTATTTCAGTACACGGGTTTTTCCCAAAAAGTAACTTTCTAGTAACGAATTCTCATACCGATATGCCTTATCTCGTACCGGTACACCAAGCTTAAATGGCTTATCTGTACCGGTACACACAGACCTGTATCGATCCCAAGTGCCCGAATTCACCTAGCCATACCGATACGGTCCCTCGCGTATCGGTACGCCTGGGCCTATAATGTCACTTTTAGCTGGTTTAACATACTTTCGAACTTATCAAATCATTCTAACATGACCCTAACATACAACCAACATAACCTAAAATCCAACCACAACATTACATAATAGATTCAACAACGATGCATGGCATTTTGCATCAAATGTAAATCTATAGGCATGCAACCTAGTTAACCAACCAAGTAAAATATGAAACTTCAAACCATAACCAAAACCAAACCATAAAGGCCAATTACAACCCAAGAGCAACAAAAAAAACTTGCTCAAACAGGGAGTTCAACAAAACATCTCCCAAATAACAACAGAAATCCCCATTGCCCTTATTACTTATAGTCTAGTTCAAACATACTTTGGTTACCAAGTCTTGTATTGATCCCTTGCTTCCCGCTGCCTTCCAAGCTTTTAATTATCTGCATTGATGGACAAAGAGAGCGTAAGCACACTAGGCTTAGTGAGGAGTGCTCAAAAACAACATACCATTAATGCATTGAAACCATTTCTCAACATTACATTAAAAATCATTTCAAACATCCTTTAAAACATTATCATGCCTTTAAAACATGCACTTAACATCTTTAAAACCAGCATATTAAACCATATGCAACATGTATCATTAACCAATAGCAAGTTCCTTTGTCCAGCCTCAGTTTAAGCCTTCCCATGCACAACTACCATATGCAAAGCTTAAAGAGTAAACATGTACAAAGCACATTATACAACATAAACTTTCCAATGATACATCAACAATTATATTGGCTCACAAGTGATCATTAACCAAGTTCATTTACCAAAAGAGTTGATCGGATACATGGATTCAATAAGTGTTTACCCAACACTTCAAGCCATCTCAACCGGAATAGCGATACAATCACAATCGTGGTATCTAACGATCGGGTACACTTTCAACCTATGGGGACACCAACCCCTTACCTCGGTTAAATGCTTA
This sequence comes from Hibiscus mutabilis, assembly GCA_019671005.1. Taxonomy (NCBI): domain Eukaryota; kingdom Viridiplantae; phylum Streptophyta; class Magnoliopsida; order Malvales; family Malvaceae; genus Hibiscus; species Hibiscus mutabilis. The sequence goes on from CM033719.1 coordinate 49,973,236, forward strand.
ATCCACTAACGGGAGTATACGGTACTATAAAACCCCTCTACCATTAGGGTACTTGGATGGAGTTTTCGGTACACGGATCTAAACCCTTCAACACCCAAGGCGACTTATTATAGTGCACTATCAATCCTATGTCCGACCAACTATATCCTATACAATTTTAAAACCACATTACTTGCCAATATAATTAACCATTTACCATTTACCTCATGGTTTTTAACAATCATTAAACCAAACCAAGAAACAACCATGCTTGAAACTACAAGTATAAACCATATACTTACAAGGATCACTTACCATGTGCATCATTTTAGCATTTAATGTTCAAAAAGCAGTATCTCATATACTTTAAAACATGCTTAAACAGTAGGTAACATGTAATACAAAGCAAGTGCATAAAACCATTTCAATCTAGCATGACCGAGAGAGAAAAACCACGCTTACTTACTTTCGAGTTTAAACCAGCGTTTCAAACTAAGTTTAAACTCCCATAAACCACCTTTAAAATATTCCAAAGCTGGAATCCACGTTCTAACTCACCGATACGCGAAACCTTAATTTGCCGACGCAAAATCAAGCGTTTGAAGCCTCCAAAGCTTCACCGATCACTTTCGGATCAACTTCCCCTATTTTAACCACATTACAACATAGGCTTAATGCATCTCAATGCATTTAAAACACTGCAACAACAAATCGTCATGGACTTCCACAATCCTCTCAAAATTACCCAACCACAACAACTGAAATCATCATCGAATCCTTTCCAAACACAACCCAGCCACAAACTAACAATCTAATACTTCCATAAGCATCAATTAACACTCAAAAACAGAATTAAACATCCAAATACTTCCAGCAACCGCACAGCCACCACAACACCACAAAAACATACTTCTAGCAACCTAAACAATTAGAGATTCAAGAGTTTCAGGATTCCATTGACAAAATTGACTTATCAACATTATTATATATCCAAAATATGTTTAAACTCAATCCATAACACTGGAAACCAGATTCAATTCAAATCTTTCTCTATTTCATCAACTTCACCCAAATAAATCAATTAATATAATATAAAAATATCAAATCAGATTATAACCCATAAATTAAGGATCAAATGCTTGGGAATATCAATAAAGAACCATTCAATAAAGGAGATCACGGACTTACCCCTATTGTGTGATTTCTCCCTCAATTGGCTTGTTTAAAGCTAAGAAAACATAAGATTTCAATGAGATTTTGTAAAACAAAGTTAAAGAATCAAGTTTAAATCAATAACCTGAGTAAAAAGGATCTCTCACCTCTAAATTTTGATGAAATTCTGAGTGTTTGGCAGAAAAGAAGTTGAGAGAAAAAGTTTTGGAAAAAGTTACGTGAATTTTCTTTAAAAGCAAATAACTAACTTTAATAACTAATTCCCTTTTAATCAACCTTTAAAACACATGTTAGAATGATTTAATTAAAGGAAGAAATCACAAGCAAAAACTTAAAATAGCTCCATAAGGTTTCTAAGAATTTGACCCTTTTCATTTTAGTCACTTTAAAACAGTTTTCAAAAATTGGATTTTGGTCACTAACCAAAATGTCACATTTCCAAAACCCATTTTCCAAAATTGTTTTCACCAATAATAATCATATATTAAAATATGATTTTTAGTCATTTTTCCACGTTTTATCTTATCGAAAAATATACGGTCCTGAATCTGACTCGAATCCCTAACCCTGTCCACTAGACCGTCTAACAAACCACAAAAATGCTAGGCCCAAAATTTGGGCGTTACATAGGGACACAATACTACCAAGCTTCCATGCATTATGCATTTCATCTGACCAAGAATATGCTCAGTACTCTCAAGCCACACTTCAGCATATTCAGGGTTTAACCCCCTAAACTCAATACCTCCCAGGCTTTATAGACGCTCAAATGGCAACCAGAATTAGCATCAACTATAGGAGCTAATGGCTAAATGTGAACTCCGACAATAGTTGCTTGAAAATCCCCAGTCATTGCCTGAATTAGTGGCGTCACATCCCCAAAGACAAGTTCTTGTGGAGCTTGGGGCAGGTTTCCTTTACCCGCTCCAGCCGGTGGATTAGGCGGGGGAGGAGGCAACTTATTCTGATGAATTATGCCATCCTCAAGATTTTGGTTATTCTGAGCGTTACTCGTGTCAACTCGAGTCTCACGTTGTGGGCCCATATTCACTAACAATTAAAACATACAAAAGCAATTTTAGTTAGGGTTGCATTCGGCGAAAGATCCAAGACAACCTACAAAAAATTATTTGAAACCATGGTAATAGGCAATGTGTTTTATTCAACCCACACTAAAGCAAAACGACATCGCAATAGTTAAAAGTCATGCTTTAAAGATAATTAACAGTACAAAACAACTCAACAACAACAAAAATATTTAGATATTCATTCTAACCTTTCGAACCTGACTCTAATACCAACAAATGTAACCCCTTGACCCGACCTAGGTGCTAGTTCAAACTGAGTGAGCTACATTAGGTTTACCGTGGCAAACCTGAACTGAATATCTTCAATTAGGTCCATTTTTTCCTTTTTATCTTATCTAGATGTATCATTACAACCTATGGTATACATACTGGCAGTGGTTAAAATTTCAACTGAATCGGCCATTAAATCGACGTCTAATTAGGTGAACTAAATTGCAAATTTGGAAAATTACGAGGGCTTACTTACAATTAGGTTTACCAATCTTCAATTAGTCAGGTTTCATGCATACATGATCATTTTAGCTAAAATGGTCAATCAAACAACTTCAATTAGCATACATACGAAATATGGACCAAAATGAGAGAATTTAAAACCATGTCATCACAACAACAGAAATAACGAACTATGGTATCGGTACGCGGAACAACATATCGATACCAGACTTCTTTCTCAGGGTCATATTGATACTAGGACCCATGTACCGATACATAGGCTAAATTATACAAGGCCCATATCGATACGCTTCCTTGAGTATCGATGCCCAGGCTATTTTGGGCGAAGTCCCAAATTCTAGTAGCAAAAACTTGTACCGATACGGCTCACCTTGTATAGGTACCCAAGCTAATTTTCCAGATCCCATACTTGATTCAGGCCCCGTGTATCGATACAGAGGGTACCGTATCGATACCGAGAGGCATGTAATGCCCATTTTGACTGGCTTTAGACCTTTAAACCAACTCAAACTTACCCCAAACAATCTAGCATGCTTTCAAAACATCTTTAACATTTAAGGGCATACGTTCACATCTATTAAGTCATCAATTATGCATTCTCGGATATGAAACACAAACTATAGGCATGCATCCTAACATTTGGGAACATTAAATTGAAAAAGGGATCCAAGCTTAAATCCATCAAGCCACATCATAAATTCAAACCACAGCCGAACAAAGGACATGATATAATCCCCAAAACAACATTGCATTCAAATACAAATTCCCCAAACTTGGACAACACATTGCCTTATTACCAAAAGCTTAAAGCTAAAACTATACTCGATGCCAAATGATGTCTTAGGATCCCCTAGCTCCAAATGCTGTCTTAGGATCCCCTCGCTCCAAATGCTCTCACAATCCTTAATTCTCTGCAAAGAAGAATGAGAGCATAAGCAAACATATGCTTAGTGGTGCCACTCTTCCACATCCAAAAATGCATTAAACACATGAGTATAAAAGCCAACACCTTTGAAACCCCTTATCAAAACATGACATGCACAACAACCATATGCAAAATATAGTTTCCCACTTGTTTCTTATATATTGGCATTTATAGTGACCTTAAACAAATCATGGTTTCATCAAAACACATCAGATACACAAATTTCCCGGTAACTCACCACTACCAAACTATACCTTGACCAGGATAGGCTTACCTCTATCCTACTTCAAGGTACACCATCAACTTGGGTTGCTAGTTAAACCGCAAACCACATGTGATAACCTAACAACCCGAGTAGCCTAGTTAAACGGTTTTTCTTAAGGACCATGTTATGATTGACTTAACTTATTTTAGTGCACTTTAAACCCTATGGCATGCCAACTATATCCAATACCTCATTTCCATTTGTCACATAGCTAATATACACTTTTAAACACATTTACTTATTGTTTTCCATATGCATTTAGCAAAACATTTCCATATGCAAAAATCACATTGTCCAAGGCAACAACCACATTCCATTTAGGAACCATTTCTTAATAGACTTAAGCATACGTATACTTGATAAATCATTGCATATCTTTTTAAATAATGCATAAAATAGTAAGGAAACCAGACCATGCTTTTAGACCAAAACATGTAAAACAAGTATCATATCAATTTGATAACCAAAGGCAAAATTAGGGAGAACTTACTTCCAAGTTTATCTAGAACCTTATATGAGAAAATTTCAAAGAAACTACTTTGATATACAATGTTGTATCATTACTTCTTATAATTCCATCTAGTTCAATTTCTTTTCACAACATCCATATTAACCTTTAAACTTTCAAAATAGTTCTTCGTCATACCACTTCAATCTCGTGATTCCTTAACTTTACATTTTGGTCCTCAACACTTTACAAACTTCCAAATTGATTCAATTCGCAATCTAAAGCTTGTAGAATCATTCTAACATCATTTCTAATCTTAGGGAAAATTTTCCATAATTTTCCCTAATATTTCCTACTTAACCGAATTTCAAAGGTCACTTTGGCTATATTCTTCAACTTGATTCAAGCATGATTTCATCCTTAAAACATTATATTCATGTTTCTAATATCATTTCCATCTCAAATGAAATTTTTGCAAGAGTTTCCCCTATATTTTCAATATTCTCAATTTCAACCTAAAACACAAATCATGTTGTTTTTATCAATTCAAGCATAGAAACAACATTATAACTTCAATTCTAACTTAAACAATCTATAAATCATAAAACCCTTAATTGCACTTCAAAACCCTAATCTTAAATCTCATTATAAAAACATGGAAATTATGCAAAAAATTATAATAAATGAAAGAGAATTCAAAGGAGATTAATTCTCTATTTCATGTCTCAAGTTAGAAACCAACCCAATCAAGCTAAAAATTGAATCAAAATTTTTTTCTTACCTTAGCTATGGAATTTGGCCAAGAGGAGAAAGATGAAGAGAATTTCTAGTTTTTCTTCATTTAATTTCTATGCCAAATGGCATTATTTATCTTAATATACTAAAAAAATCTCCTTAAATAGCAAAATTACCAATTTGCCCCTTAGTTATGACCAATTAGGTGTTGGCACCTAATAATATCACTTTTCCATAGTTAATTTTAATTAAAAAGTAGGGGGAAATGACTGATATGCCATTAATGATTTCGTGTAATTTCACAAATGCCTTTATGCACTATTTCAAAATACTATCCTTAATTGAGTCTAATCATCTAAAAATGATTCATTTTCAAAATATCCAGTCCAATAAGCCTTCTTATGACTCCCATAAAAATTTCATAATATTTCGGGCTCATACGATTACCTGAATTCGATTTAAACTTTACTGCAATTTCCCAATAATAGAAACATCGAATCGAATCAACCATTTTATATTCAATACACACCCTTAGGTAATCTATTTATTTATAAAATAAAAATAATTATTGGGAAAATTACCATGTTGGTCCTTGAACTTTTCTCAACTTTTCACTTTAACTCCTAAACTTTAAAATCACCAACTTTCAAATCTTAAGTATTTGGTCACTAAACAACTATTGGGGTATTACAATTCCCCCCTTAAGAAAATTCATCCTCGAATTTTAAAACATACCTGTTTTAAAAAGATGTGGGTATTGTTTTTCCATTGACTCATTTGTTTCCCAAGTGGCTTCTTCCACTTTATGATTCCACCAAAGAACTTTTACCAATGGGATAGCTTTGTTTCTCAATTCTTTAACTCTATGAGCAAGAATCCTCACTGGTTCCTCCTCATAAGTCAAATCAGGTTGAATTTTGACCTCTACCGATGATATCACATGAGTAGGATCTGATCGATATCTTTTAAGCATCAAAACATGAAACACATTATGAATCTTGCTCCATTCCGGAGGCAACGCTAATTGATACGCCACTGGGACAACTTTCTTTAAAATCTTATAAGGACTAATATACCTCGAACTTAACTTTCCTTTACGTCTGAAGCATAACACCTTTTTCTAGGGTGAAACTTTAAGGAACATTTTTTCACCAACCTCGAACTCTATATCTTTTCTCTTTAGATCCGCATAAGATTTCTGTCGATCTGATGCTTTCTTGAGATTGTCATGTACTATTTTAACCTTATCTTCCATCTCTTGCATCAAATCAGGTCCAATCAAACTGTGATCCCTAAGCTTGAACCAATTTAACAGTGTTCTGGATCGCTTACCATATAAGGCTTCATAAGGAGCCATCTTTATACTTGCTTGATAATTGTTGTTGTAAGAGAACTCAGCTAGTGGTAAGTAATTTTCCCACGAGCCTTCGAACTCAAGAATACAAGCTCTAAACATATCTTCAAGAACCTGAATTATCCTTTCAGATTGACCATCTGTTTGAGGATGGAAAGTAGTACTGAAATTTAGTCGAGTCCCCAATGCCTCATGCAAAGATCTCCAAAATCTCGAGGTAAACCTCATATCTCTATTTGACACAATAGATAGAGGTACACCATGTAATCATACAATCTCTTTAATATACAAGTTGGCATATTTTTCCATCATATAATTAGTCCGAACTGGAATAAAATGAGCATAATTTGTCAATTTATCCACTACAACCCATATAGAATCCTTTTTACTCAGAGTCTTTGGTAAGCCTGTCACAAAATCCATCGTGACATTCTCTCATTTCCACTGGGGAAAAAAATCAGTTGTAGCAATCCTGAGGGTACTTGATGTTTAGATTTCACTTGTTGGCATGTCAAACAATTAGCTACAAATTCCGTCACCGTTCTTTTCATTCCTGGCCACCAATATCTATTCCTTAAATCTTGATACATTTTATCACCTCCTGGATGTATCGTTAAAGGACTATAATGATCTTCGTGTAGAATTTCTCATTTTAGTTCTTCATCATCAGGAACATATAATTTGTCCCGATAATAAAGACATCCATCAGTCTTAACTGCATAGTCTTTAGTTTCACCATTTTCAACTTTCTTCAATATAGTTGAACACTTTTCATCTTTATTTTGGGACTCTTTAATCTGATCTAATAAAGTAGGCTTGAGCTGTAATTCTGCAGTCAAAGCACCATCATCTCTCAGAGCTAACTGAGCATCTAACGTCCTCAAAGCAACAAACATTTTTCAACTCAGAGCATCAGCCACAACATTTGCCTTTCCAGGGTGATAATTAATTACAAGATCATAATCTTTAATTAACTCCAACCATCTTCTTTGTCTTAAGTTTAATTCTTTCTGCGTCATCAAATACTTTAAATTTTTGTGATCTGTGAAAATATAGCACCGCTCACCATACAAATAATGACGCCATATCTTCAATGCAAAAACAATTGCAGCCAACTCTAAATCATGAATCGGATAATTTCTCTCATGCGCTTTTAATTGTCTAGAGGCATATGCTATTACCCTTCCTTCTTGCATTAGTACACATCCCAACCCATTATGGGACGCGTCACTATACAATGTGAAATCCTTTCCCGATTCTGGTTGTACAAGCACTAGAGCTTCAATTAAAATCCGCTTCAACTGATCAAAGCTCTATTGACATTTATCACTCCAGACAAAAGGTACTTCCTTCCTTAATAATTTCGTGATTGGTGCAGCGATCATCGAGAAACCCTTTACAAAACAGCGATAGTGTCCTACCAATCCCAAGAAACTACGAACCTCTGTAATATTCTTGGGGGGTTTCCATTCAACAATGACTTGAATCTTTTTAGGATCAACTCTAATTCTTTCAGCAAAAACAATATGGCCTAAGAAAGCCACCTCTGATAGCCAGAATTCACATTTGGAGAGTTTAGCATAAAGCTTCTTATCTCTCAAAATCTGTAATACTATCCGTAAATGGGCATCAAGCCCTTTTTCAGTCTTGGAATAGACTAGTATATCATCAATAAAACCGACAACAAACTAATCTAGGTACGGTTGGAACACTCTATTTATTAAATCCATAAATGCTGCAGGAGCATTTGTGAAACCAAAAGGCATCACCATAAACTCATAGTGTTCATACCGTGTCCGAAATGTTGTTTTTGGAATATCCTCCTCTTTGACTTTCAGTTGATAATAGCCCGACCGAATATCAATCTTAGAAAACACATATGCTCTTTTCAACTGATCAAATAAGTCATCGATCCTCGGTAAAGGATGATTGTTCTTAATTTTCACCTTATTCAATTGCTAGTAATCAATGCATAACCGCATCAATCCATCTTTCTTTTTAATGAACAATACCAGTGCTCCCTAAGGTGATACACTAGGTCGTATAAAACCTCAATTCCAGTAACTCCTGCAATTGAGCCTTCAATTCTCTCAATTCTGTAGGAGACATTCGATAAGTTGCCATCGATACCTGTTTAATACAAGGTAAAACATCAATTACAAACTTTAAGTAACACCCTTAACGTATACTCGTAAATTGAACATACATTAAAGATGTTACGAAGTCGTTTAAAGAAATCTCGACTTATAAATTTATTTTTACAAGTATTTATAAATTTTAGTTTGTAAATCTAACCCTTTCTCGATTTTCTTGAAAACACAACCTATGTGCAGTTAGCTAGTTTCAACCCTGAATTAATTATTTTAAAACATATTTGGCAATTATTAAAAACAACAGTTCAATTCAGGGTGAAAACTAGGTTCGCTATCTAGGTCCTTTCTTGACTTTAAAATCTTTATGCGATTATCGATTATTCTTATTAGCAAAGTAATTATCCTTTCTACCTTAGCTTTATTTTGTTACAATGCTAATGTCTTATTTTGCTTTATCCATATACGATTCATCATCAAAACTGATTATTTATCTATCCTTTAGTCTAATTTAATGCATCATACTCTACTAGCAATTAAATATTACATGCCCACTAGAGATTATCATAAGCTATAATATCTTACTGATGTTTTGCATATTGAAGCTTGATCAGCATGCTCGACTCCTCTTCAAATACTCCATCTCAATATACGTGTGAAACAAACACACGCTAAGTACGAACTTAGCGAGGCAAAACTTATAAATCAAAGTAAAGCACTTTAATTTTAATAAAAATTGCATAATAATTAAAATTCTAAATATAACATATAAGAATTTAGAATCGTATATAATGACTTATCAAAGTCGTTCCTCTGTCATGTAACATGTAAAAATCAACATCTCATATACATATATAAGGCAATATCATGTCAAATCAAATATCCAGTAAATCACTTGTTTTCATTTGAATCATATCACTTTCACTTTTCACTTTCCTTTAGATCACTTGTACTTGTTACTTTTTATTCAATTCATAGCACAATGTAATGTAATTGAGAATGCATGGTATGCGAGTCACTATTGAGTATGCACATGTGCGGCATCAACTAATATGTTGTGCCATAATAAATCACCGAATCACTATACCACTGCTATAATTTAACAGCATCACTGTATCACTAGGTTATAGTTGTAGAACACAGCATCACTGTTTCACTATATAAATGTTGTACACTTTATCAATATCACTGTATCACTAGGTTATAGCTGTAGAACACAGCGTCACTGTATCACTATGTCACTATACTCCACCTCATTGGCATGCCAATTATACCAAGAATCTCAATAATCATACAATGGGCTTTTAACCAAATCACTATTATGATCTCTTCACTTATTCAATAATATCAATAAACAAAGACATGCCACTATAACATATATAAGAAAAATAGTTTGGGCAGTTCATACCCAAAATCATTTATGATTAATTTCAAAGCCATTTAATATGTATATAATTTACGATTCAGATCCTTTTTCTTTTCAACACTCGAGGTTGACTTATCGCAAGTCTTCCTCATATCATAATAAAAATAAGTAAAATAAAATAAATAGGGATGCACTCACCTGGGCCATTTATTAGCTTGCCTCACTAAGCTCTACTCGATCATTTCCTTCATAATACCTCAACCCTTCTTTTGATCCAAATAAAACTTCATTGATCATATAAATACGAATAACATTCGTTAGATTCAAATATAATAATACTTTAAACATGCTATCGAATCTAGTCATTAGAATATACAAAATTTCCAAAAGTTTTTCCTTCCTTCCTTATACTGCCAAAAACCCATTTTTGGTCTTTAATGACCATTTAGAACTTCCATTAACCTCTTTCAAGCTTACTAATTAACCTTAGATACAAAATGTATCAATTCTCATTTTCTGGCAGATTGTACTACCTTCAAAGAAATATTTCTATAAAATATTCTAAAACTCAGAATTTGATTCCATTAATTCTGAGAGAAACTAGATTCAGTATGCTTTTCAACCATATAAATTAATATCCTAAATTCAACTTGTACGATTTATGGCGAATTTTTACAATGCTGGAGTCCGGAACAGAATGGTGCTCTATTTTCTGACCTTTCGTCACTTAAAAATTCATATCTTTTGACTCGAAACTCAAAATCAGTTTCTGTTTGTTGGAGGCGAAACTAGAGGAACAAATGTTTACATCGGTATAAAATTCACCTTCTAACCATTTTTTTAGAATTTATGGTGAATTTTCAAACTTATTGCCAAAACCAATCTTCTACATAGCTTTCCATAATAAACTTCTAATTTATACTAACTTCTTCTTATTTTTCTTCTTGTCAATTTAGTCCCATCACTTGATTCAAACCACTAATGTATCACTTTCTTCATCAAATAAATATTCAAAAATAATTCCCTTTAATTTTTTGTTCTTTCCGAAATAGTCACTAAAAATGCAAAGATAAGGATTCAAACTTCTTAACTTTGCAAATTAGTCCTCAAATCAACATTACTACTTGAATTCTATTATTTCAACTAAAACTCAGATCTAATCCTTATCAAAAACCTCATCTCTGAATTGGTCACTTAACTTTGACAATTTGTCAAAATGGTCACTAACTCGATTTAACATCGATTTTGCATTCTAACTTCAATTTCACATGTCCAACTTCCATAATAACATAAATACACTTCAAAATCATAAAAATTCATATTAGTCCTTTAACTTTCAGAATTGCCAAAATGGTCCATATACCTTTAATTTAGGTTTTTGCTTCCAAATAACAAATTCAAGCTTACTAGATCATTTATCCAACATCACAAACCCTAAATCAAACTTGAATCCATAAAACCTAATCATCTTCATACAAACTAAAATATGTAGGGTTTAAATCCCAACTCAATAACATCACACAAACTTAGTTTCAACTTGAATTTCATCATGAAATCATAAAATCTCAAAACCCCCCAATTTAGTCCATAAACCCTAATTTCTTTCTTATGAAAATTATAATAAATCAAGCATGAATTATATGAATTATTGATATCAAAAGATAGAGCTTGAAGAGTATAGCAACTTTCTAGTTGATGAGATTACATGAAAATCGAGTTTCGGGGCTTGAATCGAACTTGGAATTTTTTTTTCCATTTTTCTTTCCTTTTGACCCTCATATTTCGAAATTTTAAGATGAAGAATGGTCTTCATCTTTTATTTTTCATCCAATTTGGCCACATGTCTTGTATAAATGAATTTTAAATTCATTTAGATAGTGAATTTGCTAAAATGCCCTTTTAATCCAATGATTGAGATTGATCTTATCATCAATCAAGGTCCAAGATTAAATATCCAATTTCATCTTTCCAAAATGCCCTTATAACTTTTTAAATATTTCAAAATTGCCATTGAGGCCAAATGACCAATTTACCCTCCAACTAGTTTCAATTTACTAGTTTGCCATTCTTGTAAAAATTCATCTAAATCTAGTTGGAATCCAACCAATTATAATAAAATATTCATAAAATAGTATTATATGACTTTTTCGTGGCTTTTGGACCAGTCTTTGAAATTCTAGTTCGATCTGATTTCTCGATATTCACAAAATACTTCTGCTGTGATTTTACCTTTTTCGAACTATTGGATTTATTCTGAAAATTATATATTTCCATATTCGGGAAATAAACTCTATTATCCCATAAAAACTTCCTTTTCCAAGGACTTAGACTGAATTTTCTTAACTCGGTCTATTTTCTCGATACTTATCGATAATCTTCATAGAATAAAATTTCTCTTAGAATTCCTTTATCGATAATCCATACGAGTTTTCTCTACTCTTACTGAGTCCAAAATATCGATCAGAAACACTTTTATGGGACCTTCCCGAAGGTCACCCATCCTTGTATTTCTCTGGCCTGAAGACGCTTAACAATTTTATTCGATTCAAATTTAGTACCTTTTTCTGCATCTTAATTCTTAAAACTGATATCAAGGCACCTATTTTAATCTGATTTACTCTTATACTAAATAAAATTACTTGTTGGGGAAATTTACACTTTAGTCCCCAAACTTTTCCAAAGTTTATACTATAACCCCAAAACTTTCAAAATTTACATTTTGGTCACTAGCCAAAATTGGGATATTACACTTTACTTCTCGATCCGGAGGTAACCCTGGCAATTCCTCTGGTAATATATATGGGAAATTCCAAACTGTCAGAATACAATTATATATATCTCGGAAATCCCACAACATGGGCTAAATAAGCCTGACATCCCTAATACAACAATTTCTTTGCTTTCATTGTCGATATCACATTTCTCAACCCATTAGATCCTTCACCATTCACTATTATTTCCACACCTTTCTTACTTTTCAGCACTAGTCGTTTCAAACGACAATCCACTATAGCATGGTAGGCATGTAACCAATCCATACCCAAGATTACTTCGAACTCATGAAAAGGCACTTCCATTAAATTAGCTGGGAATTCAATCCCCTGCATTACTATTGGGCACTGGCAACCAATTCTATTCACTTGAGCACTTTGGCCTATAGGGTTTGTTGCAATAACTCCACTAGATATAGGTTCTAAGATAGTCCCTCTATCTCAGAATAACTTAGAACTAACATATGAATGAGTAGATCCTGGATCTATCAATGCAAATACAAGTTTACCATGAAGTTAGAAAATACTTGTAACAATATCTGGTGCATCCTTATCATCATCAGTACGAATATGGTAGACCCTCGCTGAAGTCTTATATTCCCTATTAGAAGAAGCTTCTGAGGCTCCTAGATGATTAGCTCCGGAAGATTTTTGATTACCCTAATATCTTCCTTCCTGATTTTGAACCACAGACCTCTCTAACTTGTCTGATCTGCCATCATTCTTCGAACAGTCTCAAAGAAAATGATCAGTAGCACCGCAACCAAAACAAGCTCCAGTAACCAGTGGGCATTGCCCATAATGGAATTTGCCACAATGGTCACAAAAAGATGGGCTTTGAAATCTCATCGAACCTCCGGTCTTTGCAGTAGAGGCCTGCGAACCTTTGGACTTTCCCGGTCCAAATTTCTGTCGAGAGGATGTAGAAGATCTTGCTCTGTTGTTCTTATACGAGCCTTTACCCTGTTTGGAAGATGACCAACCATGAGATCCTCCATGGATCCTTTTCTGAGGCTGAACGTCTTGAGCTGCTAACTTTTCTTGACAAACTTTTTCCATCCCTTTTGCTCAGTTAACAGCATCTTGAAATCTAATGATATCCATAGCTATCAGCACCTCCTTATAATCCGGATCCAAACCTTCAATGAAACTAATAATACGATCCCTCTCAGTAGGAATCAACTCTGATGTGAATCAACTCAACTTGTTGAATTCACACTCATATTCATATACTGTCTGATCACCTTGCTTGAGATTTTGAAACTCATTTCTCATTTCTCGGATGAACATGTCACCAATATACTTATTACGAAACTCGCGAAGAAAGAACTCCCAAGTAATCTCTTCACGAGGACAAGTAGTGGCATTTGTCCACCAGATACATGCTTGCCCCTTTAGCAAAGACACGAATCCCTCTAACTTCTTCCGATCATCATAATGTAATCCTTCGAGCATGATCTTTAAATCATTTAGCCAAAGATCCGCAGTAACATGATCTCCGTCGGTGAAATCCGGTGCTCCAAGCTTCTTTAACTCTTTAGCAATAGAGATCTGCGAAGGCCGGTTAATAATCATCTCTAAAGCCTATAGGAAATTTCCTTGACCTTGTTTTGGTATTCCATGCTGAACCGGAACATTCTCATCAGACTGTACTGCTGGCTGAGCAAAACTGGCTCCCTTACCAACTTCAGGGTCATTCTGACCCTCTACATGGGTCACCTGATGCGATCCTATATTCTCAGACATCTGTACTTACAATAACATTTCAGGTCAGTAAGCAAGCATATTAACCATACTAGCGTCATTGATGGTAATTATGACATCCTAGTGGCATGTACACACTTTTTAACACTTATAAATCATATTTCCAATCCAGAACCGACTAAACCTATAGCTCTGATACCAATTAATGTAACATACCTTCCCGTATTTGTTTCCAAATATGAGTCAGTAATGTTATAAAACATTATTGAAAAACATTTTAGATTTTGTTTCTTGTAAAACAGTAATTTGTACCACTTTCAACATTTTTGTTTCTACAGGATAGTCTATAAACCGGATTTCAACTCTCTTTACATCGATAAAAACTAGATTCAAACATGATTCCAATGGTATATTCCATAAAAAATAATAAAATCTACAAAAATTTATAAAAATTCACAAAGTCTCGTTATAGTATAAGATTTTCAAAAATTCAGCTGTCCAGTTTTCTCACCTTTCTTCGAATAAAAATTCATAACTTTTAGTACAGACCTCCAAATCAGTCACCATTTTTTAAATAAACTAGACTCAATTTCCAGTTCATACATATAAAATTCATCATCTAAATAAATCTGTGGAATTTATAGCAATTTTTCAAAGTCACTGTCTAGAGCAGAATTTCAAGACTGTTTTTACCCATTTCAAAAATAAGTCTACTAAAATATTCATAAACCATTTTAAATCATCTAATAAATAATACTAGTCCATGTTTTACCATAACCATAATAAAATATAAATTTAGTAGAGTTTAGTTTACATAAAACACAAGGATTTAATATTATACATGCCACTAATAATACATCATATAGGATGTCAAAATAACTACTACGATAACCTGTAGTAGTCGCTCGTCCAACTACACCCGAGCTAATGCTGCTTACCACCACACCGTATTAACCTATGTGTGCACATGCAAAATACACACGCTAAGTATAAATTTAGTAAAGCATTATAAATAATTAAAAATTAAGTATCGAAATAAATGAAAACTTGGTTAAGCAAAATCAAATCAAATATTTCTTATACTTCTAAACAATCATAAATAAGAAATGGTGAAATTTCATATACATTTACTTTATAATTATCCCAAGAATTGTATAAAGAGAAACTAAAGTATGCAAGGTCGGTACTCCTTGAGTACTAGTCACCAAAGTGATGATAACATATAGACACAAAAAGTGCCAGAAACATATAGACACATAAGTGCCGAAAACATATAGATCCGAAGATCGGTGTATAGCCATACTGCAGTCCTTGACTGCTAGACCTCTAATGGCATGCCACTATACTGTAACTATCTATCATAAACTTGGGCAATAAATTCATATAAATAAACTCGTCAAAAATAAAAACGTAATAGAGCAGTTCATACCCTATCAATTACTAACCTTTTTCCTTTACTTGTAAATCATCCTATAACTCATATAAAAACCATTTTATCATTTCAATAAAATTCATAGATAGACTTTATAAGAGTCTAATAAAATGCATTTCAAAATATATAAAAGCACTCACCTTATGCCTCACTAATAATGTACCAAATGTATTACTGCGAAGCTTTTTCTTTATCTCTTGATTTGTTTAGATCTCGAGTTTGTTCAGCTGTTTGTAATCGTTCATGCCATAACACATACAACCAATGTATATGTTAGATTACAATTTTACTAAGAACCTTATATGAGAAAATTTCAAAGAAACTACTTTGATATACAATGTTGTATCATTACTTCTTATAATTCCATCTAGTTCAACTTCTTTTCACAACATCCATATTAACCTTTAAACTTTCAAATCTTTCAAAATAGTCCTTCGTCATACCACTTCAATCTCGTGGTTCCTTAACTTTACATTTTGGTCTCAACACTTTAGAAACTTCCAAATTGGTTCAATTCACAATCTAAAGCTTGTATAATCCTTCTAACATCATTTATAATCTTAGGGAAATTTTTCCATAATTTTCCCTAATATTTCCTACTTAACCGAATTTGAAAGGTCACTTTGGCCATATTCTTCAACTTGATTCAAGCATGATTTCATCCTTAAAACATTATATTCATGCTTCTAATATCATTTCCATCTCAAATGAAATTTTTGCAAGAGTTTCCCCTATATTTTCAATATTCTCAATTTCAACCTAAAACACAAATCATGTTGTTTTTATCAATTCAAGCATAGAAACAACATTATAACTTCAATTCTAACTTAAATAATCTATAAATCATAAAACCCTTAATTGCTCTCCAAAACCTTAATCTTAAATCTCATTATACAAACATGAAAACTATGCAAAAATTATACTAAATGAAAGAGCATTCAAAGGAGATTAATTCTCTATTTCATGTCCCAAGTTAGAAACCAACTCAATCAAGCTAAAAATTGAATCAAATTTTTTTTCTTTCCTTCGCTATGGAATTCGGCCAAGAGGAGAAAGATGAAAAGAATTTCTAGTATTTTCTTCATTTAATTTCTTTGCCAAATGGCATTATTTAACTTAATATACTAAAAAAATCTCCTTAAATAGCAAAATTACCAATTTGCCCCCTTAGTTATGACCAATTAGGTGTTGACACCTAATAATATCACTTTTCTGTAGTTAATTTTTAATTAAAAGTAGGGGCAAAATGACTAATATGCCATTAATGAATTCATGTAATTTCAAAAATACCATTATGCACTATTTCAAAATATTGTCTTTAATCGAGTCTAAATCGATTAAAAATGATTCAATTTCGAAATATCCAGTCCAATAAGCCTTCTTATGACTCCCATAAAAATTTCATAATATTCCGGGCTCATGCGATTACCCGAATTCGATTTAAACTTTAACTACAATTTCCCAATAATAGAGACATCGAATCGAATCAACTATTTTATATTCGATCCACACCCTTAGGTGATCTATTTATTTATAAAATAAAAATAATTATTGGCAAAATTACCATATTGGTCCTTGAACTTTTCTCAACTTTTCACTTTAACCTCTAAACTTTAAAATCTTACATTTTAGTCACTGAACTAAAACACCAACTTTTAAATCTTTACTATTTGGTCACTAAACAACTATTCAGGTATTACAGTAAATGATTCAAAGTGGTAGCAATAATAGAGTGTAATAAAAGATAGAGAAATATGAGAAATAAGCCTGGATCTTCGTGGTTTAACTCGGCAGAAATATCAAGTACTCATCAAAGGTAAATATGGTTTAATCAGCGATGAGGTTGTCCGCTTGAGTTTTAGCTTCCATTTAACCTTCTTCGTAAGTCAAGGCTATAGACCTTCGAACAAGTGGACCAACTTTCGTTGCATCCAATCAACTTTTGTTGTAAAAACCCATTAATCTGACTCGTCACTGCATCCGTCGATGTTAGTGGCTAGTTTAACACGCTCATGCAAAACATAAATCAGATCCAACAATTAAAGCTTAAGAAAAAGCTAAAAAAATATATATTAAACTAAGAAAATAGTTTAAACAAGTTCATCAAGCTCCAGAAAATTAAACCAATGTAAATAAGAGCTCAAAATACCAAGTAAATCTTCAAAAACATCAAAATAGAGTAGAGTTTAAGAAGATAACAAAATATTTCCTAGATTCGGCACTTGACTCTACATTTCATTGGATAGATCTGCCTTACTTCACCTCGGATCTCCATAAATAAGCTTAAGCCTCCATGGGAAAAGGGTAAAATCTTGGAGGTAAAAGATGATTTGAAAAATGGAATAGCGTGACCCTATCTCTCCTCGAAAATATTCTTTTTATAGGACCCAAGGAAGGACACCTGTCTTGCAGGTTATTTGCATGCCTAGAGCCATACCGAATTTGTTATAAAAATTAGACAGCTGACAGGGTCATCCTTATCCTTAAGCAGTCTAGACAGCTAGCAGATGTAGTGTCGAAGTGGCTATAGTAGCAAAAACTCCCTCTGCAGGGACATTAGTAATGCAGTGACAACTAGGCAAAACAGGCAGAAATATACAAAACATGAGCCACTGGAACTAAGTTAGAATAAATGCAGAAATAGACATGATGAAATTGATGCAATGAACATCAATGTGGGGACAATTAGACCTATAAATCAAGGGAAATTACATGATCTTTAAAGAGCTATCTCACCCCAAACTTTAGTTTTTACTTGTCCTCAAGTAAAGATCAAAACAACAAGGTCCAACAATAGATCATAGGCATTCTAGATACTTGAAACATTTCAAACAATCAATAAATCATATGCATCGACATTAGAGATAATTGCATAACCAACTTCACATCAATAGATAATCTAGCGATTCAAAAAACCTAACATCATCCCTAACATCTTAGATCCAATCCTCCTATCAGCATTTATTTAGCACCACCTAAAATATAAATATCACATATATATATATATATTCATATTTTTCTCCCTTTTTTTCTCTTTTTTTATGTAGCAAGGGATATCGAACAATGAATGCACCCTAGACCTTGAGAAGTAAGATGTTGTGCAACGAAACCCCAGGAAGTACTTTATTATAATGACACAGACTCATGTAGCAACAGCATTTGGCCAAATTCATTTTTCTAATGCATGCAGAGGAGTATTCCCCCTTAAAGCTACTGTATTTATTTCATTGCACTCACATTGGAATGTCTTTTATTTATACTTAATATGATATACAAATATATATAACATATGCTGCAACAGGAGAAGGTCATCAAAAATCAAAGGAATGATGCAAGATGTTCTCTAGTCAAACCAACATATATATCAATGCAGAATTAAGAAATACAATTATCCATTATGTATATCCAACAAACTTATCAACGATTTGAACAATTCAAGATTTCACATTGAATGCAAGCAAAAGATTTTTCAAAACAAATGGAACATTGCATTTGCTTGGATTTTTTTTTGAATTGTTTTTTGAAATAGGGGTGCATTTCAACTCCTAGGCATATACCCCCAAACTTAAAGGTTGCATTGTCCCCAATGCAAAAAAAAACATAATGGAATGAAAGAATGCAATGACAGAATATGATGAGAAAATGCACTAACAAAATGTAGCTACAATGATGAATGCAATGCTATTACAACTACATGCTTTTACAAAGGCAATGCAAATGCAATGACAATACAGATTCCAAAATGAAATTATACTACATGAAATGCATGCCTACAAAAACTAAAAAGCAGACTAACCCAATTCTCAGGCTCATGAGAGGAGGTGGTGGATCATCTTTTTTTCTTCTTGCTCCTCTTCATTTTTTTATTCTTTTTACTCCTCTCCTTGGACTTGGAATGCTTTTTTTCTTTTCCTTCTTGGGTAAAGGAGTCTCATCAGCATCTTATTTATCTTCTTCTTCCTTCTCTGGCTCCTCTACCTCATTGGCATCATCGACCGCATCCTTAGATAGAATAAAATATGGTAGTGCCTTGTAGAGTACCATTGCAAGAGGGTTTTCCTCAAGTTCATCCATTGTGGGTGCAACTTTCTCCAATCTTGTCGCAGCTGGCTCAAACTCTGGTCTTTTGTGGTTACATCCACACTCTTGGGTGCAACTGAATCTTTCTCAATAATTTTCTTAATGGCAATCATCTCAACATCAGAATCAACATCATCATCTTCATCAATATCCTCAAGAAGGACTTCATTATCTTCAGCAGCAATGGGTATGGCATCAACATCCGTAGGGATATTCAAATTGAACAAACAATCCTTGATGATCTTACTAGATGCCTCTTCTCGTGGTGGGTCACCAACTTCGTTGACATTGTCAGAGGAATTCAATGACTTTGCTGGTACATCTTTGGTGACAACATCGAAGGAGAAATCATAACTTTTGATGATTGGAGGGAAAACAGGAAATTCTAGTAGGTCAACTGGAGTAAGTCAGTTCATGGAAACAAGTGCAGACTTGTGTCATATCTTCACATAGGCATAGAATAAGTTTTATACCAAATCCATTTTCTGCATTGTGGCCACAACTACTCCAAGTTTACTCATTACTGCATCGAGTTTGTCCTCTATTTTTAGAACTTTATGCCAGACTTTATCACTCGATGGGACATTTTCTGGTGCAACGACCACTTTGGCCTTACCCTTTTCCTCCCTCGTTACAGTACCCAGCTCGGTGTAAGAACTTCAAAAGCACGAACCATCCTATAGATGACAACCTTATTAATATGCCCCTTATTGGTAGTCATCTCTTCATTCTTCTGGGGTTTTAACCCATTTAATTCATAGAGGTGCTTGATGAGCTAAAGGAAACCCAATATACCAATCTTCTTTTTAGCAAAACCCCCAATCTCTTTATGTATGGTTGTCCCCACATCAATTTTCCTCCCCTTGATGATAGAATGTATCAGACACATTCTATCAAGGGACACAAACATGGTATGGGTGGAGGGAAGCAACCTGGAGTTGATGAATTGAAACCATATCTTGGCAGGCAAAGTCAGAAACCTCCTAAGCATGCTATAATTTCCAGCATTGGTCACCAACCATAATACACCTACTACGCATAAATCTTCAACTAAAATATCAAGTTTCCCATTAGCAATTTCATCCACAAATAAAGCTGGTTCATCCACATTCACAGTAAATAGAAAAAGCACTCCAAGGGATAGAGTGTTCTTGCACAAAAAAAGTTTTAAAGTGGGCTCATACAGATTTCTGTAAAATTCTCTTACCATGGTAGCGTTGTAGCTGCCAGGATGAGTTCAGAATCTGCCCTATTTGTGAAGTGCGATGGTGTTGTGGATGGATTGCCGAGGTTCTTCATCAGTAGAGAGTTCAATTCCTTGCTTAGGGTGGATGCTTCTCTTTTGGATGTGTTCTGTAAAGCGTTCACCCACAGTCCTTATTTGGAAAGCCTCATACTCAGGAATCTCTTCAGAAGCAGTAGGGACTTTCGATGGAGGGTTTGATTCAGAGCTTGGAATGTCTTGAACAGGGGTTTCCCTCAAATTTTGTTGGGCTGCTATCTTTTTGGCCATGGAGGATTATAAGAAAAAAAATGAAAGGGAAAGATTTTTGCAGAGAAAAAAGCAAACTTTAAAGCTTTAAAAAAATGAGTTTCAACGGCTTGATCTTGGTGCAAAAATCATGCTCGTTCATGTTTTTCCCACGCATATGATGAAAGGTTGTGATTAATAGGGGTAAATAGGTGCAATTAAATTACTCGATTTGCCTAAAAATTTTCATGCATAGCTTGTGAGGCATTCAATCGTTCAAGTTGTTAGAGAAGAGACAAAACAAAGAGATTTTATTCTACAAAAAGGGAAATAAAGGAAATTAAACAAAAAAATAAAATAAAATCTAAATCTAATAAAGAAATTAAAGAGAATTTCAAAAAAAATTGTCCAATTTAATGGTCTCAATATTTCTAGGATCAAAGTCGCCATAATAGAGTTTGAGTCTTTGGCCATTGAATTTGAATAGAGTTCTTCCTTTTGTATCTTTGATTGTGACTGCACCGTGTGGAATTCTTCCACAACTTCAAAAGGTCTAGACGATCGTGATCTCAGTTTTCTTGGGTGCAATTTTAGTCTAGAGTTGAATAGCAAAACCAACTATCCTACTTCAAATTGTCGATGCAAGATATTCTTATTATGTTTGTGCTTGCTCTTGTCCTTGTAAATAGAGGCATTTTCATAAGCATTGCATCGAATTTCCTCCAATTCAATAATGTCCAACAATCGCTTTTTTTTGTTTCCTCGTAATCAAGATTGACTTGCTTAAGAGCCCACAAAGCCTTGTGCTCAAGTTCTACTGGCAGATGACAAGATTTTCCAAAAACCATTTGGTATGGCGACATTCCCAACAGAGTTTTGTATGCAGTGCGTATAGCCCACAATGCATTATCTAGACGGGAGGACCAATCTTTTCTAGTGGTGTTCACCACTTTTTCCATAACATTTTTAATTGCTCGATTGGATACCTCTGCTTGTCCATTGGACTGAGGATGATATGTTGTGGCTAGTCTATGATTTAATCCCCAGCGTTTCAAAGCAGCAAAAACCTGGCTGCAGTGGAAATGTTTACCTTGATCACTGATCAATGCTTTTGGTGTTCCAAAGCGAGCGAGTATGTTTGTGAAGAAACTTCAAGATTGTATTTGCATCGTCTTTAGGCACTGCAATGGCTTCTATCGATTTTGACACATAGTTGTCTGCAACCAAAATATATAGATTTACAAAAGAATTAGGAAATGACTCATGAAATCCAATCCCCAAACATCAAATAACTTGATTTCCATTATTGGCTACTGTGGCATCTCATTTCTTCTAGATATGGATCCGGTGCGTTGACATCTATCAAAGCATTGAGCAAACTCATGAGCATCTCTGAACAAAAATGGCTAATAAAATCCAGATTGTAGGAATTTTCCATCCGTTCTCATTGTACCAAAATGCCCTCTATAAGGAGCATTGTGACAATTCTGTAGAATAGATTTCATCTCTTCCTTAGGGACACATCGTCAAATCATATTGTCATTACAAACCTTGAATAGGCAAGGTTCATTCCAATATTTCATATCATCTCTAAGGAATCTAGCCTTTTTGTGCCCAGGTACAGCAATAGGAGTCTTTCCACAAACCAAGTAATTCACTATATCAATGTACCACAGTGTTGCATTCATAATGAAAAGCTTTTCATCAGGGAATGAGTTGACAATTTGCAAATTATTGCCATCTTTGATGCCAGCTTCCAACCTCGAAAGGTGATCGCCAAGTTAATCTTTTGACCGTTTACGGTCTTTAATCTCAATATCTGTAACACCCCATTCTCGGTCTGGTAGGAATTTGGGTCGGAATATGTTATCAGTGACCAAATGACATTCAATACAAAATTTTATTCGAAGAATTAGATAATTAGTGTCTGACACAATGCGATGATCAATACCTTCAGACCGATAGTTTGATACTACATCAATTATTCATTTTGGACTAATTTTAAACTCTTACAAGTTTTAGGGACTAAACTATAATTTTGATAAGTTACTGGTCCATTTTAGAAATTAAGCCTACCATAATGCAATTCAAACTATAAACCATACGTTTGTAAATTTTCATGATATTCTAAGCTCATTTACTAACCCAATTTAAGCTTATAAGACCAAGTGACCAAAATGCAGAATTTTTAATCCTTGTAACAGATTTAACTCTATGGGTATCGATACACTATGACTAAAGAAATTGGGGATTTTATAGATTAGAAAGGTCGTACCAATACGGGTATTACGTATCGATACGCCCTGACTATGACTGTTATTACCGTTATGTTTCGCAAACCCATATCGATACGTGAACAAATCGTATCGATATACGACTTAATTCATTTTACAGATTGAGGAATGTGTATCGATACGTACCCAAACCGTGTCAATACTGAGCTAAACCCAAAATTCTAGTGTCAAAGCACCGTACCAATACGCCATCACCCGTATCGATAGGCCCTTTAATCCGTTTCCAAAAACATAAGCCTATATCGATACTCCATCACCCGTATCGATACTGCAAGACATGTAATGCAAATTTTATCTGGTTTTAATCCATTTTGACCATCTAAATGATGTCCAAACTCAATGAAACTTTACGATCAAGTCCATTTAGCTTAAAACTAATAACATGCCAAATTTAGGGGTTGAATGAATCCGTTTGCTATGTTTTCCCTAATTTAGGCCAAGTATGCATATAAGCCATTTTTAACCACTTTTAACAAGCCAAGTTTAAACCTTTAAACTTATACAAGCCAACCATAATACATACATATCAAAAAGGGTAAAATTGACTTATGCAACACTTATGCCACCATTCTAGGAGTCTATAGAGTTGATATTTACTTTATCAACGTAGTGACTTGCCAAAAACCTTCTTCAGCCCTGATCTTGATCTCAAAACTTCTTAACCTGAAATGCATGGAAGATGAACATTAGGCATACTTTGCCTAGTGAGGTAGTCATAAATAATGAAATAAACATAGAATGCAATCTAGCATGCTTCCAAAATAATGGCTATGGCAACAAAATAATGGCATGTAGTTTCAATGGCAACTTAGGTATGATCAAATGTCAATATATCAACAATAGGCAATACAGTAACAATAACAATACTCAATTGCATTTATTTTGCATAGCAATAAGCTTTTCCTTGGATCGATATACGGTATATGGATACACGAATTCTTACACCACACCAAAGTCAATAGTGGTCTAGTCCCTCCGCCGCACCAATATGACCATAACACAACATCCTTCCGGTGCACCACAATAAAGGTCGTAGCCTACTTGTACCAATCAGCTCATGAATTCTATGGCATGCCAATTGTATCCAATACTACTCGAATCCAAGATTCAATATCAATAGTCCGATAACAATAATTCTATGAAAATGGATCAATAGCAATGGTTCAATAGCCATGTTTCAATAACAATAAGCAATATCAATGATTTCAATGACAATAATAACAATGTTACGGACAATGATTCGATGCAATACTTACCAATATAGCCATCAACAATGTGCTTATGCAATAACTTCATAACACAAAGTTAGCAATTCAATCATCGATATTCAAGGGTTCGGTAAAGGCACCTAGCCTATCCCCGAGACTCCGACGACACTCACCTTGAATTCTGAAGTTCCTACAGCTCTCGGATTACAACTCCTTTATTCCTAGCTTTGGATAGAGATGGTGGTCCTTCTTTCTCCAACTCTTGTGCTAGGTGAAACAAAGGGACATGTTAGAATCAATACTTATGGATTCAAAACCAATACTTAAGCTTAGAATAGCTTTTAGCCAATAAGACTTCTATGGATTCATGCTTTAAAAGCATGGGTTCAATTATAGTCTTCAAGAACTAGCTCTTTGAATTAAACTCCAATGGTTCAAGGAATCATAAAATTGTTTGAGGGCTTAAACTCACCAATTCAAGAGCTATCTAATTGTGTAGAGAAATCAAAGAAAACTTGGGCAACCAAGGGAGGTGCTTGCTTGAGCTTAAGGTTGAAGATGACAATTAAGGTGCTTGCTTGTTCTTAAAAAAAGATGAAGGGAGATAGCAAGAGGTCTCGGTGTTTACTATATCCATGGGTAGATGTTTCCACTCTTCAACTTCATAAATTTATCTAATAGCTTTACTCTAGCTAAGGGTAAACTTAATTATTTCTCCACCTAAAACCAAACCAATCAAAAGGTTTCCTCCAAGCATAGGTAAACTATAAATTATAATTTTCATTTCCCAACAATTTGGACAGCAATTATAGCTATCATTTTTTCCTTCAAAATTCAAGTGAACATGTCTAAGCAAGGAGGTGACTCGCTTTGAAATGGAATAATTACATGAGTGGTCCTCTAACTTTCTAAACTTTACTTTATTACCTTCAAACTTTTAATTTTCACAATTTGGTCACTAAGTTATTTATGAGGATTCATTTAGGTCCAATGTCTTTAAATTAACTCAATTAGAGTCCAATACGATGTTTTTGACCACACGGCTTAAGTCAATAAAATATTTAAACCTTTCCGATGTAGATTTTTCAATCACTATAACCTAATTTCGACTATACTGATTTTTGGGGTGTTACAATATCAAACTATTGCAACAATAAGATCTAGCAGATTAGTCTAGGTTTTGCATATTTCTTCGCAAAAAAAATTATCTCAAAGCAGAATGATCAGTAAAAACTTTAATTTTTACACTAATAAGATAAGAACAAAACTTATCAAAAGCAAAAATTACTGCTAATAACTCTTTCTCAGTAGTGGTACAATTGATTTGCATAAAATACCTTATCCTTGTGTTGTCCCAAAACTGCACCCACAGTGAAATCACTAGCATTTCACATAAGTTCAAACGGTTGCTCCCAGTTGAGTGCAACAATGATTGGTGTGTTCACAAGCTGTATTTTAATTTTATTGAATGCATCCAAACATGCATCATCAAAAATGAATTTTCTACCTTGCTCCAACAATAGGCATAGAGGTTTGGTGATCTTTGAAAAGTCCCAAATGAATCTTCTATAAAACCCAGCATTGCCTAGAAAACTGTGAATACCTTTTACATTTGTTGGTGGTGGGAATTTTTCAATTGCATCCACTTTGGCTCCATCAACCTCAATTCCAGCTTTTGAAATTCTGTGGCCCAGCACAATCCCTTCAGTGACCATAAAGCGACATTTTTCCAGTTAAGAACCAGATTAGTGTCCTCACATCACTGCAATACTTTCTCTAGATTGTCAACGCAATGGTCAAAATTATTCTTGTACACGAAAAAAAATCATTCATAAAGATTTTAAGGGAATTATCAATCATATATGAAAATATTGCCATCGTGCACCTTTGAAATGTGTCTGGTGCATTACAAAGATCGAAAGGCATGCGACAGAAGGCAAATATCCCAAAAGGGCATGTAAAAATAGTCTTATCCCAGTCATCAAGTGCAATAGCAACTTGATTGTAGCCAGAATATCCATCTAAAAAGCAATAACACTCATTTCCCATAAACCGATCTAACATTTGATCAATGAAAGAAAGAGGAAATAATCTTTCCTCGTGACTACATTGAGGCTTCTGTAGTCCATACAAATACGTTAACCCGTTGGGATACGAGTTGGAATTAGCTCATTAGCATCATTACGAACTACAGTGATGCCATTTTTCTTATGGACACAGTGAATTGGACTTACTCATACACTATAGGAAATTACAT
The DNA here is from genome assembly GCA_019671005.1 of Hibiscus mutabilis. NCBI lineage: Eukaryota > Viridiplantae > Streptophyta > Magnoliopsida > Malvales > Malvaceae > Hibiscus > Hibiscus mutabilis. The sequence goes on from CM033719.1 coordinate 50,000,329, forward strand.
AGATAATTCTGACATCCAACCATTTAAGGATTTCTTTCTTGACTATTTCCTTCACATTCTTATTCAATCTTCGTTGCAGCTCAATGGACTATTTGTTCTCATCATCCAGCTTAATCTTATGCATGTATAGAGATGGACTAATGCCTTTGATATCAGCAATTGTCCAGGCAATAGCACGCTTGTGTCGCTTAAGAATATTTATCAACTTAGCTTCTTGTATTGCGTCCAAAGTTGCAGAGAAAATGACTATGAGTTTTTTCGCATCTCCAAGGAATACATATTTGAGATTAGCTGGTACGGACTTCAGTTCTAGAGTAGGAGCTTCTTTAATAGATGGTTTAAAAGTAGGAACTGACCGGTGTGTGAGATGCAAAGATTCAACTTTCTATTTATGATGAACTGTCATACTGAGAACTTTGACAACATGGTCACAACTTGGGAGATCTTCTTCTACCGTTGTTAGTGCAGTATCTTCAGCAATGAGAATACCACGATGAAACGTGTCATCTTGAATAATATGATCAAGAATGTCGATGTGATGACATTCTTCGGACTTTCTTCCCATAGCAGGTTGAACATCCCAAAAGTAACTTGGTCGTTATCAACCCTCATTGTAAGTTATCATTTCGATACATCGATGACAACTTTCCCAGTAAATAAGAATGGGTGACCAAGAATGATAGGTACATCCTTGTCAGCCTCACAATCAAGAATAATGAAATTCGATAGGAAGACAAATTTGTTCACACGAACAAGCACATCTTTGATTTGGCCATTTGTATGAGTCAAAGATCTATCAGACAATTGTAATATGACTGTAGTGGGCTTCATTTCTCCAATGCCTAACTTTTGGAAGGTAGATAAAGGCATTAAATTGATAATATCCCCCAAATCACAAAGAGCTTTACTAAAGTAATGATTACCAATTGATCATGGTATGATGAAACTGCCTGGATCCTTCATATTTCTTGGTAGAGGGGTAGATATTAACGCACTGCACTCCTCAGTGAGCACAATGGTTTCCATTGCATTGAGCCTCTTCTTCTTGGATAGGATATCCTTCATGAACTTTGCATAGTTTGGAATTTGTGTAAGAGCGTCAATCAAAGGAATTTGAACTGTAAGTTATTGTAAAGTGTCATGAAAGAATTGAAATTGAATGTCTGATTCAATATTCTTAAATCTTTGAGAAAATGGTGGAGATGGATTATTTGACTGTTGTGCCGACATTGGATATTATGGCGATAACGTGGGTTGTACAGCAGATGGAACCATAGTAATAACATAAGGTATATCACTGGTCTTGCCATTATTCTCTCCATCCTTTACTGTATGATCTATATAGAGGCCTCTCCTCATTCATGAGTAGTTATGGGAACTTGTTACGCCGAGTCAGTAGTTTGTTTTCCACTGAGAAGAATAATAGCCTTGCAATGCTCCTTACCCTTAGTCACTAGACTTTCAGTGTTGCTAGGTAATGTGTCCGGCTGTCTAGAATTCTTGTCAATCGCTAACTGGCCCAATTAAGCTTCCAAAGTGTGTATTGATGAAGAGTAACCTTATACTATAGCTTCAGTACGAGACAAATGACCACGCGCCATCTATTTAAGAAGAGAAAATGGGTCAGAGATACTTGATGGAGCATAATGACTCATCTGAGACTGAGTTTGAGATGGTGCTCCATATTGTGATTGTTGAGACTGTGAAGCAATATGTTGTGGTTGCATCCAATTATGTTGAGGCTGCAATGAGGTCTGCGGCATAAAATTTTGCTACGAGTAACTGAAGTTTCTGTGGCGCATACTAAAATTCCCTTGAAATAAATTGTTACCAGAGCAAAATACTCCTTGATTTTTTGTTGAATTAGAGTAACCCAGATCTGTCTGTTAGATGTGTTGTAAGATGTACCCATGTTTTTTCCTTGCATTTTGCTGACAAAACTAGCATTTTCTATATGTCGTGGGCAATCCTTAAAGCTATGGTTCTTTCCACAAATCTCACATAAAAATACATGGGTGGTTGTTTGTTGAGATAGTTGGATAGGAGCAACATCACTTGTTCCTTCCATATTCTTAATCTTGTTCTCCAAAGTAGAAATTTGAGCCTTTAGAGAAGATAGATAATCAAGATCAAACACTTCAGGTGCAGATTTACATGATGCGGCCCTGGAAATAGGATATTGTGAATCATTCTAAGCAAATTGCTCCAATACACCAACATCAGCATTGTAGGTGCAATCAAGTAATGGACCATTAGATGACCCATTGACAAGATGTCTTGTGGCTGCATTCAATCCATTATAAAAAATTTCAATCTAAATTTCCTATTGAATGTCATGGTTGGGACATCATTGCAACAAAGATTTATATCTTTCCCATGTAGAGTGAAGAGTCTCATCATCTAACTGATAGTAGGCTGTAATGTCATTCCTCAAGCGTAAGTTCATTATCAGTGGATTAAAGCTCAAAACAAAATGAATTGCAAGATCATCCCACTATGTAATAGAGCTGACAGGTAATCCTCTGAATCATGTGCAAGCTCTACCCTATAATGAATAGGGAAACAATTGCATCCATAAGGCATCATCATGAACACCTTGCTGGCTAAATGAAGCACAAATTAAAAGAAAAGATTGAAGATGCACTCGAGCGTCTTCATGTGGTAACCCTGCATACTACCTATTTGAGTTAGGCAATTGGAATATAAACGGCTTCAACTCATAGTTCCCAGCTTGAATAGGAGGTCGAACAATTCTTATCTGTAAATCATTCAACTAGGGAACAACAACCTCAAGGATAGTTTTGTTCTGGGCTGGTGAGTGCACTGGTGCGTTTTCAGGGGCATGGGGAATTCCCTCATTGTTGTTAGGTTGTCTAGCCATTCCACTACTTTCACGAATCCTTGTTCTAAAAGTTCTTTCAACTTTTGGATCTAGTAAGAAAAGTGGTGTCGTAGCATTTTTGGTCATACAACACCTACACATGGTAAATAAAAGGAAAGGAAAAACAAAAATAAAACCATTTGAAACAACTACAAATTTAAATAAAGAAAATAGAATTGCAAGAAGAAATATAATGACATAATAATGCTATCCTCGGGCAACGGCGCCAAAACTTGATCGATGTGAAAATCTCACACTATTAGTGCAAGCTACACTAGCGATACAAGAATAAAAACAAGGAAATCTTGTTTGAATATCGATCCCACGAGAATGGGGTATTACGCTTATACTTATGTGACTACAATACAATACTGTAAGAGAGGCAGTTGTAGGTGCATTGGTGGTTGCAATAACAAGATAAAAAATAGTAAATGATTTAAAGTGGTAGCAATAATAGGATAAAAAAGAGTAGATGATTTAAAGTGGTAGCAATAACAGAGTGTAATAAAAGATAGAGAAATATGAGAAATAAGCCTGGATCTCAGTGGTTCAGCTCGGCAAAAAGATCAAGTACTCATCAATGGTAAATATGGTTTAATCAGCGATGAGGTGGTCCGCTTGAGTATTAGCTTCCATTTAACCTTCGTCGTAAGTCAAGACTATAGCCCTTCAAACAAGTGGACAAAATTTTGTTGCATCCAATCAATTTTTGTTGTAAAAACTCATTAATTTGTCTCGTCACTGCATCCTTCGATGTCAGTGGCTAGTTTAACACTCTCATGCAAAACATAAATTAGATCCAACAATTAAAGCTTAAGAAAAAGCTAAGACAAATTATATTAAATAAAGAAAATACTTTAAGCAAGTTCATCAAGCTCCAAAAAAATAAAATAACGTAAATGAGAGCTCAAAATACAAAGTAAATCTTCAAAAGCATCAAAATGGAGTAGATTTTAAGAAGATAACAAAATATTTCATGGATTTGACACTTAACTCTTCATTTCCTTGGATAGATTGCCATACTTCACCTCAAATCTCCAAACATAAGCTTAAGCTGCCATGGGAGGAGGGTAAAAGCTCAGAGGTAGAAGAAGATGATTTGAAAAATGGGAATAGCATGACCCTCTCTCTAATCTAAATTATTTTCATAGGCCACCCAAGGAAGGACACCTATCCTGGAGGTTATTTGCGTGCCCAGAGCCTACAGAATTTGTTATAACAAATAGAATAGCTGGCAGGGTCGTCCTTATCCTTTAGTAGACTGGACAGCTGGCAGATGCAGTGTCAAACTAGCTGCAGTGGTGAAAGCTCCCTCTACAGGGACATTAGTAATGCAGCGACAAGTAGGAAAAAATAAGCATAAATATACAAATACGAGCCATTGGAACTAAGTTAGAATAAATGCAGAAATAGACATGAAAATGTAAAAATGGAAGCAATGAACATCAATGTTAGGACAATTAGACCTATAAATCAAGGGGAAATACATGCTCTTTAAAGAACTATCATGTACCATTAAGGCCATCTTATAGGGCACACTTGCATATGCTAACATAACATAGATTTCATACACCCCAAAATTTGACACATTCTTGTTTACAAACATTAACATATTCATACCTGTATTTCACATAAAACCTAACATAATTTTACATGATATCATATCGTATTCAATCTTATCCAATTCCATGCAATTTTATTTTATCAATCATTAACAAATGCTACCTCTTGTCTTTTTTATTGTCATAACCACTATTGGAAACAAAACACAGTTTCCTAAACCAAACCATTCATCATACAAGTCATACTATTTATAATCAAACCAATGTAACCCCCTTGACCCGGCCTAGACGCTAGACAGAACCGAGCGAGCTGCATTGGGTTTGTCAAGACAAACCTAAAATTATTTACTTAGAAAATGGTCTATTTTTTCTTTTTATCTTATCTAAATGCATAATTAAGTCCTAAGGTGATCATGCTAGCAGCGGTGAAATTTATAGTTAAATCGGGTGTCGCATTCACATTCAATTGGTCAAAAATGCTTTTTAGGGACCAAATCATAATTTCATAAATTTAAGAGGACTTTCTTCAATTAAAAGTTACCAAACCTTAATTAATCATATTACATGCATTCTGGTTAAATTTCAACTTAAAATAATCATCCAAACTCATTTAATTGCATGATCAAGAAACAGGGACTAAACTGCAAAGATTCAAACTTCAGCAAAGCATATTACAAGAAATAAAAAATAGCATACCGATATGCCCCTTGCCCGTATCTATATGGGTGTATTTTACAAAGGATATTGGTATGGTCCTCAAGTGTACCGATACGGTTGTTCGATATTAAAAACATAGGATTCTAGTAGCTAAAGGGCGTACAGATATGGTTGCTCGTGTACTGATACCAAGCATAATTTTCTGCTACACGTAACGATACGGCTACAAGGCGTATCGATACGCCTGTGTAATTTTGCACAGATTTGAGCCGAGACAGACCTCGCGTATCGATCCCTGAGGACTCATACCGGTACGGACTGGCCTGTAATGACCTCTTGGTCGAACATGTAACACTTTGGCTCAATTTAACATGCCTCAAACATTACACAAACGTCATATAACAAGTCTAGCAACATTTTCATAGTCAAATAGGCATGGTAGAGGATCATTCGAACCATAGCAAATTCAAACAAGATCTTATAGGCGTGATCTGTACCCAAGCATGCAAAACACATCCCAACAAAACATAAGGCATCATACATGTCCAAAATACCAAAAGAAACATGTCCAATCAGGGAGTAACCAAAACAAACCTCCCAATTACAACTTGGTCACATTGCCTATTATTACTACAAAGTATTTATAAAAATGTACTTGAATTAGCTCAAATCCTTGGATTGCTTCTTGCTTGCTTCTCTGCATTGATGAGAAAGGAGAGCGTAAGCTTATAACCTTCATGAAGGAATCTCAATAACACTCATCAATGCATTTAAAACCATTTTGCTTTCAAACATGTATCAAATCTCATGCCAAAACATCTCGTGCTTCTATTGTCTTTCCAAAACATGCACTTTTAAATATTTGTATCTCATGTATCATGGATTTTCTAACATAAACCTCGGTTTAAGCTTTCACATGCTAAAACCTCAAAATAGCAAGCTTAAAGAGCACCACATGTAAAACCCATATTATACAAAACATAATTCATTTCTCATGATACATTAAATCATATATTGGCATTCAAGTGACCAAAAAACCATTTTATTCTATTTATAAAAACACATTGGATACACGGATTTCCCAAGTAGTTCCTTTGACCACATCACATACATCCTTGAATCGGAGCATGGTACTACTACCCCTCAACGGTTATGATGTATAAATCCACCAACGGGAGAATTGGCACACTATTGACCCCTCGACCACTGAGGTTCTTATGGTGGAGCATAGCACACTCTTTACCCCTCGACGCATATGAGGCGACTTATTATAGTGCACTTTAAACCCTATGGCTACCAACTATATCCGATAACATTTGATCATTTTCACTTGCCAATATATTTCATAAAACCACATTACCCCACTGTTTTTCATATGCATCAAACCAAACCAATTTCCAATATACAATAAACCATGTATTCTAGTATTCTCAAAACTCTTTTCATAAATCATTTGTCATTCTCAAAAATCATCACATATGATCATTTGCAACATTTTTCATTTCTAAAACATGCATATAATAGTAGGTAATCCAAATCATAATAAGGTGCATGAGATTGTATTTTACAAAACCGAAAACGAGGATGAGAACAATCAATACTTACTTTCGAGCTTAGACAAGTGTTTCAAACCTAATCTAAACTCCCAAGAATCATCTTCAAACCTTTTTAAAGCAGTAAACCACATTTCCACTCACCAACAACATAACGCTCTACTTGCCGATGCAAAATCAAGCCTCCGAAACCTCTCCAAAAGATGAAGGATCTACCTTCCCTATTTTACCCACACTAAAACAGAGGATTAATGCATTTCCATACATCTCTAAACCCAGCAACACATCTTCCCAACTTCTCTTCACTAAAAACCATCAAACGCTTCCTTAACACAACCAAAATCATCACCCAACTCAACCTAAACAGCCATAACCTAACTATTTAAACATCTTAACATCATCAATTAACATCCAAAAACAGCAATATATCAACCTTATACCTCCAACAACCTTTTAACAACAAGATCACCTCAAAATCTAACAATTTACAATCTAGAAAAATAGCAATTCACTTAGTTTCGGGATTCCTTTTATTAATCTCTTCTCATAACATTAAAACATATCTTACAAGTGATCTAAATCAATTAGAATCAGCACAAATCAGATCCATATCAAGATTCATCAAATTTCATATCAAAACTCAATTAAAACCTTAAAATCATGATTTAATCATAACACGTAACGAAAATCAATTTTAAAGGATCAAGAACTTGGGAATTTCAGTAAAGAACCTTTAATTAGAGGAGGGAAACAAAAGTCACCTCTAATTACTGATTTCCCCTTAATTGGCATGATTTGAGTGAAATCTCCAAGAATGCAAATAGGATTTGGTGTAGAAATCAAAGGAATCAAAAGGAAATCAAAAAGGAATGATTCTTGAGCATTTTAGAATGGAATTGATGGTTTGGCTGCTGAGAAAGTTGAGAGCAAAAGTAGTTACGTAAGAAAATGAAATTGGCTATTAAAAATCTTTTTAATCAAATCTCTTATATTTTTATATAATAACCATTTTAAAATCCTTTAAAAGCAGCCTAAATTAAGGGGGAATCTGATTAAAAACCTTGGTAAATTAGCTCCTTAAAGGTTCTAAGTTTTGACCCTTTCACGATTTAGTCACCAAAATAGCTTTGAAAAGTTTACATTTTAGTCACCAGACCAAAATGTCCCAAAATCCGATTTTATTTCTTCAAATTGAGTTTCCCAAAACCCTTAGAATATTAATTAACATTTTTAATATTTTTCCATATTTTATTTTAGTCAAAAATAATTTATTATGAATTAATTCCCGAAACTAGATCGAATCGCCTAATCTGGTTCCTCTGAACCGTCTAATCGATCTAGTTAACATCTAGGCCCAAATTTGGGATGTTACAACTATCCCCCCTTAATAAATTTTGTCCTCAAAATTTACCTGACAGAAAAAGGTAAGGAAACTGCTTCTTCATGACCTCCTTACTTTCCCACAAGGCTTCCTCTACACCATGACGTCGCCACAAAACCTTTACCAACTCAACGGTCTTTGTACGAAGAACTTTGTTGGCTGGAATCTATAATTTTCACCGGCTCCTCATCATAGGTCAAATTCAAATTCAACTTAATCTCCTCAACAAGCATCACATGCGATGGGTCCGATCTATATCTTCGAAGCATCGATACATGGAAAACATCATGTATCTTCTACAAATCCGCAAGTAACCTTAACCTATAACCAACTGGACCAACACGCTCTAACACCTCATGCAGCCCAGTGAATCTTGGACTCAACTTGCCCTTCTGTCCAAACCTCATTACCTTCTTCCAAGTCCAAACCATGCTCCAGTTCGAGAACATATGTGAAGTGGTTGAAGGAACCACTTGGGAAATTCGTGCATTCGATGCGGTTTTTATAAAATAGAATAAAACTTGTTTTTGAGTCACTTGAATTCCAATATATGAGATGTTGTATCATGATAATTGGATTATGTTTTGTATAATGTGGCTTATACATGAGATGATCTTTAAGCTTGTTATTTAGAGATTTTGGCATATGAAGCTTAAATTGAGGTTTGAGATATAAATCCATGATACATGTGTTGCAAATGATTTGAATGTGCATATTTGGAAAGAACGTAGAAGCATGAGATGTTTTGGCATGAGACTTATACAATAGATTTGAATTAAAATGGTTTTAAATGCATTGATTAGTGTTTTTGAGATTCCCTCACTAAGCTTATATCTTGCGCTCTTCTTTCTCATCAAACACAGAAATAAGCACTCTTGAACAACCAGTAAGAAAGCGGAGATCTAAGGGTCGAAGTATTTTCAAGTATGGTTTTACAAGTACTTAGTAGTAATAAGAGGCAATGTGACCAAGTTGTGTTTGGGAGGTTTATTTTGGATACTCCCTATTTGTACAAGCTATGTTTGATGTTTTGGACTTGTATAATGCTTATTGCCTTGTTTTGAGGGGTTGGGAAACAAATTGCATGCTTGGGTAGAGATCATGCCCATAGGATCTATGTTTGGATTTGGTATATTGTGTATGATCCTTTACCATGATCTCATGTACGTGAAAATGATATTTGAGATGTTATATGATCATTAGTTAATGTTTAAAGTATGTTAGATTGAGCCAAAGTGTCATATGTTCGACCGAGAGGTCATTGTAGGTATGTTTGTACCAGTACGAGTCCTCAGGGATCGGTATGCGGGGACCTGTTTTGGCTCAATTGAGGCAAAAATGCCATGGCGTACCGATATGCCTATAGACTGTATCGATATGCCTATAGACCGTATCGGTATGCAATGCTGGAAATTTGACTTGGTGTCGATACACAAGCAATCGTATCGGTATGCCTTTTCGCTACTGAAATTCCTTTTTTTGAATATAGCATACCCATACCGATATGCTTGAGGACCGTATCGGTAAGCCTTTGTAACTTAAGCCCAGACCGATACGGGGAGTTAGTGTACCGATGCGCAGTTTGTTAATTCTATTAAGATGCCTCCTGAGGTTTATATTCTTTACAATTTAGTCCCTCTTTCGTGAGCATGCAATAAAATGAGTTTGAATACTTATTTTAAGTTGAAATTTAACCTGAGGGTATGAAATATGACTAATTAAGCAATGGTAAATTTAATTTTAATAATGACCCTATAATTATATGTATTTCATTTTAGTCCCTGAAAATTAATCTTGTGCAATTGGATGTTGATTCGACGCCCGATTGAGTTGTAAATTTCACCATGGTCAGCATGAGCACCATAGGATTTAATTACGAATTTAGAAAAGATAAAATGGACCATTTTCTAAGTAAATCTTTCGGGTTTGTCTCGGTAAACCTAATGTAGCTTGCTCGGTTCGGTCTGGCAACTAGACCGAATCAAGGGGGTTACAGCCTTCTCATTAATGTCCTTCAGCACATCAGGCAGGGAAACATACTTCTCACCCGCCTCATCCCAACAAAGCGGCGTGCGACACCTCCTACCATACAAAGCTTCATACGGAGCCATTTGAATACTAGCCTAATAACTATTGTTATAGACAAACTCTACCAACAGTAATTCTTTCTCCCACATTCCTTGAAAATAAATGATGCAACACCGCAATATATCTTCCAACACTTGGATAACGCATTTAGACTGACCATCCGATTGAGGATGATACAAAGTACTGAAATTCAACCGCGTACCCAAATCCTTATGCAAATACTCCCGAAACCTCGCTATAATGCGCATATCCCTATCTGATACTATAGACTTAGGCACCCCATACAACCTCACAATTTCAACAACATACAACTCCGCCAACTTATCCAAGGTATACGTCGCATGCATAGCCAGAAAATGTGCACACTTCGTAAACTATCCACAATCACCCACACGAAATTCTTGTTTGATGCTATCAAAGGCAATCTGGTCAAAAAATCCATGGTCATTCTCTCCCATATCCATTTCATAATTCTTAACGGTTGTAACAACCTAGAAGAAAACTAATGCTCAGCTTTAACACGCTGACATACATACATCGAGCAACAAAATCCGCTACATCCTTCTTTAAACCAACCCAAAAATATTCCTTGTTCAAATCCTGATACATCTTTGTACTCCCCAGATGCATAGTAAAAAGACTCGAATGAGCTCTAGTCAAGATAGTGCACCTCAACTCCTCATCTTTCGGAACAACCACTCGTCTCTTAAAGCAAAAAACACCTTCATCATTAAAACAAAAATCCGTCTGATTACCATCCATAACATCCTTAACATGCGGTACCAGCAAATCATCATACGGTTGCTTTTTCTTGATCATCTGCAACAACGACGGCCTCACTTGCAACTCAGCGAACAAACCCCATCTCGTGTTACACTCAATCGAGCAAACATTGCCCTTAACCCCACCGCAACCTTCCTACTCAAGGCGTCGAGTACAACATTAGCCTTACCGGGATGATACTCTATCGTCATATCATAATCCTTGAGAAACTCCAACCATCTCCGTTGCCTAATATTTAACTCCTTTTGCGACATCAGGTACTTCAAACTCTTGTGATCCGTATACATAGTAAACTTCTCACCATACAAATAAAGCCTCCAAATCTTCAATGCAAACACCACCGTGACAAGCTCTATATCATACGTAGGATAGTTGCGCTCATGCACCTTCAACTACCTAGATGCATAAGCCACAACCTTTCCCCCTTGCATCAACACACACCCCAAACCAACATAGGATGCATCGCTATAAACTACAAACTTGTTCCCCGGCTCAGGTTGAATCAAGATCGGAGCTTGCGTTAAAGCTTTCTTCAACTTATCAAAAGCTTGTTGCCTACTCTTCGTCCACTCAAAACGTATATCCTTTTGTAACAACTTTGTCAAAGAAGTAGCAATCTTCGAGAAACCATCCACAAAGGAGCAGCTTGCGTTAAAGCTTTCTTCAACTTATGTTACTTCCAATTCATGACCGCCTTAATCTTCTGCGAATCCATATTGATACCTTCCGCCGAAACAACATGACCAAGAAAAACCACTTGATCAATCCAAAACTCACACTTAATCAACTTGACATAAAGCTTATTATCCAACAAAGCTTGCAACACAATCTATAGGTGACGATCGTGATCTTCCTTGGTATAAGTGTACACAAGAATGTCATTAATGAACACTACCATGAATTGATCCAAGATTTCATGGGATACCCGATTCATCATGTCCATGAAAGTTACGGGTGCATTAGTTAACCCAAATAGCATCACTGAACTCATAATGTCTGTAACGCATGCAAAAAACTGTCTTCGACATGTCTTTATCCTTGTCATTCAACTGATAATACCCAGATCTCAGGTCAAGCTTAAAAAATATTGTAGCACCCCAAAACTGATCAAAAAATCATCAATCATCGGTAAAGGATACTTGTTCTTAATCGTCAACTTGTTTAGTTGCTGATAATCAATGCACAATATCATCGTGCCATCCTTTTTTTCACGAACAACATTGGTGCTCCCTATGGTGACATACTAGGTTGGATGGAACCACGATCTAATAACTCTTAAAGTTGTATCTTTAACCCCTTCAACTCTTGTGGTGTCATGTGATACGGTGCAATCGACACTAAAGTTGTATCTACATACGTCCCGATACAAAACTCTACTTCCCTATCTGGTGGTTATCCAGGCAACTCTTTCAAAAAGACGTTTGAAAAATCACAAACAGTACGAATATACTAGACACACAGCTCCTTTATGTTTGGGTTCATAACATAAGCCAGATATGCTTGACCCCCAAGCTCCAACAACCTCTGAGCTTCTAGACCTGAAACTACATTGGACAAGAATTTAACATTCACGCCCACAACCACTACTTCATAATCCTCAGCAAGTTTCAACGACTCAAAATCAACCACAACCCTATACTCAGACAACTAATCTGTCACATCAAAACCATGAAATGGAAAATCCATTAAATTAGCTGCAAACACGTGACCTTGAACCATCAAAAGACATCTCATATACAACCTCCTATTTCTCTAAAAGAACCAGTTACTCGCATGCCCTCATCTAACACTTCTACACGTATATCAAGCAAACGTGCATGTTCGCGCAAGATGTATGAATGTGTAGAACCAAAATATATCAAAGAAAGTAATGATATGGACTGCAAAGTAAAAGTACCTGCAATCACATCTGTGTCATTTCTTTCCACATGATGAGCGTAGATCCTCGCCGGTCTAACACCCTCAGGTTGAACAGCTACGGTATGAGCTAATATCCTTTGACCTTTCTCTCTACGCTAAAAATCACCTTGATCATGCACACGACATCTCTATGGTATAACAGTAGGCGCAAAACTTGTCCATCCCTAGCCAACTGCGACCAATCACGCCTAATGTGATCTCGTGAACCACAGTTCAAGCATGTACCAAAAGTACCCCAACACTCCCCTAAATGTCTCCTACTATAATGCCCACACTCAGGTGTCCGAACATAAGTATTCTGACTATACTATCCACGCCCAGCACCACCTTCACTATGTCTCTGATCAGGACGATACCTCCTATCTCGATGCTTCTTATACTGACATCTACTAGTATTCAACTCAACAATCCTCTTTCCAGTAGAACTCCCTGAACATGAGGATAACCCCAGATTCTGCTCTATATCCTTAGCTCGAGAAACTAAAACATCAAACTTCGTGTAATCTGTAGCCAGCATATAAGTCTTTACTTCTTTGACCAGCCCATATCGGAAATGATTACATTGTTGACGCTCATCAGGAACCATTTCAAGTGAATACTGGCTCAACCGAACAAACTAAACCTTGTATTTAGACACGATCATGCTCTCTTGGACCAACGCCATCAACTTTCATTTTTTTCATCATCTATCAAGAACCCAGATACTTCCTCTGAAAAGTAGCACAAAAGAACTCCCACGTCGTATCCACAGGTTTTATACCCGTAATAGAAGTCGTCCACCAACTATAAGCATTTCCTTTAAGCAAAGATACTATGTAGCCCAACTTACGAACATTCGTACACTCTATATGTCTAATAATCTTCTCGGTACTTGCGAACCACTCTTCAACTACCTCTTGAACTAAACCCCTAAACTCAATACCTTTCAAACTATGCAAACTCTCCAACGAAAGTCCTGTATTAACAGCTACCGTAGGTGTTGGTTCAGGTACTTGCACTCCAACTATAGCTGCCTGAAATGCTACAGCCATCGCCTGGATCAACGGTGTCATATCCCCAAAGACTGGTCCTTGCGGTGTCTAAGGCACACCACCCTCAACTCCAACACCAACACCAACAGGAGGAATCGATGGAGGAGGAGGTAACTCATTGTTATGCACGTCCACAACACTACCCATATAAGCTCTTGTCTCTTGTCTCGATCCCATTTCTCGAAAATATGAGTCTAAAGCATGATGATGAAAAAAAACAAAACAATTAGGCCAGCTTGAAGCAAGAATCTAAGATGCTCATGTTTCAAAACAAAAATCATTTTACACTTGTAGTAATAAGGCAATGTATCCCCAAGGTTTTACCCTAACATATCACATTTCAAATATAGAAACACAAAATCATACACCATATATGCATTTCAACAGATTCATACAACAACAATACCTCAAACAACCATAACCCACCTCCCAATAATCATAACCTGTCTTTGATACCACCAAATGTAACCCTCTTGACCCCGCCTAAACACAGACAAAACCGAGCGAGCTACAGTGGGTTTGCCGAGACAAACCTGAAATGATTTACTTAGAAAATAGTCTATTTTTTTCTTTCTATCTTATATAAATGCATAATTAAGTCCTAAGGTGATCATGCTAGCAGTGGTGAAATTTATAGTTAAATTGAGCGTCAAATTGACATCCAATTTGTCAAAATGCTCTGTAGTGACCAAATCACAATTTTGGAAAATTAAGAGAACTTACTTCAATTCAAAGTTACCAAACCTTAATTAATCATATTACATGCATTCTGATTAAATTTCAACTTAAAATAATCATCCAAACTCATTTAATTGCATGATCAAGAAATAAGGACTAAACTATGAAGATTCAAACATCAGCAAAGCATATTACCAGAAATAACAGACAGCATACCGATACGCCCTTTGCCCGTATCGATATGAGTGTATTTTACAAAGGGTATCGGTACGGTTCTCAAGCGTATCGATACGATTGTTTGATATTAAAAATAGGGGATTCCAATAGCTAAAGGGTGTACCGATACGGTTGCCCGTGTACCGACACCAAGCATAATTTTCTGCTATGCATACCGATATGGCAACAAGGCGTATTGATACGCCTGTGCAATTTTGCACAGATTTGAGTCGAGACAGACCTCGCATACCGATCCCTGAAGACCCGTACCGGTACGGATTAGCCTGTAATGACCTCTTGGTCGAACATGTGACACTTTGGCTCAATTTAACATGCCTTAAACATTACACAAACATCATATAACAACTCTACCAAAATTTCCTCAATCAAATAGGCATGGTAGAGGATCATTCAAACCATAGCAAATCCAAACAAGATCCTATAGGCATGATCTCTACCCAAGCATGCAAAACACATCCCAACCCCTCGAAACAAAACATAAGCATCATACATGTCCAAAATACCAAAAGAAACATGTCCAATTAGGGAGTATCCAAAACAACCCTCCCAATTACAACTTGGTCACATTACCTCCTATTACTACAAAGTATTTATAAAACAATAGTTGAATTAGCTCAAATCCTTGGATTGCCTCTTGCTTGCTCATTTTCCAAAAAAATGCTTACTTCTCTGAATTGATGAGAAATGAGAGTGTTAGCTTATAAGTTTAGTGAGGGAATCTCAAAAACACTCATCAATGCATTTAAAACCATTTTCTTTTCAAACATGTATCAAATCTCATGCCAAAACATCTCGTGCTTCTATTGTGTTTCCAAAACATGCATTCATCTCATGTATCATGGATTTCTAGCATAAACCACAATTTAAGCTTTTACATGCTAAAACCTCAAAATAGCAAGTTTAAAGAGCACCACATGTATAAACCATATTATACAAAACATAATCCATTTCTCATGATACATTAAATCATATATTGGCATTCAAAACCATTTTATTTTATTTATAAAAACACACTAGATACACGAAATTCCCAAGTGGTTTCTTCGACCACTTCACATACATCCTTGAATCAAAACACGGTACTACTACCCCTCAATGGTTATGGTGTATAAATCCACCAACGGGAGAATTTGCACACTTTTGACCCCCTTATCCCTGTGATTCTCATGGTGGAGAATGACACACACTTTACCCCTCGACACACATGAGGTAACTTATTATACTGCACTTTGAACCCTATGGCTAGCCAACTATATCCGATAACATTTGATCATTGCCACATGCAAATGTATTTCATAAAACCACATTACCTCACTGTTTTTCATATGCATCAAACCAAACCAATTTCCAATACAATAAACCATGTATTCTAGTATTCTCAAAACTCTTTTCATAAATCATTTGTCATTCTCAATAATCATCACATATGATCATTTGCAACATTTTTCATTTCTAAAACATGGATATAATAGTAGGTAATCCAAATCATAATCAAGTGCATGAGATTGTATTTTGCAAAACTAAAAATGAGGGCGAGCACAACCAATACTTACTTTCGAGCTCAAACAAGTGTTTAAAACTTGGTCTAAACTCCTAATAATCATCTTCAAACCCTTTTAAAGTAGTAAACCATGTTTCCACTCTCCGACAACACAACGCTCTACTTGTCGATGCGAAATCAAGCTTCCGAAGCCTTCAGAACCTCTCCAAAAGATGAAGGATCTATATCCCCTATTTTACCCACAGAAAAACAAAAGATTAATGCATTTCCATGCATCTCTAAACCCAGCAACACATATTCCCAACTTTGCCTCACTAAAAACCATCAAACACTTCCTTAACATAACCGAAATCATCACCCAACTCAACCTAAACAAAGCCCAGCCATAACCTAACTATTTAAGCATCTTAACATCATCAATTAACATCCAAAAACAACAATTTATCAACCTTATACCTCCAAAAACATTTTAACACCAAGATCACCTCAAAATCTAACTATTGACAACCTAGAAAATTAGCAATTCACTTAGTTTTGGGATTCCTTCTATTAATCTCTTCTCATAATATTAAAACATATCTTACAAGTGATTTAAATCAATTAGAATCAACATAAATCAGATCCATAGCAAGATTCATCAAATTTACTTATCAAAACTCAATTAAAACCTTAAAATCATGATTTAATCATAAACACATAACAAAAATCAATTATAAAGGATCAAGAACTTGGGAATTTCAGTAAAGAACCTTTAATTAGATGAGAGAAACGAAAATCACCTCTAATTGTTGATATCCCCTTAATTGGCAAGATTTGAGTGAAATCTCTAAGAATGCAAATAGGATTTGGTATAGAAATCAAAGGAATCAATCATGAAATCAAAAGGAAATCAAAAAGGAATGATTCCTTATCATTTTAGAGTAAAATTGATAGTTTGGCTGCTGAGAAAGTTGAGAGAAAAGTTGAGAGCAACAGTAGTTACGTAAGAAAATGAAGTTGGCTATTAAAAATCTTTTTAGCCTAAATTAAGGGAAATCTAATTAAAAACCTTGGTAAATTAGCTCCTTAAAGATTCTAAGTTTTGACCCTTTTACGATTTAGTCACCAAAATAGTTTTGAAAACTTTACATTTTAGTCACCAGACCAAAATGTCCCAAAATCTGATTTTATTTCTTCAAATTGTGTTTCACAAAATCCTTAGAGTGTTAATTAAACATTTTCTAATATTTTTCCATATTTTATTTTATTCAAAAACAATTTATTATGAATTAATTCTTGAAACTAGCTCAAATCGCCTGATTCGGTTCCCCTGAACCATCTAATCGATCTAGCTAACATCTAGGCCCAAATTTGGGATGTTACAACCAACATTTTTAGTACATATGCCACCATCTAGGAGTTTGCCAAAGAAAAGTTACCCACTGACTTAGGAGTGACTTGCAACCCAAGATACGATTCCAAACGCTTACGAAGACGTATAGCCTGACATGCATGCAAAAAGACATGGTAAGCTTGTAAAGCTTAGTGAGGTAGCATTCTTAATTTCTGTAATTAACATATGAAACGAATTTTGTTCATTTTATATGTAGAAACTTAAAGGTGGCACCATTGATCATGAATCTCATAATAGTATATGTTTCCATATAAATTCCATCACATGTCATGTTATCATAATAACAATGCATATTCATATTTCATGTACATGTATAGATCATGAATGATTAATTTTAGTCCATCTTTATCCTTGGAACCCAGTAACCAATGGATACACAACTTCTCAACCAACATCGCCTAGCCATGAATGGCCAATCCCTCCGCCTCGCCAAAGACCAAATCATACATCCCTCCGCCTCGCCACATAAGGGTCGTAAACCAAGGACCGTAGTCCATCCGTACCTGAGCTCAATGAATTCTATGGCATGCCAATTGTATCTAAAGTACACTTGTGTCCAATGAGTCCATAACTTTATAATTTTATACGTTCATGGTTCACATATCATATAATACAACATGTTAGAGTCCTAGCTCCCTTGTAACATACATCCATATCTTGATCATATTACCGTGGATCATCATATAATATCATATCATGCATCATCATGTAGTGCCATGTCATATAGTTTCATAATTCCTTGATTCATGTAACTTGTAACATAACAAGTTAGAGTTTTAGCTCCCTTGTATTATATTCATGAACTTTTATATTATAAATATAATTTCATTGAATATCATGTTTCATATAATGTCATATATTACTATATCATGCATTATCATGTAGTACCATGTTATGTTAATGAAACATAAATAAACTTACCAAGCTTAGCTTACCATACCATGCAATGAATGCCACCCAAATCTTGCTCTAAGTGAGCTTCATGTATCCAATTACCATATCTAACAAAGGTCACAATATATAAATACAAACCGAGATGACACCATGTCATCCCGGATCATGAACCACACTCATCGATATATCGATGTTGTGGAACAATCCGAACTCATGATTCATTGCTTAACAGGTTTAGCTCTAGCTTTTGAAGATGTATATTCCTCGACAATAGGTTAATCTAAACAAGGTTTTACAAGAAAACTATCAAGTAGGCATCAAAGCACAAGAAATTCATGTTTATGAAGACGTCATGATCTTATTCAACTATAAACTTGGCTTATAGCTCCTAGCTTCAAAATTCATAATAGAAATAAAAGAAATATTATCGTTAATAAAGATTTCAAAGGAAACTTTAATTTAATCTAACCCTTAGCTTCTCGAATTCATGATAAAAATATACTTGTGATATTTAAAAAGAAAGTTAAGGGCTCGACTTACCAAAAATGGAACTAATTAGAATACTTAGTGGTTTAGACTTGTAAGAAATTAGAATCCCCATATTAAACTGGTTGAACATTCATCCATGGAGATAAGGCCAAGGTTGAAGACAAAGTCTGTCTTTTCCCTTTCTATTTATTTCACATGCCATAGGAAATATAGCCAAAATTGGCATTAATTAACCTTTTCATTTAATTAAATTAAAGGAATGTTAAGAGAAATTAACACATGGATGGTAACTCATCACTTAAACAAAAAGGGGTAAATTATAGTTTTAATCCTTTGATTACCTTTCCTTGTCATGAAGTAACCTCATGGGCTAATTAATCATGAGTCATTAATCTTTTTCCTTGTTCACACTCTAGACACTTGTCTTTACTTTCTTGTAATTTAGTCACTAAGCACACTTTTAATTCTTACTTTCTAATCACTAAGTGGTCTAATTGTACACTTAGTCTTTCCATTATTTTATATCTTGTTTTTAGAACTTAATACTTGACATCTTTACGGTTTAAGCCCTAATTAAAGCTCATAACTTTACACTTAAATCTCTATTCCTTAAAAGCGTTCAAATTACTCAAGAAATCTTTCCATTTATCACATTGGTCCATTCTACTTATTTTATTGTTTATTTTAACTTATCAAAAATGTATTTTTGAGGTTTTACAGGTTGCTTACGCCTTGAGACAACTTAAACCTCATGAAAAGAATTATCCTACGTACGACCTAGAGCGTGCTGCAGTTATCTTCATGTTGAAGATTTGAAGACACTATATGTACCCGAAAAAGTGTTACATCTATACCAACCATAAGAGTTTGAAGTATCTTCGCATCCAAAAAGAGTTGAACTTAAGGTAAAGATGGTAGATTGAGCTGCTCAAGGATTATGATTATATCATATAGTATCATCCCGATAAAGATAACGGTGTGGTTGACGTTTTGAGTCAGAAGTCTATATCAGACTTGAGGTCGATGTTTGCCCGTTTGAAATGACCGATAATGGTGGTTTGTTAGCTGAGCTTCGTGTGGAGCCTACATTAGTATAAGAGATTAAGTGGACGCAAGTGTTAGATGAAGATCGAGTGGTGAAGATAGAGATGGTTCAGCGGGGCAAGACGTCTAGTTTTGAGGTAAAGGATGGTGGGATCTTGAACTTCAAGTGTAATGCCCCGATTTTGGTCACAGATGTTAGATAGATCGATTAGACGGTTCGGTGAACCGGATTAGTCGATTCAAGCTAGTTTCGGGAATTAAATCATAATAAATGGTTTTTGGCTAAAATAAAATATGGAAAAATATTAGAAAATGTTTAATTGATATTTTAAGTGTTTTGGGAAGTTCAATTTGAAGGAATAAAATTAGATTTTGGGACATTTTAGTCTGGTGACTAAAATGTAAAGTTTCAAAACTGTTTTGGTGACTAAAACGTAAAAGGGTCAAAACTTAGAATCTTTAAGGAGCTAATTTACCAAAGTTTTTAATCAGATTTTTCCCTTAATTTAGGCTATTTTTAAATGGTTTTTAAAAGTTTTAATAAATAAAATAAAGTGGATTTTATTAAAAGGATTTTAATATCTAATTTCATTTTCTTATGTAACTACTTTTGCTCTCAACTTTCTCAGCAGCCAAACTATCAATTTCACTCTAAAATTCTCAGAAAACATTTATTCTATATTACCTTTTGATTTCCTAATTGATTCCTTTGATTTCTACATGAAATCCTAATTGCTTTCTTGAAGATTTCTGTAATATCTCAAATTTTGGCCAGTGACCAAAATGTAATTTTTGAAAGTTTTGGGGTTAAAGTATAAACTTTGAAAAAGTTTAGGGACTAAAGTGTAAATTTCCCCAATAAGTAATTTTATTCAGTATAAGAGTGAATCAGATCGAAATAAGTACCTTGATATCGGTTTTAAGAATTAAGATGCAGTAAAAGGTACTGAATTTGGATCGAATAAAATTGTTAAGCGTGCTCAGGCCAAGGAAATGTTAGGATGGGTGACCTTCGGGAAGGTCCCATAAAAGTGTTTCTAATCGATATTTTGGACTCATTAAAGGTAAAGAATATTCGAATGGATTATCGATAAAGGATTTCTAAGAGAAATTTTATTCTATAGAGATTTTCGATAATTATCATAATAGTAGACTGAGTTAGGAAAATTCAGTCTAAGACTTTAGGAAAGGAAATTTTTATAAGATGATAATGTTCATTTTCTGAATATGGAAATATGGAATTTTTGGAATAAATTCGATAACTCGATAAAGGTGAAATTGTAGTAAAAGTATTTTATGAATATCGGGAGATCGGATCGAATCAAAATTTCAGAGGCTAATCCAAAAGCCATGGAAAAGTCATAAAATACTATTTTATGAATATTTTAGTATAGTTGGTTGGATTTCAACTAGACTTAGTTGAATTTTTACAAGAATGGCAAACTATAAATAAGGACTAGTTGGAGGGCAAATTGGTCATTTGACAAGATGGCAATTTTGAAATATTTTGAAATATTGAGGGAAATTTTGGAAGGTGAATTACACTTGGATTAAATCATGGCCATTGATTTTTGATAAGATTAAGTCTTGGCCATTGGATTAAAAAGGCAAATTAGTAATTTCACTAATTAAATGAATTTTAAATTCATTTAATTTTAACATGTGGATTTAAATAAGTAAAATATGAACCAAATTGTTCATCTTTCT
Organism: Hibiscus mutabilis; assembly: GCA_019671005.1. Taxonomy (NCBI): domain Eukaryota; kingdom Viridiplantae; phylum Streptophyta; class Magnoliopsida; order Malvales; family Malvaceae; genus Hibiscus; species Hibiscus mutabilis. The sequence goes on from CM033719.1 coordinate 50,022,128, forward strand.
TGAAATATTTCGAACTAAGGGGAGAAAAAAAAGAGAAAATTTTTCAAGCTCGATTCAAGCCCCGAAACTTGATTTTCAAGTAATATTTTCAACTGCAAAGTTGTTCTACTCTTCAAGCTCTATCTTTTGATGTCAATAATTCATGGAATACATGCTTGATTGATGAGAATTTTGATGAGAAAGAAATTAGGGTTTATGGACTCAATTTGGTTTTTTGAGATTTTATTATTCCATGTTGAAATTCAAGTTGAAATCAAGCTTTTGTGATGTTAAAATCATGTTATTGAGTTGGGATTTAAAATCTACATGTTTTGATTATTATGAAGATGATTAGGTTTTATGGATTCAAGTTTGATTTAGGGTTTGTGATGTTGGACAAATGATCTAGTAAGCTTGAATTTGTTATTTGGAAGCAAAACCCTAAATTAAAGGTATAGGGACAATTTCTGCAATTCTGAAAGTTAGAGGACTAATCTGATTTTTTATGATTTTGAAGTGTAATTATATTAGTATTGAAGTTGGAGATGTGAAATTGAAGTTAGAATGTTAAACCGATGTTGAATCGAGTTAGTGACCATTTTGACAAATTGTCAAAGCTAAGTGACTAATTCGAAAATGAGCTTTTAGAGAAGGAATAAATCTGATTTTAGTTGAAATAATAGAATTCAAGTGGGAATTTGATTTGAGGACTAAATTGCAAAGTTAAGAAGTTTGAATCCTTATCTTTGCATTTTAGTGACTAATTCGAAAAAGGAAAAATTAGGGGGGATCAATGTTCAATAATTATTTGATGAAAAAGGGTGATAAGTTGATGGTTTGAATCAAGTGTTGGGACCAAATTGAAAAATAGTAAAGTAAGGAGAAATTAGCATAAAGTTTGAAGTTATTTATGGAAGTTGTGTAGGAAAACTGGATTTGGCAGTAAGTTTAAAAATTCACCATAAATTCTACAAAAATGGTTAGAAGGTGAATTTTATATCGATGTAAAGATTTGTTCGCCTAATTTTGCCTCCAACAAATGGAAACTGATTTTGAGTTCCGAGGAAAAAGATATGAATTTTTAAGTGGTGAAAGGTCAGAAAACAGTATGGCAGTCTGTTTTGAAATTAGCACTGGAAATTAATTTGAAAATTCGCCATAAATCGTACAAGTTGAATTTGGGCTATTAATTTATATGGTTGAAAATATTATTGAATCAAGTTTCTTTCAGAACAAACAGAATCGAATTCCGAGTTGTAGATTATTTTATAGAAATATTTCTTTGAAGCTAGTGCAATCTGCCAAAAAAATGAGAATTGATACATTTTCTATCTAAGGTTAATTAGTAAGCTTGAAAAGGGTTAATGGAAGTTCTAAATGGTTATTAAGGACCAAAATGAGTTTTGGACAGTATAAGGAAGAAAAGAGGAAATTTGTATATTCGAATGATTTGAGTTGATAGCATGTTTGAAAATTTGTTAGATTTGAATCTAACAAGTGTTGTTTATATTCATGTGATTAATGAAGTTTGGATACGAATCAAAGAGGATTCAAGATACTATAAAGGAAAGGATCGAGTAGAATTTAGTGAGGCATACTATTACATGGCCCAGGTGAGTGCATTTCTAAATGTTTGCATTACATTGAAAATGGCATTGCACTTCTTTATAATACATGATATGATACAATGCTCGACATGGCAAGCTTGATGGAATACCAGGTACAAATTATTGTTTGCATAAATGATGATTTATTATGCATACATGAAATATGGATAATTACAATATTAAAATAAACAAGATACACCCTGGGGATCCAAGCCCATAGTGCAAAATGCACTAACGAGGTGTTTAATATAAGGAGTAAATAGCGTCCTTATATGAGGAGCAAATAGTGTCCTCTCGAGTACGTGCTCCACAAGATGTTACATGATTACATGATACAGATGTTACATGTTACATGATACAGATGTTACATGATACATGATACAGATGTTACATGATTACGTGATACATGAAAAAGATGTTACATGATTTCATGATACATGAAAAAAGAAGTTACATGTTACATGACAGAGAAATACATGACATACATGATAGAAATGTTATTGATATATGATAGACATATTACATGATACATGATAGAATACATGATATGCAAATGATTGCATAATGAAAACATGACCATGATAGAATACATGACATATGTACATTGTGATATACTTGCCATGTTATAGAGAAAACGAAATGCACTTATATATATGGCATATTGTATTACATTATTTCAGGATTTTAAAATAATTAAGTTTAACTGCCTCACTAAGTTCGTACTTAGCGTGTGTCTTATGTCACATATAGGTTTCCTGGAAATAGTCTATCGAGGAGGAGCAGAAATTTAGGAAAATCAAGTTACTACAATAAGTTCAGTAAGTACATCTTTACCATAATTTGATAGGCTAGTGGGCATGTAAGTATTTTAAAGTTGAATTGTCTACAACATGAGTTTACAATGTAATCATATGCTTTTATGGTTGGATAAGTTTAAAAATACGAATTGTTAACAATAGCAAAATCTTTGGTATAGTTAAAATGTTGTTTAGCCCTAAACGCGTAAAAATTTTAAAATCAAGAAAGGGTCTAGACAAGTTGCGTAGTTTTCACCCTGAATTATATTGTTTTTATTTTAATAATTCAATTATAAATTTTGTAAACAAATTCAGGGTCAAAAGTAGCTGCACCTAGACAACATAGTTTTAAATTTAAAACTGAGAAAGGGTTAAACTACAAATTAAATTTTGGTATAAAAAATATATTTACAAGTCAAGATTTCTTCCAATGATTTCGTAACATCTTTAATGTATATTCGGTCTATGAGTATACGTTAAGGGTGTTACATTTATTGGTATCAGAGCTATAGGTTTAGCCGATTCTGGAGGCTAAATCAAGTTTAATATGATTTGATGTTAAATACATGCCCCTAGGATGTCATGTTATTGATGTACTTGTGTAACTTGATTATGCTCATCAATAACATGAATAAGTTATAGTAGAAATAAGTAATGTCAAGTATTGTTGAACTGTGTTAGACATCTGATAATTGAGACCAAAAGGAGGCCCAAAGTAGAAGTAATGAAATACAGAATGTTCCATATCTGGCTCTTACCTCAGTAGAGCCACTCGTATAGCAGAGAACTCTAGCACAAAAATATGAAACCTTAGTATGAGCTTTAAAGGTTGTGGTTAGTAGAATTAAGACAATTGTGCCTTCCCCAGCCTAGTATATGCACCAGTAAGAGTGTCGATTGTTAAGGAGCTTAAAAGTTAGGAGCTCCTGAATTTAATGGAAAAAGTGGTCCGATAATTGCCAATTTGTGGCATAAAGATGTTAAAGTCATGCTATAGAGGAAATAAACTGTCTATATACTAATAAGTTAGAAGAAGTTGTATCCTGCTAAGGGAACATGTTCGTATTTAGTGGTCTAATGCCACGGAGTTAGTACCTTTTAAGGAAGTGATGTGATTTTTAGTAATCTATTTAGACATAGTGAATGGGTGACTAGAATATATACGAAATGTCCATTAGTAATTCAGTGCATTAAGTTCCCAACGAATTTAATGGAACTTCCATTTCATGAATTTGAAGTTATCCTTAGAATGAATTGGCTATCTGCATATGATGCAGAAGTGATGTGTAAAAAAGGGTTAGTGCTTCAAGAACCTGATGGTTCTGATGTAAATGTGATAGAAAGAACTGACTATTTAGAGTCATTGATCTCTACGACAACAGCTCAGAGGTTGTTAAGTAAATGGATATAAGGATTGTTAAATTTATGTGATGATTATACAAATGTAACCCAAGAAGATTAAAGATATCCCGATTGTGGGAAAATTTCAAATATGTTTTCGGATGAGTTATTAGGATTACCTCCGGATATAGAGGTACAATTTGGGATTGATGTCTATCTTAGAATTGAACCGGTATCTATAGCAACACATAGGATGGTGCCAATTGAGCTAAGAAAGTTGAAAGCTCAATTGCAAGAACTGCTAGACTGGGATTACACTTGACCGAGTGTATCACCATAGGGTACTCCAGTAGTATTTGTAGAGAAGAAAGAGGGTTCTCTACAATTATGTATAGATTACCGGTAGTTGAATAAAGTAACTATTAAGAACAAGTATCCACTACTAAGGATTGAAGATCTATTTGATCAGCTTAGAGGTGCAACAGTGTTCTCAAAGATAGATCTTCGATCGGGTTATTATCAACTCAAGGTCAAAGAAGAAGATGTATCAAAGACAACATTTAGTCTCGTTATGAGCATTACGAATTTTTGGTAATGCCCTTTGGACATGTAAATGCCACTGTTGTATTCATGGAGTTGATGAATAGGGTATTCCAATACTACTTAGACCAGTTTGTAGTAGTAGTCTTCATAGACAATATCTGGTATACTTAAAGATAGAAGCTGAGCATGATTATCATTTTTGAGTGGTACTATAAACATTAAGAGATAAAGTTGTTCTAGTTTATCCAAAAAGCAAGTACACGTACTGAATAGCGATAAAGTTGTTCTTATATGTCAACGTCACGGTTTTTTTATAAACAGTCACGATTTATAGTTTAAAGTTAGATATCCTTACCCGACACATGACATGACATGACATTGGTAATGTGATGCATCACATTTCTGATGAAATATTGGTATAATGTGAAAAGGATGTCTATAAGATCTGATTAAATAGTTATTTTGACCCTTATTTTTTAAGTAATTTAATTCTTAACGTTTTATTTTGAGTCAAAATGATCCTTCTTTGAATGAAAATTTTAAGTTAACTAACGATAAACAATTTGAAATGACTTGACAATATAACACGTCAGAGGAAAATATATTTTAAATTTTATATAATTTTATAAAATTATTTTTGACTGTTGTGTCATTCTGTAAAGTAAGCATATTTGCTTATATGACAGTGATATTGCAGTGTTTACTGTCATGTAGGTTTGTCACGTCATTTCAAACCATTTAACGTTAGTTGACTAACAGTTTTCATCTGCAGAAGAACCATTTTGACCCAAAATAAAATGTTTAGGGTTAAATTGCTTCAAAAAAGGATAGGGGCCAAAATAACTATACAGTCAAACGTTAAGGGTATTTTTTGTTATTATGCCTAGAATATAATACAGTTTGTTAATTTAAAATATACATTTATACCTGAAAAAGGCCTAATTACTCCGATGGCATATAAACTATACCAAATTTTCAGTTTCATACATAATATTTTAAAATTCTCGATTTCATACGTGGGGTATTTCACCGTTAACAGATTTACCACTTCCGTTACGGAAGCTGACGTGGAATCTTTAGACCGGTCATAATTTGACACGTGACATTTATTTTAGTTTTTAAAATTCTCCATTTAACGAAAGTGTTAATTACAATATTAGTCTTTAATATTTTATTATTTTTCAATTTAACCCTAAATCTTTAAAATTATAAACAAAACATATATTTTATTTAAAAATTATTAAACAAGGGGGATTAATGTAATTTCTATCTTGAATATACTAATTATAGGGTTTTAATTTCATATTCAACATCAAAAACTCTCTTCCCATATTTCATTTGAATTTTAAAACAAATTATTTTTCGCCATTGATTTTGTTTAATTTGTATAACAAACCCTCATTATTATCAGCTGTGTCGGAAACACCATAGCCGCCGCAAAGCCCAGATCAATTTTTGAACATCAATGCTCTATCTAATCCATATTGGGATTTTACTAATTTCAAGAAAACATTTGCAGTACCCAAATCGATAAAGCACCTCCCTCAACCAAGTGCAACCTAGAACGGAGGCACTGAAGAAAGAAATTGTTAAGGACCAAAGTAAAACACTGCCATTTTAATTAGTATTTTAATTTCTATGTTTATGTATTAATGAAAGTATTAGTTAATCTTATAAAACGATGCCGTTTAGCAACTTTAGTTTTATAAGGTCTGAAACCCTTTGTTTCAGATCATCGATGAAATTGAATAAAAATTCAGTCTTCCCCCAATTTCTTCTGAAGTTCTGTGTCTCCCTCTGCTCTTTCTTCTTTCCCTATCCTCTTTAATTCTTCTTCTTTATTTGTACTGTTACAGAAATCCCCACATTCACATTTCCTTGCCAATAAAATTGCCACAACTGCTCATTGTTCTTTTCACAATCAACTTACATACAACCTCAATCTGCCAAAACAAAAGCTTTCTACAACAATCAATAGTTGAAAACTTCAATCGACTGAAACCCAATAACCCGTTTGTCTTTTATAATTTATATAACATAATCAGCTTATCAAGAAGAAAATCGTAAATAAAAGAAAAGAGAAAAAAAAAACAAAAAAAAAGGAAAAATCATAGTACATGGAAAGAACCCATCGTCACTATTTTTTCGAGTTCTTAATCATTGGGGCTCCGCTAAAAAATCGATCGAATTCAAATCTTATAATCACTGAAAAGCCAGATCTAAACGAATAAAGAAACAGCTGCGAAAACCGCTACCACGGCGGATCCAACGATGATAACTCTATTCAGATCAGTAGCATTCGGAGAAGAAGTTTGTAGCGATGTCCTTCTTTCGCTAAAAACGTGGATTTCGAGGTGTTTGTAATTTTTCGGATATAAAACGTTTATTCCGTGGGGTTTAAAAAATCACATTTTATTTAAAAATTGGAGTCGCCACCGGCCACTTAGGTAGGTCGGACACCATAAAACCATATATTCAAAAAATATTGGGTTCGGGAGTCGGTTACGGATGGGGAAGGATTAACACTCCCACACCGCCCAAAATTGATACTTTAATAATTACCGCTTTATTAATATTGGATTTTCCGGGTTAAGGTGACGATTATTTTAAAATTCGGTCAGAATTGCGAATAAATTTTAAGGGTCCTGTTATCCGAGAGTAAACGCCCAACCACTATCACTACGCCTGATACTGGCCCCGTTTACGCTCTGATAAAAGGGCACCGCATTGACAATTTATATCTTGATATGCAATCTTAGTGGCAAAATATAAAAACATGGCAGATAATTTAAAGACAGTAAATATTCATATAACAGAATACTAATCTAACATAAATAAAATACGTAATTAAAACACACATATACATATCAAGCTTAAAAGTAGATAAAAACAAATTTAACATGTCACAATAACAAGGCATGAATAAATACATGTATGGACAAAAATATATATTTCAAGAAGACATACATATTAGAAATAAAACACATTTCAACACATATAAAGCAATATATTATACATAAAAAGAAAATATACTAACACGTAACATAAAGCCAAGAAAACATACAATACGTACTAAAATACAAAACATGTTGTGTACGAGCCGACTAGAACACAATATACATGATACGAATAACTGAACCGATACATAAAGACACATAATCATCATGAACTTAACACGCATATACATGTAAACATAAAAATACAAGGCATATACAAGAGATATATAATAAGGCAAAAGACTACATCAGCATACACGATTATAATACGAACATAAATATTTACATGGAAACAGGACTGAAATAAAAAGAAATAAACATCAGTGGCAGAAATTAAAGGATAATAATATGCAATTTAAGGACGAAAATGCAAACAGGACCAAACTTGAAAGGACTGAAACTGTAACTAGACCAAAGGGCAGACCCGAAATGAAAAATTCAAAAACACGTGATGGTTAAAGGGGTAATTTTACCATTTAAAAACTGATTCGGTGTAATTTAGGGACTGGATTGCAAGATTTTGAAATATAAGAGGGACTGGAATTGTAATTATACCATGCGGCGAGACACAAACGAAAATATTGAAAACGCGGGGGGATTTATTACGCAATTTCCCCATTTCAAGAAATAATAACGCTTATAAAAACCCTCTTTTTTGGCCGGACTCAAATTTTCCTCCTTTCGTTCATTTTTTCAGTTTTATAACAAGCCACCCTCTCTCGTTTTCTCTCAACTCTCCCTGATGAACCCAGAATCCGGCCGCCGTCTTCTCCGCCGCCGGTCGTCGCTAACCAGCGCCGGCGACCCCCAAAAAATACACCAAAATAACCCTTACCTTACCCTCGACACGAATCCAAACTTGGATTCGGGGAAAAAGCCTTTATACAGCCTAGATCTAAGAAATACGAAACGAAACAAACCTCTTTTTTTGTATTCCACCCAAAACAAAACCAAAAGGACCTCCCACTCCTTTCAGTTCACCATATCTGGCCTGGGAAGGCCGAAGAGGCTTGTTACTGGTAAAGGGGAGATCCACAGACGACGATGATAACGACCCTCAACCTTTCCTTTTTTATTTACTATGTATATATTTTTTGTATGCATGCAACAAAGTAAAAAAGAGAAGAGTCTTACCACTGAAGACTGGTTTTTTTTGTATTTTTTCTTTCGATTACTTGGATGCCTTTACAAAATGTTTGTTTCATACATATATGCATGTCTTTTGGTTTGGTACAAGTAATATAATATCTATTTCAGATCTGGACTGCTACTGACATAATATTTCTTTTCCTGTGTTTTGACATGTTTGAGCGCGGTGGTTGAAGATCGGCATGGTGAAGCATGGTGGCGGTGTGGGGGTTCTATCTTCGGCCAGAGGCGTTCTCGGCCGTTAGATCAGATCTGATCTAACGGTCGGGCTGGCTTGAAGAACGAACGGCCCAGATAAAACCTCGATCGGTGAAACGGCTCCAGATCGTGCCACGTGGGGCTCAGCAGTCGAGGGGTTATAGCGCGTGGGGCACACGCACGCGTGGGATATCGAAGAGTCCGCGCGTAGACCGCACGCGCGCATGGCACTCGAAGTGTCCAGACGTGTAGTGCACGCGGCTGGCAGATATTTTATCTTGGCTTGATCGTGGCCGTTGGATCAGATCTTAATCCAACAGCTCATAGTTATCTGCACCAAAATAATTAGAATTAAATAGGGTTTGGGTTTAGGCCAACCGGGCCTTGTAATAATGTTATACTTGTAATGGACTTGGACTGGCAATTTATTTATTTGGTTTAATATATATTTTTTGGATTTCATTTTATATTAGCCCAATAATAATAACATTAATATTATAACAACAATACACATACGATAATACAAACGTATATACTTATGCAAACATTAATTAATATAACATACTAGCATACGTACATATAATCATACACATAATTAACATAACATCTACACACATTATCCGTAAAAACAAATACGCTCGTACTAAATATAGATACATGCGCGACACACATACATCGTATTACTTATTAATACGTATACATACATAGTTTATAATATACATGCACACACCACACATTTTATATATATTAGTAACACTTATGCACATAATAAACATATAGCATAATATAATACAATGTATACATGCAACACTAGTATACTAATAATTATACTAATATGTATTTACAGACCAGATAAAAATGAGTGATTACAGTTGCCCCTCTTTGCTTGTTCTCATGGAATGGGAACAAAGCAAAGATTTCATAAGCACTCATTTTTATCAGACTTCCCTGTTTGTAGCTTTGGAAACACGTGTTCTTTTGGAACTCTCTGCTCTTCCTTAGCTAAATCTTCAGGCTCGTAAGTTCTTCCTATATAGAGCTTTGTCACCTTCCGATCTTGGAGCTACAGGCTCTTCCTATATAGAACCATTCGCTCTGAAGCCTCGAGTTATGAGTCCTTCCTATATAGAACTTTTCACTTCGAGACAGTAAAGCTTGGAGTCCTTCCTATATAGAACTCTTCACCTTCAACGCTGGTTTCTCCTATATAAAACCTTTTGCGTTGCTGATGGATCCTTCCGACTGGGAGTTCCTCCTATATAGAACTGCTAGTCTTTAAACCCTGGAGCCGTCAGTCCTTCCTATATAGAACTTTTGGCTTCTGAAATCTCAGAGCTACAGGTTCTTTCTATATAGAACCTTTCACTCTAAGGCAGTAAAGCTCGGAGCCCTTCCTATATAGAACTCTTCGCTTTCGACACAACAGGTTTTCCCTATATAAAACCTTGTGTATCATGGGTGAATTCCTTCGACTGGGAGTTCTTCCTATATAGAATCGCTAGTCTTCACCTGAGAGCACAATCGATCCTTCCTATATAGAACTTTTGGCGTCTCAAAATCTTGGAGCTACAGTTCTTCCTATATAGAATCTTTTACTCTAAGACATTGAAGCTCGGAGCCTTTCCTATATAAGACTCTTCGCTTTCAAACACAACAAGATTTCCTATATAACCTTATGTGTCATGGGTGAATTCCTTCGACTGGGAGTTCTTCCTATATAGAACTGCTAGTCTTCACCCTGGAGCCGTCAGTCCTTCCTATATAGAACTTTCAGCTTCTGAAGCCTCGGAGCGGAGGATTCTTCCTATATAGAACCTCTCTCTGCAGGCGCTGGGAAACATAGGCTTTTTGTATGTAGAACCATTGTCTTCACATTTGGGATTCACACCACGATGGCCATCGATGTCTCTTTGAATTTACAGATACCTGTCTAAAATAAGACAAAATGCTATGACAGATAAAATGACATGCTCCTAATCCTAGTGATGTCTGACTATTCATGATGCATGAGTGTCAATATCTTGGTGGGCTTGTTTTGGTCCTTATTCGATCTTGTTGTTCACTTTCTCCTTTCTCACGGGCGTCGATACCCCACTTCACTGTCAGGTTCAACCATTCCAACCTTTCTTTTTCTCCATTAACGACTTGGAATTCTAAAGTGCCCTTTCGGGTTTTCACTTTAGAGATTTTTTTTTGAGGGGTGCCCTTCTGGGTTTTCACCCAAGAGATCTCTCTTGTTATCTCGCATGCTTTCCTTGAATAGACAGGACGTACGCCATTGTTCATCCTATCTGGTTGTTTGAAGCTTTCCGCCTTCCCTATCAACAGCCATTATGTAGGGAGCTAGAGGGCGGAGTTAACATCATTTTCTTTAATCACCTATGTTTTTAAGGTTAGATCACAGTAATGCTCCGAAATCTCTTGTTTTACTATAAGCCTATGTTAACTTATTTGACTGAAATTAACAAGAAGGCAAGGAATGGATGCTCCAAAACACGATTTTATTACTATTAAGGGCTTGGGATATATTAAAAAAAAGGTATGACACACATGAGAAAGAAGAAAAGTTAAGTATGAAATACAAGATCCCTCATTATCTTCGATATGAATGATACATGATCATGTCAACCGGTATAGAATTTTTTTACCTGAAGCCTCCTCTTCACGATGTTCATGGGGATACCCTTCTCTTCGGATATTCAACTTTTCAATTTACCCGAGCTGCCCTTTACGGGTTTTCAACTCGGGTCCTCCCTTTGCTTCAAGACGCCCAGTTTCGGGTTTTCACCCTGAGCTCTCCATTTTTTTCTCTTTTTTTTATTATTTTCTTTTTTCTTTTTTCCTTTTTTTTCAAAGATAGTATTTCTTAACTGCATCAGAATTTACAGGGTTTTTCAGCTCGTCTCCATCCATTTCTGTTAGGATCAGGGCTCCTCTTGAGAAGGCCTTTTTTACGACGTACGGTCCTTCCCAGTTGGGCATCCACTTTCCTCGAGAATCTTTCTGGATGGGGAGGATTTTCTTGAGCACCAGATCCCCTTCTTTGAATTCTCTTGGGCGCACCTTTTTGTTGTATGCCTGCATCATCCGCTTTTGGTACATCTGACCATGACAAATGGCCTTTAGTCTCTTTTCGTCAATGAGATTTAGCTGGTCAAGTCTAGCCTGCACCCATTCAGCTTCTTCCAATTTTACTTCGTTTAAGTCCCGGAGAGATGGGATCTCTACCTCGATGGAAAGTACTGCTTCGGTACCATACACCAAGGAGTAGGGTGTTGCCCCCGTTGACGTGCGAATAGACGTCCTATAGGCGAAAAGGGCAAACGGTAACTTCTCATGCCAATCCCTGTAGGTATCCATCGTCTTTGCTATGATCTTTTTTATGTTCCTGTTTGCTGCTTCCACTGCTCCATTCATTTTAGGGCGATAGACTGTGGAATTATGGTGTGTTATCTTGAATTGAGTGCACACATCCGACATCATTTTGTTATTCAGATTGGAAGCATTGTCGGTGATGACCCTTTCTGGCAATCCGTATCGACAAACAATCTCCTTCTTTAAGAACTTACACACTGTAGTCCTTGTGATGTTGGCGTAAGACGCTGCCTCTACCCACTTAGTGAAATAGTCTATGGCGACCAAAATGAAACGGTGTTCATTGGAAGCTTTCCGATGAATCTGCCCGATGACGTCCATGCCCCACGCCGTAAAAGGCCACGGAGAATTCATGCTGTGTAAAGGCGATGGGGGTGCGTGAATTTTGTCAGCGTAGATTTGGCATTTGTGGCATTTCCTGGCGTAATCGACGCAATCTCCCTCCATGGTCAACCAGAAATAACCATATCTCATAATTTTCCGGGCTATAGACAGCCCGTTGGCGTGCATTCCACAGAGCCCGTCATGTACTTCGGCTAAAATCTCCTTCGCCTCCCGGGCATCCACACATCTCAGCAATGTCTGATCATGACTTCTCCTATATAGGATCTCCCCATCTAGGACATATCTTGTTGCCATTTTTCTGAGCGTTTTTCTGTCATTTTCGTTTGCCCCTTCTGGATACTTTCGAAGCTTGACATATTGCAAGATGTCATAGTACCATGGGTTTCCATCAATCTCTTCCTGTACATTACAACAATGAGCAGGCCTTTCAAACGTCCGCATCTCAATGGGCTTCATTTCTGCCCCGGTGTTTGTTTTGAACATGGACGCCAAGGTTGCTAAGGCGTCTGCCATCTGATTTTCTTCTCGGGGCAGGTAATTGAAGCTAACCTTTCGAACTCTTTGGTGAGCTCTTGAATCAATTCGTAATATTTGACCAACTTCGGGTCCCTGGTTTCCCATTCCCCGGGCAATTGGTAAATTACTAAGGATGAATCTCCGAATACTCGAAGTTCCTTAACCTTTCTCTCAATAGCTGAGTTCAGTCCCATAACGCAAGCTTCGTATTCAGCTATATTGTTAGTGCAGAAGAATTCCAATCTGCTGGTGAAAGGATAATAGACGTCCTCAAGAGAAACTAGCACTGCTCATATCCCATGTCCGAGGGCGTTAGAGGCTCCATCGAAGTAAAGTTTCCATGATTTATCATCTAAAACCTCTTCCTCGGTTGTAATGCACATCAAGTCTTCGTCTGGGAAATTAAAGTTCAATGCCTCATAGTCATCCGAAGCACGACTAGCTAGGAAATCTGCTACGGCACTCCCCTTTACGGCTTTCTGGTTAACGTATACAATATCAAATTCGGATAAGAGCATCTGCCATCGGGCCATCCTTCCTGTTAGTGCTGGCGCTTCCATTAAGAACTTCAATGGGTCTAGCTTGGATATCAACCAGGTAGTATGGTATAGCATATACTGTCTAAGCCGCTTGGTAGCCCAAACTAGAGCACAACACAGCTTCTGCACTGGCGGGTACCGCATTTCGCAATCATTGAATTTCCTGCTTAGGTAATAGATGGCTTGCTCCCTTTTTCTTGACTCATCGTGTTGCCCCAATATGCATCCCATTGAATTCTCAAAAACTGTCAAGTAGAGAATTAATGGTCGATCTGGTACTGGTGCGACTAAAATTGGAGCATTTGTTAGGTACTTTTTGATCTTTTCTAGGGCTCTTTGACATTCCTCATCCCATACACCAGGATTATTCTTTCTAAGAAGTCTGAAGACCGGGTCACATCGGTCGGTTAATTGGGAAATAAAACGAGAGATATAATTCAACCTCCCCAGGAAACCGTGAACTTCCTTCTGAGTGTGGGGTGGTGAGAGATCCTAGATGGCTTTCACTTTATCTGGATCGATCTCAATTCCTCTTCTGCTTACCATGAACCCTAGAAGTTTTCCAGAAGTAACGGCGAAGGTACACTTGGCAGGATTGAGCCTCAACTGGTACTTCCGTAGTCTTTGGAATAGTTTTCTCAAGTTCTGTAGGTACTCTTCCTTTGTTTGGGACTTGGCAATCATGTCGTCCACGTATACTTCTATTTCTTTGTGCATCATGTCATGGAAAAGAGTCACCATTGCTCTTTGGTATGTTGCCCCTGCGTTCTTTAGCCCAAACGGCATCACTCGATATCAAAAAGTGCCCCAGATAGTTATGAACGTAGTTTTCTCCATGTCGTTAGGGTCCATCTTTATCTGGTTGTATCCTGAGAAGCCGTCCATGAATGAAAACCATGAGTGACCTGCAGTGTTGTCAACCAGCGTGTCAATATGTGGTAAGGGGAAGTTGTCCTTAGGGCTAGCTCGGTTTAGATCCCTATAATCTACACACATATGAACTTTATCGTCTTTCTTTGGTACCGGTACAATGTTTGCAACCCATTCGGGGTATTTGGCTACCTCCAAGAACCCAGCATCAAACTATTTTTTCACTTCCTCTCGGATCTTTAACAACATATCTGGTCTTATTCTCCGAAGTTTTTGTTGTATTGGTTTGCGCTCCGATTTTGTTAGCAATTTGTGCACCACTATGTCGGTATTCAACCCTAGCATATCTTGATAAGTCTAGGCGAAGACATCCTTGAATTCCTGAAGTAGGGTTATCAGTTCGTGCTTGGTTTTTGAGGAAATCGTCGTTCCTACTTTTATTTCTTTTCTCTCTTCTTCAGTCCCCAAGTTTACAACTTCTGTTTCTTCTTGGTAGGGCATGATCTGCCTTTCTTCGTTGGCCACCATTCTCTTTAACTCTTCCGGGACCTCACTTTCTATCTCATCATATCCTTCCTCAATTCCCTCTGAGACCTCAGGGCATTCAAAATTCACTCTAAGATTGGATCAGATATCATTCATATCGTCAATCATGAGCGACCTGCATTAAATGAGAATGAATTGTATTGGGAAGGAGATGGTTTTATATGAAGGAAATGAACATGAAGAATGCATGAATGAAACAAATGAAACTTTGGTCATTTAGGAAAGTGGGGATATTTTCATTTCAATCAAAAAGTTAACATAGGTGCCCCATACAAGAGATCCCCCATTGTTTACGGGCAAAAACAAAAGGTCGATTCGGAGCATTACTCTGATCTATTCCTAAAAACTACAGGTAGATCAATGCAGCTCCAGTTATCGAGTGTTTCCCCGGGACAGCAGGGGCGGATGTTGGTCAACATTTTGCTGCCTCAGTCCTTTTTAGCTATCATGTTGATGTACATCCCTTCAAATGATTCATTGAGTATTTCCTCCTGGTTGAGTATGTCATTTTCCTTCATTGCCTCTCCAACCTCTTGACCTAGCTGGTAGAATCCTCCGGAGACAAAAGTGGTTTTTAAACTAGGAAAGGACATTGGTCTCCACGGAATGTCTTCTCCTTTAAATCTGGTTTTTCTTTGCTCTTTCTTTCTTTTGTATTCCTCTTTTCTCTGTTGGACACTTGGTTGGTAACCCAGCCTGAAACGATCCTTCTTGGTTATCATATTCTTGGCTCTTAGGTTTCCTTGTAATTTCTTCCCTAGCCCTTTTCCTACTTTGGCTCCTCGGCCTAAAGTTTCTGCGACGGTCATCTTGGTACAATTAGATAACCTAGGGTAGGGGATCCGACTTCCCTCCGAAACGAATGTGGCATTCACTAGTTCTAATGCTCGGAACGAGCATTCTACAGCATCTTCATCATTTTGAATATAGGGGGCGTCTGATGTCACGGAAGCAACAATCTCCTGCTCAGCCTCTACTGTGACCAATTTACCTTCGACTACAAATTTAAATTTATGATGCAACGATGAGGGAACAACTCCTGCGAAGTGGATCCATGGTCTTCCCAATAGGCAGCTGTAAGATGGTTTTATGTCCATCACCACAAAATCGATCACATATTCAGTCGGTCCGATCAATAGGGGCACCTCAATTTTCCCTATTGTTCCTTTTTGCGTACCATCGAAGGCTCTTACCGAATTGTGGCAGGGCTTTAGGTGAGAACCATCTATTACAGTTTTTGCAGGGTCACCATAGGCAAGACGTTCAATGCTGACCCGTTGTCGATCAGTACGCCCGGTACTACATACCCTTTGCAGTGGGTAATGATGTTAAGGGCTTTGGTGGACCCCATTCCTCCTTAAGGGATCTCATCATCACTGAATGTTATATGATTATAGGCAGTGATATGCCCCACTATCTTGTCCAGATTTGTCACAGATATATCCTGGGGCACAAAAGTTTGATTTAGTACTTTTAATAGCGTCTCCCGGTGCTTTTCTGAGCTCAAGAGTAATTCCAGTACTGTGATCCTGGCCGGTTGCTTTCGTAGTTGTTCCACTATGTTGTACTCGCTATGTCTCAAGAACTTCAGAAATTCTTTGGCTTGGGCCTCAGTTATCGGCTCATTCATCTTTGGGGGAGGTTCTTCTCCAAATATCTACGTAGGGCTAACTGCTGTATTCTTCCCCTTATCTTTTTCAGCTGCTTTCAAAGCCTCAGAGGAATAACATCTGTCGCTCCTTGTGAAACGGCCGGCTTCACCAACGTTTACATCGCTCTGGCTTTGTTGGTCTTTCAGCGTAGGCTCTTTTACCTAACCATGGCGTGGTCACATTTACAGCATAATTCCAGGGGGTTTGCCGCATATCTTTGAATGGGAATGGGGATGGTGCTGAAATGATGATCCTGGGACTTATCTTGCTAGTTTCTCCCTGGGAGGCACCTGCATTCCTCTGCCTGGGAGAGATGATAAAAGGTTTATCCTTCCCGTATTTAGATTTGGGGCTATCCGTCATGTGTACGTCCGACCCCTTCTTCCCCATGGGCTCCTCGAAGAATTCTATTTGTTTTTCATTCATTAATTGTTGTACCAATCTCTTGAACTCATCGCACTCTTGGATGTCATGTCTTTCGTTCTGGTGGAATTCGCAATATACTCCACCTCTCTTCTGCCTTATTATCATGCCTTTGTCGATCACACGAGCCATGCATAACTGTTGAAATACCCACCGTAAAGGAGATTTGATTTCTGACACATCATCCTTAATCCTCCTGGTAAAGTATTCTTCAATAACATTTACTCCTCTGCTCCCATGATTAGGCAGCAGGTTATTGGCTACACTCGGTTCTTCAAACTTCAATATCCCAGAATCGATTAAATTCTGCACAAGTTTTTTGAAAGCAAGGCAGTTCTCGGTGGGATGTCCAGGGGTACCGCCGTGATAGTCGCAATGTGCATTCAGATTATACCAAGAAGGGAAGGGCGGATTGACAGGAGTAACGATGTATGGACGAACCAGGTCTTCTTCATACAACTGGGAATAAAGTTCTGAGTACGAAACAGGTAGGGGAGTGAAAGTTCTTCTCTCTTTCTCTTTTCTGGAGATTCTCTCATCTCTTTGATTCGAGTTTTGTGTTTTTCCCACAGGCGCTTGTGGCTGTGAGACTGTGAAGTTCTTCGGGGTGGTATAAGTGCTGGTGGCGTTTACTTCATTCCTCTTGCTATATTTCCGAGACCCTTCCCCTCCATCAATCCTACCACTCTTAATTGCCAATTCAAGGGACTCCCCAGTCCTAATTAAGTCAGCAAAGCACTGCGTTGTATTATTAATGAGGCGATCAAAGAGTGCCCCTTTCAGAGTATTAACAAATAACGACGTAATTTCATGTTCTGGGAGGGGTGGCTGAATTTGGGCGGCCACTTCTCGCCACCTTTGGGCGTATTGCCGCAGGCTTTCATTGGACTTCTGCCCCATATTTTCCAACATAATTCTACTGGGGGTCATGTCTGTTACATGCTTATATTGCTCAGTAAATGCTTTTGACAGATCTTTCCATGTCTTCACATTTGCCTTGCTCTTGGTGTACCACCATAACGCCGCTCCAGTTAGGCTGTCCTGGAAACAATGGATCAGTAGTTTTTCGTCCTTAAGGTAGACCGCCATCTTTCGACAGTACATTGTTATGTGTGCGGAAGGACACGTGGTTTCATCGTATTTGTCGAACTCTGGCGTTTTAAATTTTGGCGGTAGGACAAGATCGGACACCAGACTTAGGTCGCTAGCGTCATTTCCAGATTCTTCTATAGATTGTAACGTTTTGAATTTTTCCTCCATGAGGCGAAACCTTTCCTCCCACTTTTTCTCTACCTCGGTCCTGATCCTTTCAACCATGTTCAGGTCTGGCACCTCTTCTTCATAGAGTGCTTCAGCGTCGAGGGGTTGAGTTTCAGGTACTCCGATTTGAAAGCTAGATGACATTCCTGCAGGGTCGATATACACCTTTCTAGCCGAGTTTGGTGCATTTGGTTGAACCTTGTAGTGAGCTGGGGTACCCTCTGGTTCTTGAACGGTTTCTCCTTCCCCTCTTTTTCAAGACTCTTAGCCAATAATGCGGGTATGTCTGATACTATAGATGCTTGTGACTGCGCAATCTGATCACTGAGGCTTCTTTGAGTCTCTTCAAGTCTTGTCTCGAGCTCTTTTTGCCCTTTTTCTAGACTGATTATCCTATCTTCCATGAGCTTACTTTGTAACTGGGTAAGGTATGGGTGATGAATAATTGCGGGTTAACTACACACAACGCCACAATATTCATAATGTTAATATGGTTGCAAGAAATAAGTGCATGTATAATGATGCGAATGTCATGATGCAATGCAAGAATGTATGCAGATAAGGTACTGATTCCGCTGGTAATCACCCTTTTGAACTACTTCCACAGGAATTAAAGGGTCTAAATTACAACAGAGTTCGTATTACAAAATAAAGATCCCTAATACAAAAGATCTAATTACAACACAGAGTCCTATAGATAAGCTCTAGCTCTATCTCCTAATCTTCCAATTGCTTGGAGCAACTTGCTGAACCTGGGAGCTTCTTCCATTTCTGGGACTATGAAAGGTCGAAGTGTTTCAGCCTCGACAGCCAAATCATTCACATGCCTGGCGACTCGCTGTATGTCCACCATCAAGTTTGCGTAATACTGGTCCCTGTCCTGTACCATCAGGGCAGCGTCACGCAGTCTCTTTTGCCAATAGGTGTCCCCTCCGGCTGCAGCCTCCTCGAACACACTAATTCTTTCCTTGTAATCCTCAACAGTTGCTTCGAGGGACTTAATTCTTGCTCGTAACACGCCCACTTCGCGCTCTTTTTCTTGCAGCTCAGTGAAGCTATTTCTCTGGCAGTACATTCGAATGGAGTGTTCAACTTCCGCCACCTTTCCTTTTAATTCGCCATTCTGACTTTGGCTTTGCTCCAGACTTTGAATAGTGTCATCGTACAGTTTTTGCATCTCTAATAGTCTATTTTGGCTACTCATGGACTTTCTTTTCCATACGGCGGTGCTTTCTCTCTCATGATGGACAGCTTGTTTTCCCTTGCTGATTTCTTGCCTGAATCTTTCCTTTTCTTGGTCAATGGCCTTCTTGAAAGACCGTTTTTCTTCCTCCATAGCCAAACGACAGCTTTCTATCTCTTTCTCGATCGCTCTCTTACTGATTTCTCGTTTTTCTTCCACCAAACGGATACCATTCATTCTTTCTCTTTCCACGGCTATGAATTGACTTCGGTCGGCCTTCTGTATTTTTTCTTGTAGTAGAAGGGCATCTTTTTGATAAAGAGCATTCTTGTCGCTCAAATCTGCATTTAATTTCTTCAACTGCCTAATGATCTCGTCCCGTTCATCAACCTCTAAGCTTGCCTTATAGAGCTCGCTCGTATGTTGAGTCTGTTGGATGTCCATTTTCTTTTTGATTTCTTCAAGTTCATTCCTTAAGATGTCAGCTTCAGACGGTACCACCCTTGTAAGCTCTTCGAGTGACACTGTTGGTCCTTGATCAGATTCGGGAATCACATTATTAACCCTCAAGCATCTCCAAAGATTGTAGTCTGGGGTAGTCATGTGCTCGGTATCTCCTTCCACCCTAATTCGGTAACACTGGTCCCAGGCCCTCATGATGGTTTGAATCTTTCCTTTGAACTCCCCTTTGAAAAGAAATTTAGTTTGGCTTAACCCGGCGGTATTGGGAATGAACTGTCGTGATCCGAATTGTCGAGACACTAAAAGTGGAGCACAGGCGATCCCTCTGTGCAATCCCAACATCATCAGCCAGTTGAAATCACCACAACTGTATAGAAAATAATTAACTTTACCGAGCCATGGGACCCTCCATGCTATGTCTTCGTCTTGAATGTTCCTGAAGAAACTAGTCCACATTTTTGTTTTCAAATCCTCTCGCCATTCATTTGCTAAGTACTCACGTAAAGGCAAAAAACCTTGGAAGGATATCCCCGGCAGGACCCTCGTCGGTGTCTTCCACATATGACTCTGAATCCATACCTGTAACAGCTGTGCGCATCCTCAAAAACGTCCTTCTTCATGTTTCCGGCTAGCATTTAAGGAAATGAAAGTCTCGACCAAGATTGCTAGTACTGGGTTTGCTTTCCGTTTTACCCTCTCAAACAAGTCCAGAATGGCTATGTCAATGTTCCCGAGTACTCTTGGAAAGATCATCAAGCCATATATTCCTAAGGCGAATAGGTCCATTTTCTTTGCCTCGTCTGGATGTGTCGGTATGATGTCCCGAATACTTTCTCATGCAAAAACTGTATTGTCTCCTCGGATCTGAAGCAGGCCATTAACCCAATCGTCACTCATTCCCGCAAAGGTTTTGAGTTTCGCAGTGTAATTCTGATTCCTCGGAGGCTTCACATAGATCCAATCTTCCTGAATGTTTTTCATGTTAAGTAAAGCAGTGTATTCTTCTACTGTAGGCATCATGTCCTGCCCATTGAAGGTGAAGCAGCAAAAAGCCGGATTCCAGAACTGGACTATAGCTCGGAGCAGGGACTGGTTAATCCGAACATATAACAGCTGTGCAATGTCGCCATAACTATCGTAGAACAAGTCTTGTAGTCTTCGGTCCCATCTTTCCCAAATGCTTTGAAGATCCCATAAATTGTTCTGTTGGAGACTCACATAGGTGTACCCTACTATTACGCGTTCATTCGGCGAACTGTCCCCTTGGGTTTTCTGGTTGACCTCTGACCAATGTCTGACTGACAAGTTAAGCTCTTCTTTCCTAAGACACCTTTTTTCCATGGTGAAAGACTTTCTGATCGGGCAAACCACTTGATCCAGTACCTTTATGTGATGCAAATGTATGATGTATTAAAAAAAACAAAAGCGAAAAGAAAACAAGTCAGTACCAGATAAAATTAATAAATATATAAATAAAAGGACAAAATTAAACAGAATAAACACACAAAACACCCTATTTATCCCGTCTAAAACTAAGGTTATCCACATGGCTCTAAACGGGTAGGTTTCTATGTATTCTCTACATGCAGTCTTGGTTCTAGGAGGTACCCGAATTGTCCTTGCTGTCCTCTACTAAGAGTAGCAAGGCCCCCGATCATCACCCATTATAGGCTCCTTTCAACCGGGTTCAATTTAGGGGGACCCATTCGCTTATGCTCGTACGAAGGAACGATATCCTTACGAAAGCATAAGGTACTCGAGCCCCGAAGGTACTTTCTAGGCCCATACGAGAGAACGATATCTCCACGAAAGCATTAGCGTTTTCCCCCCACTTAAAAACGAGTTTATATGCCAAATTTTAAATGCGTTAAAATAAACGCGCAATTATAACCGAATGTTAATTTAATAGTCACTTTAACCTGGAATTTCCAATATTAGTAAAGCGGTAATTATTTTAAAAGCTTGACTCTCATTTGTTTTTGAAAAAAAACAAAAATAATCCCCAGCAGAGTCACCATCTGTAGCGATGTCGTTCTTTCGCTAAAAACGTGGATTTCAAGGTGTTTGTAATTTTTCGGATATAAAACGTTTATTCCGTGGGGTTTAAAAAATCACATTTTATTTAAAATTGGAGTCGCCACCGGCCACTTAGGTAGGCCAGACACCATAAAACCAGAGATTCAAAAAATATTGGGTTCGGGAGTCGGTTACAGATGGGGAAGGATTAGCAACCCCACACCGCCCAAAATCGGTACTTTAATAATTACCGCTTTATTAATATTGGATTTTTCGGGTTAAGGTGACGATTATTTTAAAATTCGGTCATAATTGCGAATAAATTTTAAGGGCCCGTTATCCGAGAGTAAACGCCCAACCACTATCACTACGCCTAATACTGGCCCCGTTTACGCTCGGATAAAAGGGCACCGCATTGACAATTTATATCTCGATATGCAATCTTAGTGGCAAAATATAAAAACATGGCAGATAATTTAAAGACAGTAAATATTCACATAACAGAATACTAATCTAACATAAATAAAATACGTAATTAAAACACACATATACATATCAAGCTTAATAGTAGATAAAAACAAATTTAACATGTCACAATAACAAGGCATGAATAAATACATGTATGGACAAAAATATATATTTCAAGAAGACATACATATTAGAAATAAAACACATTTCAACACATATAAAGCAATATATTATACATAAAAAGAAAATATACTAACACGTAACCTAAAGCCAAGAAAACATACAATACGTACTAAAATACAAAACATGTTGTGTACGAGTCGACTAGAACACAATATACATGATACGAATAACTGAACCGATACATAAAGACACATAATCATCATGAACTTAACACGCATATACATGTAAACATAAAAATACAAGGCATATACGAGAGATATATAATAAGGCAAAAGACTACATCAGCATACACGATTATAATACGAACATAAATATTTACATGGAAACATGACTGAAATGAAAAGAAATAAACATCAGTGACAGAAATTAAAGGATAATAATATGCAATTTAAGGACGAAAATGCAAACAGGACCAAACTTGAAAGGACTGAAACTGTAATTAGACCAAGGGGCAGACCCGAAATGAAAAATTCAAAAACGCGGGATGGTTAAAGGGGTAATTTTACCATTTAAAAACTGATTCGGTGTAATTTAGGGACTGGATTGCAAGATTTTGAAATATAAGAGGGACTGGAATTGTAATTATACCATGCGGCGAGACATAAACGAAAATATTGAAAACGCGGGGGGATTTATTACGCAATTTCCCCATTTCACGAAATAATAACGCTTATAAAAACCCTCTTTTTTGGCCGAACTCAAATTTTCCCCCTTTCGTTCATTTTTTCAGTTTTATAACAAGCCACCCTCTCTCGTTTTCTCTCAACTCTCCCTGATGAACCCAGAATCCGGCAGTCGGCCGCCGTCTTCTCCTTAACGCTAACCGCCGTTTTCTCTCAACTCTCAACTAACCGGGGCCGGCGACCCCCAAAAAATACACCAAAATAACCCTTACCTTACCCTCGACACAAATCCGAACTTGGATTCGGGGAAAAAGCCTTTATACAGCCTAGATCTAAGAAATACGAAACGAAACAAACCCTTTTTTTGTATTCCACCCAAAACAAAACCAAAAGGACCTCCCACTCCTTTCAATTCACCATATCTGGCCTGGGAAGGCCGAAGAGGCTTGTTACTGGTAAAGGGGAGATCCACAGACGACGATGGTAACGACCCTCAACCTTTCCTTTTTTATTTACTACGTATATATTTTTTTGTATGCATGCAACAAAGTAAAAAAGAGAAGAGTCTTACCACTGAAGACTGTTTTTTTTTGTATTTTTTCTTTCGATTACTTGGCTGCCTTTACAAAATGTTTGTTTCATACATATATGCATGTCTTTTGGTTTGGTACAAGTAATATAATATCTATTTCAGATCTGGACTGCTACTAACATAATATTTCTTTTCCTGTGTTTTGACATGTCTGAGCGCGGTGGTTGAAGATCGGCATGGTGAAGCATGGTGGCGGTGTGGGGGTTCTGTCTTCGGCCAGAGGCGTTCTCGGCCGTTAGATCATATCTGATCTAACGGCCAGGCTGGCTTGAAGGATGAACGGCCCAGATGAAACCTCGATCGGTGAAACGGCTCCAGATCGTGCCACGTGGGGCTCAGCAGTCGAGGGGTTATAGCGCGTAGGGCTCACGCACGCGTGGGATATCGAAGAGTCCGCGCGTGGACCGCACGCGCGCGTGGCACTCGAAGCGTCCAGACGTGTAGTGCACGCGGCTGGCAGATTTTTTATCTTGGCTTGATCGTGGCCGTTGGATCAGATCTTGATCCAACGGCCCATAGTTATCTGCACCAAAATAATTAGAATTAAATAGGGTTTGGGTTTGGACCAACCGGGTCTTGTAATAATGTTATACTTGTAATGGACTTGGACTGGCAATTTATTTATTTGGTTTAATATATATTTTTTGGATTTCATTTTATATTAGCCCAATAATAATAACATTAATATTATAACAACAATACACATACGATAATACAAACGTATATACTTATGCAAACATTAATTAATATAACATACTAGCATACGTACATATAATCATACACATAATTAACATAACATCTACACACATTATCCGTAAAAACAAATACGCTCGTACTAAATATAGATATATGCGGGACACACATACACCGTATTACTTATTAATACGTATACATACGTAGTTTATAATATACATGCACACACCACACATTTTATATATATTAGTAACACTTATGCACATAATAAACATATAGCATAATATAATACAATGTATACATGCAACACTAGTATACTAATAATTATACTAATATGTATTTACAGACCAGATAAAAATGAGTGATTACAAAGTTCATGGTGTATCGCTGATGAAAGATGGAGGGAGATAGCCGGTGGAAGGACCACCAGTGGTAGGGGAACTAGCAGGAGTCGTAAGAAGAGCCGAGGATAGGAATTTGGAGAAGATTCAGGGGCTGAAGATGGAGTAGTTGACTTGAATATTTTTATAATTTTTAAAATAAATATTTATTTTTTAAAAAAGTTAAACCTTATTGGTAAAATTGAAAAAAAAATATTAAGGAGTAATCTTGTAACTAACCTTAAGTAAATAGAGATTTTTTAAAATAAATAAATAAGTGTCACGTGTTAAAATATGACTAGTTTCACGCCAGTTTATGTAACGAAAGTGTGTAAACTTGTTATCGACGAAATACTCTATGTATGAAATTAAGAATTTTAGAACATTAATTATTAAACTGAAAATCCAATATATTTCGTGTACTAATAGGGTAATTAAGCCAAAAAAGTATATATACCTTTATCACATTTTCACAATTACATTACACTTGTTCATTTTTTTTCTCTCTCGCATCTATAATTTTATTTTTTTCTATCTTTACATGATCAGTGATGGTATTAATTTTGGTGCTAGTTATCGACAGTTAGAATTTTTTTTGTTTTCTTTATTTTGTTCTTTATTTTTTTAATTTTTAAATTTAATAATTCTTTGTGATATAGTACTTTTCTCTACCTTTTGGTGTATTCTTTACCTTGTGACACGTTTTTCTTCTCTTAATCGGTCATTTAATCGCTTCTTTTTTCATTTGATTTTTATTAGGGTTAGATTTGACGTCCCTACGATTGATCAAGATGACGCTTTTTTTATTATCATATTGATCTCCTTATTTTGAACCCTCAAATTTGGTTTGGATACGAGCTCACAATCACCGCTCTTGTTCACAATTGAATTGTGGTAATGGTCGTGTTGTCAACTTGCCTTATTATTGTAATATGCATTTTTTTAATTATGTTTGTTGTTTGTTTTTACCTTTCATCATCAAGCTTGGGTAATGCTTGTATTTATTTTGTTTCAAACCCTTAAATTAGAGTTTTTACCTTTTTTTTGTATGATCCTGTTTATAATCTAGTGACATTTTTTATATTTTTAAAATATATCTAAATCAAAATTGTTTATATGTATTATAAAATATCATTTCAAACAAAAAAAAAATTACATTACACCTCTACCCAACTCCAATGGGCCTAGACAACGTCGATGACAGCCATTTAGATTTAATTTTTATTCATAAACTATTTGAGCATAATATTTGAATTTTTTTGTAAAGTACATGTTTATTTTATGGTCTACGAGATTCGTAGTTCTCCCTCCCAACAATGTCATTCTCAAGGATAGAATTCGTGTTCTCTCCTTGGGAGAGCAATGCGCTTTGCCATTGCACCCAACACTTCTTAGTAATATTTGAATTTTTTTGAATAGTCTAAAGGTAATTATAAGACATTAATTTTTTTATTTGAGTATAAAATTTTAATTAAATATTATCATCACTGAATAAAAAATTGTGAAAAAAATAAATTTTGAATTATACATAGTATTTAAAGACATTAAAATTTAAAGAATCAAGATTTAAATACTCTTAGCAATTAATATATTTTTTATTTTACAATTTATAGTTAATTCAGATATTCAAATCTATACATCCACATAAATAAAACGGGATCAACTACTTGATATTTGAGGTATCTATTCGTATTTACTCTAAATCTGCAACGACTAATAATTTTAACGACTGAATACAAATTTATAGAAAAATGAATATCCATAAACATTCGAATCTATAGTCCAAAATATTATCCCCATCCTTTCTCCTTGGTATGTGAATAAAAACCAAGTCCTCAACACAATGGGACATTACAGACGGTGGACCAAAACCATGTGCACCTTGTAATGCAGTTGCAGAAGGCAGCGTCAGCGATATGCCCGCCCCCATTAGCATCATTTAGCACATGGATTTTCAACCCTGCCAACACCTCTGATTTGGTGGCTGCTCATTTGCTAATACAAACAAATCTTCATCATGATTTAATTTTGGGATTTTTCAATCACGTTTTTTTTTCATTTGGCCTGCCCTGGTTTGTTTTTGAAGACATTTGTTTGTTTCGAAGAGATAAAATAAAATCCTGGTTAGTAGTAGGGTTCAAATACGAGGTGTGTTGACCTCTGTTGAATATTATTTAATATTTTGTTTGTTATTTGTAAGGGCCTCACCATGGTATGGCCAGCCAGCCGTCTTTAGCAAAAAAAATAATAATAATAAAACAATGGATTTATCTATTGATAACTGTGTTATTAATTAATTTTCACCCAAAAGAATAACATTGAATAAAAACTGTTGTAAATATTTGACCAAGAAAAATACTTGGTTCGGTGGTTGGAGTTGTTCCACTCTCTACATACAACCCAAGTTTAAATCCTACCTACTAAATCTATCTTTGGTTTCAAAATTACATCAGATTAGGAGGATTTTCCCTGTAAATATCATGGTGTAGAATTTAAAAGTAAAAGAATCTCAGTCAATATATATAACTCTTCAACGTCATCTTGCCAACTGCTTTAAGAATGGTTTGGACTTTGTCATAGGCGCTTTTCTCTTTCTCTTTCTCTTTAAAAAATAAAATAGTAAGTTAAAATGTATGGGGATGTTTGAAAAAAAGCATCAAAGGAGATGACATTCGGAGGTCGGGATGACACTCCCAGCAAAATACCGTAAAAATTAAAAAAAATAGAGGATGGAGTCGCCACCAGCCACTTTGGTAGGCCGGACACCATTAAAAATTAACCAGAGATTCAAAACGTTTGGGTTCGGGAGTCGGTTATGCGTGAGGAAGGATTAGCATCCACATCGCCCAAAATTGGTACCGCGTTGATTAAGTGTCGTCCTTGTAAGAAAACAAAAACATGATTTTCAATTTAAAATTTAATCACAAAAAACGGCCTAAGAATAACATTTTCTTATTTACGAAAACCGAGGAAGATGAAACCTGAATGAGTCAAACATCACTTCTTTGCCAGTTTTCGAAATAAAGTGGAAAATGTTCCCTTAATATATTAAAATAATTTTTTATACATTAAAAGTTTAAAAAATAAAAAAAAATTAAAATAAAATATTATGTATAATAACACAATATACATATAAAATATAATACACATATATTATATAGTGAAAATAATAATAACATATTATATATATATGCTATATATTATATAAATATATTTGTATACATTTCACATTATAACAATATATTAATAATACATATAAATATAGTATACTAACATTATATATATATATAAACTAAACATATTATATACATATTATATATTAATTATAATAAATGAACAAGTAAAAATAATAATAAATATATCGAATATAACATAAATACATAAATAAAGGACTAAAATTAAAAGAAACAGAAAAACAATGCCAAAATTAAAAAAAAACAATATATAGGGGTAAAAATAAATAATTTACAAAGATTGGGGACCAAATCCGCAATTATACCCTCGAATTAGGACAAAATTAGTGCACGCGAGAAGTTTGAGGGACCAAAAATGTAAATATCCCATTTAAAATTGATTTAATCGGATTTTAGGACTGAATTGCAAAACATTCAAAACCTTCAGGGACTGCGGAGGTAATTAAATCATGAGGCAGACCCATTTTTAAAATATTTTGGGGCGGAGGGACTAATAGGGTGATTTCCCCATTGAAAATCTGATTAAATTGGAATTAGTGACCAATTGAAAAACATTTTAAAACTTTAAGGATTGCGGGAGTAATTATCCCATATGGAAGGACCAAAAATGTAATTTCCTCATTTTAAAAAATTGCACGTATCCTCCCTGGGTCGGGTCACACACGCGATTTATAAACACAAAAAACGTTGTTTTGGGCTTGAACGGTGACGCCCAAAACGGCGTCCTTTTAAGTAGCTATATATATCCCTTTTTAGGCAAAAAAATCATTTCTTGCATCTATTCTAAAAAAACAAAACTCTCTCAACTCTCTGTTTTCTCTCCCTGTCCAGCCTGGTCACTGTTATGCCAACCGTCGTGGACCGTCGGTCATCGACGGTGGTCGCCATCTCCTTCGGCAGACGAAAGTGCAAAATGCTGAACTTTTTCGACTTCTTTCGATGCGATGAGTTCAAATTTGGGGTCGATTTTTTGAGAAAAACACCCTAGGTGAGTTAATCTAAAAAAACCAAAACGTTTTTTACCTTTGTTTTTCTTTGTTCCTCATATTTAGTTTCTCTTATATATATATATTTCAAACACAGAAAAATATCACTCTTCAGTTGTATTTGTAAGATCTAAAAATTAGAAAATATTAAAGAGATGATTTTTTTTTCTTTTTTTATTATCAAAACCTTCTTACATTTAGTTCATTTGGGCTTTTTATAACCCAGATTTAAAATTAAAAAAATTACAACTTGTCTCACACTTTTTACTTGTGCATATTCGAGTGGTGGCTCTGGGCGGTGGCCTGAGGTGTTAGGCGACGTCAGGGCAGTGTCCGGTGGAAGTGACCAATGGTGCGTTCAAATCAAAAATAAATATGTTATGAATGCACCTAAATTTGTGCTTAATAAATGTATCTAGCCTAAATGCATGATGACTTAAATACATGTAAGATACAAGCAGATAATACAGAATGATGTGAATGACAGATTCTATTTTGCCCCTCAAAGGGATGCCCCTAACTCTATGGTGGTTAGATCTTTGCTCCTGACTAAACAGTGCTCGGTGCCTTGCATGTAAGGATGCCCCTACCTTCTTTGGCTTTGATTATCTTCATGTGGAGTTATCTTTAAAGGTGTATCCTCTTACAAAAATGCTTTGTGGTAAATTCGAACTTTAAAAATTATGATGCCCCCTATCATGGTCAGGGTCATATATAGATTTTAATTCACACTATGCATGCATATGATCAA
Source organism: Hibiscus mutabilis (assembly GCA_019671005.1). NCBI lineage: Eukaryota > Viridiplantae > Streptophyta > Magnoliopsida > Malvales > Malvaceae > Hibiscus > Hibiscus mutabilis. The sequence continues at coordinate 50,051,795 of CM033719.1, forward strand.
TCATCACTAGAAAGATAAACAAAATGTATTCTTCATTAAAACTTATAGTTTTTTGCCCTTACAAAAGATTCCCACTACCATTGGGCTTAAATGAGATACAAAAAGAATATCACTTTGAAAGAGATAAAAACTACAAGAGGACCTATTGTAGTCAAAATAGTTCAATCAACTGGCCTGGTCAAAATGAGGCATGCCCAAACTCGGATATCGAGAATTTCAGTTACGACTTTCATGCTTTGGTAGGGGATTTCCAATCGTATCTGGCCCTGTAGGGTTCTCGACGCTTATAACGCCAAGCTTGATGTACTTTTTCACTAGCCTTTTAAAGCCCCAGCAATTCTCGATTGTGTGGCCAACTTATCTAGCATGGTAATCACATCTTGTATTGGGGTCATACCATTTTTGGAATGGAGGTTGCATCGAGGACTGGTGGTAAGGTGCCACTATATGAGCATTAATCATATCTTTGTACAGGTCTTTGTATGGAATTAACAGTATTCTCGATGAGGTCACTAGATAAGACTAGATCGGTAAAATTGGTAGGTGCGTTTCCTGTAAGACGATCTAGAATGGGGCCTTCTAATGTTTGGATAAATATGACCACTTTCTCTTTCTCATCTAGCGGAGGTTAAACTTGTGCCGCTATATCCCTCCAATATTGCCTAAAGCTTTCATTAGTCATTTGCTTCATGTGTTGCAAAGTCTAACGATCTGGTACCATATCACTGACATGCCGATATTGCTCTAGAAAAGCCTTGACCAAGTCTTTCCATGATTTTATTTGATGATGACTCAATTGAGTATACCATCTGGTGGTGGATTCGGTTAAACTATCTTGAAAGCAGTTTATCAATAACTTGTATCTCTACCATATCCCATCATTCTTTGGAAAAAAACATGGTAAGATGAGCACAGAGACAACTTATCCCATCATATTTCTCAAATTCTGGGACTTTGGACTTAGGGGGCAACACCAAGTCTGGGAAAAGACTGAGTTCATTAGCATCAAATCTCATGGAGGTGTCACTACCTCCATGGCTTCCAACTTTTCCTTGAGTCGCTTGCAACGGTCTTCGATCTCTTTTGAAGTCTCCATTTTTGGTTTCTCGATTTTGACCAACTGATCCATTTCTAAGACAAAGTTTTCAGCTTGATTTCCTCCGGGCTTAACTTCTAACGTAGTGGGTATATTCCTAAGGGAAGAGGTACCAGCCTGATAGAAAGGTGACTTCCCTCGAGAAAGTATTATTTGATGGTCAAGTCGAATACCAACGTACAGATGAGTAAACCCCAAAGAATTTGCAAAAAAGCCTCTTCTTGTTCGGGGGGGTTTATGTCCTAGCATTTATGCTATTTGTCTTAGCTTGTCTTGTTGGTAATTCTTAAGCTATTCTTTCATATCTTGCTGGGCCTTAGCTAACTGGTCCTCCAACTTCTTAGCCAAATCTATTTGCATGCCCTTTTGAGTTTGCTCAATTCAGTCCAATCTATCTTCATCGTCGTTTTGATCTTGTGTCAAGTTCTGCAAGGGTGTTAAATTAGCTGCTTCTTTTTTCCCCAGTATCACTGTCATGGGACATCCCAAGGATCAGTCTTAAATTTTTTTAAAAATAAATGCATGTAAATACAAGGTTCGTGTCCTAAATGCTGAGGCACTGATTCAAAATGGTTCCCGCCGCTCAACTTCTGAATTTATGGGATTTATTCACAACTTTGAATGTTGCATTGATATTTAGAGTACTAAATTTTCTCCTGATAGTGAATCTCTTCAAATTGGGAACCAGTTGTGAATTAGTGCTTCATGGAAAAAATAAAATAATTGTGCCATGCAATGAATTTTATATGATGCGATCAAAAATCGAGGATAGTTCAAATTAAAATAATCGAATAAATAAATTAAATAGTAAATAAGTTAAAAATTAAAACAGATAAAAAATATACATAAAACAAATAAATGAATCAAAGCCTAAAAAGGGTGACCGCTAAACGGGCAGAATTTTGCATGGCTTAAAAAAGCTTGTCTCCTACGGCTCACTATATGCGGGTTGACTCTAAAGTAAAATGTACCCGAACTGTCACAAGCACATTAATTTGGGGGAATACGACCCTTATACCACACGGGGGTGAATACCCACAAAATATAAGGACTGAACTCCAAGAGCACATTACAACACTATATGGGGGTGAAAACCCCACTAAGCGAAGTAATCTCTCCCACTTAAGGGTTGAGGATCTTGGGTAGAAAGCTCATGCATAAATGTAGGGGAATTAATATTTAAATCAAATCGAATTTTTTAATTTCTTGCAAGACAACACAAAATCAACATTGGCACGACTCTCTAAAAAATGGTCCATAGGGGAGTCGCCAAGCTGTCACATGCTTTTTTCTTTCTCTTTGAAAAATAAAATAGTAAGTTAAATGCATGGGGGATATTTGAAAAAAATGCATAAAAGAAGACAACACCTAGAGACTGAGATGACACTCCTAGCGAAATACAGTAAAAATTAAAAAAAAGAGGATGGAGTCGCCATTAAAAATTAACCAAAGATTCAAACGTTTGGTTCAAAAGTCGGTTACGCGTGAAGAAGGATTAGCACCCCCACAGCGCCTAAAACTGGTACCGCGTTGATTAAGTGTCGTCGTTGCAAGAAAACAAAAGCTCGAATTTCAATTGAAAATTTAACCCCAAAAAACGGCCTAAGGAGAACATTTCCTTATTTACAAAAACCGAGGAAGATGACACCCGAATGAGTCAGGACATCACTTCCTAGCTGGTTTTCGAAATAAAGTGGAAAATATTCCCTTAATATATTAAAATAAATTTTTATACATTAAAAGTTTAAAAAAAGAAAAAAACTTTTAAAATAAAATAGTGTATAATAACACAATATACATATAAAATATAATACACATATATTATATAGTGAAAAAATAATAACATATTATATATATGCTATATATTATATAAATATATATGTATACATTTCACATTATAACAATATATTAATAATACATATAAATATAGTATACTGACATTATATATATACTAAACATATATTATACATATTATATATTAATTATAAAAATGAACAAGTAAAAATAATAATAAACATATCGAATATAACATAAATACATAAATAAAGGACTACAATTAAAAGAAACAGAAAAACAATGCAAAAAATTAAAAAAAAAATAGTATACATGGGTGAAAATAAATAATTTACAAAGATTGGGGACCAAATTTGCAATTATACCCTCGAATTAGGACACAATTGGAGCGCACGGGAAGTTTGAGGGACCAAAAATGTAAATATCCCCTTAAATATTGATTTAATCATGTTTCAGGGCTGAATTGCAAAACATTCAAAACCTTCAAGGACTGCAGAGGTAATTAAACCATGCGGCAAACCCATTTTGAAAATATATTTGGGGCGAATGGACTAACAGGGTGATTTCACCATTGAAAATCTGATTAAATTAGAATTAGTGACCAAATTGAAAAACATTTCAAAACTTTAGGGATTGCGAGAGTAATTATCCTATGCAGAAGGACAAAAAAATATAATTTCCCCATTTTTTAAAAATTTGCGCAGATCCTCCCGAGTTGGGTCACACGCGCGGGTTATAAGCATAAAACGACGTCGTTTTGGGCTTGAACGGTGACACCCAAAATGACATCATTTTGAGTAGATATATATATATATATCCCTTTTTAGGAAAAAAATCATTTCTTGCATCTGTTCTAAAAAATAACAAAACTCTCTCAATTCTCTATTTTCTCTCCTTGCCCAGCCCGGTCGTTGTCGTCTCGACCGCCGTGGACCGCCGATCATCGACGGTGGTCGCCGTCGCCTTCGACGGTTGGAAGTACAAAAGTCTGCACTTTTCTGACTCCTTTCGATGTGATGAGTTCAAATTCGGGGTCGATTTTTTCGAGAAAAGCACCATAGGTGAGTTAATCTAAAAAAACTGAATCGTTTTTTTACCTTTGTTTTTGCTTTGTTCCTCATATTCAGTTTCTCTTTTTTATATATATTTAGAACACAGAAAAATCTCACTATTTCGTTGTATTTGTTAGATCTGAAAATTAGAAAATATTAATGAGATGTTTTTTCTTTTTTATTGTCAAAATCCCCTTTGCATTCGGTTCCTTTGGTTTTTTTATAACCCAGATTTAAAATTAAAAAAATTACAACTTGTCTCACACTTTTTGCTTGTGCAGATTCGAATGGTGGCTTTGGGCGATGGCCAGAGGTGTTAGGCGGCGTCAGGGTAGTGGCTGGTAGAAGTGACCAACGGTGTCGCGCGTGCCATGGGGTAATGAAGCGCTGCACGTGGCGGAAGCTAGAGGGTTAGGAAGCGGCAGCTTACAGTGTAGTTTAGGGTATTAGGGTTTTGAATTTTAGGTTAAAATTAGTGTTTAATTAGTTTGGGTTAATGGGTAGGGTATTTAGATAAATAGGTATTTTTTTAGTTAGTGGGTCTAACTGGATAATTGGGTCAAACGGGTTTGGGCTTTGGGTGTTGGGTTGGCAGATGAGTTTATTTGAAGTGGGTTTAATTAATTAATAAAAATGGTTATTTTTGGATGTAACCCCCTAGACTCGCCTATGCGTTACGCTTAAATCTAGGAGGTCACATTCGGGTCACAGAGGAGACCCACTATAAAAACCAATAAAATCATTTTCTTTAAAAAAAATTAAAACCATAAAACAATATTTGTTTAAATCACAATTTCAAAAATCATTTATACATATCAGAAAATTTCCAAAGAAGATTTAATTACAGACTCAAACATAAAAATAAGACTTAACATACATGCCTACTATTTACACAGATTTCGTACTCCGCGTCAACACTGAGAAGACCCCTAAGTGATGTCGACCGCCAAAACATGATCAAAACCCTTTTAACCTGCGGTGGTAAAAACAACGTGAGCTTGGAAAAGCTCAATAATACAGAACTATCAGATGATACTATATGCAACAAACATGTATAAGGTTAATCTGAACTGATATGATGCGCCAGTATCAACATGTTTCGAACATAAACTAAAATTCACAACCTTTTTACGCTTGAAAGTAACAAAGTCATTTCTGATTTGATTTCTCGAATACCAGACAAGATATCTATAACTTAGATAATCAGAGTGGAGAAATAGATTACGAGAATTGAGTTAAGAAGTTTAGTGTGTTCCATCAATTACTAATCAAGAATGATAAACATAATGGTTTTGACAACTAAAGAGTTTTGACAGGGGCAAGAAGGGACAAGGAAAGTTTAATATCAACCTAACGATCCTCAAATCGTACTTCAATATATAGTTCCCCAAAACTACATCCATAAGGTCTTACCCTAGGCCCAAAGGGCGTAGGAGCCAACCTAAGGGGATGTCTTAGGCCAATAAGGACTTACCCTAAGTCCATTGGACATAGGTGCCAACCTAAGGTGATGCCTTAGGCCAATAAGGACTTACCCTAGGTCCATTGTACATAGGTGCCAACCTAAGGGGATGCCTTAGGCCCATAAGGACTTACCCTAGATCCATTGGACATAGGTGCCAACCTAAGGGGATGCCTTAGGCTCATAAGGACTTACCATAGGTCTATTGGACATGGGTGCCAACCTAAGGGGATGCCTTAGGCCCATAAGGAATTACCCGAGCCGAAGCATCGAAACTTACCCAAGGGGTTACCTTGGGCCCATAAGAAATTACCAGTGCTGAACCTGTAGAAACTTCATAACATATCCTAGAAGTACCCCAAGTTAAATAGTTTGTTGAAGACAGACGAAATAAGAATAAGCAGTAATCATGCATATATTTCCAAAGTATCAAAAACCAGAGAGCATATTTTTCAGATCAGACATAGCGATATTTTTTTTCAAACAGACATGATTCATGGTTTGGATCAGAGAGTCTTAGTTTTAAAACATAGAGAATATACATGTGCAAGGAACACACCAGTTGGTTCAATTTATCACTTAGAGATCCTTGATAATTAAAGATAGAAGATACTAAACTTTAGTCCATGCTATATTGATTTCAGAATTAAGGAACTTATTCGAAGAGTTCGATAATTATTTTCTTCATCCAGGTGCTCAGGAATATGTACCTATAGTCATTCAGAAATTTTTGGTATACCGTGATTATGCAAAAATTTGGGTACATCGGGATAAATTCAAAATTTCGAGTAAGTTAGGATCAAACAAGATTTCAGGTATATCAGATTTATTCTGGATTTTAATTATACTCGGAGAGTACTACACAATTTGCTCGTAAAGGCATTTTAGGTCATTTTGATTCTCAAGGGCAATTTAGTATTATAGCCCAAAAAGGGTAAAATTGAAACCAACAAAATTCGTGATTTTAAACGGCTAATTAGACTTTCAAAACCGATTGCTTTCGCCATATGTTAATATTATCGTGGTTTCAAGTATTCAGATAAATATGCCATACAAATGTTCATTTCTTAGTTCTCGTAGCATCATATAGTTGAACTGATCACCCTCGTATTCATTATTGGTCTTTCACCACGTAATTAAACATGTCTTTGCATTTTATTAAACCAATATAAAGTAGTATCTGAGATAAGCATCATATCTGAGTTTTGTTTCTCGACCTTTACGAACGATACGATCATCTAGATTTTTATCTGAATTAAGATTTAACAAGGTATTCGCTTATGCCAAGTCATGTCGGTAACTTAATCATTCCAGAGGTCAAGGATATCATAGCCGTTTTAGAAGTTTTGATGCTCGAATATATTTTGATCGTTTTGATCATCTTAGCCATTATGGTCCTTCCGGTCTTTCAAAACCATTTATTTATTTTCGAAACTCATGGTTATATCTGTAATTTCAAATAATTTAGGGAATTTGAAGCTTGAGAATATTTTAGCCAATTCGATCATTTAGGTCAATTCAGAATGTCGAAGTACTTCCAATATTTTTATCTTTAAAGTTTTATCCAGACTTCGAGATATAATCAAGACATTCATTATCTCACATATTAGAATCATGATATTGGAGCCTTTCCCAATAGTTCAAGGATTTCATATTACCTAGTTAATTCATCAGATCAAATGTAGATTCCAGATCATTCCCTTAGGGATATATTTGTCATCCTTACATTTCATGGGCAACTTCTTCATTTCATAACCAATTATTTCCGACAATAATTAATTAACATGATAAATCAGAATTGGAGATTTACCAATTATTAATTATTTGCTAAACTTTGAAATCCTCTTGATTTAATACACTCCTCATCTGAATTATTTTTGTTCTTTACTAGATCACCATTCCTTTATTTCGTAGTCAGATTAACTTAAGCAGAATTTATGTTATACTTAATCGTAATAATGCATGTATTAATCGAACACTTACATGTTTTATAAAACATACAAGAGGTAGTAATGTATTACCTTGAAACCTTGCTATATCAGTCGACCCTTGATACATTTTGATCTTTCTCAAACTCGCATTTGACGTCCTTCACTATCACAAATTTACGAGTACCTTCAATTAAACCTTAATCAGACCTTAACTCGTTTACATTAGCTCTTAACATAATAATTAAGCACATAAGCATTTTTAGATTCAAGGTCAGATTTAGAGGCTTTCGGGTCGAAATTTCACGAAACAAACTTCAAAACCGGACTCAAGACGTCAAAAAACCAAAATATGACTTTTCAAAAAAAGTAACTTTTTTGTCAAAGTCAAAACTAACGTCAGCAGTCAACGCTAACGTTAGCGGTCAACGGTCAAAGCTAACATCATGTTGATGTCATCAATCAATGATGACATCAGTAGTCAACTAGTTAGCTGGGTCGACTCGGATGGGTTGACTCAGTCAATAGGTTAACGGATCGGGCTGACAGGTCAACAGGCCAGGTCGGGTCAAACTCAGATCGGACAGGTTTGGGTCAGGTCTAGCAAATTTGGGTCAAGTTTGGGCTTAAGCTAGACGGGTTAAATATCCAAGCTTAGGCTCGAGTTAATGGGCCTTAACAGGTCGGCCCGTCAATATTATAGGCCTAGATTATAATTTGGGCTAATCATATCAGTTCATGAGCCAAACCGGTTCTGGCTGGTCCAATTCATAACTGGTCGAATCGGTTTAGATCAAGAGGCCTTGCCACGACAGCTGAAAATTGTCCGTGACGACGTTTGGTCGCACGGCCCAAATGGCCAAAAAAACACAATGAAATGACGGACACCAACACGAAACAATTAATTATGTGGGTTTTCAAAGCTTGCCAAGCTTAGATGGGCAAAAATCACTGCGAAAAAAGAGAAAATCGTTTGGTTTCCTCGTGATACTGGCGACCCTCTATCGGTGATGAAATAACGATCAGAGAGTTGGGTTCTGTTTGCCTCAACACGAGAAGGACGACAGTGCTGGCGGTGACTCACACCGACGATGGGGGCGACCAAAAACAGCCTAAAACAGGGAAGAGACTATTGGGGGGTTGACGATCGTTCGAATCATTATCCATGCCAAATGGCGCGGAGATGCTGCGAGTGGTGGCCAGGGTGTGGTCAGAGCAAGGTAACGATTCAGATGGCGATGGCGGTGACAGTCACAGCTAGACGGTGGGGAGATCGAATGTCAGACGAGTTTGGGTGGTTGGGAGAGAAACTTTTGGTATTTTGGACAATTTCAAGTATGGTAAATCATTCCTTATGGCATGGGGGTTTCCAGACTTTTTGTTTAATATTCAGAATTTACACAAGGAATCGTTTAAAGAGAACTCGAGGCAGGTTAAGACCAAGAATGACCTTGGCTCGGATGGCTAAGGCTTGGGCTTATTACTCCACAGGTCAAGGTTTCAAATCCCTTTGAAAGTACTCCTTTTTATTTTAAATTGCTTCCTCTCTCTTTTATTGTATACCATAATATTAGAGTGTTACATTGGATCTGACATTATTGTTTGGTTTAGGTTTTGGGAATGGTTTGTTTGTAATGGGATAAGCCCGAACAAAATATGGGTACTACAACTGCCCATCTTTGCGCATTGTTGTATAACAGGAATAAATCAAAGATAAAAGAGTAACATTTTTTATTCGATCGATCAAGGTTCCTTCTCTGGCCACTGCTTCTTCCTTGGGCTTCTCTTGATCTTCTTGCCGCTCTTGTAAGTAAAATCTTCAAAATAGAGGATCCGTTGGGAAATACAGAATGAGTTCGGCTTGCTACGACTCTAACGACGACGCAATGCTTGGAGAAAATTTAACCCAGCTGCAACACTGACGAAGAGGCAAAGTCTGCAAAACTTGATCCAACTGTAACACTGACGAAAACACCCTAGGTGAGTTAATCTAAAAAAACTGAAACGTTTTTTTACCTTTGTTTTTGCTTTGTTCCTCATATTCATTTTCTCTTTTTTATATATATTTCAAACACAGAAAAATCTCACTCTTTGGTTGTATTTGTTGGATCTGAAAATTAGAAAATATTGAAGAGATGTTTTTTTTTCTTTTTTATTATCAAAATTCTCCCTTACATTCGGTTCCTTTGGGTTTTTTATAACCCGTATTTAAAATTAAAAAATTACAACTTGTTTCACACTTTTTGCTTGTGCAGATTCGAGTGGTGGCTTTGGGCGGTGTCCAGAAGTGTCAGGCGGCGTCAAGGCAGTGGCCGGTGGACGTGACCAATGGTGTCGCGCGTGGTGACCACGGGGCAATGAAGCGCCACGCGTGGCGGCCACACGTGGGGGAAGCTGGAGGGTTAGGGTGTGGCGATTGGCAGTGTAGTTTAGGGTATTAGGGTCTTCAGGGTATTTAGGTAAATGGGTATTTTTTTAATTAGTGTGTCTAATTGGGTAATTGGGTCAAATGGGTTTGGGCTTTGGGTGTTGGGTTGGCAGATGTGCTTATTTGTAATGAGTTTAATTAATTAATAAAAATGGTTATTTTTGGATCTGCCATTATTGTTTAGTTTAGGGTTTGGGCTTGGTTTGTTTGTAATGGGCTTAGCCCAGACAAAAAATGGGTACTACAGACTTGATCTTGGAAGGTCTAAAGAGTTGCTTGATAATTGATCCAAAAGTTTTCAAGATTTATATTGGATTGGTGGGTTTGGTTGAAAGGCTGTATTGACTTGTGAGTTTGATCCTTTATGTTGACAAGATAAAAATGAAAAAAAAAGTTTGGTTCAAGTGTTATTATATCTGCACTGACGGTGAAATTTTTTGTTTCCACAAATGCCCTTATTTTATGATTTAGGGATCCAATTTAGGGTTCAAGGTTTAAGGGTTTAGGTGTATGTGTTTAGAATTTATGGATTGTGGTTAGAATTTAAGATTTATAGGTTAAAACCTAAATTCTTAACATATTACCCTAACCTTAAACTCTAAATTCTATCAACAATCTCTAAATTTTAAACCCTAAAACTAAGACGCTTGTGCAAACAAAAAGTTTACATTGCCAGTGCTTGAGATATCCTCAGTTATTGATCTTGAATTGATGAACTTGCTTCAATACCTTGTAGATTTGAACTGAAAATCGTAATAGATTCCCTTTATGTTAGTGGGGTCAATTTTGAATAATATAAATTCTCTACCTTTTTGGTGTCTCTATCTATGCTCCACATTAAATATAAAGTTTATGGTTTATGGTTGAGATTTAGGGTTATAGTTTAGGATTTATGGCATATGGCTTAGTTTTTAGACTTTAGGGTTTAGGATTTACAAATTAAGGTTAGAGTGTAGGGTTTAGTTTTTTAGTGTTGGGTATAGAAAAGGACACCAAAAAATATAAGATTTTTGTTCAATTTTAAAAGGCATTTTGATAATTCTTGAGAATTAAGATAAAGAATTATATTAATATTATCTTTTCAAATTTTAAATTTTGTACGGTTAAATGATTAATGAATATTTTTTAATAATATGTCAACTGAATTTTATTAGAAATCAAAATAGAGAAATAGTCCAAAAGAAATGAAATTGTAGCAGAACAATAACAAAACAGAATAATCTAAAAAGAAAAAAATAGAAAACAAAACATTAGAATAACAAAACACTTCCAACGGGATGCAAACAGGGATAAAGATGAAACACTAGAGAAATAAAAACAGGGAGCAAGGCTTCTTGTCTCTATCTACCTACACGCTTTAGGACTGAAGTAGGAGTGGTGAGCAAAACCAACAATCTTGGAGGTTACTTCGCAAAATAGATTTGACTTCATCGACAAACGAAACACAAAATGGGGTCAAACTATTGAAGATCACACAAACCGCAAATTAGAGCTGAGTGTCGTGAAAAAGTATTCATAAACGCATGTCTACCACAACAATAGACGATAACGTGCCATAAGGCAGAAGTGTGCCACAAGGTAGAAGAAAAGCGTGTCACATGACAGAGAAAAAGTGTGTCACAAAGACAGATAAAAACTAGAAGAAAGTAAAAAAAATATCAAAGAAAACAAGAACTCAACATGTAAAAGCAAAGGAGAATGAAATATCGGTGGTTAGCGACCAACATTAAAGCTGGCACCACTGTCGGTTAACTAAAAAACAAATAATTTGCTCCAATAAGCAAGAGAGGAGTGACGCTTGAGTAAAACCCTAAAAGCTTCAATGATCGATGAATATTCAAATAATAATTGTTAGTTTTATTGAATTAAAAAGAATTATAATAAAGTTATAAGAATACACTATAAAAATTAGAGTAGACTAAACATTAACCAGTTATTTCCTCTAAAATCATCAAAATACACAAACTAACGACTAAAGATTAAAATATGATGGTACAAGAAAATGGTTAAAACTCAGCCAAACAACTTGGAAAAAATAATAAACTCAAACAAACATAATAGTTGTCAGTGAAGTATAAACATCATTAACATTAAATTATAATACATATAATAATGATAGCACATTATTGATCAAAGATAATTAGTCTAAGACTCCAAAACATGCGTAAATTTAAAAAATTACCAAATAATCGCCAATAGAAGAGACGATTTTAAATTCAAACCTGAAAAAGAAGGAAGTGTGATATAAAAGTAAAAAAAAAACATTCATCATTTTTGTTAGAAAAGAGAAATACTTATGAAATAGAATAATACAAAAGTAATACATGAAGAAACTAAACTAAAGATTTAAAAATGACAAAAGAAAAAAGAAAAGAAAATACAACGAAAGTTATGAAAAAATTTAAAGGGTTAATGATACAAATCCCTTTGTACTTTGCTATTTTTGTCAATGTAGTGTTTGTACTTTCTAACTATGCATTGTACCCCCTATACTTTGCTACCGTGTTCTAAAATGCCCCCTGAGACTAATGAAGTTAAATGATGATGCGGCAGGGACGCGTGACACTCTCATGCTGCAATGTGTTATTGTTTGAAAAAAAAATAAAATAAAGGGGCTTGGAAACAATTTATCCTTTTTCTTTTTCATGGCAAAAGATAAAATAACAGAAAATGAAGGGTATATGATAATTTTATCATTTTCTTTTTAGACTAAATTAGAAATTTCTTTTCTCACCTGCAACTCTTCTTCTCTATTGTAACCGATTCCTCCCATCAATTTCACCCGCCGTTCCACCAACAAACTAAAAAAACATGACACTTCTACAAATGCCCTTGATTAAAAAGGTCGACCATGTCATCAGACTAGACTACTTCAAGTGGTTATTTTCTTAAAAATGAATAACAAAATGTTGGCTTGTTTGCTCTTAAACAACCATAAAGATGAAGAGCTTTGATTTGTTGAATTATTACAATACCATCATCAAAACATGAACATATATAACGAGTAACCAAGTGATCGTGCCTAATGTATGGATTGCTCCAAATCATTTTACTAAAATTCAGGAAATGAAAGTAATGGTTATTTGGAGTACCTTTCGACATATTTCTTCTCCATGAAACTTCTCCTTGTTAGAACCTTTATGAAAATACAAGTAACCTCCAAAGATTTCATCGGAACCCTCTCATTAAAGAAAGATTCATTTTTTCTTGACATAAGTAACATGGAGGTGTTGTCTCTAATGATCGTCACATCATACGCTTCAATGTGGTAGATAATGTAAAGAGTTAAAATGAAGAAGTGGAATTTCACATTAGTAGCTGTTTTATTTTAAATTTCAGTTTATTTCCCCGTTAATCTTTATGTTTAATGAAATAGTGCGTTGAGTGATGTAATAGAAGATAGAACGGGATCGTATGGTCTCATTAGGGTATAATGAGTATTTAACCCTATATCATGTTTACGTATGGGTAAGAGGTTTCATTTATGTTCAATTAGTGGAAGCTGGATGTTATACAATAATTCTATTAAATAGGTATCTGTAATATCTAAGTCTTGATAAGATTTAGTTTTGGCCCCATCAACCTAAAAAATTTTAGTTTTTTTTAACATATAAAGATAAAGAAGCCAATGCAATTGCCGACAATATTAGACCTGCTAAAGGCACAAAAATAAAGAAAATTTTGCTGAAAGTTGTCATAAAATGGGTACCTCAATTTAATATTTATACCTGTTATTATTGTTAGTTAGAATGCCCTACTGAATCCTTTATCCAATGAATGATGAATTTCTTCCTTATCTGAACTTTTTGTTTTTCGTGTCTTCCTTTATTCATCTATGGTCTTTCTTCTTAAAAATTCTTCTTCTTGATTCGTACGGTTACAAATGTATCAGAGCACAGTTTTGATCTTATGGTATGGAGGACGACTGGCAGTTGGAGGTGGTACGATTGCAATAAAAAATCATGTGATTGGAGGTCAAATTCGATGATCTTGAGAAGTTTAGAGCCAAAATGATTGAATATGATCTTATGGTATGCGGAATGTGCTTTCTCTCGGCAAGTTTGGAGGGGGATTTTATTGGCTTGTCATTTGGGGATGCAGCTGGGTACTTGGTCGAATATGGTCCAGTGAATGCTAGTGCATAGTAAAGGGAGGTCTCTTGTGGCTATTATAATCCGTTTAGCTTGGTGCGGTTTTCTCTATTATATATGGCAAGAAAGGAACTGTAGGATGCATGGTAGGCAGCCTCGGCAGGTCGATACTCTTATCTCCTTGATAAAAAGGATGTTAGTATGAAGTTGGTTATACTAAATATACCCACTCTTCTCTTGCTCTCGCCATGGAGTGGGGGATTGTTTAGTTTTTGTTTTTCTTATATGTACAGCCTGGTGGTATAGTTTGGTGTTGCTTTTTGCTTGAGTTGTACAGGATGGTTATTTTTGGATGAATAAGAAAACTTCATTTATCCAAAAAAAAAAAAAAGAAATTCCAGGGAAAATCACTCGAAGGCTCCCATGGCCAGTTCCAGTGATCCAAACGACCGGTGAATCAGGACCTTCACGGGGCACCCAAGACACCAAGGTGTTTGATGAATTGTCTAAGAATCAACGAAAAAATTACCAGTTTAGGTTCGACACCTGTGAATCAAGCAATTGTGGACAAGGTACCCATTTATGAGAAATCTATTGATGAATTTTTGAGTCAACTGTCACAGGACAAGGTTTCGATTTTCGAGGGGGTGCGATAACTTGCAAGTTGGGTCACATAAGATTGAAATGGTGAATGTCGAACTATATCAGATCTAAGTGAATTGTCCATGATAAAATACAAAGAAGTCACAGATCAGGTTGTCCATATTACTAGGGAATTTGATGTTCATCGTGACCAAAGATGGGTAATTGATTCTTCCAAAACTCGAGGCAGTAGACATATCGACATTAGTAATGAGTCAGGTAGTGAAAAATGATTGTAAGTATCGAAATTGTATATGCTATTTTGATATTAAAAAGTTGCCTTATTTAGTCATGAATAGTTTATAGCTATTTGCACTTCACTGTGATGATAGATCTATATCTTGATTTGTTGATGTCGATGACCTTTACAATTTTAGACTAGTATTAATGGGGAGTAAAAACTTTATGGTTAACGAGAAGAAAATTGTTATTGAAGTTATTGTTGGAAGCACTACTGTCCAAGTTCCTAAATCCAGTGGTGTTAAGGAAGTTAAATCAGTTACTTGCAAAGGTGTTGTTAATTTCCTATGTAGCTGGTGCAAGATCCACAAGAAAAATTGCATCCAGTATGTCTTACCTAGTAATCTTACGGGTTGTCTTTGTTACATCAATGTTGATTTAATCATTCAAGCTGTTGGTGCAAACTAGGGTAAGAAAACTATAAGTTATGCTTATATATAAGGAGAGCTGATACTGTTATCCATGAGTGCTTCAACGACAATAACACAAGGTTTTTAAGTGGGAACCGTTCCGTACATATTAATTGCACCAATAGACCCATCAAACATGTTCGATAACATATATATCATGGGCAGGTCAAAGTACAAATAGCATCCGATGTGAATATAAAATTTTTTGATAGAGAGGTTTCATCAGAGTTGATAGCTTCTAGTAACAATTGATTTTCAACTTGGTGTAGAGACAAGCTGAAGCTAAGCAAGGAATTATATTCAATTACTTTACACAATTAAACCTTGGTTCCAAATTTTCTTGATAATGCTAAAAGACAAGTTCTTGCTCAAGGACACCTAAAAATAGGAGAAGACGTTGGTTTGGGGAAGCTTCAATCTTATCAATGGAAGCATTAATATTTTTAAGGTCCATCGGCCTCTTAAGATATACCACGATGTAAATGAACGCAACAATGGTGTTAACTAAGATGAAATTGTTTATGTCGTTACATCTAGATGTAGCATTTTTAATAGATATAGCAATTACATGCCTTTTTTTTTTCTAAAGCATTATTTTCTGAAAGTAAAAAGTATGGAAGAATACAGAGCGGCTACAACTTGACGAATTACGATCATCTCAAGGGTTCAACCCCAATAATCTCGATGCTTGATTTTATTCGAATGTCATTCTCTGTTGTTGAAGCTGAGGACCCTTAAGGATTTAGATTATTAGTAATGAAAATGGAGTACTTTTGTAGAGGAAGAGGTGTTCAATAACAATATTAGAAATATTGATATAAGAGAGAGTTTACAGAATAAGAAGGTTGTTATCAAGGTGCTAAAGTTTAAATTGCAACAAATTAGGAACATGGTGGAAGCTCAAGTTGATCAAAAAAGAGTTTTGATGAATTTATTGTTAGTAATTTGGTTTATTGAAGGCCATCAATGCAGGCCATATTAACCATTCATTGCTAATATAATTCAATTAGTGGCACTTTATGTTTTTGCAGCCAAGTTTACATGGCCAAGGAAATAAAGACGGGTGAAATTGTTGCTTTGAAGAAAATTCGCATGGACAATGAGAGGGAAGGAGTATGTTCTCGAGCCTATATACAAATCTTTTTCATTTAAATAAAAAATGATAATAACTTAAAATGATCCTTTCTCCAAAATCTTGTGCAGTTCCCATAACCACTATTCGTGAAATTAAAATTCTGAAGAAGCTCCATCATGAGAATGTAATTAAGCTCAAAGAGATTGTAACTTCTCCGGGTAATTACACTTGCCGCTACTTTTCAATTGTCCCTACTGATTTTGATGCATTTGTTTATGTTATTGCTTTAACTCATACTTTGTAAATTTTAATCATTTCACCTTCCTTTATAGTCTCTGGTTTTATTATTGGTTTTTTAATTATAGGTCCGGAGAAGGACGAGCAAGGGAGACCAGGCAAGTATTGTTCCATTATTAATAACAATGTTATCGCCTCACACTTAGTCTTTGCTACTGGTTAACTATTTCCCTTTTTTTGCATTATAGATGGTAATAAGTATAAAGGTGGAATTTATATGGTTTTTGAATATAGGACCATGATTTGGCTGGCCTTGCTGATCGACCTGAGATGAAATTTTCAGTTCCCCAAATTAAGGTAACCCGTTTTATTAGTTAAAAAATAAAAATAGAAGTTGTTCTTCTGAATATGCTACCTTTTCTTCCAGTGTTACATGAGGCAACTTCTCACCGGGCTTCACTATTGTCGTATAAATCAAGTACTTCACCGTGATATCAAAGGTTCTTACCTACATTCCTGATATTCCCATATTTAATATAACGCTGTTGCCCCTGACAATGAAATCCAAAGTAAGGCTCTGCTTGTTCATTGCTGCAGGCTCAAATCTTCTTATAGACAATGAGGGTAACCTCAAGCTTGCTGATTTTGGTCTTGCCCGTTGATTCTCAAATGATCACAATGCAAACCTTACAAATCGTGTTATTACTTTGTGGTACAGGTATGTGTTTTATTCCCTGTTTTGAAGCATATGTTAACAACCTATTATTGTATTTGAACTTTAAAGAAAAACATAAGAAATATTAACCGGTGCAGCATATACTTCCCATTTTTGGTCATTTTCTCAGACCTCCAGAGCTGCTTCTTGGGGCAACCAAGTATGGTCCAGCTGTTGATATGTGGTCTGTTGGTTGCATCTTTGCTGAGCTCCTGCATGGGAAGCCTATATTTCCCGGAAAAGATGAGGTTGGTTTCTTTATGTTGAATTAAATGAATGACTTTATAGAAAGATAAGACATAATTGAACATGTGATATCTTACGAGTTATAATGCTCTAGAGTCTAGAATACTATTCCATGTTGTAGAATCCTGATTGCATTGGTAGCTGAGATTTTCTTTGATACTTGTAAAGTTTCCTGGTCATTTTTTTATTTATTTTTACTGCCTGCTGATATAAATTTCTAAAGTTCTTACCTCAGAACTTGAGCATTTTGATGAAAACAACCAGCCCTTGAAAAGAAATTTGAAAGCGTAAATTTGGGCATTAATATCATCTTTTTTTCACCTATTTATCCTTGTATCTGCCTGTTATTTTGCTTATTTGCATATTTGATTTTTCTGCCTGGATCCTTATCCGTATAGAACCACGTAATCTAGGATTCAGATTTGCATATTTGATTTATCCATAGGTTGCCTTTGCTAGAACATGATAACGCAGTTGTTTCTCTATCCATCAGAGAATTTTTCGTTAGAGGGAATTACTGTTACATTTGTATAACCTTGTCAACTGTTTGTTGAAGTTATGGAGTTTGAAATTACACCTTACAAGTTATATCATTACATGCCTATCTTAAACTCTGGGTGCATATATACTCCTGAACATACAAATACACATACACACATTTTGCTGAACCAATCAATATGTGAACTCACGTAAGCTCATTCATTTTGCATATTGAACGGTAGTCCTATTTAATGTACCTTTAATCTAATAAAATAATTGCTTGCAAGACCCCGGTCTAAAATGCCATGTTTATAATTATTGCAGCCAGAACAATTAAATAAGATATTTGAGCTGTGTGATGCACCAGATGAAGTTAACTGGCCTCGGGTTTCTAAGATTCCTTGGTATAACAACTTCAAGCCAACAAGGCCAATGAATAGGCGTTTCCGAGAAGTATTTAGGCAGTAAGTTCACTTACACTGTCATATAGCACTTCCTTCCCTTGAGGGTTATTAGGGTCAAATGCTGATATACTGGTTCTGGGAACCGATCCTGTGCCATTGGGTCTCTTACCCTCCCAGGGTGTCATGTGCCTGAAACTTATTTATAGACATTGATCTACTTATGCCATCCATGTATGTGATTGTGGTGTCTATCTCATCATTGACTTATCTGTCAATTTGTTATGGTTTCGACCGTAATGCTTTGGAATTGTTGGAGAGGATGTTGACTCTTGATCCATCTCAGGTATCATTTCATATGTTTGTATGCCAGATTCCTTTATGCTTTACAAGAATCTAGATTTGTTTCTCAGTTTCAGGTTATCCTTGACTTTAAATCGTGGAGTGTTGAGTCTTTGACATGTCTTGGGGTTCATTTGTACTGGAATTGTTCTCTCCATGTTCAAATTAAAATTTGTAGCCAATTTATATATTAATCAATTCTCTATGTATTATTGATTTATTTTAGCAGTATGAAAATTGCAATTTGACCATCTTTAAGAAATTTATTTAACCTTGGTTAGTTACAATTAAGGAGAAGCTGGAGTACTTATCTTGCTGTTTCAAAGTTAGCAACTAGTTCTCATGTTGTTAGTCTGTTCTCTTTGTTTGAAAAATGCAGAGAATATGTGCCAAGGATGCACTCGATGCCGAGTATTTTTGGACAGGCCCATTGCCGTGCAATCCAAAGAGGTTTGCTTGAACACCTCCTTTTTGGTAACTTCATTATTTTTTCTGTTTTTTTATTTATCAATTATCTATGTTTCCTTTTGTTTCAGCTTACCTAAATATGAATCATCACATGAGTTCCAAACCAAGAAAAAGCGCCAGCAACAGCGACAACATGAAGAAAATGCTAAGAGACAGAAACTACAGCATCAACAACCTCATGCCCGGCTTCCGCCAATTCAGTCTGGGCAAGGACACGCACAAATGAGGCCTGAACCCCCCCCCCCCCCGCATGGTTCTCAACCACCGGTTGCTGCAGTGCCTAGCCACCATTATGGGAAGCCTCGTGGACCAGCAGGTGGGCCATGGAGGTACCCTGCAAATGGAATAAGTGGAGGATACAATCACCCGAATCGTGGTGGTCAAGGTGGCGGGGGAGGTTATAGCAGTGGGCCATATCCACCACAAGGACGGGGACCACCCTATGGCTCAAGTGGTATACCCGTTGCTGGTCCAAGGGGTGGAGGAGGTAGTGGTTATGGAGTTGGAGCTCCCAACTACTCACAAGGTGGGCCCTATGGAAGTTCTAGTGCTGGACGTGGCTCAGCATGATGGGTGGAAACCGCAACAAACAGTACGGCTGGCAGCAGTGATTTGATGATGTTAATGTCAATGGCTGCGCTTTCACTCCAATTTTTTTAAAATGGATTTGCAACTTTGGACTGAATTTGGATTGATGTTTTATGTATAATTTATTGTTATATATATTAGTATTACATTCCAGTCCCACACAACACCTAAGGACAGCCCTTTTGCAAATGTATAAACACTTCACCCCCTCTTAGTGTTGTTCCTTTTTCTAAAAAATTGGCATGATTGATATAACGGTTAAGGGAGTTCACCACTTATCTTCTCTTTGTCTAAATTAAGTCATGTGAATTGCTAAACATTACCAAGTGAAGTCTCTTACCTTCTGTGCTAAAACATGCAGAACCCCTTCCGAACGTGGCCTTAGTGGTTCATACAACTCAACACACGAGATGACTGAAAGCGAGCGGCAAAGGCAAATGCATAAGTCTTTTCATTGGTTTAATTTTAAACAAGATACAGTTGACATTCAACATCTAGAATCACACAGGAAATGCTAATTTGCTCTTTTACATGGGAAAGAATTCAAATCGACACAGCAGGAGGGTTTTCCTTGGGATGTTTGGAGCCATAATGATCACCAAGCTGTTTTTCATTTGCTAATTGCACCTACAAGTAAGATCTCATTTTTAGCACATTACAGGAAAGAGGTGAGAGATAAATATGTGAAGGGCTCAAACTGCCACGAGTCCTTGCCACCCCAACAACACTAACCAAACCTTTCAATCAAAGAGCAGACACAAGGAGAGAGGGATGGAAAGTTTCATACAGCAAAAACAGTGATATGTTCGAGTCCCCTTTTTTTGGCAAAATGTTGTTCAAGTATATGGTGCATGTGATAAAGTAAAATTAGAGAGCATGCAATCCAATAAAACATCAAATGAGGACTGCATCCAAACGCCAGACAGTTGGTACCCATGACTCATTACACTGCAGTCTGAATTTGAATGTAAGATGGCCAACTTGACCTACAGCCACATGTTTTACAATGCAACTCAAATACACATGTACAGCCATCAATATGGCATCGATTAACAAAATGTAGAACATATTTTCTTTCACATATGCTGCCAGATCTCATCAAGAAGCAATATAGATTTACGGAAAGCCTACAAGTATGACAGATGGCAAAATACAAATCACTCTCTATGTTTCTTCTAGCAGATTGCCCCTCTTCTTGGTCCAACTCATGAAATATCTATTTGATAAACAAAAATATAATAACAAAAGCCTAGAAAAAATTCCAAAGCTCCTATTTATGTCAAAGACATTGTTCTTTCCAAAAACAATCCATCGCTCCATGAGCAGAACCGATGATTTCTATCAAATTTTAGTATGAAGCATTCAAAATGCAGAAATTTAAATTTTCTACAAATCTTAGTTTTGTTAACTAAGAGCTTCTAGAAACTGATGCCACTTTAACAAATCAGAAACCATCAATTCCATTCTGTTATTGATCAATCAACAATAGATCACCTTTTCCCGTACCTTCAGCCATACTAATTGCTAAATCCTTTTAAATCCAGAGAACGGCTAAAACCGAAACAGACACCCACCAGAAAATCATTTACATCTCAGAACATAAATTAGTAACAAAGCAATTTGAAAGTAGTAAAAAGAATACTTGCATATCTCTTTCCTACCCATTAGGGCTTTTGGCATAGGAACTCAGTAAGAAATATTGTTAGTGTTAACTGAGATATACTGGCAACATCTTCCGAGAACCATGCATATATGGATAAAAATCCAAAAAAGGGAGAAATCCGGGAAGTCAAAGAACGGGGATGCAAGATTTTGCGATATCATATCACTTTGCTAGGCATCCCACTATTTTCTAAATCAAAAGAGGTAGCGTAGTAAGCCAAGGTGATATCAGTGGAAATACTGATAAGACTTGATTTTATTAATACTAACAATTGCCATTATAATAAATAGGAAAATCACTTCCATATCAATATGAGTTCAATCAAATCCCGCTGTTAGGCAAATTTGCCAAGGGATTCACCCCCAATACGCACAACCTGCGTTTGAGTCGCCTTAGGGCGCTACTTCCCCGGGGCGATGAGTGAGTTAGGGTGCGTAAACGATCAATTAGATTCCAGGATACATTGTGAAAGACGAAGGTGGGTGACACTGTTACCCTCCATACTTAAATTAATTGATGAGTTTCAGACGGACGCTACCAGTTCAAACCTAGGTTTTACTACTACTAGACGACGTTTCAAACCGCGTAAACAAAATAAAAACATCATCAAGATCTTGTTCAAACAGAATCATCAAGATCAAAGGCGATCTACGGAGTCGGATAAGAAGAACGAATATGTTTAAAAAAAGACCTTGCAGATGGGACAGGTGGCTTTGAGGGCAACGGCTCTGGCCTCCAGCTGAGAACCCTTTTGCTTTTGATTCTTCTCAGCGTTTCGCCTCTGCGCATCGATCTTCTGCTTTCCTCGCGTCATCTCCTTCTCCTCCGAAACTTCCCTTTCTTTTTTGCCCAATGTCTACTGCGTATGCCTTCCATAGGGAGTATATTATAATATAGTGTAAACTACACCACATAACTTAGTTATAGATTTAGTAATAAATATATTATTTTTTCTAGATATACAAATTGAGTCATTCAATTATAGGTTTAGAAATAAATAAGTTAAATATTTTAAAGTAACAATTTAGACACTTAATTACAAGTTTAGGGACATACATGTCATTTAATTAAATTTTTTTAACAAATAAGGCACTATGTTATTAAAATTGAAACAAAAGTATAGTATAATAATAATTTTAGTCCCAAAACTTATGCATTTTATTAATTTGTTCTTAATTCAAAATAATTCAATAAATGTAACCCTTCATATTTAAAAATTTCGATGTTGCACCATCCTAATACACCCTTCAACCACTTACCACACCCCATGTTATTGTCCATCAGTCTGATAATCTATAGACGTGATAGCTCGACACACACTTCACTACTGAAAAGTTGAAAGACTAGTGAAATATGCGCATTATGAACTTAACGTTGTCTGTTGGTAGTCACAATCACTTCACTAATAGAATTTTTTTGAGAAATTTTAAATATGAAATATTAAGTTTATTGAATTATTTCGAATTGTGACAAATTAATACTCTTTGTCCCAATAAAATTGTCATTTTTATGTTTTAAAATTGTCCCACTCAAATTATCATTTTGAAAAATTTAACCAACTTTTATAAGACCGTGCAATGCACACGCCGACCATATTGGGTCGTGCAATGCACGCGCGCCGCCGCCGCCGCTCACCCCTGATCACTTTTGCATGTCGCCGTTGCAGTCTACCGCCCAATCTGTCAGAAACATAGATAGATTTCATATCTAAAAAATACAAGTTGCTCAAGTTGCAACTATATTTTTTATTCCGAACAAATGTAGCAGTCGGGTATAAAAACCCATTTTCAAGACTGCATGTAAGGGGGACGGTTTGAATATATAAAAAAGTGAGGAATCTTTCGAATTAAAAAAAGTTTTTTTTGTTCGAGTTTGCATAAAATGAGGTTCGATTAATAAAAAAGATTTCTCAAGGTTATTATTCAAATAAAAAATATATAACAGCAAACAGATATTCGAAAGGGTAAAAAATAAAGAATAAAAAAATAAGAATTCAGTTTGGTAGATCTACTCACCTAAGGAAGTTTTGGGCGAAATCCGACCCCAAAATTGGATTCAACACGTTGAAAGGAGCCGAAAAGTTGCGCCTTTGAAGTCTCTGGTCGCCGAGGGTGGCGGTGACCACCGCTGATGGCCGACGGTCCACGGTGGTGGCCTGGACCGGCCAATGGGAGAACAAAGAGAGTTGGGAGAGTTCAATTTTTTTTTCATTTATCAGCAAACAAATGATTTTTTTTAGGATAAATGGATATTTAAGGGGTTTACAAAATGGTGTCGCTTTATTGCTGCCCAAAACGAAGTCGTTTTATGCTTATAACCCGCACGTGTGACCCAACTCGAGAAAGGATGCGCGTATTTTTAAAATAGGAAAATTCGGTTTTGGTCCCTCCACATGGGATAATTACTTCATCAGTCCCAAAAATTTCAAACGTTTTGCAATTCCGTCACTAATTTTCAGTTAATCAGATTTCAAAGGGGTAAATTACCTTGTTAATCCCTCCGCTCCATTTTTTTTATCTCCGCAAGCCTTCCCCTTTTATTTTCTTTCAATTTTGTCCTCCTTTAAGCTCCTAGTTTCTGTTTTTTTTTTTGCAATTTGGTCACATTCTTTTTTCTTTTTTAAGATTTTAGATATTATATTTAGTATTATCATTATTATTAACTTTAGTATTAATAATATATATGTATATTATTTTGCAATATAGCTATTTTTATTAATATGTTATTATTATTATTATGTATTTATTATTATTATTACCTAATATATATGTATATATATTGATATTTTATTTTTGTCACATAATATATGCATATAGTATTATATAATGTATATTATATTTGTATATGATGTATTTAGCATATTATTAGGTATATATTATGTGTATAACATGTGGTATTTTTTGTAAAGTTTTTTTGTATATTATATTAGCATATTTACTATATTATGTATATTTCATTATACTTAGCATATTACAAAATTTATGTACATTATTATTATTATCATTGTTATTTTCACTATATAATATATGTGTATTATATTTTATATGTATATTGTGTTATTATACATGATATTTTATTTAAAAAAAATTCTTTTCTTTTTTAAACTTTTAATGTATAAAATTTATTTTAATATATTAAGGGAACATTTTCACTTTATTTCGGAATCCGGCTAAGAAGTGATGTCCTGACTCATTCAGGTGTCATCTTCCTCTTTTTTCGTAAATAAGGAAGTGTTCTTCTTAGACCGTTTTTTGGGGATTAATTTTAAATTAAATTCGAATTTTTGTTTTCTTGCAACGAAAACACTTGATCAACGCAGTACCAATTTTGGGTGTTGTGGGGGTGCTAATCCTTCCCCATGCGTAACTGACTCCCAAACCCAAAAGTTTTTAATCTCTTGTTAATTTTTAACGATGTTCGGCCTACCGAAGTGGCTGGTGGGGACTCTATTTTTGTTTTTAAAATTTTCACGGTGTTCTATTCAGAGTGTCATCCCGGCCTCTAGGTTTCATCTCATTTGATCCCTGCATAATATTTTTTAAATGCTTATTTTCATAAAAAAAACGTCTACGACACCTTTTAAAACTTAATGGGTCTGGACTTAAAAATTAATTGGGTCTATTGACATTTTCTAATACCCTACCACCAGATTGGGAGTTGGGACGAGAGCAACTGGAAAGTTGGAATTTGATGCACATTCATCAATCAATGCTCAAATTTCTAACCTCGCTAATATAGTGAAGACAATGCAAAAGCCTCATGAAGTTTAAGAAGTAAAGACATTGGAACCATTTTGCACTATTTGCGGTGACGGCCATATCATGGAGGAATGTTTGACAAACCCAAAGTCTTTGTATTTTGTTGGCAACTACAAGCACAATAACAATCCATATTCTAGTATATACAATGCAGGCTGGAAGCAACATCCGAACTTATCATGGTCAAGCCAGTGAGGTAATCAATTTAAAGACCAATGTCAGAGTACCAATGTACCACCAGGTTTCAACCAGAATATGATGTACAAAAAAACGCAGAATAATCCACCTCTAGTGCAAAGATCTTCCAATGAGAACACCCTAAAAGAGTATATGGAGTGTAGTGATGCTACTGTCTAGAGTCTAGCAACATCTATGAGGAACTTGGAGGTTCAGATACGACAAATTGCTAATGCACTTAATCCAAGCCCTCCAGGAACTCTGCCAAGTGATATAGAGGATTCTCAGGAAAAATTGAGAGAACAATGCAAAGTTTTCACTCTCCTAAGTGGCAAACAAGTCGAGATTTTAACACATAAAAAAGAGCTAATTGTTTTCCATAAGAATAAATCATCGCCAGTAGAAGAAACCAAGAAAGATAAGAAAGGGAAAGCAAGCACCAGCAATGCCAGATCACAACATGATGCCAACCCTACCTTGGTAAAACAAGCAAAGCCAACATACGTCTACCCACCACCACCTTTTCCACATAGATTCCAAAAACACAAGCAAGGTTATCAGTTCAAGTGATTCTTGGAAGTACTCAAATAGTTGCAAATCAACATACCAATAGTGGAAGCTCTCGAACAAATTCCCAACTACGTTAAATTCATGATGGACATCTTGTATAAGAAGAAGAGACTGGGTGACTTCGATACTGTATCATTTACCGAATGATACAGTGCAATGGTAACTAGTAGATTGCCATCAAAACTAAATGATCCAAGGAATTTCATTATTCCTTGTACTATTAGCAATAAATTTATAGGTAAAGCACTGTGTGATCTGGGAGCCAACATCAATCTAACGCTCATGTCAGTCTTCAAGGAACTCAGTATCGAAGAAGCGAGGCCTACAAATGTAATACTTTAACTAGCAGACCGATCATATGCACACCACAAAGGTAAGATTGAGGACGTGTTGGTAAAGGTAGATAAATTTATATCCCCCACTGATTTCATTATATTAGAATGTGAGGCTGACACTGAAGTCCCAATCATATTTGGAAGACCATTTCTTGCCAAGGGCAGAACCCTGATTGATGTCCAAAAAGGTGAGCTAATGAACGACCAGCATGTTACTTTTGACATTTTCAAAGCTCTTAAGTGTACAGATGAACCTGAAGAATGCCATGCAGTTGAGCTAATGGAATCTATTTTAGATGAGAACCTGGCATTGAATTGCCAATGAATAAAAGCTGATGCCATAGAACAGGAGTGCGATGATATAGCTATAAAACCTTTAAGGAGTTGGAATATTTGACCAAGCTAAAAGAAATCATGAGCCACCACCACATGAGATCTAAACCACTTGAGCTAACCAGGATAGAGGTTAAGACACCAAAACCATCCATTGAGGAACCACCTAGCTTGGAACTGAAACAATTGCCAAGCCACATCAAATATACCTACCTGGGAATAGACTCTACCTCACTAGTGATCATTACGGATAATTTAGAGAGATGCCAAGAGAAAATGTTGCTAAAGGTGTTCAAAACATATAATAAAGCCTTAGGGTGGACCATAGCTAACATCTGAGGGATTAGCCTTACGACTTACATGCATAAGATCATACTAGAAGACATCGATGGTAAAAACAATTGAGCGACAAAGAAGATCGATTCTAATCATGATAGATATTATGAAGCGATGTATTCTCAGATGGTTAATTACTGGATGGAAAGTGGATTCCAAATGAATAAAAATGAAGAGCTGAAGTAAAAAATTCACCGCAGCAAAAATTCCAGAGATGCTGCGACTAGAAACTGAAGATTTAATAAAGATTGTTACAACAATTCTGGAACAGGATGAGGATGACTATGCCTCGACATCAAAAGAAAAAAGAGCTGCAAAGACTAAGCACTACTAGAGTGTTGAGCTCAATCAAAGGTTCTCTTGACTTACAACAAAAAGATACTTCGATTTTCTAAGGTGGTTGTTCAAAGCCACCATGGCAAAACACTATCCTTCATTGTGCAATCAAGAGTTTGGCATACTCAAAGGGAAGCAATTCTTCAGCGTTCTATATTGGTTATTCAAACAAAAGATTGCCACGGCCTACCATCCACCAACCAAGGGCTAAAGACTGAAGCACTACTGAAAAGAAGTTAGATTACTGCCAAGGAGACTATTCTCCATACAAACATATAGTAAAAATTTGCCAACCCAATTTGAACATTGTGTATAGATTTAGGATAGTTATTTCAGTTATATTTCTTTTAGGAATTAGGAAGTGCCTTATTACTTTGCTTTTTATCATTTAGTTATATTTTATTTTATTCGCTTTGAAAGGTAAAATTTTGTTTTATCATAAGAAAGATTGCCAAGCAGAAGAGGACATGAAACTATGCCATGTACTGATGGCACTATAACATTAGCCAGAGAATGAAGAGCTGATGTTGCAACCATGCAAGAATAACCACCAACTGTAATAGTCGTAGCAGTCATCCTCGATTCCTCAAAGATAATTGGATAGATCTTTCAAGATGTAAAGGAACCTAATGATGAGGACGACATTCATTTGCCATAGAAGAAAGAAAATGGCTACAAAATTGGTATCAAGAACAAGAAGGACCAGATTGTCTCAACTAACGTATTCCTCAAGGGAGTCCTCTTCCCCTTAAAACTCCTTATTCATTTATTTAATTATTCTCATGCATTTCATAAGTATATACATGTTCTCATGCATTGATGACAACTTATACCTTAGGTTTGGGGGGGTGTTGCCTCACATTTATTGCCATGACATTCATTTTTATGTTTATGTTTGCATTATGTTTTTGCTATGAAGATGATATTCATTTTTAAGTTTTTGTTTGCATTATGTTATTGCCATGTAGATATAGAAAAACCTTGCATAATTGACCACTAAAAAAATTGCCAAAGCTTGATTTTGTACTTAAAATTTTGCCAAATACATTGCTAGTATAGTTAAATTTAGCCCTAGTATACCTCCATTCGATAAAGAATTAAAATTTCAGAACATGTTGCCTCATTAAAAACATTACTAGGAAAATTCATTGGGACAAAATCTCGGTTAAAGGAAAAATAGTGCAACGTGTATTTACTCCCATCATGAAAGCATCACATAAGATCTTTGAATCTTCGTAATTCAATCTTGAATACTATTTTTCTGAAGATCGTGAGGGATGAAAATTTGGAGTAATATGTTTCATTTTTCCATCTTTGATGTATCCACATTTTGATTGAGATATAAATTTTGTACTTTCTCCACATAAGATAGCTTGTATATGATCTTGTGAAAGTAAATCACATATCTTCTGAATATGTTGCATCAATAGTCCTAGCCAAATACATTGTTGGCTTGCCTCATGCATAACAATGATTTCTACATGATTTTAGGAGACATCGATTAATGTTTGAAGATCTAAAGGTAATGATCTTTGTAGCGTTTAGATAGTATTTTTGGACTAACTAATATATGGTGCTTCTAGACCAAGGATTCATTTATCTTTCTTTCAAAGATAAATTTATTCACATCCAACAAACTTACAATCAATATGATACTAAATAGATATGCTTTATCCATACTGAATCTTCTTTAAGATTATTTCAACTTATGTCATTCATAGACAAAAACGCATATTTAAGTGTTCGATCTTTAGGTCTTGACAAAACACTATCTCAAGATTCTTTTTCTCAAATACTTTCATTAAATGCTTTGAAAGCTCTTTATGAGTTTCCAATATGAAGCTCTTCAGGAGTTCTAATGATATTCAAATTATCATAATGAATCTTGATCCAAACTCATTTATAAAATACATAAGGAAATCTGATCATTCTTATAGTATTTCCTCAATTAGTACTCACTAAGGTGATTATACCAAATGCACCAACATATAAATATTCAAGGAGCATATCTAAATAAATTTTCTCAGAAATTTCCAAATGCTTTTGCTTTTTAAATCCGTCAAGAATAACTTTTCTTTGATAGGGATCCACAAAATGATTAGACGCATATAAAGTATTTCATAAATGCCAAAGTAATTGCATCCACCATGAAGTAATTAGAATTACTCATAAATCATAATTCAAGTAGTATTTATATCTCACGACTATTTATTTGTTCCCCACTTGCATTACACCTTTAGGTGTTTGAACTACATGTTCAAAAACTTCACTTTTAGAAGTTCAAAGCATCTTCCTACATTGGCCAATTCAATATCTATAATTCTAGATATATATATATATACAAGATCCTCATTTTCTTTCTTTACTTTTATAGAAGTATTCTATGTAAAACTGTTGTCGACATTTTTTTCTATTTCGGTTCCATTTTTTCTCGTACTGACATAACTTAGCGAGATCTCTTTTCAATCTTTATTTCAGGTACCTAAAACTCTTTTAGAGTTTTATTATTAGTTATGTCTTGGGTCTCTTGAGGATCACTCGCCTCCATTATATGACCATCTCATACTACTTTCCATTTACAAGAATTTTGATCATTGGAACCATTTTCAACTATCATGCTTCAAGCATGATTTACATCCATTATCTCCAACATGTAATTCAAATTTAGAGGATTTTAGCTGGTCTATGAGACTTGATACTCTCATTAGGTCAGTAAATATGTCTGTAGTTGATATATAATAACATGAATTATCTTAGAAACTTTTGGTTCATATACAAGGATCTAGATAATAATAATAATTCATTTTTCTTCTTTATCCTGCTGATTATTATCTCCCTTGATGTTGAGAAAAAATCATGTCATAAATGATTCTCCAATTAATGTTTAAGAATTTGAACATAAAAATAGACACATACTCAATGTATATTCTCAACCCTTTTTATTTACCCATTTTGTGCATTATGGTGGAGCAATTCAACTATATATCATACATTCAAAAATTCAAAAATGGGAAATATAACTTCTGACCAAAAGTCAAACATATTGTGGAGTTTACCATAACTTATTGGCTTGATGCGTGTAAGTGCTGCTATATGTGAAATACCGTATAGATAATAAATGTTTTGTTCTCATAGTTTAGCTATTAAATATGAGGCATCCAATTAAAATTTTGCTAAACTGTATTGTTCATAATCAATAGGCTTTGTAACAATTATTTCAACTGATATAGCCTAAAATATAAACCCACTAGCTTTTGCAAGACGAATAGTCTAATTGCATAATCTGAATATTTTTCTAATCAATCTCACAAACTTCTGGTTGTAAGTTGATAAAACATATGTAGATGCATCTACTAAAATCATATAAAAACTTTCCACATTTTGTGGATAAATGGGCCCATATTTCATTTAGATATGCAAGACATGCAGTCTCAATTTTAGTACAAGAACTTCTAGTTCTTTTGGCAAGTGAGATCTTAACCAATTCTTTTAAGAACAAACAACACAAGAACATCAAGTTCTTTTAGTAAGTGGACTTTAATCAATTCCTTTGAGAACATGCACCACAAAAACTTCAGGTTCTTTTAGTATATGTGCATATAAATCTCAATAATTGCTGCATCATTAATGATCAGGATAGTCTAACCGATCATGCCAACTATATACGTGTGTGTGTATTTGTGAATTTGTAAACTTCTGGTTTACCATAACATGTGATTCAATCTCACTCGTACATGTTTAGTACATACATTTCCACAAAATTTGTTTCTTTGAGTAGGAATATATTTTTAGCTCCTCCGGAGCTTTCAATGAAAATTATTCTTTTGGTAGCAATATATAGCTCTTTTAGAGCTTTCAACTGATTTTTCCACTACCAAAACTTATATCCATAACGACATATTCCAATTGATAGCATATGTTATCTATAATTCTCAAAGGATTATTTTGAGAACTTTTATTGTTCTCGTAAAATTTTCACTTCTGGTGGTGACGATATTATTACCATTAGCGGTAATTATTACAATATTCGCAATTATACACTTTTCATAATGTTATTTCTCTCAAGAACTCATTGCTCTTTTGGAGCATCAATATTTTCAATACTTTGAGATATCGTACTCACATTTTTCCCTTGCATTTAAATGGGAAAAATATTTTTTTATGCTTCTGTTAAGCATAAATCGTCACCATAGATTGCATTTGATAAGTAATCATGTTAAACAAAATAAATAAATGTCATAATATATACAAATATAAAACATAAATAATTAATGTGTAAAGTAAATAAACAAAAAATGAAATAAATTAAAAGATCAGTAATTCTTTTCAAGGTTATGAGAATAATTAAAAGACGGTTTTTCCCTTTAATGGTTATAAGGAAATCAACAATGTCCAAATAAGTTGGACCAATATCATCTTCTTCATTTTCGCAAACAAAATTTACTTCTATTTTCTTTCCTTCATCATTCAATGATTGTTGATATTTCAGCGTACGAAAAGTATGAGGCCAATGGTTTGTAACATCAAATTGATAATAAATGAATTTCACTTTCTCAGAATGCCTTTATCACTCTTGGCATCCTTATAACCCCACTTTTGATGCATATAAGCATTTTTAAAATAATCATATTGTCTATGTTTATGTTCATGGCATCTATCGCGACCACCACTATTAATTTGGTCTTTATTCTTTCCAGTATATAATCACACATTCATTTCAGGGAATGGAGTGGAGCTAGTGGGCCTTTAAAACCTTTTTCATGATATTTTGTCTACGGGACAATATTATTTGCGTGAAAAATAGAGTATGTTTTTATTAACATATCCTTGTCATTGATACTTCGACTGCATAACTTCACTTGTGAAGTATCATATTGGAGTTATATCACTAACTGAATAGTGTAATCACTCATTTTTGTCCGGCTATGAATAATATTATTAATATTAATATAAGTGTTTAATATGTACTAAATATGTATGTGTGTTACATGTGTGAATTAATATTACAAGTATTATCTATGTATATACATGTATGAATGTATGTATGTTATATGTAATACATGATTGTATGTATATTATATGTTTGTGTTGCTTGCATGTATGTATTTATCATTATTAATATTTGAATGTATGTATGTGAGTATGTATATTGCATGTATTATATGTTCGTATGTGTGTATGTGTTTATTAATATTATTATTAATGGACTAAAAAAATAAAAGAAAACATATATGAAATTATAAAAACCCAAACTATTATCAAGATAGTCCATGTGCTATTTATAAACCCAAATATTAAATATACAAATCCCAATTTACAAGGCTCAACTGGCCAACCCTAAGACCCAATTAATTGAAAAAACCTAACAATAACCTAATATTTCCCCATTTCTCTTGCGCAGCTTATTTTCCACCGTTGGATCAAACATGATCCAACAGTTTAGATGAAGATAGAAAAGACCCCTCGATACTGCACGCGCGCGTGAGGCCACTGCCTGACCTTTCGGCTTCCATGCCCCCACGCTCCCTCTCTCATTCTCTGTCCATGTGGTATGATCAATGGTCGTCGTTCCTTCTCTATCCATGTGGCTGTCTCATCGACAATAACGCCGTCCATCTCGTTGGTACCCACTCAACTGACAAGATATGCAAAATATGAAAAGTTAGGCTTTAGAGTCATAATCATCAAGAACAGTAGACTATTGTACTCGAATTTACAATGAAAAGGGAAATGTAAAGGATAGATATCAACCTATATGCATTAATGTGGCTTATCTATATAAGCAAAGACCGATCATAATACATGTATGAGCAATCCATCTTGTACACCAACTTTTCAGATCAACATACACAATACAAAAAAGCCAGCATTTTCAGTGGTATTTTTTTCTCCCTTCTCATCTTTTACCCTTTACATGTATTCATAAAAAAATAGAAAATAGTTAGTGTTAGGGTTTTACCTTTGGATCGGTCATTTCTTCGTCGGTGATAAGCCATGCACGGTGAGCCGGTGAAAGGGGATGACCGTAACGATAAAAAGGGGACCTTTTTATAGTTTAAAACATAAAGAGGTTTGAATATAAAAAGGGAAAAGGAAGAAGCTTTTTGAGGTAAAAAATCAAATATTGGTTTTTTCTAGTTCGAATCTAAAAATAAAAGCAGGAAATAGTAAAAAATGGCGTTTCAAGGCTTACCTAGCTTCGGATTCGAACTATCGCTGTCACTTGTGGTGTTGAGGACGAAACCACTGAGGATTGGTTCCAATTCCAGTCTCACTCTTCTTTTTTTTGGATCAGAAATCTTTGATTTTAAGTGAAAATATGGAGTCTTTTTTCTTGATTTAGGGTTTAAAATTGAAAATCGGGAGAGTTTAGCGAAATGAGAGAGCGGCCGAATGAAAATAATGGGAAAGAATGAGTCTGTGATGCTTTCTTTTAGGTTTTAAATGGGTTAAAATTTAAATAATCGCAATTTAAATCGTCTTGCCCTTGTATAATCTCATCTTTGGTCCTTCCACATGGGCTAATCACGCCAAGGGTCCTTGGAGTTTTAAATAGTCTCACAGTTTGGTCCTCATTCGCTAATTAAAGTCATTCTAAATGGTTTATTTACCATATCAGTCCTCTAAAGTTTTCCAAACCTTTCAATCCGGTCCTTTTTGTCTCTGATTTGGTCCTTTTTGGTTTGTTTTCTCTCTCATTTTTAATCCCTTTTTATTCATTTTGTTTTGGGTATTTAGTTTAATTATTTTTTTGTTTGGTCATTTTTATTCATTATTTTATCTATTTCCTATATTTAACTAAGGGTAAAACTTTGATACACAGGCTGTGTAAAATTAATTTTACACAAGCCTGTGTATTTACACTATAAAAACCCAAACCCTAAATTCATAACCCTAACCCTAAAAAACTAAACCCCACACTCTAAACCCTAAATTCTAAACAATAACCTTTAATTCTACACCCTACAACCTAAACCCCTAAATCCCTAAACCCTAAACTAAAACCCTAACCTCTAAAACTAAAAGGCATGTGTAAACTAAAATTTACACGTCCTGTGTATCAAAGTTTTTTCCTTTAACTAATTGTATATTTCACATAGCTTTTTTATTTGTAAGCTTTTCGTATTATATATATATTTTTATGTATATATATGTATATTATTATTATTTATTATATAATAAATGTATTATACAATATATGTATATATATGTATATTATGCACTTATTAATATATTTTAATATTATTCTTAGATTCGTTTGTATATTGTGATTGTAATTTAATATTCTTGTTTTGAATATATTGCTCGTGTATATTTATTTAATATATAGTTCGTTCATACATGTATTTATTGCATATATTATTAGGTCTTATTGTTTTGATTTTGTTTTGGGAGTGTCATCCCGATCTCTGGGTGTCATCTCCTTTTAAGCCATGAATATCGAAGCAAAATTTTAAATTATCATGCATAAATACATTTGAGAATTAAAAATTAAATTAACTTGAATTTGTATTTTCTTTAATAAATACAATGTGAACCTTTAGGTACCAATTTTGGGCGTAGCGAGGGTGCTAACCCTTCCCCGTACGCAACCGACTCCCGAATCCAATTCGAATCTCTAATTTTGTTTTCGATGTCCGGTCTACCTTATCCAAGTGGCCGGTGGCGACTTCATGTTTTTTAAATACGGGTTTTCATACAATTTCCCTTTTTAATTAATTTTTCAATAAAAGTGGGAAACCCCTCCCATATATGATTTTTTCTTTTTTGTAGCAGCCTGGATTCTTTAGTCACTACAGTATGGCGACTCCACTGGGGACAATTTTTTGTTTTAAAAATAAAAAGGGAGTTAAGCCTTAGTTGGGTTCGCATCATAATTATCAAGGAAAATTTAAATTCGATTTAATTTAATTTTTAGTTTCTAAACCTTGTTTATTTTGAAAATTTGATATAAATTGTCATCATATATTAGTTTTAGAACCTTTAAGTGGGAGTGATTACTTCGCTTCGTGGGGTGTTCACCTCGGTATGGTGTTGTAATTTACTTCCAAAATTCAATCCTTATATTTCGTGGGGTTTTCACCCCATAAGATATATGGGTCGTATTCCCTCGAATCGATGTCTGAGCGACAGTTCGAGTACCATTTTCTTTAGAACCTAACCGCATGTAGTGGACCATAGGAACCCACCTGTTAGAGCCATGTTGGTATCCTATCCTTTTAGCGGTAACCCTGTTAAGGTTATTTATTTATTTATTTATTTGTATTTTTGTTGTTTGCATGATTTAATTAAATTATTTTCTTTTGTTAATTGACCTTTTATTATTCGATTATTTCATTGTACTGACGCGATTTTTTGTTTTCTGTCAGTGTTTGTTTTATTTTATTTTTTTGCATTTATATTGCATGTCACATCATACACATAAATTTTGATTCGAGAATAGTCCAATTTAGAAGACAGTCAAAAACAAGAGAAAAATCTGTGATATCAAGAGCTATAATGCTACAGTATTAGGTTAGGCCGAACAAAGACCAATAAAGAAAGAGAGACAGTTCAACAAATAGGATGCATATCGAGCAAGGGGACGACATAGCATGGGTGCAAGGTTTGAAGATTCGATTCATTTGCACCCAAATCTACCAAAGAAGAGACCTTTGTCTACACTTTTCCTGAATAGGCTAGCAATCTTTTCGAAGTCCCCTAGGTGCATAGTTTTCACTATTGTGGACCTCTTGGTTAGCAAAAGAAAAGAACAACTAGATCGCCATTCAGACTAGAGACGACATCAAGAAATAGAATGTGAGTCTAGTTTCATGAAATCGAGATGTCAAGACAACCGTTATTTATAATTCATTATTTAGCTTCTTATAATCAGATATATTTTCATAAACGAGGGCCTTTCTAAGGACTATTTGAGAATCAACACACGTATCTGCATTCATTCTCATATTTATTTTTATCACATTTGTTAATGTTAGTTCTTAGTTTGTGAATTCTTATGACACATATCATGCATTAATTAATAAAACTATGAAATTAACTGGGACAATTTCATGTCAGAAAGATTGACTTCGGACTACAATCATTCTACACCAATACGATATTCATTTGTGAATCAAAATGGTGGAAGATAGAGTGTTTAATTTGGAACAAAGATAGAGAAATCTCGAAACCCATTTGGTTGGAGCTGAATAGAGAATTAGTGATCAGATTACGCAATCACAAGCTACAATTATGGCCCAGATAATCGTTGTACTTGGAAAAGGAGATGACAAGGAAAAGGTATCTAGCTGCCAAAGATCAAGAGGGTACATAGCTCGCACAGAAATAATGAACCCTAAAGAGAAAGTCTACATTGATATTGTAAGGGCATCTAATACCACCCAGTGGGGTTATCTGCGATTCATCCCGCTAATTTAGGGGTAAACCTTGATAATGAGGTGCCTGAGCTGAACATGGCAGATAAAATAGAGAAGATTAAGGCCGAGGCGAAAAAGAGAAGTGAAGAGAGTATTCATTTCTTCGAAGGAAAGCTAGAAGCCATGCAGAAAATGTACACATAAAGAAACGATCCCAGTGATTTGAGCCTAGTAGAAAAGCTGGCCTTCCCACCGAAATTTAAAGTGCTCGACTTTAATAAGTAGGATGAGACCACTTTCCCCTCGTCACATATCACAATGTATTACCAAAAAATGACGGCCTTCCTAAAGAATGAGAAGTTACTAATCCATTATTTTTAGGATAGTTTGATAGGGTCAGCAATTCGTTGGTACACTCAACTTAGTCGAGCTGACATTAAGTCATCAAGAGATCTCTCAAAAGCTTTTGTGGACCAATACAAGCATATAACAAGGATGATTCTGAGTAGATTCCTACTACAAAGTTTGGAACAGAAACGTAACGGGAGTTTTTGCCAATATTCTCAACGATGGTGAAACTTGGCAGCTCAAGTTCAACCCCTGATTCAGGAAAGAGAAATCATTCATATGTTTGTGGATACTCTAAAGGAAGTTTTATACGATCGCTTGATAAGTTATCTTGTTGTTGGATTTAAGGAATTGGTCATCACTGGAGAGTGCCTCGAGGATGCTATTAAAAAGAGAAAGATAAATGATCTCTACAGCACAGCTCCTCAGAAAGAATAAGATTTTCATGTTTATATGGGGGTTCTTACTTAACCAGTCAGCTTCAAGGTCGTCCACGTAATCAATCATCGCGGTCAGTGAAGCCTGCAAAGGCTCTTTATTCGATTTCTATGACCTACACTGATTTGCTCCCAACACTTGTTGAGAAAAAGTTGTTGACCCCTGTCTAATCCAAGCCAAAAGATCTTCCATATCCTGAGGGATATGATGTCAATGCAGTATGTAGCAACCACTTGGGGAGTATAGGCCACACAACGAATAATTGTGGAGCTCTGAAGAACAAGGTCCAAGGTTTGATTGAGGCCGGTTTGTTAAAATTTTGAGAAAAAATATGGTAGATATGAATTTTGGGGAGATGTTGATTTCTCGATTTAGATGTTCATTTGTTGATTCCTTGCATTTTGAAATTTTCTTTTGAATTAATGCATCGAATCAACTTTGCTATTTTTGCCCAGAAATAGCAAAGATCTTTTTGTATGGGAATATTACATGTTTCTAAATTTTCATTCTAATGAAAGTTGCATCTTGCTTAACATACAATGGCCTTGAAAGCATGTATATGTATATCTTTTCTTGCCTTTGTAGGTCACTGGATATCAATTACAAGATGCGACATCGATTATTAGATTAGTTGAATGTTGTGATAACGATGAGGTATGATCTCCCCTAACAGATTCTGGTCAGCAAATCAACATACTACCCCTTTGATGATATTCGATGGTGAGAAAGCTCTAAAGTTAACCATACATATTTGCTTGAAATTGAAATTATAAGCGTAGTCGTCTGCACCTTGATGGATTGTAACTGATGACTAGAAATATAAATACACACACACACACACACACACACATATATAAAAAGAAAAGAGAAAATGAAGGAAAAGAAGAAGAAAAAAAGGAAATAAACTACTAAATAAATAAATAAATCTCGGAGCACTCTAATGGAGCTGTGGAATTGACAAATCTAATAAGGAAGCTTTACTCCACCTGTTCAAGACCCTGTCATCAGAGATAAATCCTTGAAGATATGATAATAATAATAATAATAATAATAATAACATAACAACAATCGGAATCACCCACTTGCACCCAGAATGCTATTCTTAGAATGATATTTTTGCACTCCAACGGTTAAACAAGTTAATTTTTTGGGCAAAGCAAAAAATGAGAATTCAAAGGAGTATTTTTCTATAGCAACGCGATAATCATAAGGATGAACCGAGTCACATCAAGGGGATTTTACAACTTTGAATCGCCACAACATTCAAAGTCTTCAAAGACACAAGCTATGCTTGAAATAATCACCGAAATGTTGAATCTGAGACGCTCTTGCACTTGATATCCAAAGATTCTATTATTTTTTTAGATTTTGGTTTCAAGGTCTTGTATGTTAACCTAAAAAGGCATTTTTCATTAAAATGCCGATTAGCAAACTGACATTTTATGAGCAAAAGGATTCTTTATATTGCTTTATAGATAAATTTCTAAATGGAAGGTTAATGCAAATGATCAATTGAGCATAGAAGGTGGGGCATTACATGACATGAGATGATAAAACACCTTTTACGGTTAGTGGGGTATCATTGTCCAGGAATAAACAAAGATCTTCTGCACGTAAGAGTTCAAATTAAAATAGACAAGAGATGACACAATCTTGATAGAATTTGAAAAAAATTAAAGGGCTTTCTTGAATGAAGTGATGATCTCGACCGAAGTCACTTGACCTGAAAGGTTGAATAGAGAACGAGAAACAAAATTTTGGTGGCAAAGTCTATTGGAGCTTAAGAATGATTAATGGTTGTAGTCCCAAGACGAAATCTGCCTATCAAAATATGAATGAAATGAGAAAATGATGACAGGACTTAAGAAAAGCTTAAGAAGAATTGCATGCATCTTTTCATGGACATGTGCATCTTTGCATCATAAAGTATGCTCATGCATCATCTTGTATGCTCATGCATCATCTTCATCATATTAATTTGTACAGGATCAAACAAGTAGTTATTCAAGAGGACGGCTTCGAGAAAGACTTCGTGCACCTTTGCACCGACCAAGAAAGCACGTGCTTGTGTGTCGTCTACATCTTTACATTTATCTTAATGGAGCTTGCAAGTCCATTGTTTTAAAAATTCCTTAATGTTATCCTTTCATAAGTATATTTTACTTAAAACTGAATTCCTCAATTCGATCATTCCGTAAGGATATTTTCTCCTTTTGGTAGTCTCAAAGCGAGATGTCATTTTTATTAAAACTTAGATTTCCCAATTTTATCATTCCATAAGGATATTTTTCTTAAAAACAATTTCTTAATTTGATCCTTACATAAGAGTATTTTTCTTAAAAATAAAATTTCTTAATTTAATCCTTTAATAAAGATGTTTTTCTTAAAACTAAATTTTTTAATTTAATCCTTTCATAAGGATGTTTTGCTTAAAACTGAATCTCTTAATTTGATCCTTTCATAAAGATGTTTTTCTCATTTTTTTAGTCTCAAAGCGAGATACCATTTTTTTAAAACCTAGATTTCCTAATTTTATCCTCCCACAAGGATGATTTTTCTTAAAACTCCAATTTCTTGATTTTATTCTTTCATAAAGATGTCTTTATTAAGACTTGAATTTCTTAATTTAACCCTTCTATAAGGGTGTTTTTCCTAAAAAATCAAATTTCTTAGTTTCATCCTTCCATAAGGACATTTTTCTTAAAAAGTAAATTTCTTAATTTTATCCTTTCATAAAGATATTTTTCTTAAGATTGAATTTTTATTTTTATTTGATCCTTCCATAAGGATGATTTGTTTTAAACAAATTACTTAATATAGTCCTTTCATAAGGATGTTTTTCTTAAAATCAAAATTTCTTAATTCAATCATTTCATAAGGATGTCTTCTCGAGATTAAAATTTAAGTGCATACAGGTCAAAGAGGTGGCCGAGGAAGAGTGAAAAGTTTCAGAAGAACTCGTAATTCTGAGACCACAAACAAGGGAGTATGACAAAAAATGAGTGCTTGTGATCTTTGCTTTGTTCTTGTTTTACAACAAGCAAAGAAGGGCAGCTGTAATCATTCATTTTTGTCTGATTATGTATAATATTATTAATATTAATATGTACTAAATATGTATGTGTGTTACATGTGTGAATTAATATTACAAGTATTATCTTTGTATATGTATGTATGAATGTATGTTATATGTAATGCATGATTGTATGTATATTATATGTATGTGGTGCTTGCATGTATGTATTTATCATTATTAATATTTGAATGTATGTATGTGAGTATATATATTGCATGTATTATATGTATGTATATGTGTGTATGTGTTTATTAATATTACTTATTATTATTATTATTATTATTAATGGACTAAAAAATATAAAAGAAAATAGATCTAAAATTATAAAAAACCCAAACTACTATTAAGATAGTCCATGTCCCCATTTACAAACCCAAATATTAAATATACAAGCCCAATTTACAAGGCCCAACCGCCAACCCTAAGTCTCAATTAATTGAAAAAACCCTAACAATAACCTAATATTTCCCCTTTCTCTTGCAGCTTATTTTCCACCGTGGGATCAAACATGATCCAACGGTTTAAATGAAAGACAGAAGAGACCCCTCAGATGCTGCACTTCGCGCGTGAGTCTACCACCCGACTTTTCGAATTCCACGCGCCCACTTGCTTTCTCTCATATGCTACCACGTGGCATGATCAATGATTGTCGTTCCTTCTCTGTCCACATGGTCGTCTTGCCGGCAATATCGTCGTCCACCTCGTTGGCACTCACCCAACCGACAAGATATGCAAAATATGAAAAAGTTAGACTTTAGAGTCATAATCATCAAGAACAATAGGCTATTGTACTCGAATTTGCAATAAAAAAGGGGAATGTCAAGGATAGATATCAGCCACAATATATGCATTAATGTGGCTTATCTATGTAAGCAAAGACCGATCAGAATATATGTAAGAACAATCCATCTTGTACACCAACTTTTTAGATCAATATACATAATACAAAAAAGCCATCATTTTCAATGGTATTTTTTTTCTCCCTTCTCATCTTTTACCCTTTGCATGTATTCATAAAAAATAGAAAATAGTTAGTGTTAGGGTTTTATCTTTGGATAGGTCACTTCTTCGCCTGTGATAAGCCATGCACGGTGACCCAATGAAAGGAGATGATCATAACGATAAAAAAGAGGCCCTTTTTTAGAGTTTAAAACCTAAAGGGGTTCGAATATAAAAAATGGGAAAAAGGAAGAAGCTTTTTGAGGTAAAAATTAGATCTTGGTTTTTTCTACTTTGAATCTAAAAATAAAAGCAGGAAATAGTAAAAAAGGGCATTTCAAGGCTTACCTAGGTTCGAATTCGAACTGTCGTCGTCGCCTGTGGTGTTGAGGACGAAACCATCGAGGATTGGTTTTAATGCCGATCTCATTCTTTTTTTGGATCTAAAATCTTGATTTTAAGTGAAAAAAAGAGGAGTATTTTTTCTTGATTTAGGGTTTAAAATTAAAAACCGGGAGAGTTTGGCGAAATGGGGGAGCGGCTGAATGAAAATAATGGGAAATAATGAGTCTGTGATGCTTTCTTTTAGGTTTTAAATTGGTTAAAATTTGAATAATCACAATTTAAATCCTCCCGCCCTTGTATAATCTCATCTTTGTCCCTTCAACATGGGCTAATCACGTTCGGGGTCCTTGGAGTTTTAAATAGTCTCACAGTTTGGTCTTCATTCGCTAATTAAAGTCATTCTTAATGGTTTATATACCATATCAGTCCTCTAAAGTTTTCCAAACCTTTCAATCTGGTCTTTTTGCCTCTGATTTGGTCTTTTTGGTTTGTTTTCTCTCTCTCGTTTTAGTCCCTTTTTATTCATTTTGTTTTGGGTCTTTAGTTTAATTGTTGTTTTTGTTTGGTCATTTTTATTCATTATTTCATCTATTTCCTATATTTAACTAATTGTATATTTCACATAGCTTTTTTATTTGTAAGTTTTTCGTATTATCTATATATTTTTATGTATATATGTATATTATTATTTATTATATAATAATGTATTATACAATATATGTATATATATGTTTGTGTATATTATGCACTTATTAATACATTTTAATATTATTCTTAGATTCATTTGTATATTGTTATTGTAATTTAATATTTTTGTTTTGAATATATAGCTCGTGCATATTTATTTAACCAATAGTTCGTTCAACATATATTTGTTGCATATAGTATTAGGTCTTATTGTTCCGATTTTCTATTGGGAGTGTCATCCCGGTCTCCGGGTGTCATCTCTTTTGAAGCCGTGAATATCGAAGCAAAATTTTAAATTATCATGCATACATGCATTTGAGAATTAAAAATTAAATTAACTCGAATTTGTATTTTCCTTAATAAATACGATGCGAACCTTTAGGTACCAATTTTAGGCATAGCAGAGGTGCTAACCCTTCTCTGTACATAACCGACTCTCGAACCCAATTCGAATATCTGATTTTGTTTTCGGTGTCCGGTCTACCTTATCCAAGTGGCCGGTTGCAACTTCATGTTTTTTTAAAAACGAGTTTTCATATAATTTCCCCTTTTTAATTAATTATAAAATAAAGTGGGAAACCCCTCCATATATGATTTTTTTATTTTTTGTAGCGGCCCGAATTTTTTAGTCGCTACAAATAGTGATTTACCATGTTTGCACTCACTTTATAGAATGAAACTTATCCAATAATCGCATGGTATAAATATCATGCTTGCATCTTCATGTAATGCCTACCACAAAATTTTTTGGATCAAGATGAATTTTCGTAACTTGAACTTGGGAGAAGTTTATAGTCGAGTTTATCGACGCATAAGAATTATTGTTTTCGAGCAAATATAGACTTTATAACAATCTTCTTGTAGATTCAAAATTACCATGATTTATCGCACTTTAAAATCGTAGTTTAAAGAATAAAAAATAGAATTTACTGATATTGATTTTCTTCTTGAGGCAATGTAGACGTAGTAAAGGCAATGTAGACATAGTAAAGGACTAAGACAGCTCCTCATAATCACTTCATGTCATGTCTCTTTCCAAGCCATTTAAACATATCATGTAAAACTAAAAACACGGTTAAAAATATCAACTCTTATCAATTAAATATCAAATAATAAATAAATAACCACAAACTTTCGACCATGCATTATTAAGCAAACTAACACAAGAATATATAAACATGTGAGATTTATGGTTCCTTGACGACAAATCATATTATAGTCTAATTAATTAAGTAATTAGGGTATGTTTGTGATTCAAATCCCATTGACGCTATT
Organism: Hibiscus mutabilis; assembly: GCA_019671005.1. Lineage (NCBI taxonomy): Eukaryota > Viridiplantae > Streptophyta > Magnoliopsida > Malvales > Malvaceae > Hibiscus > Hibiscus mutabilis. Next base: position 50,095,465 of record CM033719.1, read on the forward strand.
TACCCTTATATATATTATTTTTTTTATAAGAGCACTATAAAATAACAATACCAAAAGCACCTGAGATATATCATATTAAAAACTTTTTGCTTAGAAGCAATAATTTTTTTGCATCAAGGATCAAGTTTATTACCCACAGCCATTCCCTGAAAATCGTGTAATCGATGGAACACATAAGTATCAATTTTACCCCCAATAAAGAAACATACCGAAACTTAGTTCATCCTTGGTCACCTATGAAATAATTACGATCACCTTGTTTTACAGGAACCTTAAAAATAAAAAACACCAATTCAAACTAATAATAAAAAAACTAATTTTAAATATATATATATATAACAAATGTAAGAAGACTTATCTTTGATTCATGCTAGAATCAAATTCTTTTCAGTAACTCCTTTAGGATTCGAACGACAAACACCTCAGTTGGTTAGAATCTCATGCTGATAACGTGTTGTGAATAAAATAACAAAGAATAAAAGAACAAAGAGATGAGAGAAAGAGAGAGATTTGTATTATTCTAAATATAGACTTGTGTACGATGCTTTCATCAAATCATTTATTTATAGGCATAAGAAGTACATAATACATTAAACTCTAATTAATGAAGACAATAATCCCAATGATAAAGTAAATCAAATATCCTTGATAAAGTTCTTATCATGATAGACATCCATATAAATAAATATTCATAACAAAATTTAATTAGTTAGATTTTTAATTATTAATTGAACTATTTTTTTTCAAAATTTATTAATTGTATCAAATTAAATTCGGTTGGTTTTTCTAATTAACCAAAAAAAATATTTTTAATTCAAAATATCAATTCAAGTAACATTAAATTAAAAATAAGTTTATTTATTAGATATTTTTATTTTTAGTCTTTCTTCCTATTAAGTTAAATTTAATATTGAGATTAAAATATAAATATTGTAATTTAAATATTATTAGTCATTGATGAGATTTGAACTTAAAATTAAAATTATATTAGTTATATATTAAAATTTTGTTAATAAATCAATCTTGAATTAAATTAACCAATAATTGATCTTTAAAAAAAATAATCGTTTATTGACCGAAGACTTAAATAATCGATCAATTAATCGAATTAAATTTCGAGTTAATCAGTTATTTTAATTTAACAGAACAATAAACATCATTAATTTGCTACGCTACAACAACCCGAAAGCGCCCAGTAACCCTCCCAACACCTCCCGCATTCAATATCCTTTTTTAGGAGCAGATTCCCCAAAAACAACGAGAAACCTACCTAGCCAACAGCTCAACAACCTTATCAAACATTTGGTTCCAAAGTGAAACATCATTAACGTGTTGTTTTTGCCAGATAAATTTTTGCTCAAAAGCTCTCTTACTTTCCTCACGTGGGTTTGCTTGGTAGCTTGTTCAGAATCGTCTTATACATTTTGAGATCAGGAGCGAAAATTCAAAAATGAGTCCATATAGAATGAATATATGTTTTATTATTTTAAACAATTAATTTAATATTTCATTAATAAACTATACAAACATAATTAAAATGTATCATAGATGTTATTTTTACTGTTTTGTTAAGAAAAAACCTAAATACAAATTGAATAATAAAAAAACTATTAACTTACTAAATTGTCATTTGAAAATTTTATAAAATTATAAAGGTAGAAAGTGAAGGCCTTGGGCGGTCGTTTTCACCGCTCTCCTTACTAATTCATTCAAAACCTCTATTTCATAATACGGCATTGCAGTCAAATTAACATACATTCCCATTTTCCCGACCATTCCTTACATATTTTTTTTTACTAAAAATCCCAATTCTCTAACATCAATAACCCCATTCATGATATCTCCAAAAACATGCTCAAACCTTGCAAAGCTAGTTCATTACATTTTTTTCTCTAGTCTTCAGACGACATCAGCAACCCTATTGAGCAAAGAAGGCAGTTTTCATCGACTAAATTTACCTTGGGAATTGGATTTTAAGATGTCAGGTTCAGACAAGGATTTGTGGAAGTGAATGGTTTGGGACATGACATTGGCAAATTCAAAAGACAAGAATCCAACTGTTTCGTGTGTTTTTGGATGTTGGGTTACTTTGAAGAAAGGTCGAGAACAAATACATGTTTAAGATTGCAACTTTTTTGGTTTCCCATTTTAAGTATCCAACTTTCTGTTACCACTGTTGAAGTTTGTCTTGATCAGGAACCACAGTGATTATGATATAATTATAAATGTAGAATTTTAAATTTATTAAATGGCTTAAGGTTACTTGAAGCCTTTAAACTTTTGAAAAAATTAATTAATTTCCAATTTTTTTGTGCACCCTATTAAGCCCCGAACTATTAAGTTAAATCAATTAAATCTTTTGACCGTTATAGATTTTTAGAAAATCATTTTTTTATATTTTTTATAAGTTTTTTAAATTTTTTAGAACTTTTAAAGAATATTTTAAATAAAATAAAACAATTCTGGAAAAGTCAAGTGATAACATTATAACACGACACATTGCACCAATTGATCTAAAAAAATCTTATATTTAATAGTCAACGTTGTCCAAAGGGTGAATTGATGAAATTTTGGAGTATAAAAGCTTAATTTTGTGTAAAAAAATTCAGAAACTTAATTGATTTTTTTTTTCAAAAGTTTAAGGGTTTATGATACCCTTAAGTTTTATTAAATTAATTAGAATTAAAATCAAATTAAACAAATATATAAGTATTAAAGACTAAATATGTTATTAAATTAATTTAGAAAGGTCTTAATCTCTTATGTTAGCATTTAGGAAAGGGTGACCAAAACAAAACTGAAAAAATGTTAGTGGCTAAGCTAAAAGTTTTTATAATGTTGTGACCAAAATGAAAATGCTATTTTAGTTTTGTAACTAATGATATAATTTGCCCTTTGTTATATTTAAAAGGAAAAACCATAGAGGATATAATTTGGAATGATATTTGCGTGAAGTAATATCAAAATCGAAGGGCGAAGGAGGCGGCGGCTTGAGTCGGAGTTGCTTACTGGTACGGGACCTGAGTCTGTCGACGCTCACAATCGCCATGGATTTGCTCTCACTCTCATCTGCTCTAAACCCTCCTTCCTCCTCTCTTCAATTCAAACATAAACATAAGCCTTCCCTTACTTTCCCGAACCAAAACCCTTCCTTTTTGAGTCTCCAAACCACACCCGTTTATTCATCTCTCAAGCTGAATGCCACCTCTAACAGCGTCAAATTCTCAGGCCCGCAGACCCCCGCCACCGCCATGCGAGGGTCTGAGACCGACGCTATGGGGTTGCTGCTGAGGGAGCGAATTGTTTTCCTCGGTAACACCATTGATGATTTTGTGGCCGATGCTATTATAAGTCAGTTGCTGCTTTTGGACGCTCAGGACCCTACTAAAGATATCAGGCTCTTCATTAATTCCCCAGGTGGTTCTTTGAGGTATGCCCTTTTTCACGCCTTTTGTATATATTGTTCTTCTGCCCTGTAAACCTAGGCCTAGATCCGATTATTCAGTTTTTCAATTGTTCTCCTTTGAGATGATGAGAAGAACGCATTGTTGCTACAATTTCCGCCCTATTCCTTTTTCTGACTGGGAAAGAAAGTGCATTTAAATGGATATCTGGGAAATACATATCAGATGATTTTGTCAATTGGGTATTTTCATTAATAAGGGGGGTGGGGGAGTTCACAAATGGAACTTATTCTTCTTTGAATGCCGTGGTCTTGTTCAATGTTATATTCTTGAGCTGACAATTCTTGACTTTAATATGCCCCATTAAACTGAGTAATCACCTTCTTATTTGTTTCAACTAGTATCACATCATTGGATATGGATTGTCAATTTTTTTCTGATATTTCTTATTGAAGGAGCCTGATAGCAATGATTTGAAGATTTATCTTGTTTGTTAACCCCGTTTAATAGAGTAGCATCCATACAGTACTGATAGACCGCTTCCTTACCTTAGTACTTGGTAAGCTGGTAAGTCTAATCACTGAAAATATCTTAAGTAGCTTAAAATGGATATCAAATCGCGGCTGAGCCTGTGTTATAAAAGTTCGGCAAGCCAAATTAGAACTCTCGGTTTGTAGCATCAACTTTTGGATGGAAATTGTATTGCTTCATCCAAGCATAAGAGTCCTGCTTCATCATTAAATTAGCATGTGTGATAGTTCATAATCTTATTGTTCATTTGGGTTTGTATTTATTCTTTGTTTCTTTTTATGACCAAGCTCAAGTTTCTTAGTACCCTTTATTTCTCCAATTCTTTAGAAAAGGGCAAATTATACTCCACTAGATGCTTTCTAAGGAGACAGCTGAACCATTTCCTCATCTTCTTCTAACCTGCCCTTTTCCTTGGGAAGACAACCCTAGTCCTAGGTGAAGAAAAACAGAAAACTTGAAGAGGGACAAAAAACTTTCTGTTCTGTATTTCGAATGAATAATATTTTACAAGGGTTACAACCCTTTTATAGGCTTGAGTAGGAATTAGAATACAATTAGGAGTCCTACCTACTTAAGACTTTTAATCCTACTTACATTAGACTACTCCTACTTACATTATGATTACAACACGTTTAGGTAGTAGACTTTAACTAAAACTACTACTAACAATTAAATACTAAGTAAATAATCGTATTTACACCAGACTAACTTACACTCCCCCTCAAGTTGGAGAATATACATTGTATAATCACAGCTTAAATTTGAATTTCTCGAAAAAGGCTTTTGGCAAAGCTTTTGTTAGCATGTCTGCTACTTGTTCTTCAGTAGGGACACAGTTCAAAACTGCCACTTCACTTGTAAGTTTCTCTACGATGAAGTGTCTGTCAATTTCAACAAGCTTTGTTCTGTCATGTTGAATAGGGTTCTTGGCAATCTGGATTGTAGACTGATTGTCACAGAACACTTCAAACTTTTCTTTTTCACTCACTCCCAGCTCTTTTTGCAGTTTTACCAACCATATTCCTTCACACATTCCAAGAGCTAATGCTCTATATTCTTGCCTCTGCACTGCTCCTTGAAACAATTGTTTGTTTCTTGCTTTCCAAGTGACCAAGTTTCCCCAAACAAAAGAACAATATCCACTGGTTGACCTTCTATCTGTCAACTCACTTGCCCAGCTAGAGTCTGTAAAGATCTTCACTGTCTTGTCCCCTGCTTTCTTTAACATCAAACCATGGCCTGGTGTCCCTTTGAGATACCTTAGAATCCACTTTACAGCTTCCACATGTTCTTCAGTAAGATTAGTCATATGCTGGCTAACAATGTTAACTGGAAAAGCTATGTCAGGTCTGGTCAAAGATTATTAAATTAACTTTCTAACTAACCTTTGATACAACCCCTTGTCTGTTTTAGGACTTGAATCGCCTTGGCTGAATTTCAAGCCTGCATCCATAGGTGTTTCAACTGGTTTGCAGCCTAGAATTCTGATTTCAGTTAGTAAATCTAGAACATACTTCCTCTGGTTGATGACCAATCCTTTACTTGATGTGGATACCTCCATGCCTAGGAATATCTAAGTTTTCCTAGGTCTTTCATCTCAAATTCCTTGCTCAACAAATTTTTCAGATGGTTTATTTCTTCCTCATCATCTCCTGTTAAAATTATATCATCCACATACAATATTAAGGTAACTATTTTGTTATTAGAAGTTACCTTAGAGAACAATGTATGGTCTGCCAGGGACTGCTGATAGCCACTCTCAAGAACAACCTTTGTGAATCTGTCAAACTATGCTCTAGGAGATTGCTTCAATCCATAGAGTGATTTTTCTAGTCGACAAGCCTTCCTCCCACAATCTGCAAACTCTAAGCCTGGTGGAATTTTCATGTACACCTCCTCTTCAAACTTTTCATTAAGGAAAGGATTCTTAATATCTAGTTGGTGTAGTTTCCAGTCACTGTTCACAGCCAGACTCATTAACACTCTGACAGTGTTTAATTTGGCTACTGGAGCAAAGGTTTCCTTGTAGTCAATCCCATAAGTTTGCGTGAAGCCTTTGGCCACCAACCTAGCTTTGTACCTGTGCACACTCCCATCAGCATTGTATTTAATGGCAAAGACCCACTTGCAACCCACTGGTTTCTTTCCTTGTGGAAGATCAACAACAGTCCATGTTCCATTCTTTTCCAGTGCTTCAACCTCCTCTTCAACAGCCTTCTTCCACTTAGGATTCTGTAATGCTTCCTCAATAGTGGTAGGTATTTGTTCTTCATCTAAACAAGCTGTAAAAGCCTTAAAAGATGGCATTAAATTATTATAACCAGCATATTTTTGAATAGGGTGTTTCGTACACTCTTTAACCCCTTTTCTTTTAGCAATAGGCAAATACTCAAACTCAAGCAAGTGGGAAGAAATTTAAGTTACCTCATTACCTCTTGTTTGGCAAGTGTCAGATTGCAAGATGGTCTCTGGATCAACTTTTTCCTTTTGGTATAAACCTATAGTTCTTTAAGAGGATTAAGTGTAGGATTAGATGAGGTGTGAGGAGTTGTAGGAGTAATCTGTGGCGATGGAACTGTTTCTATGATGATGGGTGAAGGAGCAGGGGATTTGAAAGGATTTTGAGGTTTCAAAGAATTAGTATTATCAGAAAATAAAGGTACTGAAGAAACTAAAGGATAAACTTGGTTTGGTTGAGGCTGGAACACATCCCAACTCTCCCCCTGAGTTGCAGCCTTCGAAAAATAGGGTATCTGCTAAAAAAATGTAACATCCACAGAAGTAAAAAATTTTCGAGGAGGGTGAAAACATTTCTAGCCCTTCTTAAGTTAAGAATAACCAACTAAGACACATTTTAAGGATCTAGGGTCTATGTTTTGAACAAAGACTGTACAACCAAAGACTCTCAAAGGAAGGACAGAAGACATAAGTTTAAAGTGAGGAAAACTTTCCAAGAAAACATCCTTAGGTGTCCGAAATTTGAGAACTTTACTGGGCATCCTATTAATTAAATAGGCGGCAGTTAATAAGGCTTCACCCCACAAGTATTTAGGAACTGTTAGTTAGTATGCATAACCGTGTGTTGTAGGAGTTTTAGATAGAGTAGGAGTTGTATGTTATCTGTGTTTTATCTTAACTAGTAGTTTGAATTTAAATTTGATCTTTGTAAAGGATAAGAATCTTATCCTATAGGTTAACTACTTGGTGTTAAACACCTCTGTAAAAGTCTATATAATAGACTCCTCTTTCACTAATGAATAATAACAAATAGAGTACAGTAGAACTCTGTCTCACATGGTATCAGTTTAGGAGCCGATCCTATCTCTCTCGGTTTCTCCTTTGCTTAATTTCCATGGCTTTTTTCGAAACCACCACATCTGAAATTAATTTCCAAAATAACCCTCGTGCATCTGAATTTCAGATCTCAGATGCCTCTCTTTCTCCAATCACATCCTATAAACTAAATGGGAACAATTACCTTCAACAGTTTTTTGGCCATCTCACCTCCAAATCTTTCACAACTGCCTTATCAGCTAGTGAAGGTAGAATTTCCTGTTTGGCCACTTCTAATCCTCTATCCTGGATTATAGATTCTGGTGCCTCTGACCATATGACACGCAACCTTCAGCTATTTCGTACCTTTAACCATTGCAACTCTAAAACCTCCATCAAGGTTGCAGATGGGTCTATGTCCCAAGTAAAAGGAAGTGGCACTATTCAAGTGGGTGATAAACTGGTTTTGCCTAATGTGCTATATGTGCCTAATCTTGCATGCAACTTGTTATCAGTTAGTAAGTTAGTTCAAGATACTAAATGTGATGCTCACTTTGGAATTAATGGGTGTGTATTTCAGGAACAGGGCTCGAAGAAGGTGATTGGCAGTGCTAGGCTATCCAATGGTCTCTATATCCTTGATGAATTACCACCTCTGATTTCTTCAGTTTCACGTTGTTTTAAGACTTCATCTTCTTCTTTAAGTAACCCTGATGATATTATGTTGTGGCATCTTAGGCTAGGACATCCAAATTTTGTGTATCATTCAAAATTGTTTCCCAAGTTATTTAGCAATAAAAAGCCTCTTTCTTTTAATTGTGAAGTATGTCAAATTGCTAAACATACCAGTCAAACATATGCTCATTCCTCATTTACACCCACATCTCCTTTTTCTATAATCCATAGTGATATTTGGGGTCCGTCTAAGGTCAGAAGCTTATCTGGGTCTAGGTGGTTTATTACCTTTAGTGATGACTATTCTAGGACTACTTGGACTTTTTTAATGAGGGAAAAGCGAAAGTTGCGTCAATTTTCAAAACTTTCTATCAAATGATTGAAAATCAGTTTGACAAATGTATTAAGGTTGTAAGGAGTGATAATGAGAGTGAATACCTTAGTCAATCTCTTGGGTGTTATTTTCGGGAAAAGGCATTTTTCATCTTACTTCCTGTGTCAACACTCCACAACAAAATGGAATTGCCGAAAGAAAAAACAGACATCTACTAGAGGTTACGAGGTTTCTTTTTTCAGCCAAAGCACCTAAATATCTTTGGGGGAAGCCTTACTTACTGCCACCTACCTTATCAACAGAATGCCCAACAAAACCTTGGGTTTTGCAGTACCAACAAAAGTCTTATTCAAACATTTTCCTCACTTTAAACCACCGTCATCTGTTCTTCCTCTTAGGGTATTTGGCTTCACACCTTTTGTTCATGTGCATGATAAAAATAGAAGTAAGTTGGACCCTAAATCAATCAGGTGTGTGTTTATAGGATATTCCTCTAGTTTAAAGGGTTACAAATGCTATTCTCCTATTTCTAAAAAGACCTGTCTCTTTTGATGTCACTTTCTTTGAGGATAAACCATATTTTGCAGGGACTGAACTTCAGGGGGAAAAAAATGAGGAGTTTCAGCCCTTTGTTCCTCCACCTTCCATCATTTCTCCTCTACCAGACATTCCTCTCATACCCTATCCTGAAACCACCAGAACAGAAAACACTATGCCGACAGAAATGCACTCTCCTCATACCAACAAATCACCAAGTCCTTGTACAACACCTCTTCCAAAGACCTAGGGTCAGAGCACAAATTTCCCTACTACATTGCATTCACAAATGCGTGACAATCAATTTAAGGTGTATACCGGAGAAGAAGAGCCCCTAATGAAGTAAATAACCAGCCTAGACTTGTCAAGAACCGGACTCAAGTCCTGTTCTTTCTTGAACCGGGCTTAAATCCTGCTCATCGCCGAGATTGAAGGTTACATTGCTCCTCAAGATTCTAGTGACCTTGGTGACTTTCCTATTGCTATTAGAAAGGAGTAAGAAAATGTACTATGCACCCAATTAATAAATTTGTTGCCTATGGTAAACTTCAACCCACTTTTAAGGCCTTTACAAACAACCTAAACAATTAAGCGATTCCTAAAACAAAGGAGGAGGCCTTGAACAATCCCAAATGGAAGAAAGTCATCGAGGAAGAAGTAAGGGCACTTGAGAAAAATGAGACATGGTGTTTGGACAGATCTACTAGAGGGAAAGAGGGTCATTGGATGCAAGTGAGTTTTCACTATCAAGTACAACTCGGATGGGAGCATTGAGAGGTATAAGGCAAGGCTGGTGGCTAAAGGTTTTACACAATCCTATGGGGTGGATTATCAAGAAACCTTTGCACCAGTGGCTAAATTGAATACTATTAGAATCTTACTGTCCATAGTTGTAATCAAGGACTGGAAATTACACCAATTAGACATCAAAAATGCCTTTCTCAATGGGAGGCTCGAGGAGGAAGTATATATGCAAATACCACCTGGTCTAGAAGGTAAAACAACTAGAAATACAAAGCAAAGTCAACAAATCACCAGATGGACTTAATTAATCTCCAAGGGCCTGGTTTGAGAGGTTTGCAAAGGCTATGGTAAAGAATGGATTCAAACAAAGTCAGGCTGATCACACCCTATTCAGAAAGGTTGCAACAACTGGTAAAATAACCTTATTAATTGTGTATGTTGATGACATAATTATTACAGGGGATGATAGTAGAGAAATTGAGAATTTGAAGGTTGTTCTTGCCCGAGAATTTGAAACAAAGGTCTTGGGAGTCTAAGGTATTTTCTGGTATGGAAGTAGGAAGGTCAAGAGAAGGTTTAGTCATCAATCAAAGGAAGTACATCCTAGATCTTCTTACGTAAACCGGGATGCTTGAATGCAAGCCACCGAGACACCCATGGACCCGTGGTTGAAGTTCAACAAAGAAGCCGGGTAATCCAATTGACAAAGAACCCTATTAAAGGTTAGTTGGAAAACGATTTATCTTTCTCTAACAAGGCCGACATTGCATACTCAAAGTGAGTGTTATAAGCCAACACATGAGTGATCCTCGAGAAGAACATTTGGAGGCAAAGCAATGTAATCGAGTTACCTAAAATTCACACTGTGTCTTTGGGCTAATTTTCAAGAAAAATTCAGACAGAACAATGAAGGTATACACGGATTCAAGTCAAGGGAGAGCTCACCGATAGAAGGTCAGTTAGTGGATATTGTGCTTATGTTTGGGGCAACTTGGTTACTTGGAGAAGCAAAAAGTAGGTCAGTGGTGTCAAGGAGTAGTCTTTGAGGCGGAATTTAGAGCATTAGCTCTTGGAATATATGAAGGAATGTGGATAAAGAGGCTTCTCAAAGAGCTGGAGTTGGATGAAAAGACTGAGTTCGAGATCTATAGTGACAGCTAGTCAGCAATGAGTATTGCTAAGAATCTAGTGCAACATGACAGAACCAAACACATTGAAATAAATAGGCACTTTATCTATGAGAAAGTGAATGGTGGTATTGCACAACTAAACTATATTCCTACGAAAGCGGATAGTGACATCTTTACTAAGGCACTTCCAAGAGTTATTTTTGATGAGTTCACATCCAAACTGGGTATATAAACATATACACAGTTTGAGGGGGAGTGTTAGTTAGTATGCATAACCGTGTGTTGTAGGAGTTTTAGATAGAGTATGAGTTGTATGTTATCTTTACTTTATCTTAACTAGTAGTTTGAATTTAAATTTGATCTTTGTAAAGGATAAGAGTCTTATCCTATAGGTTAACTACTTGGTGTTAAACACCTCTGTAAAAGTCTATATAATAGACTCCTCTTTCACTAATGAATAATAACAAATAGAGTACAGTAAAACTTTGTTTCTCACAGGAACATTATTTGTAAACATGAGGGCCCTAGTAACTTCTAACAAATGTCTGTTTTTTCTCTCTACAACCTCATTTTGCTGTGGTGTATCTACACAAGGTGTAATATGGACGATTCCATGTTTAGCAAGAAAAAAAACACCTAGGGACTTGGAAAAATACCCCCCCCATTGTCAGACTTTAGAATATGAATTTTTGTACCAAATTGACAATGGTGTAAAATCTTTCAAATATGGATGCAACCTCAGATTTGTCTTTGAGCAAGTAAGTCTAAGTGGTCCTGCTGTGATTATCTATGAAAGTAACAAACCACCTACCACCTGTCACATTCTTCACTTTAGAAGGATCCCAAACATCATTGTGGATCAAAGAAAAAAGGTTGTGAGGATTTATAAAGAGATGGTAAATAAGATCTTGTTTGTTTAGTATATGTCATTTGAATGAACTTGGACTTTTATTAATAAATAAATCAGGAAGCAATTTTGCAAGGTAATAAAAACTAGGATGGCCTAACCTAAAATGCCATAACATTGCATCATCTGTTTGTCCTAAAGAAGTAAAACAAGAAAGTTGTTTAGAAAAGAAAGGTTTGGGATTGCTTTGAAGGACCAATCTTCTTCCTTGAGTCCAATGCCTGCAAAAAACAAGTAGAATCATTAAAACTCAAGAAGCACTTTAAATCTTTGGAAAGCTTGCTAACAGAAAGCAAGTTGCATGCAAGGTTAGGCACAAATAATACTCCCTCAAGTACCAAGCCTTCATTAACAGCAATAGAACCACTCCCTTTAATAGGTGATAGAGAGCCATCAGCTGTCTTAATTGATTTGTCAGAAATGATAGGTTTAAAACTGAAAAATAATTCCCTATTAACAGTCATGTGATCTAAGGCTCCAGAGTCGATTATCCAGGGTGAGACAGCCTTGGTGGAGAGAAGGGCAGTAGATAAAGAGTTGTTGGAGTTACCTGCTTCTTCTACTATGGCTAGATTCCCATCTCTAGTCCTGGCAAACCTGCCAAACATTCTTTGAAGCTCCTCCATTTGTTGCTTAGAACCACCACTTGTTGCGGCATTAGAAACTTCTGAAAAAACTTCCAGTCCAGCAGAATTTTTTACTGTAGATTGTTGCTCAACTGAAGTGGAAGAATTTTCTGCCATGATGAATTTTGCTAAATAGGATCGATTAGACTGATACCATAAAGAAAAACAGAAAACTTGAAGAGGGACAGAAAACTTTCTGTTCTGTATTTCGAATGAATAATATTTTACAAGGGTTATAGCCTTTTTGTAGGCTTAGAGTAGGAATTAGAATACAATTAGGAGTCCTACCTACTTAAGACTTTTAATCCTACTTACATTAGACTACTCCTACTTACGTTGTGATTACAAGTTACAAACACGTTTAGGTAGTAGACTTTAACTAAAACTACTACTAACAATTAAATACTAAGTAAATAATCCTATTTACACCGGACTAACTTACACTAGGTTTATGCAATCTTCAGGTATTCTTAGGTTGTTGCAGGGTCAGTTGAAAGTGTGCAAATTCTTGAAACTTTAGGAGTATAGAGCAGTTGCAAATTCTTACTTATTATATTTCCATTGAGCCTATTCAAAAAAAAATATTTCCATTGAGGCTTGAGGCGAAGGGTACCCTCTTTTGTATGAGAAACATTTTACTTGATGGGTAAGAAATTTGAAGATTTTCATGGGGAACCGTTCCTCATAATTTTTTAATGTACTTACACAATCACTTTGCAAAATATATGCAGACTATAATTTGCTAGCGAACTTGATAATTTCCATTTCCTTCCCTTTCCACTCAACTAAATAAAACTACTTGCACAACCTTTCTTTGATTTTATCTTTGTGCAATCCAAGTAGGGGTAATTTTACTCTCTTCTTTCCCTTTATATTTTTTTGAACTTTTTATCTTTCTGTTGGTGGCCTACCGAATATTGGAAACTTTCTTGCTATGTTTCCATTTTAACATTTTGTCCTATTTGATTCTGATTGTTTCACCCTCATCTATCCTTTTGCTGATTGTCTGTTTTTTCTATTTGTATCAGTGCTACAATGGCCATATATGATGTAGTGCAGCTTGTCCGGGCTGACGTTTCCACAGTTGCAATTGGCATTGCAGCATCAACAGCTTCTATTATCCTTGGTGGTGGCACCAAAGGCAAGCGCCTTGCAATGCCAAACACACGAATAATGATTCATCAACCTCTAGGAGGTGCTAGTGGACAAGCTATAGACGTAGAAATCCAAGCACGGGAAATCATGCATAACAAGAACAATGTGACGAGAATTATTTCCAGTTTTACTGGACGTTCGTTTGAACAAGTACTGAAGGATATTGACAGGGATCGGTACATGTCTCCAATGGAAGCAGTTGAATATGGAATAATCGATGGAGTCATTGATAGAGATAGCATAATTCCATTGGAACCAGTGCCGGAAAGAGTGAAGCCACGATTAAACTATGAGGAAATTAGCAAAGATCCAAGGAAATTTTTGACCCCCGACATTCCAGATGATGAAATATACTAGGTTGGCTTGGCTTTTAGCATGCGATGCAAGAGGCATAATGTTATAATGGGGATTGCTTTTCCCTTATTTTTCAATTTGTTTTCAATAACAAGAACTTTGTATTGAATTGCAAAAATTATTAATGCCTTTTATAAACGATTTGAATATCTTGAAAGCAGGGAATGAAATGGAGACAGAGATATTAAAGCTAATTTCTTTACATGTATCTTTTTTTTAAAAATTAAACCAATGGTAAACTACACGAATTGTCATTGAACTTTAATTTTTTTTATCGAAAGTACTATTAAATTATAAATGATAGAATTATATCACTAAATTTTATTTTGGCTTCAATTCAAGCACTCTGCTGTTAAACTGTAACAGCCAGTTAAATGTAAAACGAGTATAGTTGCTTTGATCCTTAAGCCAAAATGATGTATTTTTGTTAGAAAAAAATTAAGAAAACATCACATTTGAGGAGGCTTGAACCAAAAACCTTTCATTGAAAGGTTTATACCAAACAACCAAGCCAACTTAAAGGTTGAATATAATCTTAATGCAAATTGTATATAAATAAAATTGCAGTTGAACTTAATTTCATTAATCTCATGATATAATTTTATAATATTTATAATATAATTATATATATATTAACTTTAAAATAAATCATTACTTATAATTTATATTACAAAACTAAAAGATTATTTATAATATATATAATCAAACTCCAAACCTTAAACTATATATATAACTAAACCCCAAACCCTAAATCTTATATGTAACTAAATCTTAAACCCTAAATCATATATGTAACTAGATTATAAACCTAAACTCTAAATATATAGATAACTAAATCCTAAACCCTAAACCTTAAACCTCAAACACTAAACTAAAATATTTTTTATAATTTATATTACAAATCCTAATATATGTTATAAATAATATTTTAATTTTAGGGTTCAGGGTTTATAATTTAGGATTTAGTTATATATATTATAAATAATATTTTAGTTTTGCAATATAAATTATAAGTAATATTTATATATAAAGTTAATATATTTATAAAATTATATTTAAATATTGAGAAAAACTTCAATAAACAGGCTGTGTAAACTTTAGTTTACACAAGCCTTTTAGGTTTAGGGGTTAGAGGTTTAGTTTAGAGTTTAGGGGTTTGGGTTATAGGATATAGAATTTAAGGTTAGTTTTTAGAATTTAGGGTTTAAGGTTTAGAGTTTGGAGTCTAATTTTTAGGGTTTAGGTTTAATTTTGATTTATAGTATAAATAAGCATGCTTGCGTAAAATTTATTTTACATAGCCTGTGTATCAAATTTAAACCCTTAAATATTATAAAATTATATCATGAGATAAATGAAATTAAGTTCAACTGCACTTTATTCATATACTACTTGAGTTAGAATTTTAATAAGTCTCCAAGTTTGCTTGGTGGTTTGGTAGAAAATTTTCATCTTAGATTTTTGATTCGAGCCTCCTCAAATACAATTTTTTTTAATTTAAACAAAATTTAATAGTATAATAGTATTGTTTTATAATTTAATGGTATTTTCTATAGAAAAATTAAATTTATGTTACATTTCGTTAGTTTACCCTTAAACCAAAAACAATTCTCTCAGTCAGTCTGGACAATTTACGTGTAGGCCATGGTGCATGCATCACGGGACTTTCATGAAAACTATAGTTTACACGGTATATGTATATTTTGGTAACTGGTATTTACTATGAATTAGTTTTTCCAGTTACACAAATTAGTGTATCCTGGCAGAAATATTTAGGGGAAGGTCTGTTGTGCGACAGCTTAAAATGCGGCTACTATACGGCGACACTTATTTTCCTAATTACAGGTTACCAACCAATTCAAACAGGTTTGTGTTTACATTTTCAATTGGCTAATGAAATGTTTTACCCCTAAACTGTTTTTCCTAACATTTTAGGTGCCGAGCTAAATGTTTCTCTTTGAACTTGGAAAGTGAAATATATTTGTAATATTTTAGGTTCCCTAACCACTAAAACTGGTTTTTGGTAACATTTTAGGTGGCGAATGAAATGTTTCACTCAACTTAAAAAGATCAATATCTCGGTAATAATTTAGGTTCCCTAACGCCAAACTGAATGTAATAACATTTTAGGTCCTGATCCCGAAACTGAATTTCATTAACATTTTAGAGTCAAACTGAATGTAGGTAACATTTTAGGTGCCGACCCCGAAACTAAAAGTAACACCCTAAAAACCGATCTAGTCATAATTGGATTTCGGCGATCGGAAGCCCTACACTAAAAAAGGTCCAAACATTACATTGATTTTGACCGTGTGGTCAATTACATTGATATTAGACTCTAATGGAGTCAATTTATTAATTAAGGACCTTATTGAATTTATCAAAAACTATTTAGTGACTATATAGTAAAAATTGAAAGTTTGGGGGTAAAAGTATAATGTTTGAAAAGTTGAGGGACTACCCTTACAATATCCCCATTTTTAAGATGAATCACCTTCTTGCTTTTGGTGGCTTCATGTGGAATGGATAGCAAAGATGATAAAATTGATGAGGTGGGTGGCAATCAAAGTTTTGGGAAAGTGTTAAATAATAATAAAATATGTAGATTTCCCTCATAGTAAGGAAATCTATCGAGTGTATAATTGAAAAGGGGAGAGCGTATAAAACATTACTTAAAGCCTTTCCTAAGTTTTCTTATTCCACCGAGCTTATCTTTTACTTCCATTTCCATCTTTTTATGTTAAGCAAGCACCACCATTGTCATCTCCCCCAACCTTTAAGCTAGCGCCTTCATTGTTGGTCATCCTAAAGCTCAAGTTTTCTTCTATTTCTTGATTCAATCGTGTAGCCATTGATTTGGTAAGTTAAGCCCCCAAACGGTTGCTCGATTCCGTGGATAATTTATGCTTAATTACAAGTTGAAGCTATCGAATATAATAGCTAGGTCCATGTCTCCTAAGCTCAAACCCATGGAAGATTTAATAGCAAAATAGCTATTTTAAGTCTTAATATTGATATCAATATTGTTGTGTTGATTTTAGCACTTCCTCTTGTTTTTACTTAGCTCAATAGTTGGAGAAGAAAGGGCCAACATCTCCATCTAAAGCTAGGAACAAAGGAATGGCAATCCGAGAGCCGTAGAAGCCTCGGAAGGCAAGGTGAGTGTAGTCGGAGTCTCAGGATTAGGCTATGTGCCTTTCCCAATTTTATTGACATTGAATATTGCATAGCTAACATTGTGTCTAAGGATATTGCATCGAACCTCTTTAGAAGCAATATTGGTAAGCATTGGCAAGTTTATTGCATTGAGTATTGCCCATTGAGCCATTGTTATTGCCATTGATGTTATCGAAATGCTAATACATAGATATATTGCTTATCAGACATTGATATTGAATCATCGACATCGATATTATCATTGACATAGTCATTGAACATTGGTATTGTCATTGTTATAGACATCAGTCATTGATATTGTCATTATCATCGAAACATTGCTATAGACTTTGCCATTGTCATCGAACATCAACATTGATTTTGTTATTTCCATTCAAGTATTGATACCAATATTGATATTTCTATTGCTATTGACATTGATATTGACACCGTTATTGCCATTGATATGGCTATTGTCATTGTTATTGCCATCGACATTGTTATTGCTATTGAACCTTGGATTTGAAAGGACTTTGGATAAAATTGGCATGCCATAGAATTCACGAGCTCATTGGTATGGGTGGACTACGTTCTTTGGGCTACTGCCTTTATTGTAGAGAGGCGGAGGGATGATTGTGTTATTGATCAATTGGTGAGGCGGATGGACTAGACCATTCATTGATTTGGCGAGGAGTAGGAATTCACGTATCCACTATCTTGTTTTGATCCAAGAGAATACAATTGATATACGTCAAATGTGTTATTGAATATTGCCATAGCATTGTTATTGCCATAGCATTGACATTGTCATAGCATGATTTGTTATGCATTTCATTGATATTGCCATCGTTTATGACTACCTCACTAGGCAAATATGCCTAATGCATTTCATCTCATGAATTTCAGGTTAAAGAAGTCACCGTTACAAGATTGGGAAGGTTGAAGGTTTTTGGCAAGTCTCAACAACCATAGAGTAATGTTTATCGACTCTATAAACTTCTAGTATGGTGGCAAAATAGATAAACTAGTCACTTTTTTTCCATTTGGTTGTGTATATGTTGCATATGGCATGTATAAGCTTAAAGAGGCTAAAATGATGTTTTGAAATTGGTTAAAAGTGACAAAATATGCATAATTGGCCTAAAATGGTAAAAACCTACTAAATGGATTCGTATGGCTATGAAATTTGGCATAATAGTAGATTATGACTAAATAAACATGTCAGTAAAATTTCACAGGATTTAGACATCGTTTGATAGGTCAAAAAGGTTAAAACCCAGACCAAATCTATCATTACAGACCCTGTCGTACCGATACAGGTGATGTCGTATCGATACTAGTATGCATTTTTAGACCATGTCAATGTTGGTCAACAAGGCGTATTGGTACTGCCTTGGGGATAGCGGTACAGATTTTCAACATTGAAAAATTACTGTAGCTGGGTATCGATACGGTCCTGTAGGTGCCGATACCCTATTTAATCCAATTTAGGAATTAGGGCACCCGTACCGGTACTGATATACCCGTACCGATACCAACCTGAGTTCGAATGAAATAATATTGATATTATCAGAAGCGTATCGATGATTATGTAAGAGTATCAATATGCATCTTGGTCACTGGAATCCGATAATATGTGAATTGTGTATGGCGAATCGATACGTCCCCTCGAGTATCGGTACTAATACAAGTAAGTTGGTTAAAACCTGTAAGACAAGTTTTGAAAAATTAGAAAATGGTCATTGTTTATTAAATGGCTTAATTGACTAGGTAAATGACCTCTGATTGGGATGAAAATTAATATGCCCTCTGTTTATAGGTTGAATTTCATATTGGTAAGTTTAATTTCTGGAAAAGACCTCTAAATTACTGAAATTACATATTAGACCTAAAACTTGTAAAGGTTTAAAATTGATCCTAAATTGATAATTATAGCTCCGTGTCGAATCACCGCCCTCACTATACTGTTATAATATCGTAATATGTTATTGATAAATTTCGCATTGCATCTAAATCACTGAGTTGTTGATTATTGATTAAAGATACTCTGACCCAGTTCCCTACCAGGCCGGGAAAGGGTGTTACACTGAATTTCATTAACATTTTAGGGTTTGAACCCCAAACTAATTTCTATTAACATTTTGAATTTAGAACAAAAAAATGATTTTTGGTAACATTATAGGTCATGAACCCCAAACTCTTTGCCTATGACAATATAAGTGTCGACCACGAAACATAATTTCGATAACATTTTAGGTGTCAAACTTGAAACTCATTTTGGGTAACATTTTAGGTGCTGAACCCCAAACTAAATTTCATTAACATTTTAGGTGCCAAACCCCAAACTAAAAATTGGTAACATTTTAGGTGTCAAACCCCAAAGTAAAAATTGGTAACATTTTAGGTGTTGAACCCCAAACTGATTATCGGTAACATTTTAGATGCCAAACCCCAAACTGATTATTGATAACATTTTAGGTGCCAAACCCTAAACTGAATATCAGTAACATTTACCCTTACAAGTCTTCTATAAATACTTCTACACTTACCATATTTTGCAGAAATTCTTATTTAAACCTAAAATTATGGCAAGATTTTCTGCAACTATTTTTTAGGAACATACCTCTCCACTTCATTCAACAGCAACATCAAGAAGGATGATTTATTTGGGTTGATTTCCATGGAGGTTAGAAAAGCATAAAGGAAGAAATTGTCTTCATTGGAAGCCAAAATCCCTATTGATGAGCCCGACCATGAAGCTCATTACATGCTAAAGATATGTAATGCAAACAACCTTCGCAATATGTTTAGGAGATACGACCGTGTAAGGGGTACCAACATTGAGTTGTATATAAATATTGATGAAGGTGTTAGTTCAACAAGAATCCCAGGAAACGAAGACGCTGTTTGTGTAAATAATTCGAAGAGACGACATGAGAAAGAACAAATAATTGAGGAATTGAATGTCACATCTAATATATCTACAAACTATGACAACACGGAAAGAGACTCTTCTTCCATTCATTTTAACTGAACTTGGGATTTAATTTCTCTTTAACCTCTTCATGGAAATCAAACTCCTTTGGGATTTAACTTTGCTCCACGTCATCTTGGGCTTATCTAGTCATCAATTTCGACTACCATATCATCTTATCCCTTATTGAAAATTACCCTGGCAACTAGCTCGACATCTCCTTCATGCATTTCCCTGGCAACTGGTTCCAGCCTTGCTTTGGCAAGTGATTATGCACAAACGCATAAAACACACCAAAGCAGTATCTTTTTCCACAAAATTAAGCAAAATATGAAATCAAGCTTGTCCACCAAGGAAACGATGCAAACATGCATGAATGGCTAATAATGCAACTAATATGAGCCTAAGTGTAGCAATAATATGAATAAAAAGGGTAATAAAAATAGTACTTTTGAACACTTAACACACCCCTAAACTCAAACTATTGCTTGTCCTCAAGCAATGCAAACTAATAATTACCCGCCAAGACTTCAATTTTCACAAACTTAGCTTTGAACTTAATTTAAATTCTCAGAATCGTGGCACAAAGTATGATTGGCTTTTCATTTTTCAGAAAACTTAGGAGTTACTCGGAATCAAACTATAATGCTTGTGAGTGTGTGCGGAGTTGTGTGCAAGTTGATTTTTCAGATTCTATGCAAACAAGAGGTTTTCAAATTACTTTATTGGGTTCTTTTAACATGTTTTAACTAGAGCCGGTTTCGGGCACCTCTAGTGTTTTGTTTTTAGTTTTCTTAAGTTAAATTAATTTATTCGACTAGAGCCAGTTTCAGGCACCTCTAGCTATCAATTTTTAGCACATACTATAGCCAATTTCGGGCACCTCTAGCATTCATCCAATTTTTATTCTAATACCCCAATTTTTTAATTATCAACCTAAGTTCGCTAGAATTCCTTGAATCAATCAAGCCACAACAGTGTTTCATCAAGTTTAGCATCATAGTACGATTCTAAGTGTTTCCATGTTTATCCTAGAATAAAAAGTTCTATCAATTAAGTACATTGGCAAAGTCATCATCGGATATTCATCAAATCTAGGCAATTCTTGTTCCAACTAAAGGCATGGCAAGCAATTTATGTATCCTAAATGCAATACTTAAGATAAATGCAACTAAACATGGTAACTAACTAATAACAATCCCCCCCAAACTCGAGTGAGGCATTGTCCTCAATGCATGTAACAAAGAAAAATTAAATTAAAAAAATCAAAAATAACAATAAAGAAAAAGTAGAATGCAAACGAGGACTTACTTTGAGAGTTCGTCGTCGTGGATGATTAGTTTCCTTTTGGTCGGTGTCTTGATTCTTTTGCTTGAACGCGGTGGTTGCTTCCTTGTTGCCAATGGTGGAATTGATCCTCGTACGGGGTTGTCCTCATCGTCCTCTTCATCAATGTCATTGGCTTTTCGCTTGGGCTTGGAGGATTCGATTGGTTCGGTCTTTGTTGGTGCAATAGAGGACTCGTCCGAATCTGAAAAGGCAGACAATGATTCAGTACAAGTTGATTCGGGCATTGTTGCTTTTACTTTGTCGAGGTCAATCTCGATCCACTTTCGGCTAACCACAAAGCCTAAGAGTTTTCCTGATGTGACTGCAAAGGTATACTTGGATGAGTTGAGCTTTAACTGGTATTTCCTCGGCCTTTGGAACAACATCCTCTAATTCCAATATGTTCTCTTTCGGTTCGGGACTTGGCTATTATTTCTCTCTGATCCAATGGGATGATCTTTCTTCTATCTCAACGGTAGGCCAAAAAATATGCCCCATAAATCTCAAAATTTCATTTCTTCAACCAGATTCAAATCATTGTTCTTCCGAACTAGCCAAGGCATCGTTACAGACACTCATTTTGAGTCTTTGTAACATACGAAGCTTTGCTACTATCTTATTTAGAATCACAGACAGGTTATGTATTAGATCATGTGCATCCTTGACCACGCATTCTAAACTCTATACAACAACATAAAGCGATCCTTGACCACGCATTCTAAACTCTATACAACAACATGTGCATCATTGTGCATCATTGTTCTTCTATCTTTCTCTTTTTTTCTTCTTTTATTTCTTTTTCTTTTCTCTTTCTTTTATCCCATTTCTTCCTTTTTTTCTCATATTTCTTCTCTCTTTCTTTCTATTTACATGTCAGTTTGCTAACTATCATTTCAACAAAGGATGCTTTTTGGACTAATATACAAAATTAAAATCAATGAAAAAAGAATAGAATGTCCCAGACATCAAATGCAATAGTGACTTTGATTTAATCCCCCAGCTCAATAGCTTGCATTTGAATGTTGTGGCGATAATAGTGAAATTCCGGCCAGATTGCTCGGTTCATCCTTATGATTATGGTATTTGCTTGATACGTTCAAAACTACTCTTCTAGTTATCATTGTTTTCTCTAAAATACATTCATTGTTTCTAAATTTACTTTAAATATCAACTTAAATTTAGTACATGCATATACTTTTAATTACAATTAATATCGTGTCAGTGCCTTCAAAAAAAGTCATCTCTAATGCTAGGCTATTGAACATGTGGAACATGGCTCCTTATTAGATTTTTTTCTCTCCCCACAGCTCCATCAAGATGCTCCGAGGCTTACTAGATCGTTCATTCATTTCTTAACTTTAACAATGCCTTTTTTTCTTAGGAATTCATCTCATCACAGTCCTTTGTCTTGAGAATAATGATAGAGCAAACAACAATACCCCGAGTTACTCGACATAGTCACGATTTGAAAATTTACTCATATAGTCAAGGCTTTGGATTTAAGTGGAGCAAAACATCCTTATTTAGCCTTTCCGCTATAGCGGAGTACCCTCTTGAATTAATCTCTTTTAAATAAACATTTTTCCTTTTCTCCTTTTTATATTAGAATTTTCACATTCTAGCGACTTTATTGGTCTTTTTAGGAGATTTTTTTCTATCATTGAACTTCATCGAAGGAGTAGTAATCTTACGTCTCGCGCTTTACCGACCAGAGCGGGCTAAGCAGGAAATCATACTTCATCGTGATCACAACATTCAATTGATCCTTCATTAGAATCAATGTCGCATCATGCACGTGATATCCGAGACTCTACGAGGGTAAGAAAGAATATACATATATTTACTTAAAAAAATGCATCCATTCATTGAAATAAAAAGCAAACAAAACATATGCCCTTACAAAAATATCCTTGCTACCTTCGGGCAAAGAGTGGCAAAGTTGATTTCACACAAAAAGTTCAACAAGAAAAACATGCAAGAAAAAGCGAAAATGTGACACCTAAAAGCATGAATAGGATGCATTAGAAATCCCCGACCATAACAACACTGGTCATTCACCCCGACCCCTCAAGCTTCTCGAATAATTCAATCTCTTTGTTGTTCATCATTCCTTGAACCAACTGCTTAAATTCTGGACAGCGCTGGAATTCATGTCCTTCCTCTTGATGGTATTCACACAACACCCCATGCCTGTTTTGTGTATTCTTCGTACCATGCTTGATCAAACCTGCCATAGAAAGCTATTTGAAAACCCAACTTAAAGGGGACCTAATTTCTGACACATCCGTTGTTACCCTCTTTTTTCCTACCTCTTCGAGAGCATTCACGCCTTGACCTTCATGGCTTGGAAGCAGATTAGTGGTTGTTTTTTACTCACCCAACTGCAATACCCCAGACTTTATCATGTTTTGGACAAATTTCTTGAATGCCTGGCAGCCTTTAATCGAATACCCTGGAATATTGGCACGATACTCGTAATGCGCATTAGCGTCATACCAAGACGGGTAAGGGGTTAAATGGGGTACATGATAGGGCCGGATCAAGTTTTCTTTGTATAATTGTGCATACAACTCCGTGTATAAAATTGGTAGCGGGGTAAATTTCTCATTTTTCTCTTAAGCCCTATTGTTTCTTTCCTATTCGAACTTCGAGCACTTCCGGTCATAGCTCGTGGTTAGGAGGCTGTGAGGCTCTTTGGGGCCTTGTGATCCCTTTTAAGTCACTTACGAGTGAGTTCTCCACCCTTTGGATAAGATAAGGTTTTCAAGTGAGAGTCCCCGATCTTATCTAACACAAACTTGGTAGGACATTCAGAAGCGGTGTAGGCTACCTTGTACTGGTCGATGATGGCTTGATCTTCATCAGATAAAATAAAATCACAATCCCAACTCTCACTTGTTTCTTCGACCTCATTTTGCACTAATGAGTCTTCTACCAAGCTCTTTCCTCTGACCATCACACCCATCAATTCATCGAATTGCCCCCTAGTTTCATCTTGAAGCTTCTTCATATGTGTTATCATCTCTCTTTGATTCCAAACCAGGTGTTCTTGGAGTTGTTCAAGTTTTTCCATCCTGGCTACTAGGTCATTCATACTTTTAGAGTTGTACTGGCTAGCAGTTATTCCTTTATCCTTTATATTCTCTAAAGCAAATGCTTCTCTCCAACTGGCATCCATCATAGCAAAACTTTCTTTCATTTGCTTTCTTTCGATGTCGAATCTTCGACCATTGGAACGGGATCCCCAACAATTAAATTTTATTATTTTGGATTAATGCATCCAATGCAACATAAGTGATTAAGCAAACACTTACAGGTCATGAATGAAATGCAAACACGAAGAACCATAATTCTTTCATAAGAACTCTTACGATTTCATCTTAGCAAACCTTGCAAACAAATGCGACATAATGTAAGTATGGATGAATGCAAAGACACTGATTCTGGAAAATATCATCATTAAATGACTGTTATTGATGGAAACGTTGTTCCATTACATCAATTCAAAGAACCACTACGCATACGGTTCTAGGCTAGCACCTAAGTTAACAATCTCTCTCAAGATCCAAAATATCCCTTCTTTTTTGTCGGATTCGTCATCCACGTATTCTTGGAACTCGGCAGCATCCTCCACTAGAAACTGCACCTTGCGGGTGATTTCTTACATCTGAGGTCATGAAGCGTTCCAAATATTGCTCTTGCCTCCAAATGGTGTAAGCGACAAACTGAAGCTGCTCCCTTGTAGGCATCTGGTTCACTTGAATTACCCCCCTAAAGCTCGCCATTTGGTCCTTAAGTTGTTGGGCCTTGGTCTTTAGATCCTCGATCATCGGTGTCAAACCGATGTTGCCAATTGTAAAGCAACTGTAAATCGGGTTCCAAAATCTCATCAAGGCTTGGAGTAGTGGTTGATCGACTGGACACCTAACAAGTATGCGATGTTGTCGTACTTACTTTTGAAAACGCCTCTAACTTCATAGTCCCAACTGTGCCATACTGATCTCAATCCTGACACATCATAGTATTCGATGCTCATGAAGGTTTCAGCTGACATCACTGATCTATATCCGGTAGAAATACTATCTCCTTCATAAAGCTGCTCGCCTTCGGACCATATTTGTACCTCAGAGTTCTTTTCATTAGTGCTACAAACTAAGTCTCCCATCGATCAAGTCTTTAAGTTCAAACATTTCCGAATCAGTGTTTTCATAATGATATGACAAGAAAATAAAAGGGTAGGTTAGTAAATGACAGAACAAAAAAATCAATCAAGTGAAAAATATAGCAAAGCAAGGTAACCAATGAAGAAATGCGAAAACCTAACCACATGAAGTCTAGCTCACTATGGTTGTCCGCATGGCTCTAATCGGGGTGGGCTTCTTAGATTCTCACGCATGTGGGTTCGGTTCTAAAAAGGGTACTCGAACCTATCTTGCCACCTACTAAGACGACAAGAGCCCAAATTCTGGCCCATTACAGGCTTGCGAATTGGATTCGGCTCAAGGGAATGCACGACCTAGTGACGTGGAGGGTTGCTTACTTGTCAAAAGGCGTGGACTCGGGAAGTGAATTACCAACCTGTGGAGGGCTACTCACTTGGGTATGTGGCGTTTCACTCCCACTCAAGGGACAGAGCTCGGGTATAGAGCTTGATGATCATGATGCAACACATGTCGGTGATTCCTTAGAAATTAAATGAGCAATTAATTCAAAACCATCAATTATCGAAGCCCATACAATTAAAGTTGTATCTTCAAAGATGAACAAACTAATTAATGTCAATTTAAATTTCTAAATTTCCATCATTAAAAGCAACATTGATTTTTTTAATTGGCCTAACTCTCTTTTTGTTTTGAAAAACAAAAATTGTCCCCATCGGAGTCGCCAGCTGTAGCGACCTTTTTTCTGAAATTCAAAAAATTTAAAAGGGTTCGAACGAGATCACTAAAAAGAAGTAATATAGTTTAAATTAATTTAATTAAATTCAAAACCCTAAACTAATCCTAAAGTGCCTTAACTAATCTAAACTAAAACTAATCCTAAACTAACGATTCAAAATAAAAGCTAATCTAAACTAATCTAAGAAGGAAGAAACAGAGGCCATAAAATACATTTTT
This sequence comes from Hibiscus mutabilis, assembly GCA_019671005.1. Classification (NCBI taxonomy): domain Eukaryota; kingdom Viridiplantae; phylum Streptophyta; class Magnoliopsida; order Malvales; family Malvaceae; genus Hibiscus; species Hibiscus mutabilis. The sequence continues at coordinate 50,121,711 of CM033719.1, forward strand.
AAGAAAGCATATAGTAATAAAATAATCATTTAAGACATCAAAAATATATTACATATTAGAGTAAAACATATTAAATATACATGTTGATAAGCAAATCTTGTATACCTATATAAATGACGAACATAGTAAAAAAAACATTATATATTATTATATATAGGGTGAAAAGTGAAATACATTACGTATATTTATATATGGTATGAACATATAAATTTAAAAGCAATAAAAAATATATACTTTATATATGGTAACAGTACTATACACATCTAAAATGTATATACCAAATTTAAAACAAGTAAAATATAAGATATATATTACATATAATAAAAAGAATCTACTCATATATTATATGTACATACACGTGTATGGTGAAAAAGGAAAAATAAATAAATAAAAAGTAAAGAAACCAAATGAAACGGCACATAAGGGAACAAACAAATAACGGGAAATTAATTTCACTTTTCACGCATAGACAAATAGAAGGGCTTTCTCCCTTATCCCCTGTTCTCTTGACCTCGAACCTTAGGGTTTCTTATGGCCGCCGTTCGGTGTTATTCCGGCTCCTCCTCCTGGCCAACGGTGGTTATGAAATGAACCCTCCGTCACCCTCGTTCTTCTCCACGGACTGGATTCGTGGAAAGTGGCCCCAAACGTCACGAAATAACCCCGAGTCCGTCAAGCTCCCTTGTCACCGATCTGAACCGCCGGCCGTTAGATCGACTTGGTTTTGAGATGTATTGTCCTCCTCGCCAAGATGCTTCAGTCCACCGTTGGGATCGTCGGTCAGAGGTTCTGGTCGCCGGAAAATCCCTTGAGTGCGTCAAAGTTTCGAATTTCACAATTAGGTCACTGAAATCAATTAGGAATTTATATTTGAATTTCCAAAAAAATATATAGGGTTACAAATTGAGAATTTTACTCTAATTAGGGTTTTTAATTTGGGGGAAATTTTGGGATGTTACAAAACTGGCTCAGCACCCTATCTCCAAACTGGTGCTCGACAAGAGCAAAATTATCAGTGTAACACTAAACCAGAGATTATAATCCACCATCAAATGATCTTATACATATATATGTTCATCGTCATAAGACATCCAAATAAACTATAAAAATCATATATGATTATAATACATCAAAGTAAATTGCAAATAAATAATATGTTAAACTAACTTTACATTCAAGTAATTTATCTTTGCAATGCAAATCAATCTGAGATCTAATCATTCTGATGTTGTTTTGCACCAACCTCGTGTGAGCTTTTTTTGTACACCATCTGCATACACATCTAAATATCATTTCTTTGATTTTTCATATAAAAATATTTTAAAATCAAGTAAATTTAATTTAAACTTTCAAATCAAAACAATATTACCTTTTAACAAGAGAGAAACAATCGAACCTCGGGTAACTTGTGTACAAAATGAAAGTCGTAATATCCCAATTCTTCTTTAGTGACTAAAATGTAATTTTTGAAAGTTTAGGGGTTAAAGTGTAAACATTGGAAAAGTTTAGGGACCAAAGTATAATTTTCAAAAGTTATGTAAGTTAACCCTGTAAATGAATAATTCACCCCCAAGAGTGGTATTTATGTGTTATTGGATTTTTCATACGAGGCTTATGTTATTCGAATCTGGATCGAATAAAATTGTTAAGCGTGTTCAGGCCAAAGTAGCCCAAGGATGGGTGACCTAATGGGAATGTCTCATATTCAATATTTTGATTGATAAAAAGGATTCAGTTTGAGTTAATAGTATTCGTAACGGATTGTTAAGATAAGATTTCTAAGAGGAGATGTATCCAATAAAAATTTTCGGTAATTATCGATATATCGGATCGAATTGAAATTTTAAAGATAGTTCCCAAAGATTATGGAAAATTCATAAAATATTATTTTATGAATATTTTATTAATGTTGGTGACATTCTAACTAGATTTAGTTAGAATATGATAGAATGGTTATAAAGCTCAAAGAAAGAAAATTTGGAAATCGTATTGAATGAAATTAGAATATTTGGATCGAATAATATCATAAATTAAAATTTATGAAATTTTGAGAAGGAGGCTGGTTAGAATGGAACTAATTTAGTTCAATTTTATGGAATGACAATTTTCAAGACTTGATGTAAATAAAGTATAGTTGGAGGGCAAATTGGTCATTTGCCATGGATGGCATTTTTGAAATATTTTGGAACTTTGAGGGCAATTATGAAAGGTGAAAACACATGGATTTAATAATGGCCATTGATTTTTGATGAGATTGAATCATGGCCATTATAATAAAAGGGCAAGATGGTAATTTCACTAGTTAAATGAATTTAAAATTCATTTAACCTTTACACTTGGGTTAAATAGGTAAAAGATGATAAAAAAAAATCATCTCCATCTTCAGCTTTCTGTTCGAATGGCCAAGAGAAAAGAGGGAAAATACCAAAAATTTTCCTAGTCCATTTTCAAGGCTTTTGATCAAGAATTCAAGCAAGGTTGTTTAAGGTAAAGTGATCTACTCTTCATTCTCTATATTTTGATAGTAAAATTTCATGGAATTATGAATTTTAAGTTAGGGTTTGAAGAGAGAGAAATTAGGGTTTCATGAAATTTTATTAGAATTGATGTAGTAGATGATGAATTAAGCTTAGTTTTGATGGAAACAAGCTTGAAATCAAGTTAATTTCATGTTGGAAGATATAAACCCTAATTTTGAAATTTAGGGTTTTAATTAGGTTATGGAATTGGTGATGAAATTGAAGTAATTGTGATTCAAGAAGCTTAATTTTGATGTTAGATTGAATAATTTCCCAAGATGAGATTATAGGGGCCATTTCGAAAAGATTGAGAAAGTTGGGGGAAATTTTTGAAAATTATTTTTATATTGATGAAAATGGCTTGAATTTGTGATTAGGGACCAAAATGAAAAATTTTGGAAGTTGGAGGACCAATTCGGCAATTTAAGAAAATTTAGGGATTGGTCTTGAATTTATGGAAAATTGATAGAATTGAAGATTCAAGCATTTTATGGAAGTTAAAGAATTGATATGTCAAGAAAAGGAAATTTTGGGACCTTTTTGAAAATAAAAAGTTAGTGAATGACCAAATTGAATAAAATTTAAAAGTTGAAGGAAAATTTCTATGGATGTTGGAAATAAATAAATGGTTTATTTGTACATGAATTTAATGTACAAAAGCAATTTAGTGACTAAAATGTCACTTTTATAAAGTTGAAGGACTAAAAAAGAAATAGTCCAAAATAAATAATTAATTATGGAATTCTTCAAAAATGGGTTTGAACAATTGTTTAATGTTCAAAATGGTCACTAAAGACCTAGGGAGCATTTCGGCAATAATGTAAAATATTGGGGAAATTTTTAGAAAAAATTTATATTTGAATAGTTATGTTTAAGAATCAAGTTAGCAGTGTTAGATTTAAATAGAATGCGATAATGATAATGTATATGCTCAATTGGTCTTAACAGTTCGAAAGGAGATCGAAAGAGAACCAAGGATAAAAAGAAAAATAAGAACCTCGAGTAAGCTTAGTGAGGCATACTATTCTTGGCCCAGGTGAGTGCATTTACATGTTTTTAAAATGCAATTAGGAGACTTGTGAGTAGTTGACCTTAAATTTAAAATAATATTGTATTTCTATATAATGGTATTATGTTGAAAAATGGCATTTGTATTTCTCTATAATACATGCTATAATACTTTGCTCGACATGGCCAGATTGGTGAAACACAAAGTAAGAATAATTGTCTGCATAAGTGATGATGCATTATGCATACATGAGATATGAAAATCGACAAGATTAAAATGAAACAAGATAAAATGGAACAAGTGACACCTAAAAATAGTATTACCTTATATGTATGTTGAACTATATTGCCATGAATATGTTTATATATGATGAAGCATGTGATATGAAATGTTTATTTATATGATTGATTATGATGTTTGATTGATAATAAAAGAAATGCCCAAGTATTGAGTATGAGAGTCCATGGTATAGTTGGCATGACATAGAGTCTTTAGCAGTTGCACCCTCATGTTCATGTTATCAAGAAGTTATTGTGACAAAATGATTGTGTCACATGCACCCTAGGAACCCACGCCCACTGTGCCCGAGTGCACTGTCGAGGTGCTTTATGTTTATGGGGAGCAAAGAGCGTCCCCAAGTACGTACTCATCTTCACGTTCACGTTTGACACTACGGTGTCATTTTAAGATGACTCGCGTACCTCGATCTCATATAGTGTACTTTGGGCAATGATAAAAGAATCGTGTCACGTAAATGAATCGTGTCATGTAAACGACCCATGTTACGTATAAGAATCATGTTATGAATATGAATCATGCCATGTATATGAAATATGTCATGTATATGAACCATGCCATGAATACGGAACAAGCCACGTATATGAATCACGTCAGGTAAAAGAACCATGTCTTGTAAATGAATCAAGTTATGTATATGAATCATGGCACGTATATGAATCATGACATGTATATGAATTATGCCAAGTATATGAATCATGTCAAGTACATGAATTATGCCATGTATATGAAGTATGTCACATATATATGAAATATGTTATGCATATGAATCATGACATGTATACAAATTATGTTACTTATATAAACTATGCCTTACATATGAATTATGCCATGTACATGTATTATATTATATATATGAATTAAGTCGTGTATATGAATAATGTCACGTATATGAAATATGTTACGTAAATAAATCATGTCATGAATACGAATGATAACACGTATGTGAATCATGCCACGTATGAGAACATGTCATGCAAATGAAATATGCCGCGTATAAGAATTATGTTATATAAATGAATCATGCTATGAATATGAATCATGCTACATATATGAACCATGTCATGTACATGAATCATGTTATGTATGCAAACCATATCATGTATATGAATCATGTTATATATATATGTGTGAATCATGTTATGTGTGTACCATGTTGACCATGTGAATTATATTATGTATGTGAAATATGTCATATGTATATATCATGTCATGCATGTGAATTATGCTATATGTATGAAATATGCCATGTATGTGAACTATACCACGTATATCATTTATTTGAAAATAATGGAGCATTGGAAGCTAGACTAAGTTAGAAAAATTATGACTTGTACATGAATATCGACTGACTATGAAAACTTTGTTAATATGATACTACTTTAGATAGAAGCTATGTTAAGTTAATGTATTGCTTTATTTTATGTCTTGATAAATAAGATTATTGCCTCACTAAGTTCGTACTTAGCGTGTGTTATTTCACACGTAGGTTCTTCCAAGTAGAGTAGCAAGAGGAGCTGTTAAATCGAGAAATTCAAGTTACATTGGTAATCACGGTACGTACATCTTAAATTATGGTTGATGTCTGGTGGGCATGTACATGTATGTATGTGGGTTTTAAAGATGCAAACTGCTTTGTAAACTTAAGTTATAATGTGTTTACGAATATACGTTAATATGGACTTAGAATATGGTTTTACTACAAACGATTATGATTTACAACATAGTTAAGTATAGTTTAACCCTAATCGTGTAAAAATTTTAAAAATCAAGAAAGGGTCTAGACAGGGTACATAGTTTTCTCCCTGAATTATATTTTTATTTCAGTAACACACTTATAAATTTTCTAAAACAATTCAGGGTTGAAACTAGCTGCTATAGACAGAAGTAGTTTTCAATTTAAAACCGATGAAGGGTTAAACAACAAGACAAGGTTTGGTATAAAAAAAATTCTTCAAGTCATGTTTTCTTAATAATCCAGTAACATCTTTAGTGTATATTCGGTCTACGAATATACGTTAAGGGTGTTACAGTCGTTGTCAGGCTCACACTTGCAATAACAAAATACATCCACCAACACCCCTTATTTTTTTTACCATTTTCTAATGTAGCGGCCTTGCACAACTCACGATACAAGAACGCCAATATTGTTGATCCCTAATTATAAGTTGGAGCTTCCCAAGGCTCACACAAAAATACTAATACCGTATGTAAACCATATTAGAAGATTTATCCAGTATCAGTATCCCTCCAATGAGCTGCATAATATATGCTCGAGCTCGAGCTCCAATATCAATCTCCTCAAACGTACTATACTTAGTGACTTGAAATTCTTTTTGCAACCAAGTCATTTTGATACGAGACCCTTTCACATCATTTACTTATGGCACATTCCCAATGTATGTTTTGCAAATAATTTTAGCTACACTCTCACTATCAGGATGCCCAACTAATTGATTCCCAACCAATAGCTCATCGTTTACGGGGACCCCGATTAGCATAACCACGTCTTCTATCGTGATGGTGCATTCTCCACACGACATATGAAATGTATGTGTTTTCGGTCTCCACTGTTCAATTAGTGCGACAATCAACGCGGGAATTAACTTGTAGCTACAAAGAAATGTGGCACAATAAAATCTCGCAATTTGCAACCATGTATCCATAGTACTGTGTGGGTGATTATTCCACATGCCTCGATGTTTAAAGGCATCCTCTGTAGCTTGTAATTAATGCATTAATTTAAAAATGTATTAAAAAAATCACATAAATGATTGGTTTTTTAATAAATAAATTATTAAAAAATTATATCATTTCATCAACCTCAACACTACTTTACAATATTAATAATTAAAAATATTCATAGTCAAATAAAAAACACAACATTTAAAATATTTTTCATTAATGACACTAAAATAAAAATAACTAAACCAAATTAATTATTTGTAACAACATATAATTTAAAATTAAAATACTAAATGAACTTACTAGTTTACAATTTGATGCTACAAAAAAATCCAAAATTTTTTTCGAACCCTCCTTTTTTGATCTATTATATCATTTAATCATCATTAATTAATAAATTACTTGAAAATTAATATTCTACGTTTCAAAAACAAACTATAACATGCAATTTAAAATTTAACAACAATTTTAATTAACATGCAATTTAAAAAAACATAAATTAAATTAACATACTTAAAATTTGCTCCAAACAAATTAACAATTCCACCAAATTTCCTTCAAATCTTCCTTCTTCTTTTTCTTTTTTGCTCTAAATTATATCAATCAATCATCGTTAATTAATAAAGTACTTTAAACTATAACATGCAATTTAAATTAAAAAAATTAAAATACATATAACATATAACAACATACCTACAAAATTAAATACTAAATTCACTTACTTCCACCAAATTGACTTCAAATCTTCCTTCTTCTTTTTTGATCTATTATATCATTCAATCATCAATAATTAATAACTTACTTGAATAATAAAATTCTAAAAAAATATATAACATGAAATTACAAAAACAATTTTAATTAAATTAAATAACAACAATTTTAATTAACATGTAATTTAAAAAATCATAAATTAAAATAAGTTACTTAAAATTTGCTCCGGACAATTCACCAAATTTGCTCCAAATTTTCCTTCTCTTTTTACTCTAAATTATATCAATCAATCATCATTAATTAATAAATTGCTTTATACTATAACATGCAATTTAAATTTTAAAAAAATTAAAATAAATATAACAACATACCTTCAAAATTAAAATACTATATCCACTTACTGCTCCAAATTTTTTTACCAATTTAACTTCAAACCTTCTTTCTTTTTGTTCTAAATCATCTCAAAATTACTTGCATCAAATTATACCAACCACAATAAATTACTTGAAAACTAAAATTTTAAAATAAATTAAACTAAAATTCTACAAAACTTAATTAAAAAATTAAATCCACTCCCTAATTTAAAATTTGTTAAAAAAATTTACCAAATTTATTCCAAATCTTCCTTCCTCTTCTTCTTTTTTCCTCCAAAATTAACTTAAATTAACATTTAAATTTAAAAACAAAATAATATTACTAAATTTAAAAATAAAATACACATCTACTTACTATATTTTTTTCAAATCTTTTTCTTCTTCTCTATTAAATTATCCCAAAATATTTCTACAACTTTTTACCCCCTTCAACCCCTATTTAATGCAAAAATTTACACACCACCAACCAATAATACACCCATTCCCGACATTCCCGATGCATGCATGCAGCCCCCCTCGCCTTGCCACCTTGCTCTGCCACAGCAGCCCCATCCCACGTGAGAATCTTTTTTTTGCTCAATACGTATGATTTTATTAGGTACAAAATCATACAAGGAAAAGTAACGGGTGCCTCGTTAAAAAAGCCCCTAAGCCTAAATGGAAGAAAAAGAGTACACCCTCAACCCCGAAATAAGAAAACAACCCAACCCAACCGCTTACAAAAGAGCTTGGAACACCGAAACCCGATCCACCCCTTCCTTAGCTAAAGCATCCGCAATTCCATTTGCCTCACGGAACACATGAGCAAAACAAACCTCACGCAACGAAGCACAAATAGAGTCAATACTAACAAACACCTCCCAAAGCCGCCACGGACGTCGAGCAACACACGATATCTAACCCAAAGCAACCTGCGAATCGGACTCAACAACTAACCTCGCACCCACCGCCCAACGTGACCGAGCAAACAACGACAAGGCAAACTTAATGGCCCGGACTTTAGCCTCATTTGACTCCATAATCCTCAAAGGACCAGAGAAAACCGCCAAGATCTTACCGGCTTCATCATGCAACACCCACATAACCAGTCCGCGTGAGAATCTTGCATGCATGCAAGGAATTATTTGAAGACAGGCTCCTTTCCATGCGTTTTCAAATTTCAAAATGAGGTTCCCTTCAAAGGTGTTTTAATATTTTAATGCCAAAAAAACTGTTTATAGTCGGATTGTTTGCAATTCGACTTTAAATTTATTGTAGAAAGTACAATAAATTAGAAAATAATTCCTGCTGTACAATATTTTGGAAAAAAAAATTGAAGTGCAATATTGCACATATTTCTCCATAAAATAGGCATAATAGTAAACATAAGTTATAAGCGTTTTTCACGTTCTTCAACTACGCCTTTAAAGTTTTTCTTTCACAATTGAAACTCTAAAACTATATTTTTATCAAATATTTTTTTGAATGGTCAAATTATGTCTACATTTTTACTAATGTGACATGACAATATTAAGAGTGCAATTGAAAAAAGTAAACAAAGATCGAGGACCTTTTTATTATTATACCTTTTTCAATCTTATTTATAATCTATGAACTCATTTTATAGTATGACTAGTTTGCATACACGTATAATATACGAGTTAGTTGTAAGTATTTTGATACCATTAAACTATTGAAGACTCTCTGCCCATAATTCTTTCAAACATATAAAGCTGTAAAAAATCCATATTAAACTTTCTAATTGGAAGTGTATGCAATAACATAATGGGTAAACTACATAAATAATCCTCAACTATAGGTGATTTTTTATTGAGTCCACCGACTATGAAAAGTTACAAAATGATCATTTAATTTTAGAAAAAATAACAAGATGGTCCGCTGTCGTTAAAAAATTAACGGAAAATGACGTGTCAATTAATCAAATTTGGTAAAATAAAAATTTTAGCCCTCAACTTTACACTTATTTTAATGTAATCATAATTCTAAAAAATAATCAAGATTTTATTATCCTACCAATTTAATCATGGGTAAAATACTAGAGATTGTTGGTAATGCTCAATGGAGTATAGCATGTAAATTCCACTGGGTGAGAATGTACCTTGAAATGAATTTATAAACGGCATTTCCCCCCCTCGTTGTTGAATGGTAGAATGATAAGGTCTTTGCATGCACGTGTGATGTTTTCCTCATTTAGTTAACTTGACTTGGTTCGATGTTTGTGTTATACTTAACACGTTTCGTGTGCGATATTATCTTTTTGGAGAAATTCGTAAGATTTTTTTTCTTGAGTTTTTTAATGTGAACTAATTGTTTTCATTTCACTATTTATAGGACTCAGATTATTTTCATATGCTAACTGAATTAGATGTATTTTTTACAACTTTAATCCATGAATGATTTGGATTTAAAAACAACCTTTAATTCGGTTGTTACAGCAGCATTAATTCAGCTTTTATGGCAGAGTAATGGATCTAACCGTTATAAACAAAGAATTAAATATCTTTTAATTATATGTTTTGTAAAAGGATTTTTTACCTTCTGAATTTAGCCTATAAATTGAGGTTTTCTCAACTCATATTTATACATGCAGAAAATACATCTTTACAAACTCTTTTTTCCCTCTATATTTTTCTTTAAGTGTTTTCTTCGAGTTTCTATTTTCTACTCTTACAGAAGAGAAATACCGTCAACGTCCACTCCTAAGTTTAGGTGTACGATTTCAAGGAGAAGCAGTGTTAACTTCAGGGGTATCGTCCACTGCAACGATTACAGCTATTGGGATGAATTCGCTTCTAAGACAGTGGTTTAATACCACGACACTGTTAAGCTTGATTCATTCATAGTGATTTATTTCCCTGTCAATGCTAATGATTTTGTTTTGCAGCTGTCAATTTTCTAACAAAGATCACTTAATTATAGGTTTAGGAATAAATATGTCAATATTTTTCTAAAAGTAACAATTTAGACACTCAATTATAGGTTAAGGAATAAACATGACATTTTTCTTCAAAAGTAACAATTCAGTCATTCAATTATATGTTTAGGAACAAACATGTCATTCAATTACAATTTTCTGGCAAACAATTCATTTTGTCAATAAAATTAAAACAACGGCTTGGTATAACAACAATTTTAGTTCTTAAAATTTATGCATTCAATTAATTTCGTCCAAATTCAAAATAATTTAATAAGATTATGCAAGCCAATATTCATAGACATAAGATTTGTAATCAGATTAGCTCTCGTCAAAATGGAATCTGTAATATCTCAAAATTTTGGGTAGTGACCAAAATGAATAAAATGAAAGTTTTGTGGCTAAAGTATAAACTTAGGAAAAGTTTAGGGACTAAATTGTAATTTTTAAAAGTTATGTATTTTAGCCCCGTAAATGAATATTTTACACTGAGAATGATATTTTCGTGTTACCCGGATTTTTAGTACGGAGTTTGTATTATTGACTATAAAATGATAAAGTTTAGAAAAATATTTGGATGATCGAATCGAATCGAATCGAATCGAATATTTAAGATATTTTGAAGAATGATGAGACAAGGTTAAAAATGTCATTTCCATGTCTTAAAAAAGTAGGATTTAACATGGACCATTAGATTTAAAGTACATTTTCCATGTTAAATATGAGCCATTGGATGAAAAGTGGCAAGATGCTAATTTTGGAAAATTATAAGGGCAAAGTTGGTAATCACTAACTTCTTGGTTTATTTTTGACCATTGGATGAATCTTTTGACATGTGGAAAGTTGTGGGACATTAGATTACAAGGGAAAATGGTCATTTTTTCACAAAATAAATTTTCTAATTTAATTCTTTATAAAATATGACAAATGGCCTAATTAAAAAGAATTGAAAATTCAAGATTTTTCTCCACACTTCTCCTCTTGTTCGAACACCATTCAAGGTAAGGGAGAAATTTTCTTTTTGAATTTTCAAGCTAATTTAGTTGGATTTTGGATGAAAGCATGATACATGGAATTAATCTACATGAAATTCTCTATCTTTTGGCATCATTTATTCATGCTGTCCTTGCTTGAAATCTTAGTTTCATGAATAAAGGGGATGAAGGGGATATTTAATTTTGATGATTTAAGATTAGATTTTGATTAAGTTATTGTTGTTGAATCATATTCAAGCTTGTATGATGATTGAAACTACTTGAAAAATAGTTAAATCCTAATTTGGTTAAAGTTAGGGTTTTGATATGAAGCTGGAAATTAGATTAATTTTGATATGGGAATAATTATAGAAGCTTAGAAATGAGGTTTAGAAGTTGAATTCATGCTTGAATCAAGTTGAAAATTTCAGAAAAATGACCCTTCATATTCGGCCTTTAGGGAGAAAATTATGGAAAATTTTCCTAAGGCTAGAAATGATGTAAGAATGATTCTACAAGGTTTAGAATGTTGTTTGGATCAATTTGGAAGTTTAAAAAGTGTTGAGGACCAAGTAGCATATTAATGGAAATATGATATTGAAATGGAAATTGACTAGAAGTCAATGTGTTAAGCTTAAATGTATTGTTGGAATGCTTAAATATGTTGTTAAGAGATTGAATTTGAAGTTCAATAGCAGGGATCATTTTGAAAATTTTAGATATATTGAGATGAATTCCAAAAGAGTTCATTTTATGGTTAACATTGATGTTATAAAATGAAGTAGTATCGATTGAACATCGAAAGCATTTTTAGGAATTTTATTCCTAGTATGTGCCTATGTTAGAATGATACTAATATATGCTTTAATTGTATGTGTTTGGTAAATGATGATTTTATAGATCGTGATCGAGATCAAGATCGTAATACGAGCAAGTTTAAAGAAAAGGAAAAAAGTTCAAGAGTAAAGTTAGAATCGACAGTAAGGTTACTAGTGAGGCACCAGGTAAGTGCAATACATGATATATGGATGTTTTATACATCATTAGGAAGATTTGCGATAAGTCTACCTTGTTTAAATTGGTATGATATTTATGTCATTAATCATATATTTGACATGTTTTAAATATGTCAAAAGCTGAATATAAATGCATTGATCACTAGTTATATATGATGCTATATTATGAATGCTATTTCGGGTATGAAATGCCCAATGTTAATTATGTTGATATACATTGCCATGGATGAAATAAATATGGAATATATGCCCTAGTAAGTCATTGAGAGACAAGGTATAGTTGGCATGCCATAGAGTCCAGCGATTTAGCACTTTGTGCGGGCACTATAATGTATATAAAAGACACTTAGTGTATTTGGTTAGCACTACCTTATATGCGGATAAGGATGACTTTATGTCTATTATGGTTAGCATGACCTTATGTGTTGTTTTGACACGCATACTCAAGGTCCTCAAGGTTTATTTTGGGCTATAAATTATTGAATATTAAACGGTAAATTGGTTAGGGAGTTTATGAACTCTCGGAGTAAATGGCAAGTATACTGGCAGAAATTTTATATCCGTTTTGTATTATGTTAATATATGATTAACATGAGAGAAATGCATTTATATAGTGATCATGATGCATGGTTATTGTTAAATTGTTATAATTATAGACATGTTGTATTGCATAATGTTTTATCTTGCCTCACTAAGTATATACTTAGCGTGTGGTGGTTTTCACGTGTAGGTAAAGAGCAAATTTTGGAGTAAGGAGTAGCTGACATCCTACTTATTCGAAGTATAATCACAGTAAGGGAGAAATTTTCTTTTTGAATTTTCAAGCTAATTTAGTTGGATTTTGGATGAAAGCTTGATACATGGAATTAATCTACATGAAATTCTCTATCTTCCGGTATCATTTATTCATGCTTTCCTTGCTTGAAATCTTAGTTTCATGAATAAAGGGGATGAAGGGGATGTTTAATTTTGATGATTTAAGATTATATTTTGATGAAGTTATTGTTGTTGAATCATATTCAAGCTTGTATGATGATTGAAACTACTTAAAAAAAAGTTTAATCCTAATTTGGTTAAAGTTAGGGTTTTGATATGAAGTTGAAAATTGGATTGATTTTGATATGGGAATAATTATAGAATTTTAGAAATGAGGTTTAAAAGTTGAATTCATGATTGAATCAAGTTGGGAAATTTAAGAAAAATGACTCTTCATATTCGGCCTGTAACACCCTCAACGTATATTCGATGATTAAATACACATTGAAGATGTTACTAAATTATTTAATTGATTTCTTGACTTGAATTTAAAAAAAACATTTAACATAAAACTAGTTTACAAAATAACCATTTCTCAACTTTCGAAGTATTCATAGCCTATTCGCATACTACTAGTTTTGACCCTGAATTGGTTTAATAAACATATTAATCAGTTATTAAAATCAGTATGTAACTCAGGGTGAAAACTAGGTATACTACCTAGGCCCTTTCTTGAATTTCAAATCATTACGTGATATACGATAATTAAAAATTTTACCTTTAAAACAACCAACGAATAAATTGATACATGCCCACTAGAGAATATCATAAATTAAAATGTCTTACTAATGTTTGGCAGATTGCAGCTTGATTAACATGCTTGACTCCTCTTCCAATAAGTTTCCCATAACCTACGTGTGAAACGGCACATGCTAAGTATTCACTTAGTGGGCAACTATAATTTAAAGTAAAGCATTTCGATATATAGAATCATATAAAATAGACTTATCAAGTCATTCCTCTGTCATATAATAGTGCAATACATTTCCTGCAAAATTGTAAGTGATTCCAGTACAATTTATATCATATCATAAAACAAGTATAAATTTCATGTTCTTAGTATTTATCAGTCATCATGTAATTATTTGCAATATAACCTTCCTTTAGAAATAACCCAAAGTATATAATATGAGATCAAGGTACGTGAGTCATCTTGATAAGACACCATAGTGTCTAACATAACATGAACATGAGTACGTACTCGAGGATGCTCTTTGCTCCTCATAAAAGCACCTCGTCAATGCCATTAGCAATGTGGGCTTGGATCTCCAGGGTGCACACCAAGGGCTTGGGTCCCCAAGGTGGAAGTGACACTGTAATGCCTAACCTAAACATGACAGATGAGTACGTATTCGAGAACGATCTTTGCTCCTCATTAAAGCACCTCATTAGTGCCATTAGCACTATGGGCTTGGATCCCTAGGGTGCAACACCAAGGGCTTGGGTCCCCAAGGTGTATGTGACACCGTAGTAATCACAAAACATGAAACATACATAACTTGCATGTTGCTGTTGCTAAGGACTCTATGGATATCCAATTATACCTTGAACTCTCATATCATAATACTTGGGCATTTTATTTCATTATCAATCAATCATTATCATTCATGTAAACGGGCAATTCACATCCCATATTTCATCATAAGTTTTCATATGTACTTGCCATTTCTGTATTATGCATCAATGTAAACCATATAGTTGATATTAGGCAGTTCATACCCAATATCTAAAATCTGATTTATCTTAGATAAATCTTTATACCATATCAATGTATCGCATATGCCATTTAATATTTCATGTCATTTGCATAACTTTGATCAACATACTTTTTCATTAATACCAAGGTTGACTCATCGCAAGTCTTCCTCATATCATATATGTAAAATAGGTAAAGATGCACTCACATGTAGCGTTGCAAAAGTAGCCTAATTAAGCTTATTCGGTAACCTTTTCTTTTCATCTAATACTTGTGTCTCCCTCAGTCTCCCTCGGAACTGTAGAAGACCAATCAAATATATATACATTATCATTCTTTTGTTAGACTCAAATCTAACATTGCTAACTTAATTTACAAAAAACAATTATTCGAATATAAAATATTTCTGAAATTTTCTCCCAATTTCCATGTGATTGCCGATTTGGTCCTAAGATCCTTAGTGACCATTTTGGACATCAAACAATTTTTCAAGCTCAAACTAGAACAATTCAATTACTACTTGTTCACTTTGGATTTTATCCCTTCAAGCTTCAAACATTACTAAAGTGACACTTTAGTCACTAACTTCACAAAAGTACTTTAATTCATTCATTAACCAACTAATCTAACATTTCTAAAATTCTACCAACTTTCCCTTTAATTTAAAGTACTGATCGAATTGGTCTCTTACAAACAATTTCCATTTCCGAAATGGCCCTTCACCATTTATTTTCTTGTCTTTTCAATCTTTCACTTCAAAATCAACATCTAAATCACTCAAATAAATTTTCCAACACAGTACTCTTCAAATACATAGTTGTCATATTTCAACCCTTTGTTCTCTAATTTGTCGAAATAGTCGCTAATTTACAATTCAAGGATTCTGGCTTTAAAACTTTGCAATTGGGCCCCCAATCATCAACTTTACATCAAAATCATCACTTAACATAAAAAATCAAAATTTGTACTTTTCTTAGACACCATTACCGAATTTGTTATCCACTTTTGACAAATTGTCAAAATGGTCACTAGCTCGAATAATCACCAGTTTAGCATTCTAACTTCATTTTCACGCCTCAAACATCATTAACAACATAAGTACATTTCAAATTCTAAAAATCAAAATTGAACCCTAACTTTAACACCTTGCTGAATTAGTCCTTTAGGGTTTTGATTCCAAACAACAAATCAAGCATGAAGATTACTAACTCATCATCACAAACCCTAATTTAAGGTTGGATCCCTAAACCCTAATATTCTTCAAGGTTTTTGAACTTTTAGGGTTTAAATTACAACTCAAAAACATAAATCCAACATCATTTTGCTTGATTTTAACATAAAATCGAACATAGATTCATAAAATCATAAAACCCCCAAATTTGAACATAAACCCTAATTTCTTTCTCATATCAAATATCATCAATCAAGCATGAAATCCATGAATAATTTACATCAATAGATAGAGATTGAAGAGAAGAACAACTTTGTAGTTCAGAAGATTACCTAAAAATCGAGTTTCGAGGCTTAAATCGAGCTTGTAAGATTTCCTCTTCTTTCTACTCTTTCTCCACGGTTTTGGGAATGAATTTTTGGATGATAAATCTTCATATATAATATATTTATACCACTTGTATAAATAAAAATGAATTTTTAATTCATTTTATTCTAATTTACCAAAATGTCCCCCAACTGAGTTCATATTTACTACTTTACCATTTTGTAAAATTCTAACTAAACTTATTTGGATTCCAACCAACCACTATTCATCCATTAAAGAAATCTCAAAATTCCTTCCATATCCTTTTGGGTGAAAAGACCAAAATACCCTTTACCAATCAACTTTTTTACAAAATTGCCATTCAAGGCAATTTCAGTCAAATAAATTTAATCCAAACATTTAACTCTCTAAATATCCATAAAATAATATGTTATAACACTTCCAAAGTCCATGGAATCATCTCCGAAATTTTAGCTTGATCCAATTTACCGATAAATGCAGAGAATTTTATCGGTTACTAAATAAATTCCTTAATCAAAATAAATTATAGGATTCATCCTGAATCGAACTAAAAATATTTCCAAAACTTTGGAATGATTTTTATATCATTCTTCTATCATATAGTAAAATTTCATAAAATTCCAGTTAGATCCGGATACCCGAATTCTACTTAAACTTTGACTGCTATTTCCCAATAATCAAAATATCAGATCAAACCAGTTATTCCACATTATATCCACACCCTAAGGTGCTCTATCTGTTTATGAAAAAAAACCCTAACTTTATGGAATTTACAACTTTAGTCCTTCAGCTTTTCATACTTAGTCTTGTACCACACAAGTTTTGACTGCTTATCATTTCGGTCACTAAAATTTTAAACTTCAATTCCCATTTCAAATTTTCCTCATATTTCAACAAAACTTTGCAAGTACCCTAATTAGATTGCCCTCTATCATCTCATGCTTTTAAATCTCAGAAATTCCTTTTCCATAACCCATAATCAAAGAAATCCTAACTTTTGCATTTTTCTCATTTTAGTCACTAAGATAGCTTTTAAGCTATTATCTTAGTACTAAATGATCCTTAATCAACTTAGTAAAAATTCGGGGTATTACACGGCCTTTAGGGAGAAAATTAGAAAAAAATATGGAAAATTTTCCTAAGGCTAAAAATGATGTAAGAATGATTCTACAAGGTTTAGAATGTTGTTTGGATCAATTTGGAAGTTTAAAAAGTGTTGAGGACCAAGTAGCATATTAATGGAAATATGAGATTGAAATGGAAATTGACTAGATTCAATGTGTTAAGCTTAAATGTATTGTTGGAATGCTTAAATATGTTGTTAAGAGATTGAATTTGAAGTTCAATAGCAAGAGATCATTTTGAATAATTTGGAAATATTGAGATGAATTCCAAAAGAATTCATTTTATGGTTAACATTGATGTTATAAAATGGAATTAGTATCGATTGAACATCGTAAGCATTTTTAGGAATTTCATTCCTAGTATGTGCCTATGTTAGAATGATACTAATATATGATTTGAATTGTATGTGTTTGGTAAATGATGATTTTATAGATCGTGATCGAGGCCAAGATTGTAATAGGAGCAAGTTTAAAGATAAGGAAAAAGTTCAAGAGTAAAGGTAGAATCGACAGTAAGGTTACTAGTGAGACACCAGGTGAGTGCAATACATGATATATGGATGTTTTATACATCATTAGGAAGATTTGTGATAAGTCTACCTTGTTTAAATTGGTATGATATTTATGTCATTAATCATATATTTAACATGTTTTAAATATGTCAAAAGCTGAATATAAATGCATTGATCACTAGTTATATATGATGCTATATTATGAATGTTATTTAGGGTATGAACTGCCCAATGTTAAGTTATGTTGATATACATTGCCATGGATGAAATAAATATGGAATGTATGCCTAAGTAAGTCATTGAGAGACAGGGTATAGTTGGCATGCCATAGAATCTAGCGGTTTAACACTTTGTGCGGGCACTATAGTGTATATAAAAGACACTTAGTGTATATGGTTAGCACTACCTTATGTGCGGATAAGGACGGCTTTATGTCTATTATGGTTAGCACGACCTTATGTGCGGTTTTGACGCATACTCAGGGTCGTCAAGGTTTATTTTGGGCTATAAATTATTGAATATTAAATGGTAAATTGGTTAGGGAGTATATGAACTCTCGGAGTAAATGGCAAGTATACTGGTAGGAATTTTATATCCGGTTTGTATTATGTTAATATATGATTAACATGAGAGAAATGCATTTATATAGTGATCATGATGCATGGTTATTGTTAAATTGTTATAATTATAGACATGTTGTATTGCATAATGTTTTATCTTGCCTCACTAAGTATATACTTAGCGTGTGGTGGTTTTCACGCGTAGGTAAAGAGCAAATTTTGGAGTACGGAGTAGTTGGCATCCTACTTATCCGAAGTATAATCACGGTATCAGTAATAATATCTTTTGATGTGTTTTGGTGTTACTAGATGGCATGTATATGTTAAAGTTAGTCAATTTTATATTAGTTTAAACATGGTTTGTAATGACTTATAAACTAGTTTATGTTTATAGTGAATTATGAGTAGCTATATTAAATTTAAAATCAATTAATGACTAAAAAAAGGTTAAATAGAGTAATCATGTAGATTTTTATTTTAGGATTTTTTAGGCAATTATGTTCCTTATATATCATAGATAAGAATTGTTAAGTTGTTTCCTG
Organism: Hibiscus mutabilis; assembly: GCA_019671005.1. NCBI lineage: Eukaryota > Viridiplantae > Streptophyta > Magnoliopsida > Malvales > Malvaceae > Hibiscus > Hibiscus mutabilis. The sequence goes on from CM033719.1 coordinate 50,140,979, forward strand.
AAATCGAACTTAATTAAATTGGTTAAAAATTTAGAATACGATTCTATATGATAATTGGGAAAATAGATAAATAAGAATTTTTTATATACTAATATGAAATGTTGGTATATTCTTTATGTGACACTTTGAATATTAATTGGTAAATAATACTGATTAAGGTGTTACATTTATTGGTACCAGAGCTCCAGGTTTAGCCAGTTCTGGATATTAATCGGGTTTGTTAATAGTTGGAATTTATATGCATGCCACTAGGATGTCAAAATTACTAATATTTTTATGAATGGATTTGTATGCCTAGTAATTAGTGTTGTTGCTCCTTACTTATAAAGGATGATCGTGACATTAACAGATGTCAGATCATCGAAAATCCCATCAGGCAATCGAGCGTGAAATGCCTGCCCAGAGTGAGAGTAATGAGGTGAATCAGAATCCGCCTCAGGATCAGCAAAATGTATAGCCATTAGTTCAGGAGAAAAGAAATATGCATGTACAAGATCAAGGCTTATAAATCGGCAAGCACCAGTATCAGTTCCAAGGGAATTAAGAAAGATAAAAACACCAGAATTTTGAGGCGATACTAGTGCAGATCCAATGGCTACTGATTTTCTGGTTGAATGATATTAAAATCATGTTGAGTAGGATTCTTTGCGATGATCAAGGAAAGTTAAAAGGAGTAGTATCCCTTCTGATGGAGCAAGCGGGCGTGTGGTGGAATGTAATCACTGCACAAGTACCTCCGAAGCAGATTACTTGGGAATTCTTTCTAAAGGAATTTAAGGAAAAATATATTGGAGACGTATTCATTGATGAGATGAGACAACAGTTTTTGAATTTGAAACAGTCTGGCAGATCGGCCTATGAATACGAATGTGAATTCAATAGACTGAGTCAATTTGCAACCGAGTTTCTTCCAACAAAAAAATCCAAAATTGACAGATTCATAGCCGGATTGGATTCTCAATATAAAATGATATTGGTTTCTCGCCACTTCATTACTTTTCAAGAGGTGGTAAATCGAGCAAAGGCTATGGAAAAAGTAGATCTCAAAGACAAAGTAGAGAAACAGACTCAAATTGGGAAAATGTTTGATAGTTCTTATACTACGTTGTCCTATAAACACAATAAAGGAAATTCACAAGAACATCAGGTGACATCAGTCTCTTCAGCAAAAAGGGGGTATTCAGGAGGAAAATCAAAGCAGGCTCAAACGGTTACTACTGGCACTCGAGGCTCTGGATTTCGCCCTATTGTAGAATGTGAACATTGTGGTAAAAGACATCCTGGTCAGTGCTGGTTAATTGGGGCATGTTTTCATTGTGGGCAAGCTGGTCATTTCAAGAAGAATTGTCCAGAACTTTACTCAAAGCAGTCTGCAGCTGCACCTCAAAAAATTGGAGGAAATCAAGGTGGTAAATCGGGAGCATCTACAACTACATCTAATCGAGAGAGCAAGACTGCAGCTCGGGTGTATAATATCAAGGCTATTAATAATCGAGATTATGCAGAGATCGTAGCAGGTATGATCGAACTCTTTGGCAGACCTATCTTTGCATTGATTGATCCAGGTTCTACTCATTCTTATATTAGTTCTAAAGTAATACTTGAAAGAAATATCCCGGTAGAACCAATTTTGAGTGAGATAGTTGCTATCAATCCTATAGGACAAAATGCTAAAGTAGGTCGAATATGCAAAAAAATGTTCTTTAAAGATACAAGAAATTGAATTTCCAGCCAATATTATGGAATTTCCTTTCCAAGAGTTTGAGGTCATTCTTGGAATGGATTGGCTATCGGCATATGATGCTACAATTGAATGCCGATTACAAAGGGCAGTCTTAAAAGGACCATATGGTTCGAAAATAATATTTGTGGGAGAAAGGCAGAATTATTTGAGCAATGAGACTGCAGCTGTAACTGCTGGAAAGTTATTATCACATGAGTATGAAGCTTATTTAGCTCATGTGATAAATATTCCGGAAACAAAGACAGATTTGAAAAATATATCTACAGTGCAGGAATTTCTAGATATTTTTCTAGATGAATTATCGGGATTACCACCGGATCGAGAAGTGGAATTTGGTATTGATGTGCTTCCTAGAACAACACTAATATCAATGGCACCTTATAGAATGGCTCATACAGAACTTAAAGAGCTGAAGACTCAATTACAAGAATTATTAGATAAAGGTTTTATACTCCCAATATATCACCTTGGGGAGCTCCAGTCCTATTTGTGAAAAAGAAAAATGGATCAATGAGGTTATTATGGATTATCGTCAACTTAATAAAGTGGCGGTGAAGAACAAATATCCTTTACCAAGGATTGATGACCTCTTTGATCAACTTAAAGGAGCAACATTGTTTTCTAAAATTTTCCTAAGGCTAGAAATGACGTAAGAATGATTTTACAAGGTTTAGAATGTTGTTTGGATCAATTTGGAAGTTTAAAAAGTGTTAAGGACCAAGTAGCATATTAATGGAAATATGATATTGAAATGGAAATTGACTAGAAGTCAATGTGTTAAGCTTAAATGTATTGTTGGAATGCTTAAATATGTTGTTAAGGGATTGAATTTGAAGTTCAATAGCAAGGGATCATTTTGAATAATTTGGAAATATTGAGATGAATTCCAAAAGAATTCATTTTATGGTTAACATTGATGTTATAAAATGGAATTAGTATCGATTGAACATCGAAAGCATTTTTAGAAATTTCATTCCTAGTATGTGCCTATGTTAGAATAATACTAATATATGCTTTGAATTGTATGTGTTTGGTAAATGATGATTTTATAGATCGTGATCGAGATCAAGATCGTAATACGAGCAAGTTTAAAGATAAGGAAAAAGTTTAAGAGTAAAGTTAGAATCGACAGTAAGGTTACTAGTGAGGCACCAGGTGAGTGCATTACATGATATATGGATGTTTTATACATCATTAGGAAGTTTTGCGATAAGTCTACCTTGTTTAAATTGGTATGACATTTATGTCATTAATCATATATTTGACATGTTTTAAATATGTCAAAAGCTGAATATAAATGCATTGATCACTAGTTATATATGATGTTATATTATGAATGTTATTTTGGGTATGAACTGCCCAATGTTAAATTATGTTGATATACATTGTCATGGATGAAATAAATATGGAATATATGCCCAAGCAAGTCATTGAGAGACAGGGTATAGTTGGCATGCCATAGAGTCTAGTGATTTAGCACTTTGTGTGGGCACTATAGTGTATATAAAAGACACTTAGTGTATTTGGTTAGCACTACCGTATATGTGGATAAGGACGAATTTATGTCTATTATGGTTAGCACGACCTTATGTGTTGTTTTGACTCGCATACTCAGGGTCCTCAAGGTTTATTTTGGGCTATAAATTATTGACTGTTAAATGGTAAATTGGTTAGGGAGTATATGAACTCTCAGAGTAAATGGCAAGTATACTAGTAGGAATTTTATATTCTGTTTGTATTATGTTAATATATGATTAACATTAGAGAAATGCATTTATATAGTGATCATGATGCATGGTTATTGTTAAATTGTTATAATTATAGACATGTTGTATTGCATAATGTTTTATCTTGCCTCACTAAGTATATACTTAGTGTGTGGTGGTTTTCACGCGTAGGTAAAGAGCAAATTTTGGAGTAAGGAGTAGTTGGCATCCTACTTATCCAAAGTATAATCATGGTATCAGTAATAACATCTTTTGATGTGTTTTGGTGTTACTAGATGGCATGTATATGTTAAAGTTAGTCGATTTTATATTAGTTTAAACATGGTTTGTAATGACTTATAAACTAGTTTATGTTTATAGTGAATTATGAGTAGCTATATTAAATTTCAAATCAGGTAATGACTAAAAAACGTTAAATAGAGCAATTGGATATATTTTTATTTTAGGCAGTTATATTCCTTATATATCATAGATAAGAATTGTTAAGTTGCTGTCTGAAATTGGACTTAATTAAATTGGTTAAAAGTTTAGAATACGATTCTATACGATAATTGGGAAAATAGATAAATAAGAATTTTTTTATATACTAATATGAAATGTTGGTATATTCTTTATGTGACACTCTGAATAGTAATTGGTAAAGAATACTAGTTAGGGTGTTACAGAATCTGAAGACAAAACAATATTCAATTAAGTTCCCTTGTGAACATTGAGGGTATAGTCTCCAACTTTTGTAAGGGGGTCAAGCAAAGTGCTAAACTTGTCTATTCATTTAACCCATGTTGGAGGATAGCCATCTATGTACTATATTTGTTGCAGCAGATCCTTTCTATGATCCTTTGATTGTGACCGTGCTGGATAAAAACAACTATGGGGATATTAGCTTTTTAGCTACAAAAAGTTGCAAACGAGTTACTCAATTAATCGATTGTAAGAAACAAGTCACTCTTTTATTAAGTGTATAATGGACATTAACTTTTTATTTACAATTGAGTGACCTGATTGTAACTAAAAAATTGGCGCTCATTTGCAACGGCATAATAACATGGTTATTACGATTGATAAACTGAATGATTTGTTTATAATTTTTAAAATTTAATGACCCATTTGTAATTTTACCAATAATGACTTGTAGTATAATTTACCCTAGGTTTAGAGAGTGATTTATTCATCAAAACATTTAACTTTTCTCATTAAATTAGTAAACTTTTAAGATTTATCTAGTATGATTAATCTTGCGATTAATTTAGGTTAGGTAATGATTTTTAATTAGGTTGGGTATTGTAAACATCTATTACCATTTTATAACTCAATTTCTTACATTTACAATATCACAAATTAAACTTCTAATATTGTTTAGAAGATCTAACGTCTTATCTTATTATACTACCAACCGATAATTAGTTAATTATATGTTTACTATTTATCAAATAAAGTGTAGTTGTGTTGCTTATCTCATCCATGCGTTCTTCTTTCTTACCATCTAGTTTGTTATATGTTGAACCAAAAAAATGCTTTTTGTAGTTAAAACGAAGTCAGGAAGGTTTTTAAAGGATAAGAGTTGATTTTTTTTAAATATGATTTTATTATTTTATTAGTTTAAAATTTTATGATTTTTGAAAGATTAAATAATAAATTTATTATTTTATAATGGTAGGATATAATAGGTAAAATTGTTTGGATATTGTCTTGGAAAAAATTGTTGATATAGGGAGGGTAAAAGTTTATTTTACAAAATAGTTACAGTAATTTAAAAAGTCGTCGAGAAAGAAAGATAAATTTAAGGGATGTTTTTTTATTAAAAAAACACTTAGAAGACGCTGGGAATGGACGACGAATATTCTTTTCTGACAACTTTCATAATTCGTATTGTTTTTCCGATAATTTCTAAAATTCATCTTGTTTTCCCAACAATTTTTTTTATTTACTGTAACAATATTTATATCTAGAAAAAAACAATTTTTTATCTACCCTATTTCACAAAATCCTTTTCCCACTTCAATATTAATTTTACCGATATGATTCTATAATCAAACTACTTTAAGACTTTATAATTCTTAAATGGACTAAATAATAAATTTATCATTTTGGAGGACCGATGCTCCTGCCTAGCGCAATCCTCGGTAGTTATAAGATTCCTTTATGCGACACTAACAATTAATATTTTTTTTGCAAAAAAATCAACACTACCATCCGGTGGTTTTAGTTTTCTTCAACTTTTGGAAATCAACCACTCATTTCATTTATTCTGCGGCGGTTATAAAGATTTTTTTTTAAATTTTTTTAAGTTTTTTTTTTCATTAATTTTTTTTCATTAGTAGCGGCCTTTGACCGTTTTGCTGATTTTGTAAATAAATAAAAATTTATCTTTTGTTGATGAATGTTTTATTCTTAAATTTTATTCTTGTTTTTTTTGCTTAAATTCATATCATATATGCTTTTTGGCATTTCTTTCGTCTGCTTTTATAGCAGTTATAGTTTGTCCTTATGACAGTTGTCTATCTTTTGATAGTTTTGAGTTCAGATGACGAATATTAACGAGCGTTTTGTCAGCGAAGAAGGCCGGTCTGTAGATGCTTATGATCCCCTTTTGTGGTTGTGTCGTTATGCCAAGAACAAGTAGCGCAAGGATTTACTTTCTTCATAGAGCACCGTGGTTAAAGTAGTTTGTTCACTGAATTTCATTCAGAAGATTCTTCAAGTTCTTCTGAAAGTGATAGGTTTTGTATTTTAATGTCTTTCACGCCTCTTAGAATTTTATTGTATTTATTTTTACGCATTGATCTTTCAATGTTTGAGGTGTGATTCCTTTGTAATCCTTTCACTTTGAATATAATCCAGTATTTCAAAAAAAAAACTAAATATTTTTTCTTTTTTTTTAAATGTCGTGATGTTTTTAAGCAATATGTATGTTTTTCTTACGGTCTATGTTCAGGGTTTGAGGCTGCCATTCTTAACAATGTCGTTTTCAAGGATCGAACTCATGTCTTTTTTTGGGGAGTGCAATATGTTTTACTAATGCACCAATACTTGTTGGTAAAAAAATGTCGAGATGTTGAATCTTCTCAAATTACTTTATTAAGCTTCATGTCCATTATTTAAAAAAAATAATTTAATATAAAATGAAAAAAATAAATTTATAGAGATAATAGTATGTTATTATCTATATTTATACTATAGTTATGTTCGACAATTAACTGATAACGGATTGTATTAGTTGATTTGACTAACGGATTATATTAGTTGATTGTATAAAATTATTTGGTAAAATTAACTGATAGTTAATAGTTGTTTGATTATTTAAACAAGCAAAATAACATATAAAGACACGATTATATTCAATAGTTATTTGAATAATTTATTAGTTATCAATATTTTGTATCTACTAATATTAATTAGATTATGAAAATTAATTTTTTAATATAAATTACTAAGTATATTTAAATGATGTATATATTAATTTCTTAGTTATAAAATTATCTTTTTAAAATAATTTTAAATTATTAAATTTAGATGTGTATTTTAATTTTTTATTCGTAAAATTATATTTTTAATATAAGTCACTAATTATTAAATTTAGATGTATATATTAATTTATATATTAATTTTTTATTTATGAAATATTTTTAATTTTATTAGTTATTTAAATTTTGGTTATTTAGATAAATATTTTGTAATTATAAAGGACAAAAGAGTTTACAATTATTATATACAATCTTCTAACCCTAAAAGTTCTTAAAAGAACCCTTTTCAATTTGAGAGATTGCATCTCAATCCTCTGTTACAATCATCTATTTATTAAATATTTAAATGAGTATATTAACATATTTGATTGGTCAAACTTCTAAAAATAATTTAGCATCCAATTTTAGCTCAAAAAATTGTTTATCAAACATGAAATATAATTTTTTAATGTATTGATATAACGACTTACTAATCAACACACTAAGTTAATAAAGTGGAAATATTAAAATATTTATATATCATATGATAATAAATATTAAAATACTCATATATCAAATTTTGAATTCAAACTACATAATCAATTATTTAAAGTTTGAATTCAAAATTATGTATCAAATATTCATTATACTCTAGTATTGTCATTGAGTGGAGTTTATAGACACAACGTCGGCCGTAGAGTTTATGGGATACGTTTGTATCGATTAATTTTTTTTTGTTCTTCATTGGCGAATATGTGTTTTCATCATGTCTTTCGTGAAGTCAATTCTCTTGCAGATGTGTTGGCTAAGGAAGGAGTGGATCGTTCAGTATTATTTCAAGCTTGTTTATGACTTGCATCGTTATCTGTTGGTAGCATCGTGGGGTTTGGCCTCGTGGTGTTGTTTGTTGGCTGCGAGGGATGTTTTCACGCACTCGGTTGCTTGGTGGCTGCTGCGTGGATGCAGTATTAGTTTGTTGGGTTTTGCTACTGTGTTATGCTCGATTGGTGATTGGCTTTGGTATTGACCTTTTGGTTCGTATGTTTGTTTTGGATCCGTGTTTGGCCTGATTGTGTTGTACTCTTTTCTTCTATTTAAATTTAGAATTTTTTTAATAAGACACACAACTGAGATTGGTTGTATGATTTTTATTTCTTAATAAATCATACTTTACGCCGATAAAAAAATTATGTATTAAATAAAAACTTGAAATCAATTAAACGTCTAAACACAACTGAACTATATAATATATATAAATCAATATATTATTTATTACGAAAATGATTGAATTTTGGTGTCATTCTCAACTCTCCATTTAACATTTAAATTGAATTTACTTCTTTCATCAACTCGACAAATGGCATATATTGTTACAAATATAACAATTCGAGACAACAAATGGCATAAATTTTCTTCGAGACTAATTTCCAGCCCTCCTTGATGCAAACATTCAAGTTGTGCGGGTGTGCTCCCAACCCTGATGGGTTCAGGGCACTTTGATTTGCAATCCTTGCACTTGCACTTGGATTTGTGCGGATGGAATCAGAGAGTGATGCGATCCGAGTCCATGATCGTCTGAATGGTTTCAGGATTTATAGATCTATATTTCGTTGGCTCAACATGAATCTCGTGATCATTTTTAGCGGCACAAGAGAAAGACAACGACTGCAAATTCTGAGAGTACAAGGCTTAATGGCAAGAAGGGGGGTCACAGGATCAGCGGGTAGGGCATCGGGAGACTGTGGCAGTAGTGGAAGAGGCAAATCAGGGGTTCTCAATAATGCAAATTGCTGGGGATCGAATACTACTGGTATTTCCAGATTTTGATCTACACCAAAAGACATTAGATAGTGATTTGCTGAATCGGTGGTTTGAAAAAGTTTCGGTATGGTCTCCGAAATGCGACTATGGATCGAGAAAGACTTGGCTATCGGTGTTTGGAGTGCCGGTTCAAGCATGGTCGAAAGGAAAAATTATTAGATGGGCCTTGCTCATCACGTCATCCATGGTCTCATCCAATAATAATTTTCGGTCTAATTTTTTTCTAAGGTAAATCTTCACCATAGATAACATGGCGAGCCAGGACATGTAATAATTTCTCGGTCTAAAGGGACTTTTGTTAATGTGGCTTCAAACTGGGGGAAGTGATAAAGGTGGAGGATGGATCAGTCGAACCATCATCATTCGAAAGAGGACACGTACTTATAGAGACTACCCAATTGGAAAGGATTGATGAAATAATTAATCTTAATGTTCAGGGCAAAATTTACAAAATCCATGAAACTGAGGCGGGAGTTTATTTATGACATAATTGTGACTGCAATTGTGTGGAATGGGGTGCGGAATCTAATCAGAATGAGAGTGATCATCTCAGTAGGGCCCCTCGTGAAGTTGGTGATGAGGCCAATGGATCAAATGCTGTTAAGAGAGTTGAGAATCATATTGAATTTTACTCTGGAAACATTAACAACAATGCGGACAAGGTGCAAAATACTGCACAAAGCATTGGGAAATAAGATGAAGTTCACAAGGAAGAATATAATAAGAATGCGGCAATTGCTCCTAGTGGTAATAATCAGAGAGTTGGGATGCAAGAGGATTTGAACAATGGCATAGATATTATAGAATCGAACAAATTTGAAATTGGTACGGATCAGTATTCTACAGCGAAGATTTCTGGGCATAACCATGGCATATGGGAGAAACAACAAAATTTGCGTGTATTGGACTCGGTGGAGATGTTGGGAGAACGGTTAGTTGAGGAAGAAGTGGGTTGTGTAGTGAGGGATCTTGAAGAGAAACAAGGGGAGACGGGTTTGTGGGAGGCAGTGGATCGTATGCATGATGCTTACTTGGGCCTATCGCCTACCGTCTGGCTATCGGATTTAGAGAATAGGGCCGACTCCACTACAAAAATAACCTACAAGGGGGAGACTAGGAAAATAAGGCAAATTGCAGAGGTAGCATTGAGTTTATTGCCTCAGGAAGAGAGGGTTGTAGCTGAATCAAAAATAGAGAAAAAGGGACGTGGTAGACCAAAAAAGAAACATGAATTGAATACAGAGTTTGCTAATGCTTCATTGAGTGAATCAAACTTCATTAATCGTCGTGAGGTCATCCTAAAAGAGGCTAGGGAAACGGTGAATTTTGAAAAGCTGATTGGAACAAAAATGATTGGCCAAGAGGAGAATATTCTGTGATATTGCGCGAATTCTTGAAAGCGACCAATAAGAGGCTCTATGTGGGTGCTGTCATGGAACATACGAGGTTTGGGCTCATCGACGAAAAGAAAGGCAGTCCAAGTGCTTTTGCGACAGCAGCGGTGTGAGATGATTTTTTTACAGGAAACTAAATTAGAGGTTATTGATGTTCAATTGGTGAAAAAAGCATGGCATACAGATACTTTTGAATTTGATTTTTCTCCTTCATTCGGTAAATCTGGAGGTTTGTTGGTGATATGGGAGGCTTCAAAATTTATTGTGGTGGATTCAATTATTGAACGCGGTTTCATAAGTAGTGAGAGGCACTTGGGTATTGGAAAACTGGAGATGTGCAATGGTATTGGTGTATGCCCCATGTGCAGTGAATGAACAACAGAAGTTTGGGAAAGGATGGGAAAAAATTATCTCGTTCGAAGAGACGTGTTGTGTGGGCGGTGATTTTAACGCTGTGAGGTCCATGGAAGAGAGGTGTAGGTGCTCGGGTGACAAGCGTGGAATGGCTGCATTTTGTTATTTCATGACACTGGCAGCTTTGTCAGATTTGCTGATGTCGGGCAAGCGCTATACATGGTTCGGCAAAGGTAATAAATTTAGTAGATTAGATCACTTTCTTGTGGCATCTGATTAGATTGACAGATTTTTAACTTATCACAACATTGATTGCAAAGATCTATCTCGGATCATGTGCCTATTCGACTTGTGTCGGATTTTTAGGATTGGGGACCTCGGCCTTTTAAATTTTAAACTGCTAGTTGGAGAAGAAGGACCATGTTAGGACCATGGAGGTGGAATGAAACTGAATATCGTCTGCATTTGGGGAGTTAACTTTGCTTGATAAATTGCGAGCCATGTATGTGGAGTCGACTTTGCTTGATAAATTGCGAGCGATGTATGTGTTTCTGATGAAAGAGTGGAATAAGAAAGAATTTGTTAGTATTGAGTTACAAATTGAAGTGGCTACAAATCTTCTTGAGGATTTGGATGAGAAGGGTGATAGTGATGAAGATGTTTTAAGGGATGAGGAAACATGAAAATTACAAAATGATTTATGGCGGCTGGTGCGTTTACAGGATTCTATTTGGAGGCAAAAGTCTCGCGCGCTTTGGTTACGTGTAGGGGATCGTAACACACGTTATTTTTAGAGGGCAACCAAAATAAAGGGGGATACGTAACAATATTTTTGGGTTACGAATTGTGTCACGGGCCGCCAGCCAAGGCCCGAGTCATTGGCACCACGGGATGCACACCAGGGTTCCCAAGAGGTTCAGATAGAGATCTTAGGCCCAAAGAGACCACCAGACTTAGCCCGATCTGTGGGAGATTCTAGAAGGCATATCCATCCACTTTGACCTATGTAAACTTGCCTTGTATACATAGGATTTGTTACCATAGATAGATGGGAATATTCCCAGGATTGTACCATTGTGGTTGGTGGGCTTTGATCTTAGCCGTCGATGTAAATTTGTATAGACCGTCAGATTAGGGAGAACTCAACTATAAATAGAGGCCTTCCCCTCCTCATTTCATGTATCCAAGTTTTCAAGGAATAAAGGCATTTACTCTAAATCCTCTGAGTGTTCTTGTGTTCTTTTCTTTGTTCCTGAGCGTTCTTTCGAAGTTCTTCTTCGCTCATCTCTTTTGATCCCATTCTGCGTAGAACGCTTTGCATTTGTCGGTGCTTGGGAAGTTTGATCTTCCGAGAGGGTTGAAAAGGCTTACTTAGGCGTTTGTCTTGAGTCACATCGCCTAAGGCCGCACGGTGGGCTGGTTGGAACTCTAGCCACGTGACAGTTGGTATCAGAGCCTTGTTCGAGCGACGTGAGCTAGTTCGAGGCACGAAGCATCGAGTTGAGATGGCACCAAAGAAGGAAGAGAATGCTGCTGCGAGCCAGAAGGGTGTGGAGACCCAGGCGGACAAAGGAAGTCGAGCAAACTCGAGGGACAAGTTGTCGGTGCTCGAGAAGAGGGTCACCAGGCTTGAGGGATCTATGAAGGATTCTGCGGAGCGACTCGACGTGGTGGATACACGGGTCGAGGAGCTGTATGACCAGGGTGATCGGTCAGAGGGAAAGAGAGATGCTCTCGAAGCCATGTTGAAGACATTGAGGGTGGAAATGGTGGATCTGAAGGCGGAAGTGATGGTTTATCAGGCTACCATGCGGAACGGTGTGTTAACCACGACGACACCTAGACCAATGAAGGGCATTCCGAAGCCAAAAGAGTTCAAGGGGAACCGGTTGGTGAAAGATGTTGAGAACTTCATTTGGTGCATGGAGCAGTACTTTTGGGCAATGAGCATCACAGACGATGCCGAGAAGGTAAATACTACTGTTGTTTACTTGACTGACGTTGCTTTGTTATGGTGGCGACATAGGTGCCTTGATGAGAATAGTGGAGGCACGGGCGTTGGAACATGGGAGGAGTTCCAAGCGGAGTTCAAGCAGTAGTTTTGTCCGAGTAACACAAAGAAAGAAGCCAGAACCAAGTTTAGGAGGCTTCGACACGATAGATCCATTGCGGATTATATCCAGGAGTTTAGTGAGCTACAACTCCTTATCCTCGGCTTGTGTGTGAAGGATGCGCTTTTCACGTTTATGGATGGATTGAAGCCATGGGCCAGGACCGAGTTAGAGCGGAGGGATGTGCAGGAACTTTCCAAAGCCCTAGCCGTTGCGGAGTCCTTGACCGATTATAGTGCTTACAAGTCCATGGAGTCCAAGTCTTCCAAGCCCCATGGCAAGAGTATTGGTGGGAGAGACGAGGACGTGTCCGGCGATAGCAGCGATGATGGCGAGGAGAGGCCATCGACCAAGCCAAACCGGTATGCGAAACCAGATGATCGGAAGGATCGAGGATCCATAAGGTGCTACCATTGTGATGGTACACACGTAGTGAAAGACTGTCCCAAGAAGATGATCCACCTCGATGCCATTGTCCAGGAGGACGACGAGTCAGATGGAGAACCCGGTAGAGTTGGTGCAATCGCTAGCATCAAAGGAGGGAAGCCGAGGGTGGAAAAAGTACATCGAAAGTGTTACCGATGTAAGGGGCCGCATTTAGCGCGAGAATGCCCTGATCGAGTCAAGAAGTCCAAGAAGGACGAGCCCGAGAGTGATGAGGCTGCGAAGCTTGGCTCGATGATATTGGATTCTGTCAAGGCGAGGAAGGGCCAAAAGCAGAATGGGTTGATGTTTGTCGACATCAACGTGACGAGACGATCGAGGAGTGCTTTGGTGGACACCGGGGCAAGCGATCTGTTCATGTCCAGGAAGGTTACCGAGAAGCTTGGTCTTAAAGTTGTGGACTCAACCGATAAGATCAAGGTGGTGAATTTAAGGGAAGTTCCAGTTGTGGGGACAGTGCGGAAGATTGAGTTGTAGATTAGGGATTGGAAGGCCAAGGAGAATTTCGAGGTAATCGAGTTAGATAACTTTGATTTTATTTTGGGACTAAACTTCCTTGATCGTATTAAAGCTCTCATCATTCCGTTTGCCAACGTCGTGTGTATCTTGGATCCGAAACAACGGTGCGTTGTGCCTGTGTGCCGAGACAGCGGGTGAGGAAGCAAGAAGCTGACAGCCATTCAGCTTGTCAAAGATGCTCCAATCCAAGGAGGCATCGAGTTGGAGGCGACAGTTGGGGACACTACCTTGGATGGGCGAGAGTTGCCCGATGCAGTTGGCATGAAGGCCGTCGAGGAGCCATCCATGAGCGAGGTGGCCGAGGCATCGAACTTCAATGGGAGAGAAGTGTCGATGGGATTTGCATTGCCGATGAGCAATGGGGCATCAAAATTTAAGGACGAAGGATTGATGTGTAGAGTAAATGCCGGGAAAAGGAGTGAGGTACGTCTTGAACATGGTGATAGTGTGTTACAGTTTGATTTGCTGGATTTGTTGGGTGTAGGGCGAGGAAAACCTAACCCATCAGATGGAGTTGCCAAGACTTGTTGCGGGCTGAAGCAACCTTTCAGAGTTCCGAGGGTTCGTTCGGTGTTCAACGTGAAGGCATCCAAGTTTGTGCACAAGGATCGGGAGAGTCCAGATCGGGGCAAGTCAAAACTGGTAGGAAAGAATTCCTACGATCAAGATGTGCCTGGGACGGGAAATTTTGCATGGCAGTGTGAGCAGTCCTTATGGGGGGACATCCGAGTCAGAGTCCGGTGTTCTTTATGGGGAGAGCGGTCCTTATGGGGGGACAATCAAGCCAGATTCCGAATTGGAAGCAAGCCAAGGTACTCAGAAGGAAACTCCAGGATCGATCTCAACTTTGTTCGAGAGGCTCGACGAGGGCGTCGCCAAGTTTGGTGGGGGAGATTGTCACGGTCCGCCAGCCAAGGCCCGAGTCATTGGCACCACGGGGTGCACACCAGGGTTCCCAAGAGGTTCAGATAGAGATCTTGGGCCCAAAGAGACCACCAGACTTAGCCCGATCCGTGGGAGATTCTAGAAGGCATATCCATCCACTTTGACCTATGTAAACTTGCCTTGTATACATAGGATTTGTTACCATAGATAGATGGGAATATTCCCAGGATTGTACCTTTGTGGTTGGTGGGCTTTGTTATTAGCAGTCGATGTAAATTTGTATAGACCGTCGGATTAGGGGGAACTCAACTATAAATAGAGGCCTTCCCCTCCTCATTTCATGTATCCAAGTTCCAAGGAATAAAGGCATTTACTCTAAATCCTCTGAGTGTTCTTGTGTTCTTTTCTTTGTTCTTGAGCGTTTTTTCAAAGTTCTTCATCGCTCATCTCTTTTGATCCTATTCCGCGTAGAACGCTTTGCGTTTGTCAGTGCTTGGGAAGTTTGATCTTCCGAGAGGGTTGGAAAGGCTTACTTAGGCGTTTGTCTTGAGTCACATCACCTAAGGCCGCACGGTGGGCTGGTTGGAACTCTAGCCACGTGACAATTGGAGGACGTTGGGTGACGGATCCGTGTCGACTTAAACACCATATTTTTCACGAATTTTGTAAATATTTCTCTCAAGTGGCAGTGCTGAATTTTTTGAAGTGGCGAAGGGCTTAAAATGCTTATCAGTGGAGTAATCGGTAGATTTGAAAAGAGAATTTACGGTACAGGAAGTTTGGGATGCAATTAATGGTTGTGATGTGTCGAAAGCTCCCAAACCAGATGGCTTTAGCTTCAAGTTTTATAAGAAAGGCTAGTAGTTTGTTCAAGAGGATATAATGACGTTGATGAATGAGTTTCGTAGCATGAGTCGTCTACCAAGAGGCTTAAACTCGTTATTTGTGGTGTTAATTCTAAAGAAAGATTGTCCATTAGAGGTACGTGATTTTTGTCCAATTTGTTTGCTTAAATCGACTTACAAAATTGTGTCGAAAGTGTTGACTACTAGATTGCAATGGGTGGTTGATAAACTTGCTAGTGAATTTCAATCGGGCTTTATAAAAGGAAGACAAATTGTGGATGGTATTCTACTTGTAAACAAGGTTATTCATTCTCTGAAAGATTCAAATAGTGGAGAAGGTAGGGTGATTCTAAAGCTGGATTTCGCCAAGGCCTATGACTGTGTTAGATGGGATTTTTTAGATCATCTCCTCGAGCAAAAAGGGTTTGGTTCATTGTGGCGTAGTTGGATATGCAAATGTTTCACAACGGCTCATCTTGTAGTTTTATTAAATGGCAATGCGACTCGAGAATTTTGTATG
This sequence comes from Hibiscus mutabilis, assembly GCA_019671005.1. Taxonomy (NCBI): domain Eukaryota; kingdom Viridiplantae; phylum Streptophyta; class Magnoliopsida; order Malvales; family Malvaceae; genus Hibiscus; species Hibiscus mutabilis. The sequence continues at coordinate 50,156,786 of CM033719.1, forward strand.
GAGAGAGGGTTAAGACAAGGTGATCCGTTGTCACCTCTTTTATTTGTGTTGGTGGTGGAAGCCCTTCATGTATTTATTCGCAATACGGAAGATATTTGTTTGATTAGAGGAGTATCATTAATGCCAAATTTTGCTATTTCACACCTTCAATATGCGGATGGTACCATGGTGTTCTTACAAGAGGATGTGGAGTTGGCGCGTAATTTGAAGAGGCTATTATTGTGTTTTCAGCATTGCTCCGATTTGAAGATCAATTTTGGTAAATCGTGTTTGTATGTTGTTGGAATTGCTGATGAGATTGTGGACGAAATGACATTGGTATTGGGCTACTCTCAGAGATAGCTTCCTTTCATATATTTAGGACTTTCAGTTGGGGTGAATCCGCGAAGCCAGGAGATGTGGGAACCTCTTTTACAACAATTTCGAGTAAAGTTTGCAGGTTGGAAGATGCGATCTTTGTCTTTTGCTACACGATTGACACTTGTTAATTCGGTTTTATCCTCTCTACCGATTTATTTTATTAGGGTTGTAATAAAGGTTTTTTTAATAATAAAATTAAGAGTATAAAAATATTTAGAAATGGCATTAAAGGAGATGTCACCCAAAGATCGGGATGACACTCCCAGCAGAATACTGAGAGAATTAAAAAATAGAAGACGAAGTCGCCACCTGCCACTTTGGTAGGACAAACACTATTAAAAATTAACTAGAGATTCAAAACGTTTGTGTTCGGGAGCCGGTTATACGTGGGGAAGGATTAGCACCCCACAATGCCCAAAATTAGTTCTGCGTTGATTAAGTGTTGTCGTTGCAAGAAAATAAAAATTCAATTTTTAATTTAAAATTCAATCCCAAAGAAGCAGTCTAAGGAGAATATTTCCTTATTTACAAAAATCGAGGAATATGGTACCTGAATGAGCCAGGACACCACTTCCTCGCCGGTTCCCGAAATAAAATGGAAAACATCCCTTAAATATTAAAATGAGTTTAATATCATATTTTGATAAAATACATAAAACATGCTCGAAATAGAGAAGGAAATATTATGTCTATATCGTATTGGATAATGTACATATACTATATAATAATAAAAATAATAATGCACTCATGTGCACACAATATATATTAATATAATATAATATAATAATATATGTAATATAAAAAAATAATACATATAAAAAATGTATATACATAAATATAATAATAATAATAATAAAATAATGAAATAATAATAACAATAATTATATCATAATGTACATAATAATATAAGCATAATAAATATACAAATAAATAAAAATAAGAAAGTGACTAAATTAAAAAGAAACAAAAACTAAAAAAAAAAACTAAAAAAGGGCTGAAATCGGAAGGAAATATAAACTGAAGATCGATGATGGAAGGATACGAAAGTTTGAGGATTGCGGGCGTAATTTCCCCATTCACAGAAAAGGGCGCGATCCCCTTAGCCGGGTTGGGTCGAGGCGCGGGTTACATCCCCTAAAATGACGTCGTTTTATGTTTGCTTTATATACCGGTTTGGACAAAAATGCCATTTAAATCTTATAATTCTAAAAAAAAACCCATATCCTCTCAAATAGCTTCTGCCTCAGCCCAGGTGTCAGTCTGGTCGCCTCGAAGCGCTGCCGATCGTCCATCACGGGCCGCCATCTACGATCGCTGGAAGATTCCAAGCTCGCCCCTTTTCGTCTCTTTTCAACACCCTGAACTTGAATCCAGAGTCAGATTTTCACAAAGAAGACCCTATATGCGTAGATCTGAAAGAAAGAAAACAAGATATATTTTTTTTCATGTTTATTTTGATCTCTCATTTTTTATTTTTTATTCGAATATATGAAGAAAAAATGCAAAGTTTGGTGATTTTTTTCCAGAATCAAACTCTCTTTTTTTATTTACTATTCGAACGGCCCTCTTCACAACTGAGTTTCATTGGGTGTTTTATAATCCATATTTAAAGTATAAAAAATTATAACTTGTCCTATTTATTTTGATTTTCTCAGATCTAATAATTTCCACTTTTTTGCTTGTGCAGATTCGAGTGGTGGCCAAAGGTGTCAGGCGACGCCAGGGTGGTGAGATGGCCAGGATCAACGAGTGGCGGCCACGGGGCAATGAAGCACCACGCGTGGCGGCCACGCGCAGGAGAAGCTGAAAAGGCATGGCCGGCGGCGGCTGGTGACTATAGAGTATTAGGTTTTTTAATTTTTTAAGGTAAATGGTAGTTTAGTAATTAAGGTTTGGGAATACGGGTATTTGGGTCTGATGGGTTTAGTTGGATCTGGGCTTGGTTTGTAACGGGTTTCAAATATGTAAATGGGTTGGGTTTATTGGGTTATTAATTTGGGTGTAATGGGTTGTTGGGTATAGGTTTGTAATAATGGGTTTAATAAAAAAATTATGTATGGCCTGGACAAAAAATGGGTATTACAGCTGCCCTTCTTTGCTCATTGTTGTGTAACAGGAATAGAGTAGAGACAAAAGAATAACCATTTTATATCCGATCGGGTCTGGATTCCTTCTCTGACCACCGCTTCTTCTTTGGGCTTCAATAGATCTTCTTTGTCGTTCTTGTAAGCTGTTAGGATTTATGTTTTGATATAATAATTGAAAAACAGTTTTGGACTAAATTGAAAAGATTTCAAAAATGGTTTTAAGTCCAAACAACTTGAAAATAAGTTTGAGAAGTTTTTGAGATATTTTGGAAATGTTTTAAATGCTTTAAAGTAGCTAAACCAACGTTTTCAACACCGGCGTACCGATACGGTATACCCTGTATCGATACGGTTCAAGGGTTTCAGCTATAGTATTTTTCCAGTAACCAAAATCCGTACCGATACGCCCCTAGACATACCGATATAGAGTGGATCGTTTTGATACGCCATGTGGCGTACCAATCTAGTTTTCAACCTCCCCAACGGCTATTTGAATTGCAGGGCATACCGAACAGACCAAGGCGTACCGATACGGTTTACCAAACAGACCAAGGCGTATCAATAAGCGTACCGATACAACCCAAGGTGTTTCGATACGGTTAGCAAGACTAAGCGTAACGGCTAGTAGCTGTACCGATACAACTACATGCGTACCGATACAGATAGTACCAGAACTGCATTTATTGCGGGAAATAAAGCCTCCAACGGCTCCAATTCAATCACAACGGTCTCTAATGGCTAGGAACTCAATTGGGACTATAAAAGGACCCTTCAAGCTTCATCAACAACTAATGCTTCAATTATCAACAACATTATGATGGTAAAAATTGTCTTAGGGCTTTTAATTCATATTCTTTGTATAGACAACACTTGTGAGCTTAATTGTCAATGTATGCTCAAGTGTTGTAGGTTTGGGTGAGTGTCTTATTTCTTTGTTTGAGAGGATTCCCAAAGCTTGGGTTGTAAGCTTTGGATGCTAGACTTGGTAATTGAGTCTAGGTTGTAAAGGTTGCCTCCTAAGCCTTGTTAAAAGGGGGATAAATCTTAGTGGATTTGGGAAATCCTTAGTGGGAGCTAAGGTAGTAGATGTAGAGCTTGTTAGAAGCTTGAACCACTATAAATCCTTGTGTCCATTGTCTATCTTTTTTCTTACACCACCAACACCCAAAAATCAACTTCTCCACCACTTGACAAGCATATCGATTAAAGAAATTTGAGCCCAACAATTGGTATCAGAGCAAGACTCAATCGAGAAGGTTTAACCACCTATTGAGGTGATCTGGCAAGCTCGACCAACAAACAAGTCAATCGACTTCCATGACGTTATCCATCGACAAACTCCTTTCTTCAACGATGACAACTATGCTTCTTGGAAGCATAGAATGATGTTCTTCATGAAGAGCAAAGACTATCGTCTTTGGGACATAGTTGAAGGTGGACCGTTCGTGCCAAATCAGAGCAAGGCGGAGTGGAACGCGAAAGATCGCAAGAAGATGAAGCTCAATTGCAAGGATTTGCACATTCTATTTTGTGCATTAGGCCCGGAAGCTGAACCCATATGAAAACATCAAAATCATGTTTGATCGGTTCTCTACAATCGTCAATCAACTCAAAAGTCTTGGAGAAGAGATTTCGGAAGAAAAGCTCGTTCGGAAGTTGATTTATTCACTTCTCGAATCATGGGAGAGCAAGAAGACAACCATTATTGAAGTCAAAGACTTGAAGAAGCTCAAGCTTGAAGAGCTCGTAGGGTCTCTTCTCACCTATGAGATGATGTCTCTACCCTTGAAGAGGGAGAAGGAGAAGATAATTCAAGAGCAAGGAGTCGATGTCAACATCATTGCTCTACAATCCTCCCTAAGTTAACAAGTAGAATCAAGTGAGGAGGAAAGTGAAGATGAAGAGATGGCTTATCTCTTCAAGGAATTGGCCCGATTCATGAAGAGCAACAAAGAAGAATCCAAGCATGAATCAAAGAAGAATATGGTGGATTCCCTCAAGTGCTCGAAATACAAGAAGACAAGGTACATCAAATCTGATTGCCCTCGCTTCAACGCGAAGGGATCATCGTCAGAGAAAGCATATGTGGCTACATGGAGTGATGAAGACTCCGCTGATGAAGATGAGATAGCCCACCTATGCATGATGGCCCTCCAAGAGGAGATGGTAACTTCTAACTCATCTTGTTCAAATTCAAATTCAAATTCAAATTCTTATGCATTTGATGAGTTACAAGAAGCATATGATAAATTGGTTTTTGAGTTTAAGGCTTCATTTTCGAAAAATAAAAAGATGATTTCAAAATTGAAAATAAAAAATAATTTACTTTTAAAAACCAATTTGGAATTTGAAGCAAAATTAAAAGATTTTGAACTTAAAGTTTTGGATTTACAAAATTTGCTTCAAAAGAAAGAAAAAGATCATCAAATTGAAGTAGATGATCTTAAGAAAGAAAAAGATTTGATTTCCAATGAACTTCAAAAGAAAATTAATTTGGGAAAATCAAATTTTTATGTAAGACAATCTAGTGCCCCTAGATTTTTAAATGGAAAAGTTTTTAAAAGTATTTGGGTCCCAAAAGGAATAATTACTTCAACTAAAAAGGATGACATTGAAAAATGGATTCCTAAGGGGATTAAGTTATGTGCTACTAATGCATATGGATCCAAAGCAATTTGAATACCAAAAATCAAATGATTGCCTTTTGTAGGTGTGATGGAGCTTTGATCAACAAGTGATAAGATTGAGGGGTAGCTCTATACACACAAAGGATGAACACTTGAAGCAGGAAGGCTTCACATCCTCCCTTTTGATTTAAGTGTGGTAAAATTGGTTGAATTTTTTAGTTATTTATTTTAATTCAACTAATTATGTTATATGTTGGACTAATATTTGAATGATGCTTGAGTAAGGGGGAGCCTATTTTAAAACAAAATTCATTTTTTTTCAAACTTTTAAACTCTCTATTGTTATTGGTCTTTAAAGTCTAAACCATTTTTTGATATAACAAAAAGGGGGAGGATGTTTTGAAAATTTGATTTTTCAAATGAATAAGGGGGAGCTTATAAGATTTTTTAACAATCAATCTTTTATTCAAATTTTATTTTTTACTAAGGGGGGAATCTCAAAAACAAATTTTCAAGTTGGTTTTATTATATCAAAAATGGGGAGATTGTTAGGATTTATGTTTTGATATAATAATTGAAAAATAGTTTTGGACTAAATTGAAAAGATTTCAAAAATGGTTTTAAGTCCAAACAACTTAAAAATAAGTTTGATAAGTTTTTGAGAGGTTTTGGAAATATTTTAAATGCTTTAAAGTAGCTAAACCAACATTTTCAACACAGGCGTACCAATACGGTATACCCTGTATCGATACGGTCCAAGGGTTTCAGCTATAGTATTTTTCCAATAACCAAAATCTGTACCGATACACCCCTAGGCATACCGATACGGATTAGACCGTTTCGATATGCCACGTGGAGTACCGATCCAGTTTTCAACCTCCCCAGCGGCTATTTGAATTGCAGGGCGTACCGAAACAGACCAAGGCGTACCGATACGGTTTACCAAACAGATCAAGGTGTATCAATAAACGTACCAAGGTGTTTCGATACGGTTAGCAAGACTGAGCGTAACAGCTAGTAGCTGTACCGATATGGGTACACGCGTACCGATACGGACAGTACCAGAACTGCATTTATTATGGGAAATAAAGCATCAAATAGCTCCAATTCAATCCCAACGGTCTCCAATGTCTAGGAACTCAATTAGGACTATAAAAGGACCCTTCAAGATTCAGCAACAACTAATGCTTCAATTTTTAACAACATTATGATGCCAAAAATTGTCTTAGGACTTTTAATTCATATTCTTTGTATAGACAACACTTGTGAGCTTAATTGTCAATGTATGCTCAAGTGTTTTAGGTTTGGGTGAGTGCCTTATTTCTTTGTTTGAGAGGATTCCCAAAGCTTGGGTTGTAAGCTTTGGATGCTAGACTTGGTAATTGAGTCTAGGTTGTAAAGGTTGCCTTCTAAGCTTTGTTAAAAGGGGAAGAAATCTTAGTGGATTTGGGAAATCCTTAGTGGGAGCTAAGGTAGTGGATGTAGAGCTTGTTAGAAGCTTGAACCACTATAAATCCTTGTGTCCATTGTCTATCTTTTTGCTTCCACCACCAACACCCAAAAATCAACTTTCGGTTTGCTATGACTCTGACGATGACGCAATATATGGAGAGAATTTGACCTAGCTGCAACACTGATGAAGAGGAAAGGTCTGCAAAACTTGATCCAGCTGCAACACTGACGAAGAGACAAAATCAAAGGACAAAGGTCTGACATTTGATTCAACTACAACTCTGATGAGGTGACAAGATCAAAGGGTAAAGGTTTTGATCCAGCTGCAACACTGATGAAGAGGCAAGATCGAATAATGAAGGTTTGAACATTTGATTCAAAAATATCTACAGTTAGATTCTTTTTGCATTTTTCCCAAAAACACAGGGATCAACAGTTTTGAGTTGCCTTTACCAGTAGCCGTTTGCTCCAGGATAGCTGTAACATTCCCCTAGGTATAATTAGTTTATACTAATCATGACATTAGCTTTTTCCAAAGGATTTATTTTCCTTTGACCATTCGTAAAAATGAATTTTCTATGGACATTTGAATTATCCATTATCTTAAACTTTGACATGTTTAAGCACGTTGTGCCAACATTTTTTTCGGACTTGCCAAAATAGCTTTGATCCAGCCGCCAAACTAACGAAGAGACAGGATCAAAAGATGAAGGTTCTTATGTTTGATCTAGCTACAACTCTAACAAAGAGACAAGATTCGAATAGTAGATTCAGCCCAGCTACAACACCCAATGAAGAGGCAGGACCAAAGAATAATATAGTTCAACCAAGCTACAACACTTGACGAAGAGGCAAGGTCTGAAGTCAATAGGGTTGATCCGGCTACAACACCGACGAAGAGGCAGGATCAGAAGCCAGTAAATTTGGTTGAGCTACAACACCAGCAAAGAGGCAAGAACTAAAGTTAGTAAGGTTTACCCAGCTACAACACTAACGAAGAGGCAAGGTCTAAAGTCAGTAGGGTTGATCCAGCTACAACGCTGACGAAGAGTCATGATCGAAAGTTTGTAAATTTGGTCTAGCTACAATACCGATGAGGAGGCAAGACCAGGATTCAACTGAGCTACAACACCGATGAAGAGGCACGATCTAAAGGTAAAAGTTTTGATCCAGCTGCAACACCGACGAAGAGGCACGATCAAAATTTGGCATATTTGGTCCAGTTGTTCCATCAACAGAAAGACAGAATTGGATTACAGTAACTTGGATTCTACCACACCATCAACGGAGAAGCAAAATTGAATAACAACTTAAACCCTACTACACCATCAACAGAAGAGCAGGATTAAACAACAACTTAGACCCAGTCACACTATAAACTGTCGCAACCTCTTTTTTTAAGGAAAAGTCTTGGCGGGTTGTTTTTTCAAAAATAAAAGACAAAAACAACGGAGTAGCCACCAATCTTTTTAAAGGGTGTGATTGGATCACCTAAAAATGGGTTATTTTAAAAAAATAATTTTATTTATTAAATCAACGGTTTTGGTTTGCGAAACACATGAAAACGGGTTCGTGGGTCGGTTACGCGTGGGGAAGGATTAGCACCCCCACAGCGCCCAAAAATTGGTACCTCACTAATTAAAAAATGTTTTTAATGCCAGAATTTGCAAGTTCATATAAAATCTAAATTATTATTTAGTTTTTAATATGATTCCATTTCAACGGCCCCACCATCTGGAGAGTAAACTTTAATCACCGCCAACACTTCTAGCACTAACCCGTTACTTCTTTTTGGTAAGACACCGCATTAATTATATTTCAATTTTTTACAAGCAATCACAGAAATAATTAGTGTGTTAAAGTTTCTATTTATTTGAAGTTAGTGATTATTAACCTAAAAAATTGGCTAAGTGAATTTTACTTATTAAAGTTAAAATGTAATTAAGTGTATTTTATTGGTTTAATGTGAAGAAGATTTTTATTTAACTTCAAGGCTCTAACTAAGGTCTTAGGAATCTAAACCTAGAGATTTATTTAAACTAAAGTATTATTAGAACATTAATTCACAAAAATCATTATAATCTAATTTATGCTACAACATTAAACGAATACATAAATCACAATTTGAAGGGAAATCAAAGATAAAGCAACTGATTTTTTTTAAAAAGATGTAACCATATTAATCGCGGGTCAACATTTATTTTTTAGCTGAAGTTTTTTACATTCAAATTAAAATTTATTTAAAAATAATTCAAAAATGATTTAAGAATGAATTTTTTATTTAAAAAACTAAGGACCGAATTAAATAAAAAACTGAAAACTAAGGCAAATTTTAAAAAAATAGTGACTAAATTGGAATATTTACAAACTTGGATACTCGCAGGGGAAAAGTATTTGGCGGAGGGATTTAATGAAGGGAATTAAACCACTTTATTTTAAAACACATGGGTATAAAACCCAACTTCACAAACACCTCTTTATTTTTTCTTTTCAAAATTTTTAGATCAAACACCCTTATCTCAAATTCTCTCAAATGTTCTTGGTGTTCTTCAAGGATGAAGAACATCGGGAACGGACCGCCGTGCCGGCCACCTTCCACCGGTGCCGGTTGCCATCTAACGACGGTAGAAATTCTTTTTTTAAAATATTAAAAACCCCTTTTGGTGAAATAAATCAAAGGTTTGAATCCGGGCTATAACAAAGGCGTTTCAAAACAAGATCAGGGTAATATCATCCCACTTTTATGTTGATTTTCCCTTTTTTTATTTCCATATTCAAACTAAACCCTATCCCCTTTCTCTTGTATATGACCGCAAGTTTGATCGAAGGGGAGAGTGGCGGCGGCGCGACGTGGCTGCAGGAGGTTCGGCGATGGCGCGGTAGTCGCCATTGCTGCAGTGGTGGTGCGGTTCTGCGGCCGTTGACATCGTGGGCAGCCGAGAGCAACGTGCCACAGCATCTCCTGAAGCTCGGGGTACAAAAACAGCAACGGCGTGGTGCGATAAGGGCTGGGTGGTCACCGGTGCTTCTCATCGGCCTTGGATCCGTCGAACGCCGTGACTATCTGCACAGACGTGGCCTGAAGGCAGGCTGGTCGAGCTTTAACAGAAGGGGAGGGTATCGCGCAAGAGCTACACGCGCCAAGCGCGTGGCAGCGCAAGTGGGGAAATGCTGCCCTCTTTTTCTGGATCACTTTGGACCGTTAGATCTTAACCCTAGATCTAACGGCTGAGATTAAACCTCCATATAGAAATAAAAAATGGGGTTAATTAAGGTTTGTTCTTGGGTCAAATTGGGCTAATCAATGTATATGGGTTTTTATAAAAATGGACCCTATTTATTATTTGGACTAATAATTGTTTTGGGTTTTATATTAATTAAGGCCATATTATATACATGCAAGAATAAATATGGTGAAAATTTAGTGACAACAGCTGCCCCTTTTTGCTTATTCCTGTGAAACAGGGATAGAGCAAATAACGAAATGCACTAATTTTTGCCGATCACCAATTCGCTTGATGGTTCTATCCTCCTTATGCCCGAATAGATAGGCGTGTTCCATTCTCCTTATGCCTGAACGGATAGGCGGGCTCTATTCTCCTCATGCTCGAATAGATAAGCAGGTTAATAAAGGATTCCATTCTCCTCATGCACAAATGGATATGCAGGTTCTATTATCCGCATGCTCGAATAGATAATCAAGTTCCACTCTTCTCATGCCTTAATGGATAGGTGGGTTCTATTCTTCTCATGCTCGAATAGATAAGTAGGTTCCACTCTCCTCATGCCCGAATGGATAGGCGGATTCTATTCTCCTCATGCTCGAATAGATAAGCAGGTTCCACTCTCCTCATGCCCGAAGGGATAGGCGGGTTCTATTCTCCTCATGCTCGAATAGATAAGCAGGCTCCACTCTTCTCATGCCTGAATGATTAGGCAGGTTCTATTCTCCTCATGATCAAATAGATAAGCAGGTTCCACTCTCCTCATGCCTAAATGGATAGGTGGGTTCTATTCTCCTCATGCTGTAATAGATAAGCAGGTTCTATATCTGTCAAGATTTAACAAATGCTATGATTTTGATGAGCATGCTCCTAGAGATGCCTAACACATGAATGCATGTCCTTTTCTTAAGTTTTTTTTCTTGTTTTCAAAATTTTCTCTTTTATTTCAGGTTTTTCCTTTGCGCATTTACTTGTTCAGCCCAGATAAGCAACCATGCTAGATATTTATTCTTTGTATCTCTTTGCTTCAGAGAAAACATATGAGTTTTGTACATCTGCTCACTCAATCGAGTTATCTTGCTTTTAAGAGGACTGACTTTTATCTTTATATTCTTTAACACTCTTTTAGCCTTTTCCTGGTTGAGGGAACAAAAATCTTTCACATCCTCCCAGAAGCTTGAATGAAAGCATTAACATCACTGGACATCTCCTCCAATGTCTGTAAAATTATTCTTGTTGTCATGGAAGTAAAACTAGTGAACAAGTAGGCACCCTTGTCTTGCAGTCTGCTGCCTTAGAATAATATCAAAAACCTTCAGGGTTTCCTAAGAATTCTTTGATTCTTGACTACGCAGAGCATTTAAATTCCTCGCATGGGAATCTTCATAGCAAAGCTTATTTCCACCATGAATGTCTTTAAACAATATTGGCGTCTTGATTTCTTATGCCCCGACATCTCATGCCCCTGGTTCAGAACTTAACCATGGAATGTGTTATAGTCCCTATACTTTTTAAACCCTTTTCAAAGTAATGCACAAAAATCTTTTACATTCTTTAATGATGTCAATTCTTCTGGTTCTTATTTCGATATAAGATACTCATATAAGTGTAGAAAAGAGCACAAACAAGGAATGAAAAAAAGTCTCTGAAATATTATATTGCGGCAAACAAAGGAAAGGTTACGAGAAGGAAATACAAGTATCTAGATATCAATGGTTAAAACTTCTCAAGTTAAAACACCGCGAGATGCCTTGAATGCTTCCTTTGCCGAGTAGATTTTGAAAATGAAAATAATGTATGAAGATACGGAATTCCTTTTGAGATGTCGAGTCTTCGAGAGTCATTTGATGCTTGCATAACCCGTGAACAATCTGAGATGCCCTTTGCGGGTTTTCGACCTGGATCCACCTTTGTTTTCAAGATGCCCTTTACGGGTTTTCATCTTGAACCCCTTTTTTTTCATTTTCTTTTCTTTTTCTTTTTCTAGGTATCCATGGTGCCCTTTACAGGTTTTCACCTTTCGATTTCTCTTCTATTTTTCTTTTCATGAGCTCGCATCATTCTTCTTTGATGCATCTGTCAATGACAAATAGCCTTCAACCTTTTTTTGTCGATTAGGTTCAACAGGTCATATCTCGCTTGAACCCATCTTGCTTTTTCTTATTCTGCTTCTATTAGGACTCGTAGAGAAAGAATTTCGACCTCAATTGGCAATACAACCTCCATTCCATATACTAATAAAAACAGTGTTGCTCTTGTGGATGTTCGTAAGTGTTGGCCATTTTTGCAACTATATTCTTGATATTCTTATTAGAAGCCTCTACAGCCCCATTCATCTTCGGGCGATAAGTCATTAAGTTATGATGTTTGATGTTAAACTGCACACAAACTCTGGTTATCATCTTGTTATTCAAATTGGAGGCATTGTCCATGATAATCCTCTCAGGTAGACTATATCGGTCGATGATCTCTTTCTTCAAGAATTTGCAAATTGTAGATCTAGTGACATTCACATATGAGGTCGTTTCCATTCGATGGCTACTAGAATAAACCAATGCCCATTTGATGCTTTAAGGTGAATCTGGCCGATGACATCCATGCCCCACATGGAAAAGGGCCAAGGGGCTGACATGACATGAAGAGGCTGCAGAGGTGTATGGATCTTATCGGTATAGAGCTGACACTTGTGGAATTCTTGGGAGTAGTTAATGCAATCTCCCTCCAAAGTTGAACAATAATACCCAAAGCGCATGATTCTTCTAGACATGGTAAAACCACTAACCCCTTCATTAAACTCTTCTAAGATCATTTGAGCTTCTTTAGCACCTACGCACCTCAACAATACTTGGTCTTAACTTTTCTTGTATAAGATTTCTCCATCAAGAACATATTCCGATACCATTTTTTATTATTTTCTTTTTATTCTCAGTTGCGTGAGGCGGATACTGTCGAGACTTTATATATTGTTGGATGTCATAATACCGTGGAAGACCATCTACTTCTTCTTCTATGTCATTACTGTGGCCTGGGGAATACAACATTTGCAATTTGATTGGCATCATCTTATAGCCTTCGCTTGCCTTAAATGTGGCAGCTAAAGTGGCTAAAGCATCAGCCATTTAGTTATCTTCTCTAGAGAGATACCTAAATGTGATCTCATCAAATTATTTAATTAGTTGAAGGATCAACGTATAATATCCTATTAGTTTCGTATCTTTCATCTCTCATTCTCCTCGAATCTAGTAGACAACCAGTACAGAATCCCCATAAACTCTCATGTTTTTTATTTTCCTCTCGATAGCCGCTCGTAGACCCAAGATGCAAGCCTCGTATTTTGCCATGTTATTCGTGCAAAAGAATTTTAGCCGACTAGTGAAAGGATAATGATTTCCTTAATCGGTGAACTTCTTGCTTAAGTAATATATTGCTCTTTCTTTCCTTCCAGTTTCGTCATGTTGCCCCAATATACAACCCATGGAGTTTTCATACACCGTCAAGTAGAAGATCAGTGGTTTTCTTGGAATGGGTAAAACCAATACATGAGGTTTAGTCAACTGTTCTTTAATATTTTCTAAGGCTTCTTGACATTCTTCATTCCATGTTCCCGGGTTATTCTTTCGAAGGAGCCTGAATACTGGATCACATTTATCTGTCAACTGAGAGATGAAACGAGCAATATAATTTAACCTCCCCAAAAAGTGTCTGACCTCCTTTTGTTTACGAGGAGGTGGGAGTTCCTATATGGCTTTGACCCTATCTGGGTCAATCTCAATTCCTCTTTTGCTCACAATGAAGCCTAGAAATTTTCCCGATGTAACCCTAAAGGTTCACTTGGTAGGGTTGAGTTTCAATTGAAACTTTCTCAGCCTTTGGAAAAGCTTCTCCAGGTTCATAATATGCTCTTCTTCTGATCGAGATTTAGCGATCATATCGTCTACATACACCTCTATTTCCCTGTGCATCATATCATGAAATAGGGTCACCATTTGGTGAGTTTCCCCCGCGTTCTTCAAACCGAAGGGCATTACTTTATAGCAGAAAGTTCCCCATAGTGTTACAAAAGTGGTATTTTCCATATCTTTTGGGCACATCTTGATCTGGTTATATCTAGAAAATATATCCATGAAGGAGAAAAGAGAATGACCGGCTGTATTGTCTACTAAGGTATCAATGTGGGGTAATGAGAAATTATCTTTAGGGCTTGCCCTATTGAAATCCCTATAATTGACGCACATACGCACTTTCCCATCTTTTTTTGGGACTGGGACAATGTTGGCCACCCACTCTGGATACTTGGCCACTTCGAGAAATCCTACGTCGAACTGCTTTTTAACCCTATCTCTGATTTTCAAAAGCGTTTCAATTTTCATCCTTCTGAGTTTTTGCTTTACTGGCTTACATCCTATTTTTATGGGAAACCGAGGCATAACAATGTTAGTATCGAGGCCATGCATATCTTGGTACGACCACGCGAATATGTCCTTATATTTTTTAGGAGCTCAATCAAACTTTGTTGAGCCTTTGCAATGATGGTAGTACCAATATTCACTTCACGTTTCTCTTCCTCGGTGCCAAGATTCAAAACTTCTAATTCTTCCTTGTGAGGCAAAATCTATTTTTCTTCTCCCTCCACTAGCCTGAGCAAATCATTGGGCAAATCATATTCCTCCTCATCGTCGTGCTCTTCAACCTCTTCTAAGCACATGGGCAGTTCAAAGTCAATTTTCGGGTCTGACTCAGAGCCATTTATACCGTTGATATCTAGAAACCTGAAAGAAAATGGGTGAAAAATATATACAAAGGCAATGAAAAAAATGAATGAATGATTTTTTTGTGTTTTTGTTATTTTTGCTTGTAGTTTTAGGGTTTTTTAGGTTTATCTATAGTTTTATTTATTTGCCACACAATGGTTATTGGGAAATGCATCTTTATTGAAATTAAAACCATAATGGTTTGACATAGGCCCTTTACAAAAGATCCCTTGTTGCCCTCGGGCCTAAAAGGGTTGGTTTTGAGAATTACTCTGTAAAGGATTTAAAGAGTACACGAATTTCTTCAGCAGTCTAGTTATTAAGCTTAGAGCAGGGGCGAATCATTGACATGTACTTGTTTCCTTCCTCCCCATCCGTCACAGCGTTGATACTCAGCTTCCCAAATGTCTCATTTAGGTCATTCTTTCTTTTCTCCTCCTCAACAACTAAGGCGTCTGGATTCAAAAAGGCTTCAGATCTAAAAATGTGACTCATGGGTGGAAACGTCATTGGTTCCCATTCAATCTCTTCCCCTTTCAGCCTAGCCTTTTTTCATTCTTGTTTTATCTTCATAGTGGTCTTCCTTTGCAGATTGTTGGGCTTAAATCCCAACCCAAACTGATCTCTCTTTTTCGGGATAGCTATAGGGTACAACCTCCCCTAATGCTATTTCCCAAAACCTTTTCCTATCTCAGCCCCTTTTCCAAGGGTCTCCCTGACTTACATCCTGGCATTGTTAGATAATCTCGGCATAGGAATCTTACTCCCTTCGGTGATAAAGGTTGCATTAACAAGCTCCAGCATTCTGAAATGACATTCAAGTGCGCCCTCATAAATTTTGATTTAGGGTGCGTCGGTAGACACCAATGCAATGATATCCTCTTCAGCCTTGTTGGTTACCAGCTGTCTGCCGTCCATAAATTTCAGCTTTTGATGTAGAGAAAAAGGGACTGCACCTGTAGCGTGAATCCAAGGGCGCCCTAACAGGCAACTGTATGTGGGTTTAATGTCTATCACCATAAAGTCAATGTTGAACGTGGCCGGCCCAATTTGTAAGGGTACTTCAATCTTTCCTAGTACCTCTCGTTGAGTCCCGTCAAATTCTCTCAGAGTATTCTGATAAGCCTTCATGTGAGAGCTATCTGTCGGCAGTTTCTTCAGAGTCTCTAGAGGGAGAACATTCAGGGCTGACCCATTATCGATGAGGACTCATGGCACCATGTGTCCTTTATATATCATAGAAATATGAAGAGCTTTGTATGATCCTCTCCCACCTTCTAGAATTTCCTTATCACCGAATGAGGTAAAGTTGTCCACAGCGATATTATTAACCAACCTGTCTATCTTGTTAATCGTTATCTCCTTAGGTACGAAGGTTTGGTTCAGAACCTTCAACAAAGCATCGCAGTGACCCTTAAAACTTAAGAGAAGTGATAACATAGAGATTCTTGCTGGGAGTTTATGAAGCAGCTCCACCACACTATACTCACTGTGTTTGAGTATTTTTAGAAATTCTTGGGCCTTAGACTCCTTTGCGGGCTCGTGATACATCAGGGGCTGTTCTAAGAAAAAGACTTTTTCAACTTTTTTTCCTGACTCATTAGCTGCAGCCTTTCTCTGGGCCGCATACATGTCCACGAAAACTTATGGTGAATAACATCTTCCACTCATTGTAAAGTGTCCCACCTCATTGACTGGCTTTTCTACTGACTCAGCCTTAAATGAAGTACCTCCTAGAGTTGTCACTGTGCAAGCATAGTTCCATGGCACTTGTTTGTTGTCCTTGTATAGAAAATGGGTTGGTGCTCATATTATTACTCGTGGGGCTGAACACTTTGGCAGTTCCCCACTTCTTGCCTTTGCCTTGATCACCAAAGGCTTAATTCTTGGAAAGTCTCTCATGATCGGAGACTCATCTGACATACAAACTTCCATCACTTTGTACGTGTTTGCCATCTCGAAGAACTCGAGTTCTTTTCTTTCCATCTTAGTTTGAACCAGTTGTCTAAACTCTAGACAAAGCTGGATCTCATGTCCTTCCTCTTCATGATACTCACAATAAGGCTCATTCTCGCTTCTCACCTTCCTGATTCTCTCTTTCAATAATCTAGCCCTTATCATTTCGACCCACACCCGCTTCAAAGGGGGGGGCTTTGACTTCTGACACACATTTCTTAGACATCCTTCCTTCTTCTTCAATTATTGCATTTATCCTTCCTTTCTGGTGATTCGGTAGGGGATTCCCACTAGTCTCAGATGTGTCAAATGACAGCATGCCTGATTTTCGAAAATCATCTACCACCTTCTTGAAAGTAGTACAATTTTTGATCGTATGCCCTCTAACCCCAGCATGATATTCACATTGTGCCTTTTCATCATACCACTGTGGGTATGGGGGTGAGAAAGGTGGAACGTGCCGTGGTAACACCATTTGTGATTTAAGCAATTCTGAGAATAACTCTGCATAGGTCATGGGAGCAAAATAGGTACTTGAGTTCCCCTGGTACTTTCGTTCTTCTTTTGGCGGATTCGGTGTTGTTAAAGTTGCGGTCGGGGTACCAGACTTATTAAGGACCACCCTTTCGAGTAATTAAGGTTATAGGTGCTAGTCATACTAACCTCATTGTCCTTCATTTTATAAGGCTTTTTTGTTTCACCTCCATCGAGTTTCCCATTCTTGACAGCCACCAAGATCAATTCTTCGTTCATCAACATGTCTGCAAAGCTCTTAGTCGCATGATGTATCATTCGATCATAGAAAGCTCCTTTCAAGGTTTCTACGAACATTGGGGTGATCTCATCTTCCAACAATGGTGGCAGAACTTGAGCGGCCACATCCCGTAATCTCTATGCATATTGACATAAGCTCTCATGATGTTTTTGCTCCATTCCTAGTAAGACTAGTCAGTTAGGGGCCATGTCAGTCACATGCTTGTATTGCTCGTTAAATGCCCTTGATAGATCCCTCCAAGATCGTATATTAGCCCTGCTCAACTATGTATACCAACGAGACGCAGATCCAGTCAAGCTGTCTTGGAAGCAGTGAATCAGCAGTTTCTCATTATCCAAATACATTGACATCTTTTAGCAATATATGGTCAGATGTGCCGAAAGGCAAGTAGTTCCATTGAACTTCTCGAAGTCAGGGGTTTTAAAGTTTGGAGGCATCACCAAATCAGTCACCAGACTTAAATCTCTAGCATCTAGGTCGCTATGAATGTTCCCTTCTTGGAATGATTTGATAATTTCCTCTAGCTTGTCACATCGGTCATCCCATTTCTTGTCCGCTTTGGCTCTATTCGCGGCTTCATCAAGGTCAGGCACCTCATAATCTTGGGTTTCCTCGTTATTGAATCCAGACTCATTTGGGGCACTAGCAGAAGATCCTCCCAAATGGAGTTAGAACCTAGGCTTAGGTGGGGAAGCTCCCCCTTGTTTCCCTGAATGAGCATAGGTGATCCCCAGAAATTGTGGCAAAGCATCAATAGCTTTAGATGTCTTCCCCTATCAAGATATTTAAACCTTAGCATGGATGTAATCTAGATGACCGTATTCTTCTGAGCCTGCGCAATCTCTTCCTTCAGATCTTTTTCTATCTTGTCCAACCTATCGTGGGTACTTTTGTGGTTGATGTATAGGGTTGTTAATCTGTCTTCCATGGCCATTGCTTTGGTTTGAGAGCGGGTACCGTATTTGTGTGAAACTTTGGCTATTTTGAAAGTTCTGCCATGTGATTACTTTAATTAATCTCTTGAAATATGCGTGAATGTATGCAATAATGTAAAAAACATAAACCAATACAAATAAACAATAAACAAGCAAAATGCAAATGCATGAATGCAGACGAAGGGCCATCGTTTCTATTAAGATAATTGTTCTAGAAATAATTCTTATTGGATGCCAAAGGTCATTATTACAAAAGATTTTCACTTTTCTATAAGTACATCTCAGCCCGAGCACCCAGCTCCTTAATTTCTTCAATCAACCACAGAAGTATTGGTCCCACTTCAGTAGCTAACATCCTTACATGCTTGGCCACATCTTGAATTTGGGTCATGATGTTTTTGTTGAATTCATCTCGTTCTTGGAACCTTATGGCATTGCCCCTAATCTGAGTAAACCAATAGTCATTGCCACCTTCATTGATATCTTCAAGAACCAAAATCTCCGTCCTGTACTCTTGAATGATGTCTTCCATAGCTCCTACTTCCTTCTTCAATGTATCATTCTCGCTCAAACTAACCTGAAGTTCGATAAAAGTATGATGATTTTGAAGCTTGTGTAGCGAATGATTTAAGTCTGCTACCTTGGCTTGCTACTCAACAACGGAGGCTTGGCTCTGTTTCAGCTTCTTATTTGTCTCATCACATACCATCTGCAACTCAAACAGACGGACTTTGTTATCATGGGCCTTCCTCTTCCATGCAGCCACATTTTTTTCTTTTTTGTGGGTCCGCTTGTTATTTTTATTCTCAACTATTTGCTTCCCTTTCTTCTTCTCATACATCAGCAATCGTTTGTATTTTTCAACTTCTCTCTTGCCATGCTCTCTTTCTTTTCTCTCAGCCTACTCAATTTCTTGCCTCCACTGCTCTGAAGTCTTTCTCAAATCAGCGTTTCAAATTGTGGCCTGAAATTTGAGAAAATCCACCCTTTTGAATCTCAAATTTTGCTTCTAGGTCCTTGTACAGCTTCACTACACGATCTATTTCTCCTTTATATTTTACCACATCTAGGCTTGTCTCGAATAAGTCCTTCGTGTGCTGGCTTTGCAAGTCTTCAATCTCAGCCTTGGCCCACTTTAATTTGGCTCTCAAAATTTTAGCTTCAGATAGAACCACCTTTAAATGCTCTTCTACAACCTTAGCTTGTCCGATATGTGGTAAAATTTTATCATTCACCCTCACATGCCTCCATATATCATAGTCATGGGTGAACATGCACTTACTGTCGTGCTCTGCTTGCATGAGGTAGCAATGCCTCCATGAATCGTTAATAGTTTGGATCTTTTCTCTAAACTCTCTTTGGAACTCGAATTCTGATAAGTTAAGACTCGTAGTGAAGGGGACAAACTATCAAGAGCCATACTGTCGCGACACTAGTAAAGGGGCACAACCAATTCCACCCCATAGGCCTAACATCATTAGATAATCATAATCCCCACACATGTACAAAACCTTGGTGTGACCCATCCACGGAACTCTCCATACGATGTCTTGATCACGGCGATCCCGGAAGATATCAACCCACTTGTTCCTCTTAGCTACCAGCCACTTCTTTGCCAGAAATTCTCAGAGTGGAGAAAAGTTTGGGGGTGTATGTTAGGCAAGGCTAGGGTTGGACACTTCCAGAAATGGCTAAAGGCCCAAACCTGGAGCAAAGGTGTGCATCCTCTGAAACGCATGCCTTCTATCTTTTGACATGCATTCAAAGAGATGAAGGTTTCTGCTAGTATAGCTGGCACTGGTTTGGTCTCCCTTTTCAACTGCTCAAAGAAATCTAGCATAGCCACATCGATATTGACAAATACTCTTAGAAAGATAACCAAGCCATAGATTGCTATAGCCAAGAGATCCACTCTCTTTTCCCTATCTGGATGAGTGGGAATTATTTATCGGATGCTCCACCAAGGGAAGGAAAAGCTGCCCCCTCTTTTCTGTACCAATCCTTTTACCCATCCATCTCCCATGCCAACAAATGACTTGAGCCTCGAGTGGAAATTCTTGTTCTTAGGTGGTTTAGCATAAACTCGACCTTCTTCACCTTGCGTAAGTTGAAAATTGCAAAATACTATTCGAATGTAGACATCATATCTTCACCATTAAAAGTAAAACAACAATATCCAAGATTCCAGAATTGAATCAATGCTTTGAGGAATGGTTCATCCACCTCCACATGTAGCATATATGCTATGTCATCGTAGGTATCAAGGAACAATTGCTTTGTTGTATGGTTAAAACGGCTCCATATCTCTCGCAGCTCATGTACACTATTCTGTTTGACACTTATTTGGGCATACTCTGATGCCTTTGTCTCATGATTGACCGTCAAACTATCCCTGTGTGCTTATTGGTTGACCTCAGACCAGTGATGCACATCCGCATTGTCTTCTTTCTTTTTTAGGTACCTATCATCCATGACAAGAGTTGTTTTCTAATCGAGCAAATGTCTTGAGAATCAACCCCTTCTAGATGTGGAATGAGGATGCAAACATGCAAAACAAAAAGGTCCAAAATAATTTCATTGTACAAATAGTAACTGGGTAGCACATTCCAACACTTTTGGACATGTCTCCACGGACTATTCCTACGAAATAATTTTGGCCAAATTCAAAGCCTAGGGTTTTCTACATGGCTCTAATGGGGTAGGCTTCTAGACTCTCACACAGGTTTGGTTCTAAAAGGTTCCCGAGTTGTCCTCGCTGTCCCCTACTAAGGGTAGCAAGGCCCCTGATTCTCACCCATTATAGGCTTTGAACGAATCAAGTTCAACTCAGGGGACCCATTTTCCTATGCCCATACGAAAGATCAGTATCCTCACGAAGACATAGGCCATATGAGTCCCGAAGGTACTTGCTAGGCCCATACGGAGAATCAGTATTCCCACGAGAGCAATAGCGTTTTCCCCCCACTTAAATGAACGGGACAAAGCTCGGGTGTAAAGCTTATAACCAAATTTTATATGCGTAAAATGAGATCATATTCATAAATGGACAATTAAGTTAAATTTCATACGAACTTACAAATTTCGAGATTAAAACGAAGTTTAATCAGCTCGTGGTTTGACTCTCTTTTTTTGTTAAAAATAAAAATGTCCCCAGCGGAGTCGCCAAGCCATCGCAACCTCTTTTTTTAAGGAAAAGTCTTTTTTTTTTCAAAAATAAAAGACAAAAACAACGGAGTCGCCACCAATCTTTTTAAAGGGTGTGATTGGATCACCTAAAAACGGGTTATTTTAATAAAATCATTTTATTTATTAAAACAACAGTTTTGGTCTGCGAAAAATACGAAAACAGGTTCGAGAGTCGGTTACGCGTGGGGAAGGATTAGCACCCCCACAACGCCCAAAAATTGGTACCTAGCTTATTAAAAAAATGTTTTTAATGCCAGAATTTGCAAGTTCATATAAAATTTAAATTATTGTTTATTTATGAATATGATTTCATTTTAACAGCCCGACCATTAAGAGAGTAAACTTTAATCACCACCAACACTTCTGGCGCTAACCCGTTACTTCCTTTTGGTAAGACACCGCATTAATTATATTTCACTTTTTTACAAGCAATCACAGAAATAATTAGTGTGTTAAAGTTTCTATTTATTTGAAGTTAGTGATTATTAACCTAAAAATTGTCTTAAGTGAATTTTATTTATTAAAGTTAAAATGTAATTAAGTGTGTTTTATTGGTTTAATGTGAAGAGGATTTTTATTTAAC
Organism: Hibiscus mutabilis; assembly: GCA_019671005.1. Taxonomy (NCBI): domain Eukaryota; kingdom Viridiplantae; phylum Streptophyta; class Magnoliopsida; order Malvales; family Malvaceae; genus Hibiscus; species Hibiscus mutabilis. The sequence goes on from CM033719.1 coordinate 50,178,722, forward strand.
TTCAAGGCTCTAACTAAGGTCTTAGGAATCTAAACCTAGAGATTTATTTAAACTAAAGTTTTATTAGAACATTAATTCACAAAAATCATTATAATCTAATTTATGCTACAACATTAAACGAATATATAAATCACAATTTGAAGGGAAATCAAAGATAAAGCAACTAATTTTTTTAAAAGATGTAACCATATTAATCGCGGGTCAACATTTATCTTTTAGCCGAAGTTTTTTACATTCAAATTAAAATTTATTTAAAAAGAAGTCAAAAATGATTTAAGAATGGATTTTTTATTTAAAAAAACTAAGGACATAATTAAATAAAAAACTGAAAACTAAGGCCGAATTTAAAAAAAATAGTGACTAAATTGGAATGTTTACAAACTCGGATACTTGCAGGGGAAAAGTATTTGGGCGGAGGGATTTAATGAAGGGAATTAAACCACTTTATTTCAAAACACATGGGGTATAAAACCCATCTTCACAAACACCTCTTTATTTTTTCTTTTCAAAATTTTTAGATCAAACACCCTTATCTCAAATTCTCTCAAATGTTCTTGGTGTTCTTCAAGGATGAAGAACACCGGGAACGGACCACCGTGCCAGCCGCCTTTCACCGGCACCAGCCGCCATCTAACGGCAGTAAAAATTCTTTTTTTAAAAAAAATATTAAAAACCCATTTTGGTGAAATAAATCAAAGGTTCGAATCTGGGCTATAACAAAGGCGTTTCAAAACAAGATCAAGGTAACATCATCCCACTTTATTTGTTAGATTCGAAATGAATAAAAGTAACTAAATAAAAAGGAAAATGTAGAACACAATACCAAAAAAATGCTTGCTTGATTGCTTCTATTCCAATGAAAAATCGAGTACAATATGCTGCGAATTTTCAGTATTTCTCTATGTATTTCGTGTAATTCTTGGTGAAAATTACAAGAGGGGAGTATGGGTATTTATAGGTATTTTCATACCAAAATTACAAGGAAATTCAATCTAAAATCCCTAAAAATCGGGTAAAATTATCCTCTAATTTTTTATGCAGATTTAGAGCTGATTCAAGTTGCTTTCCTTTTGTGTATGATTTTGCTCTAATTTTGGTTCGAATCTGAGCAAACTTGGGGTTGATTTTCCCTTATTTTCTTTCCATATTCGAACTAAACCCTATCCTCTTTCTCTTGTTTATGACTGCAGGTTTGACTGGAGGGGAGAGTAGCGGCGACGCGATGTGGCTGCAGGAGGTCTGGCGATGGCGTGACAGTCGCCATTGCTGCAGTTGTGCTGCAGTACCACGACTGTTGACGTCGTGGGCAGCCGAGAGCAACGTGCCGCATCGTCTCCTGAAGCTCGAGGTACAAAAATTGTGACGGTGTGGTGCGGCAAGGGCTAGGTGGTTGTCTGCACTTCTCGTCGGCCTTGGATCTATCGAGCGTCGCGACTGCCGGTGCGGACGTGGCCTGGAGGCGGGCTGGTCGAGCTTCAATGGAAGGGGAGGGTATCACGCGTGAGCTATATGCGTCAGGCGCGTGGCAGCGCAAGTGGGGAAGGGCTGCCCTCTTTTTCTAGAACACTTTGGACCGTTAGATCTTAACCCTAGATCTAGCGGCTGGGATTAAAGCCCACATATAGAAATAAAAAAATGGGGTTAATTAAGGTTTGTTCTTGGGTCAAATTGGGCTAATCAATGAATATTGGTTTTTATAAAAATGGACCCTATTTATTATTTGGACTCTAATAAATTTTCTTGGGTTTTATATTAAATAAGTCCATATTATATACATGCAAGAATAAATATGGTGAAAATTTAGTGACAACATCAACGGAGGGACATGATCGGATAACAACAACTTGGATTCTACCGCACTATCAACGGAGAAGCAGGATTAAATGACAGCGACTCAATCCTTACTACACCATCAACGGTGGAGCAAGATTGGATAGCAATAACTTGGACCTAGCTACACTATCAACGGAGGGACAAGATCGAATAATGGTAACTTGGATTCTATTTCACCATCAACGGAGAAATAGAATCGAATAACAACATCTCAAACCTTACAACACCATCAACGGAGGAGCAGGAGTGAACAACAACTTGGACCCAGTCACACCATCAACAAAGGGACATGATCAGATAACAACAACTTGGACCTTGTTACGCCATCAATGGAGGAACAAGATTGGATGAGAGCAAATTGGACCCGGCTACACCATTAACGGAGGAACAAGATCAGATAACTGCAACTTGGACCCAACCACTCCATCAATGAAGAGGCAAGATCAAAGGGTGAAGCTTTGATTTTTTTATTTTTGATTTTTTTCTTTGAATTTTTCTTATTTTTTATTTTTTATTTTTTTGATTTTTTGACCTTTTTTATTTTTTGACTCTTTTTGACTTTTTGATTTTTTTTGCTTAATTATAATTCTAAAGAGAAAATCTGAGGATAATGTTCAGTCTATTCGTACCATCAATGAAGAAACGAGACCTGGTAAAAATTTTGATCTGCTACACCTTCAATAGTAAAGCGAGATTTGGACAAAAATTGATCTGCTACACCATCAACGGGGAAGCAAAATCTAGAAAATATGGGACCCACTGCTCCACTAACGGAGAGATAAAACTCGAAAGAAAATTTTAATCTGTTGCACCATCAACGGAGAAACAATATCTTCAAAAATTAGATCTACCACACCACCGACGGAGAGGCAAGACCACTAACAGAGGTAAAATCAAAAAAATGGTTATGCTACTCCATGGCTGGAGTCATGACCTGCAAGTGAAAGAAAGCACTGTTAGTAACTGTTCAAAAATTTTACTGTTGTTATCTGGATGTTTGAGCTTTCTACGTATTCAGTCTCCTTCAGGGCTAAAGGTTGATCATCACGTTGTCGCCCCCTTAGTTGAGGTCTTTTGGTCTTTTCCTTGGACATGTTTATATGGTCAAGCCAAAAATAAATGCATGATGGTTGAATGCATCTTTATGCCTAAATGTATGTGTTTAGTCTAAATGCATGATAAACTTTAGGTGTATGTATGATGTGTGTGCTTAATGTAACATGATTAATGCGACATGATTTTCCTCGGCCCTAAAAGAGGTACCCCTAACTCTGCAGGTCATGTTAGGTTCATAGTCTCTTATATGCGATGATGCCTCAACCTCCTTCGGCTTTGATCACCTTTCTTTAAATCAGTTCATCTTTGGATACATGCCCCAAAATTGTGTTCAATTATCTTGGTCTAAGTATGCTCTTGAAGCGAATTCGAAGCTTGGAGTATGTTTTCGCCTTTTCTTGAAGGACTTTCATTGTTCTCAAGAACGTGTTATGTTGTCCCCCATCGGGTCTATGAATTTGTTGTGTTGGTTCATGAAAGCTCATTACTTTCGGCTCTAGCAAAATGCTACAGACGATAATTGATATATTCGTCTAGGGTACAGAAGTCTGACTCGGCACTTGAGGCTCACTTTTAGAATTCGTCGGGAAATGTCCCCTAGACGTGGGGCCTTGCAGATGCATGGTGTATGTATGAACGTGGAGGTTATTCTCAAAAATACCCCTAGACCGAGCTCTTGCATAGGTTTAGTATGGTGATAGATCGACTGGCTTTGCTTTATCCGGTATTTGCTGGCACGAGGCATTCCAAGGATCGATTTCAAAATTTTGAAATGTATGCATGTAAATGCAAGGTGTATGTCCTAGATGCGAAGGTACTAATTCAAAAATGTTTTCCATGGCACAAATCTCTGAACTCACGGGATTCATTCGCAACTTTGAGTGTTGCATTGACATCTAGAGTACTAGATTTTCTTCCGATGATAAATCTTTTTCAAATTGAGAACCAGTCTTGAATCAGTACTTCATGCTGGTGAAATGCAAAAAATTAAAATGTTGGTGTCATGCAATTAATGCAAAATGAATGAATTTAATATGTTGCGATCAAAAAAAGGAAACAAGGTCAGTCCATATTAAAATAATCGAATGAATAAATTAATAAGGTAAAAATTTAAACAGATAAAAAATTGTACATAAAAAACAAACAAAGACATCAAAGCTTAAAAAGAGTGACCGCTAAACGGGTAGAGTTTCACGTGGCTTAAAAAGGCTGGCTCCTATGGCTCACTATATGTGGTTCGGATCTAAAGTAAAGGGTACCCGAACTGTTACGAGCACATCGATTTGGGGGAATGCGACCCTTATACTATTCGAGGGTGAAAACTCTGCGGAATATAAGGATCAGACTCCATGAGCACATTACAACACTATACAAGGGTGAAAACCCCACGAAGCGAAGTAATCTCTCCCACTTAAGGGTTGAGGAGCTTGGGTAGAAAGCTCATGCATGAATGTCGAGGGATTAAAAATTGATTAAATCGAATTTTTGAATTTCTTGCAAGACAACAGAAAATCAACATTGGCCCGACTCTTAAAAAATCATCCCCAGCGGAGTCGCCATCTGTAGTGAAGGTTTTTTTTGAAAAATAAAATTAAGAGTATAGAAATATTTGGAAATGGCATAAAAGGAGATGTCACTCGGAGACCGGGATGACACTTCAGCAGAATACGAGGAAAATTGAAAAAATGGAAGACAGAGTCGCCATCAGCCACTTTGGTAGGCGGATACCGTTAAAAATTAACCAGAGATTCAAAATGTTTGGGATCAGGAGTCGATTACTCAAGGGGAAGGATTAGCACCCCCACCGCGCCCAAAATTGATACCTCGTTGATTAAGTGTTGTTGCTAGAAAATAAAAATTCAAATTTTTATGTCTATATCATATTGGATAATATACATATACTATATAATAATAAAAATAATAATGTACTCATATGCACATAATATATACTAATATAATATAATATAATAATATATGTAATATACAAACAATAATACATATAAAAAATGTATATACATAAATATAATAATAATAATAAAATAATGAAATAATAATAACAATAATAATATAATAATGTACATAATAATAATATAAACCTAATAAATAAACAAATAAATAAAAATAAGAAAGTGACTAAATTAAAAAGAAATAGAAACTTAAAAAAACTAAAAAATGATGAAATCAGAAGAAAATATAAACTGAAGATCGATAATGGAAGGATACAAAAGTTTGAGGATTATGGGCGTAATTTCCCTATTCACAGAAAATGGCACAAATCCCCTTAGCCGGGTCGGGTCGAGGCGCGAGTTACACCCCCTAAAATGACGTCATTTTATATTTGTTTTATATACATATTTTTGGACAAAAATGCCATTTAAATCTTATAATTCTAAAAAAACACCCATATCCTCTCAAATAGCTTCTGCCTCAGCCCAGGTGCCAGTTTGGTCACCGTCAAAGTGCTGCTGCTCGTCCAACGCGGGCTGCCGTCACCAGCCACAACAACCACCGTCTATGAACGCTGGAAGATTCCAAGCTCGCCCTTTTCAACACCTTGAACTCAAATTCAGAGTTATATTTTCACAAAGAAGACCCTATATGCGTAGATATAAAAGAAAGAAAGCAAGGCAAGTTTTTTCATATTTATTTTGATATCTCATTTTTTATGTTTTTGATTCGAATATATGAAGAAAAAATGCAAAGTTTGGTATTTTTTCAGAATCGAACTCTCATTTTTTATTTACTATTCAAACAACCCCCTTCACAACTGAGTTTCATTTGGTTTTTTATAACCCATATTTAAAGCATAAAAAATTACAACTTGTCCCATTTATTTTGATTTCCCAGATCTAATAATTTCCACTTTTTTCTTATGCAGATTCGAGTGGTGGCTTTGGGCGATGGCCAGAGGTGTTAGGCAGCGTCAGGGTGGTGGGATGGCCAAGATTAGTGCGTGGCGGCCACAGGGAAATAAAGCACCGTGCGTGACGGCCACGCACGGGGGAAGCTAAAAGGGCATGGCCGGCGGTGGCTGGTGACTATAGAGTATTAGGTTTTTTAATTTTTAGGGTAAATAGTAGTTTAGTAATTAAGGTTTAGGTAATATGGGTATTTGAGACTGATGGGTTTAGTTGCATTTTGGCTTGGTTTGTAATGGGTTTCAAATATGTAAATGGGTTTGGTTTATTTGGTTATTAATTTGGGTGTAATGGTTTTTTGGGTATGGGTTTGTAATAATGAGTTTAATAAAAAAAATTGGGTCTAGCCTAGACAGAAAATGGGTATTACAAGGGTCTTTATGATTCGTAAAGGAGTTATTAAAAATATTGATCGTATGAGATGATTATTTCTTTGGGGTGATGTTGATTTGCGTAAGAAAATAAGTCGGGTGAATTGGAATAAGGTATGTACGTCGAAGAGATTAGGTGGCTTCGGGTTAGTGGATTTACACATACATAACCATACATTGTTGGCTAAATGGGCTTGGCGATATGCTTGTGAGAGAGAGTAGTTATGAAAGAGTCTAATTACTGTAAAATATGGTGATCAAGGGTTGACTTGGCATTTTAATTCAGCATGGCAAAATTGAATGCTGGTGATGTGGCGTCAAAGAGTGGAGGTGCATAAAGATGAGTGCGTTGAAAGATTTATGGGGGTTAATCAATTTTCATGTCAGATTGGTGACGAGAGTTGTATATTATTTTAATATGATAGGTGGTGTTCGGATGAGCCTTTGAATGTTATGTTTCCAAAACTATTTCGCTTGGCCTTAGATAAGTTGCATTGGTGTCACATTATGCAGTGAATGGGTCTTTTGAGCACGATAATTGGGATTGCATCTTTGGTCGTGCATTGCGCTCTTTTGAAACTCATCAGATGGTTGAACTAAGGGATATGGTTAGGACTTGTTTTGTGCGCTTTGAAGTATGTGACACTTAGATATGGCAGTCAAATATGCAGGGACAATTTTCAGTCAAAGACTTAACTCAATTGTTGAGCTTGTGGGGTCTTAAGAAGGATGGTGTCAAAGCTTTCAAAGTCTGGAATATTGGGGAACCACCTAAAATGTAGTGTTTCCTTTGGTTTGTGATGGTTTGGAGATTACCTACTTTGGCTATGCTTTGATCCCGAGGTGTTCCTTTAGAAGGTGTGTCGATGCAATATGTTCTTTGTGGAGAGGAGGAGGATGTATTGGAGCATGTTCTTTTTCAATGTTTACAGAAACATAGCATATAGATTTTATTTTTACAATGGTGTCAGATTTCTTTGGTGTTCTTACGGTTGCAAGAGGAGTTTTTGGTTCAAGGTTTCGATGGATGTTTCTCGGGTGTACGACAGTAGTGGTGGTTAGCTGGTTCTGCAGCAGTTATGCGGATTTTATGGCTTGCACGCTATTAACTCCTCAAAATATCTATTTTTCATGCATATGTTGCCATGCTATTGCTTTACTTTAAGAATATATTACCATATTTTTCCAGTAGTTTCATGCATTTGCATCTAAGAGTTAAGGAATATACAATTTTCATTGCCAGAGTGAAGGGATGTCTTCTTGTCGTAGTGTGCAGGTTTGTTAGGTTTGGGGTAGGTGAACGCAGGAGAGAAATGCTGAGCACAATTGGCAAAAAACATGAGAAGAATGCCAAGCTCGATTGGCAAAAGAAGGAAGTTCGATGCCCAATCAAATAGCCTTGAGTCAGAGCTAGGTCAACCCTAATTCTATGAGGAGGAAATGCACCGAGAATTGTGGTAACAAACCCTAACCCTAATTACGGTTTCTATGAGTGTCTATATAAAGGATTTCAATGAATGAGCAAAGGTGTGCTGCACCGCAGGGAAGAAATGACGGTATAGGCTAACCAAGGTTTAACCGAGCAGTTTTGTTTAGAGATCTAGATCCATTGAAGGGTTGCATCGACATATCTCCTTCTTTATTCAATTTCTCTTGAAAATATTTTTGGTTTTGTGATGATGTTTAAAAACGATGATGTGTTGTTGGTTTCCCCAGCCATGAACTAATCTTTTAAGTTGGCTAGGGGTGTTTGCGATAAACGCTTAGTTTTAGGTTTTAATAATTGAATGCTTTGGCTTTATTGTCTATTTTGATTATGCTTCATGGTTTTATATTTTATGTCGTAAGACGGTTGGCATTAAATGCTCATTATCGCATAATATCTTAACAGATTTAGGAGATAAAGATTATTTGCCAAATACTACGGAGAGAAATTTTGATAGAAGTTATTCGAGTAGATGAACTTACACCTGAAGTGAATCTACCCTTTAGGAGTAAATATTGAATCTCCATAAAGTTAATTTTTTGAAAACTTGCTATAGACATATAGGTGTTAAAAGTAATTAACTTAGGTTTTCCCATTGACAGAGGCAATACTAGCTTAAAATCTGCTCGACAATAAAACCAAGGTTTAACATTATTAATTACTGTCATCACTAGTGTGAAGTCCAAACATCTCTTCTCAAGCCTATCAATCATCTTGACATGTGTGTTTGCCAGTCTACCTGAATCTTTGCTTTAATTTCCTTTAATCATGTTCTTATTTAAATCTGAAATCAATTGCCATCTTATTTGTTTCAATGTACCAAGGTTTAACATTATTAATTACTGTCATCGCTAGCGTGAAGTCCAAACATCTCTTGTCAAGCCTATCAATCATCTTGACATGTGTGTTTTCTAGTCTACCTGAATCTTTGCTTTAATTTCCTTTAATCATGTTCTTAATTAAACCCGAAATCAATTGCCATCTTATTTGTTTCAATGTAAAAATATTTATCATGACTTTTAATTCCTGGATAATCCATGTGGATACGATACTCTATCACTACTATATTACTTGCTGACCGTGTATACTGGCACGCAAAAAGACATATTCTTGGCATTATTTACTTGTATAATTACACTGAATCCTCAACCTTTTCCTAAGCATTAGTCCATTGACAAGTTTCTGGCGTCGTTGTCGGGGATTGCAATGGGAGTAATTGTTTTGATTTTTACTTATTTATTTTATTTTATTTATTTTATTTTGTGTGGTGTATGACCAGGAGCTACACTGTGAAGGAAGATTTACAATACGACCTGGAGATTGAAAGAACCCTACGCAGGATAAGAAGAGAACATCAAAAATGACTCGTAACGGGAATGGTGGAGTAGATGATTTCCTAAGTAACGCCAACAACCAAGAAAATTCGGCAATACATGATGGGATACTGCCCGCTCCTATTGTTGTTGTGGAGATACCCATAGAACGACCTATCAAAGAACACTTAGCACCAAACATGGATAATTTGTTTCCAGTACTGATTGGTCTAGAGGTAAATTTAACTAATTTTGAGCTCAAATCGGTAATGATTCAGACGCTATTGAATGTAGGTCAATTTGATGGATCATCAACTGGAGACCCAAGATAACACTTGAAGTAATTCGTGGAGGTTTGCCAACTATTTCAACAACCTGGTGTGACTGAAGAGACAATAAAGCTGAGATTATTCTCATTTTCTCTGAGAGATAGAGAAAAATTGTGGCTAAGCTCTTTGCCACCTGGTTTAGTTTTTTGGTGGGCATATTTATGCCAGAAGTTTCTCGTGAGATTCTAGCCACCTAAACTTAATGCCAAGTTGCGGAGTGAAATTATTACTTTTAGACAGGTTGATGAAACACTCTGTATGATACCTTGGAGCGATTCAAAGACCTGTTGAGAAGATACTCCATGTATGGATTTATTACCCAGACCCAGATGGAGACCTTTTATAACGGACTCAATGCTCGTGCCAAGATTGTTGTAGATGCTTCAGCAAATGGTTCGTTTCTAGACAAAAATTACACGGATGTTTATGACATCCTTGAAAGAATTGCCACCAATGATCTTAAATATCATACCGCTAGATTGGGAACTTAGACTAAAATAGCTAGGAAATTCGATCTTGATGCATTGTCATATATCAATGCTCAAATTTCCAACCTCACTAACATAGTGAAGACAATGAAAAAAGCCAACTGAAGTCTAAGAAGTTAAGGCATTAGAACCATTCTGCATTATTTGTGGAGAGGATCATAACGTGAAAGAATGCCCAGCAAACCCAAAATCGATGAATTTTGTTTGTAATTTTAACTACAATATCAACCTACACTCTAATACTTATAATACAGGGTGAAAGTTGTATCCAAACTTTTCGTGGGTGAATTAGGGAGGTAACCAATTTAATGCCCAGCGTTAGAACACCAATGCACCGCCAGGATTCAACCAGAATATGATGCCACAGAGAGCACAAAAATAATTTCCATCTAGGGCAGAAATCTACCCATAGGAACACCCTAACTGAGTATATAGAGCAAAACGATGCGACTGCTTAGAGTTTAGCATCATATATATGAAACTTAGAGGTCCAGCTAGGACAGATTGGCAACACACTCAGTAATAGACCCTTAGGTAACTTTTCCAAGTGATACAGAGGATGCTCAAAAAAAGGGAGAGAACAATGCAAAGCTGTCACTCTCCGAAGTGGCAAACAAATTGATAATGAAACACTTGTCAAATAGCCGATTATTTTCTAGGAAGAGAAGCCGATGCCAGCAGATGAACCCATGGAAGCTGAGAAAGCAGAACTATTAGCAATTCTAGATCTCAATTTGATGCCAACACCACCTCAGCAAAACAAGTTGAGCCAGCATTTGCCTACCTACCACCACCTTTCCCATAGAGGCTCTAAAAACACAAGCAAGATTAGCAGTTCAAGCGATTCTTGGAAGTCCTTAAACAACTGTAGATTAACATACCATTAGTGGAAGCTTTCCAACAGATGCCCAACTATGTCAAATTCATGAAGGACATATTGTCTAAAAATAGGAGACTGGGTATTTTAAGACTGTCACACTTACTAAGGGATGCAGTGCAATGATAACCAAAAAATTACCACCAAAACTAAAAGATCCTGGGAGTTTCACTATTCCCTGCACGATTGGCAATAAATTCATGGGTAAAGCACTATGTAATCTGGGAGCCATCATAAATTTAATGCCAATATCAGTTTTCAAGAAACTTGGTATTGGAGAAGCCAGGCCTACTATAGCGACACTTCAACTAGTAGATTGATCTTATGCACAGCCCAAGGGTAAGATTGAGGTTGTGTTGGTAAAGGTAGATAAATTTATATTCCCAGCTGATTTCATTATTGGGACATCAATATCAACTTCATTATTTTAGATAAATTTATATTCCTAAGAATATAAAGGTAAGCTTACTACGCGTATGAATGACTAGCAGATTACGTTTAACGTGTTTCAAGCTCTTAAGTGTCTAGATAAACATGAGGAGTACCAAGCTGTTGAACTAATGGAGACTATTTTTAACGTGAACATAGCACTTATCTACTAGGGAACAGAAGTTGATACCATAGAACATAATGATGATGATGTGTTGAGTAACGAATTTGAAGAGCCAACTGAGCTGAGTGAAGTCATTAGTTATCACAGGAGACCTGAATCACTTGAGTTGGTAGGCAGAGAAATCAAAGCACCATAGCCATATATTGAGGAGCCGCTGAACTTAGAGCTGAAACCATTGCCACGTCACCTAAAATATGCTTATATAGGAGACAATTCTACTTTTCCAGTGATCATTGTTGTTGATTTGACTAAAGACCAGGAGGAAAAATTGCTGGAGACATTGGGAAATTATAAGCAAGCCCTGGGGTGGACCATAGCTGATATCCGAATGATAAGCCCAACAATTTGCATGTATAAAATTATTCTAAAAGATACTCATGGCAAAACAATCAAGGCCTAGAGGAGACTGAACCCCAACATAAAGGAAATAGTCAAGAAAAAAGTCATAAAATGGCTGGATGCCGGGATAATTTATCTTATTTCTAATAGCTCGTGGGTTAGCCCAGTGCAGTGTGTGCCAAAAAAGGGTAAAATGATTGTGGTTCAAAGCAACAAGAATGAACTGATCCCCTCAAGAACCGTGACGGGATAGAGGGTGTGCATAGACTACATGAAGCTAAATAATGCCACCCAGAAGCACCATTTTTCACTGCCCTTTATTGATCAAATGTTGGACAGATTGGCAGAAAAGGTATTTTATTGCTTCTTGGATGGTTACTCGAGCTATAATCAAATTGCCATTGCTCTATAAGATCAGGAGAAAACTATGTTCACTTGTCCATATAGGACATTCGCCTTTAGAAGGATGCCATTTGGATTGTGTAATGCTCCAACAATGCTTCAGCGTTGCATGATGTCGATCTTATCAGATATGATCGAGAATAACTTAGAAGTCTTCATGGATAACTTCTCCATCTTTGGAAAAAGATTTGAAGAATGACTTTAGCGTTTGGAACTTGTTCTTCAAAGATGCATCGAGACTAACCTAGTCCTGAACCTTGATAAAAATGCCACTTAATGGTGAAGGAATGCATAGTTCTTAGACTTATAGAGACAAAAAAAGGGATTGGAAGTAGACAAGGCAAATGTAAAGGTAATCAAACAATTACCACCTCCCACGAGTGTCAATGGTATTATAAGTTTCTTGGGACATGTAGGTTTTTATCGTCACTTTATTAAAGACTTTTCAAAAATTTCTAAACCTTTATGCCTACTTTTCGAACAAAATACTACTTTTGCGTTTGATGACTCTTGTTTGAAAGCTTTTTAGGAATTGAAAGATAGGTTAGTCAATGCCCTAATAGTCATGGCACTAGATTGTAATGAGTCGTTTGAGATCATGTGCGATGCCAGCAACTACACCATAGGAGCTGTGTTAGGACAAAGGCGTGGAAAATTTTTCCATACAATATATTATGCCAACCAGATGTTGAACGTAGCCCAGCTTAACTACACAACAATTGAGAAGGAGCTCCTTGCAATTTTATTTGCATTTGACAAATTTAGATCCTACCTTGTAGGTAGTAAAGTTATGGTTTACACAAACTACTCGGCAATCAAATACCTCCAGACCAAGAATGATGCCAAGCCCAGATTGATCTGATGGACACTCTTGTTACAGGAGTTTGATCTCGAGATGCGAGACAAGAAGGGAAGTGATAACCTGATGGTTGGTCACATGTCTCGTTTAGAGGAACACAATGAGGATGGCAACACACTCGTGATCAGAGATAACCTCCCTGATGAATAGTTGCTTGTGACCACTTCCATTCCATGGTATGCTGGCATAGTCAACTACCTGTTCAGCAATATAATGCCACAGGTGTAACGCCTCAGTTTTAGGGCTTAGCGATTTAGTGGGTTATTAGACGGTTTGGTGGATCAGAGTAGAGATTCGAGTCAGTTTCGGGATCGTATATTTTCGGTGTTGGAAAAATTATGGAAAAATGTTTAAAAATTATTATTAATTATATATATAATAATGGTGGAATCAATTTTGAAAAATTAGTTTTGGAAGGTGGACATTTTGGTTAGTGACCAAAATGAAAGTTTTGAAAACTGTGATTTTCTAGTGACTAAAATGAAAAGGGTCAAATACTTAGAATCATTAAGGCGCTATTTTACCAATTTGTTTCTGAAGGTTTCCCCCTTAATTTAATTAATTTAAACATGTGCTTTAATTAATAATTAAAGTGGATTTTGTTAAAAAGGTTGTTATCTTTTCTTAAACAAAAGTCACGTCATTTTTTTCTCAACTTTTTCTATCTATTCTCTCCTCAGCCAAACACTCGGATTTCATCAAATTTCCAGAGGTGAGGTGGTTTCTCACTTGATTTTATTGTTCCAAATTGTTTTACAAGGATTGTTTATACAAAATCTCATATTAATCTTGTGATTTCTTAGCTTTTCACAAATCAATTGAGGGAGAAACTTCACAATAGGGTAAGGTCTGAGATCTCCTCTATTGTATGGTTCTTTATTGAAATTCCCAAGCATTTGATCCTTGCTTTTGCATTTCTAATCTAATTTTGATGATTTTCTAATCATTTAATGAGATCTTTGGGGAAAATGTGTTGATTCGCGAATGAATCTGATTTCCAGTATGTAATGGTGATTTGAATCATATTTTGGATGTTTAACAATTTTGATAAGTGATTTTTTATCAATGGAATCCCGAAACATAAGAGTCTCTATTTGTTTAGGTTGTTAGTTTTTAGGTTTTTTGTTGAAATTATGGTTGCTAGGTTGCTGGAGGTGGTAGGTTGTCTTGGATATGTTTTTAGATGTGTTTTGGTGTTGAAAATGATGCTAGGTTGATAGATGTTGGCTGGGTTGTGAATCGAAGTGCTTTGGTCTTGATTTCAGTTGTTGTGGAGGGTTAATTGTGAGGGTGTTGTGGAAATTCGAGAAGGATTGTGTTTGTTGTGTTAGAATGCATTATGATGCATTAATCCTCTATTGTTGTGTGGTAAAAATAGGGGAGGTTGATACGGAGGTGTTTGGAGAAGCGCTGGAGACTTCGGATGCTTGTTTGCGCATCGGCGAATTGAAGTTTTGCATATCGGTGAGTGAAAACATGGTTTAAAGCATTTTGATGTTTTGGAATAGAGTTTTGGGAGTTATGATAGAGATTGAAATGCTTACCTAGACTCAGAAGTAAGTATAAAGTGGATATCTCTCTCGGTCGTGCTAGTTTGAAATGGTTTTATGCACTTGTTCTAATTTACATGTTACCTACTGTTTAAGCATGTTTTAAATTATTTGATATACTGTTTTAAGCATAAAATGCTGAAGGATGCACATGGTAAGTGATCCTTGTAAGTATGTGGTTTATACTTGTGTTTTAAAGCATGGTTGATGTTTTGGAAATGGCATGGTTTAATGCTTGTTAAAAACAGTGAGGTAAATGTTATTTGGTTAATTAGATTGGCAAGTGATGTGGTTTTAAAATTGTTATTTTATATATAGTTGGTCGGCCATAGGATTGAGTGTACTGTAAATAATCGCCTTGGATGTTGAGCATTTTATACGGTGTACCAAATACTCTATCCAAGTACCCTAACGGTAGAGGGGTTAAACGGTACTGAATACTCCCGTTAGTGGATTAAGTGTCTAACCATTGATTGGGGTGGATGTCCCTGTGGGTTGTTATTGTACCAGTTGTTATTGTACTGCAATTGTGATTGTATCACTATTCCGGTTGAGATGGCTTGAAGTGTTGGGTTAACACTTGTTGAATCCGTGTATCCGATGAACTCTTTTGTTAATGGACTTGTTATTGATCACTTGAAAGCCAATATAATTGTTAATGCATCATTGAAATGTCTTATGTTGTATAATGTGATTTATACATGTTTCTCCTTAAGCTTTGTATTTGGTAGTAATGCATGGGAAGGCTTAAGTGGATGGTTAGCAATTGGATTTGCTGCTGATTAATGATACATGTAGCATATAGTTTAGTATGCCGGTTTTAATGATATAAAGTGCATGTTTTCAAAAAGGGCATCATGATGATGTCTCTAAAGGATGATGTTAAATAAATGGTTTTAACTGCATTGATGGTGGTTGTTTTGAGCATTCCCCACTAAGCCTTGTGTGTTTACACTCTTGTTGTCCATCAATACATATAATTGAGGTCTTGGAAGGCAGCAAGAAGCAAGGGGATCTTGGCAAGACTTGTTTCCAAAGTATGTCTTGGTTTAGACTATAATGAATAAGGGAATGGGGTACCTATTGTGTTTTGGAGATGTTTTGTGGAACTCCTTGTTTAAGCATACTTCTTTAGTTGCTCTTGGGTTGTAAATGGCCTTTAAAGTTTGTTTTGATGCTGGTTTACCTTTTTGACATGTTGCTTGAATGGACATTAGGAAGCATGCCTATAGATTCCCTTTTGATGCTTGGTACTTGTTGTGTTGTAGGAATAAAGTTGCTAGTTGGCTTGTGATACGTATGGCATGTTGGTATGGTGTTATAAGCATGTTGGAATGGTTTGAGAATGTTTTTGAGATGAAAAACCAGCAAATTGTGGCATTACAGGTCCAGGCGTACCGATACACGGGGGACCGTATCGGTACGGCTAGGCATTTTCTAGCCTGAGAGATCAGTACGCGTAAGGGAGTATCGATACGCCTAGGTGATTTTTGGCCTTGCGTATCGATACGGGTAATAGTGTATCGGTACACGTTCTAGCCTCTAGAATTTCACTTTTTCAATCCAAACCCGTGTACCGATACCCTTGTAAGCGTACCAGTACGTATATTAAGAAGATTCAAAAGTTAGGTAAGTTTGTTATGGCGTATCGATACCTGCTGTGGTGTATCGGTACGGGTATTTTATGCGTATCGGTACGGTGACACCTGTACCAATACCCGAGGCTATTTTCTGTAATCTTGGCTTGGTAGTTTTGCTTTCTTTGCATTCTAGTCCCTGAATCTTGTCTATGCGATTGTATCAGAACCTGACTAATTAAAGTTTGGTTTATTAAAAGTGGCTTAAATCCTGCAAATTTCCTGTATTTTCAATTTGGTCCCTAAATTACAAATATGATCAATTGGATGTCAAAATGATGCCCGATTGAGGTGGGGTTATACCTGAGTGATGTATATACACGTAGGACTAATAATTGGCATCTAGACAAGATAGAAAGAAAAAAAATGGATCGGGTTTTGTTGAATCTCTCCGGTTTGCTACAGCAAACCTAATGTAGCTTCCTCGATTTGGTCTGGTGGCTAGACTGGGTCAAGGGGGTTACATTTGGTGGTATTAGAGCCAGTTTTGGTTCATTTGGGAGGTTGTTGTGCTGTTGCCATGTTTGATTGGCACGGTGCTTGTTATATGTACGCTAATTGTTATGCACGGTGATTGATATATGAATGTTGGTGGTCGTATATTATGTTTGGGATGTTTTGGGGTGCCCATTGCCTTATTATTATAGTCTGGAAAGTTTTGATTTTTGAAATGAAAGTCTTGGATCCTTGCTTGAGGATGGCCTGACGGTTTTGTTTTGAAATGATTATCATGCCTTAGATATATTTTAGCACAATGGGACCGAGGAGTGAGTTGCGATCTAGTGCGATTGCTATTGCCGTGGGGCAGGATGATGAAGGAGAAGTGGTACCTCATGGAAGGTTTCCATCGCCCCCACCTAATCCACCTAAGGGAGTGGAGCAAGTACCACCTGTGCCGGCTGGGCCAGGGATAGGTGATATGGCACCGCTAATACAGGCCATGGCCGGTGCGTTTTAGGCAACAGTTGTGGGTGTTCGTGTGCCAGCACCACCGGTTGAGGGGCAAGGTTTGCCGCTTGAGCGTCTTCGTAGTTTGGGCAAAGTTGAGTTTTAAGGGTTGTCGCCTGAGCCTTCTGAGGGCTGGTTGGCCAGTACTGAGAGGATACTGAGCCAGATGGGGTGCGCCGATGCTCGTAAGTTTGGCTATGTTGTTTCTCTGTTGTAGGGTGATGCCTATACGTGGTGGACTACCACTATATCCGGTATGACAACATATGATGTGACCTGGGAGTTCTTTTATGAAGCTTTCCGAAATAAGGTTTTAGGAGTTCGATATCAGGATGAGAGGAAGCGGGAGTTTATGGCGTTGGTGCAGGGCAGTATGTCTATGGCAAAGTACGAGGTGCAGTTCATGAGGTTAAGTCAGTATGCACATGAGTTGTTTCCTGACGAGCGTACTCAATGTGATCATTTTCGTTATGTGCTTGTGTAGGATGTTAAGACATACATGCTTGCTGCTGATTATACCGATTTTGATGTGTTGGTTTCGCGAGCCAAGGATGTGGAGTAGAATTTAGGTTTGGCTTCTGGATCACGAGGTTTGAGCTCGGGTAAGAGAGCTACTGATTCGGTTTATAGCGGTCGACAGGCCAAGAAACATCGTGACAGGAGGTTTCGCCGGAGTCGAGGCATGGTAGAGGTGTTGTGGGACGTGGAGTCCAGGGGCAGGGTGCCCAGGTCAGAGCTTCGTATAGCACTTGCTGGGTTTGCGAATCCCGAGACCATTTGAGGCGAGATTGCCCACGGTTGGCCAGGGAGGGTCAGGCACCTGCACCTGTGGTGGCTAATGCTTGTTGGAGTTATGGGTCAGTGACCACCAGAGGTGTGATTGTCCGTTGTTGGCTCGAGGTGGGCAGGGTGCTGCACCTGTTGTTGTTCTGCAGTGGGGCCATGGTCGTGGTCGCGGACCGTTTCAGCGTCGAGATGGGAGACAGAGGATTGTGGCTCATATTGTTGCTATCCAGCCTAAGTGAGGTGGACCGGCTAGGGTGAATGCGCACCGTGAGGGTCGCAATGACACTGATGTGATTGCAGGTACTTTTACCCTTCAGTCTCTATCGTTGTATTCGTTGGTTGATTCTGGATCTACTCATTCATACATTTTGACTGAGCATGCTGAGTTGCTTGATATATCTGTTGAAATTCTTAATGTGGGAGTTAGAGTGACTAGTTCTCTTGGAGAGACGGTCGTGGTTAGGAGGTTGTATTGTAGGTGTTTGCTGTAGACTTGATGGAGCTACCATTCTATGGTTTTGATGTGATCTTGGGTATGGATTGGTTGACCGAACATCAGGCTGTGGTAGATTTTGAGACCAAGCAGATATTTTTGAGGTTGTCGGATGATTGAGGTGGTGGTTGTTGGCGAGAATGCCAAGTTTTTGTCTAGTGTTGTTTCGGTTTTGGAGGCAAGACGAATATTGGATTCAGGATGTCAGGCTTATTTGGCTTATGTTATGAATCCTAGATCAAAGGAGTTGAGAGTGCAAGATGTTCGCACCGTATATAAGTTTTCAGGTGTTTTTCTAGAGGAATTACCGGGGGTGCCACCTGACCGTGAGGTAGAGTTTGGCATCGAGGTTTTTGCGGGCACGGTACTAGTATCGAGTGCTCCGTACCACATGGCTCCGAAGGAATTGAAGGAGTTGAAGACGCAGTTGCAAGAGTTGTTGGATCGGAGCTTTATTAGACCTAGTATTTCACCGTGGGGAGTGTCGGTGTTGTTTGTTAAGAAGAAAGATGGAACGTTGCGGATGTGTATAGATTACCGGTAGCTGAATAAGTTGACAATAAAGAACAAATATCTCTTACCATGGATTGATGATCTGTTTGATCAGTTTAGGGGAGCTTCAGTGTTTTCCAAGATAAATCTGAGGTCAGGGTTCTATCAGTTAAAGGTGAAGGAGGTGGATATGCCCAAAACAACATTTCGTACGAGGTACGGGCATTATGAGTTTCTTGTGATGCCATTTGGTTTGACCAATGCTCCATTTGCTTTTATGAAAATGATGAACCGTGTGTTTCATGAGTTTTTGGATCAGTTTGTAGTGGTGTTTATCGATGATATCCTTGTGTACTCTCGTACCGAGGAGGATCATGATAGCTATTTACGAATTGTGCTTCAGAAACTGATAGAGAGTCAGTTGTATGCTAAGTTAAGCAAATGTGAGTTCTGGCTTAAGGAAGTTGTGTTTCTCGGACATGTGGTATCGGTCGAAGGAATTCGTGTCGATCCGCATAAGGTTGAGGCTGTAATGGGTTGAAAGGAGCCTAAGTCTATGACGGAAGTTAGGAGTTTCCTCAGTTTGGCAGGTTATTACCGGAGGTTTGTGGAAGGGTTCTCTAGTGTGGTAGCTCCATTAACAAAGTTGCTATAGAAGAATGTTAAGTTTGAGTGGATGAAGGATAGGCAGCGAGCTTTCGAAAGGTTGAAGAAAGCCTTGACGCGATCTCCTATTTTGGTTCAACCAGAATCAGGAAAGGAGTTTGTTGTTTATAATGATGCATCGTATGTTGGGCTTGGTTAAGTGTTGATGCAGGAGGGTAAGGTAATGGCGTATGCATCTAGGTAGTTGAAGGTGCATGAACGTAATTATCCTACTCACGATCTTGAGCTTGCAGCGGTAGTTTTCGATTTGAAGATCTTGAGGCATTATCTGTATGGTGAGAAATGTATGGTTTACACGGATCATAAGAGCTTGAAATATCTGATGTCACAGAATGAGTTGAATTTTAGGCAGCGTAGATGGTTGGAGTTGCTTAAGGATTATGATCTGACCATTGAGTATCATCCAGGGAAAGCCAATGTTGTAGCGGATGCTTTGAGTAGGAAAGCGGATGTGGAGTTGAGAGCCATGTTTCTTAGGTTGAGTGTGACGAATGACGGAGGTTTGTTGGCTGAGTTGCAAGTGAAGCTGTCCTTGTCGCAGATCATTAAGGAAAAGCAACCGTGTGATGGGAGTTTGGTATCTCGTGTGGAAGATATCAGGGATGGAAATCCTACAGATTTTCATTTCCACGATGATGGGGTGTTGTATTTCAAAGGTCGAATAGTGGTGTCTGAGGACGAAGAGTTGAGGCGTACTATTTTGACTGAGGCACATGCTAGTCCTTTTGCTATGCATCCTGGTAGTACTAAGATGTATCGAGGGTTGAAGGAGGAATACTATTGGGTTGGACTGAAGAGGGATATGGCTGATTTTGTAGCTCGGTGTATGGTTTTTCAGCGGGTAAAGGCTGAACATTAGTTCCTTTCCGGGTTATTGCAACCGTTGAAGATACCAAAATGGAAGTGGGAAAGAATCACCATGGATTTTATGTCTAGGCTGCCTTTGACGCCGACCAAAAAGGATTCTATCTGGGTGATCGTAGATCAGTTTACAAAGTGTGCGCATTTTGTGCCAGTGCATACTACGTATACCTTGGACAGGTTGGCTGAGTTGTACATCTCTAAGATAGTGCGTTTGCATGGGGTGCCCAAATCTATAGTTTCGGATAGGGATTCGTGGTTCACCGCAAGGTTTGGGTGAGTTTACATCGTGCTTTAGGAACCCGGTTGAGTTCCAGTACCTCGTACCACCCTCAGTCGGATGGCCAGTCGGAGCGTGTGATTCAGGTTCTCGAGGATATGTTGAGGAGTTGTGTTATAGAGTACTAGGGAACTTGGGAGAAGTAGTTGCCGCTAGTGGAGTTTGCTTACAATAACAGTTATCATGCTAGCATACATATGGCCCCTTATGAGGCGTTGTATGGCATGAAGTGTCGTACGCCCATGTGTTGGGCAGAAGTGGGGAAAAGTTTGTGTCTATGCCCAATGTTTTGAAAGGCACGACCGAAAAGGTAAAGTTGATATGTGAGCACTTAAAAGCGGCTGTGGATCTCCAGAAATCCTATGCGGATTTGAAGCGTAGGGATATAGAGTACGTTGTGGGTGATAAAGTGTTTTTGAAAGTGTCGCCCTCGAAAAAGGTGTTGCATTTTGGGAGGAAAGGGACGCTTAGCCCGAGGTTCATTAGACCATACGAGGTCGTTGAGCGTATGGGTCCTGTTGCGTACCGTTTGAGGTTACCTCCGGAGTTGGGAAAGATTCATGATGTGTTCCACATTTCAGTGTTGCGGAGGTATAGGTCGGATCCATCGTATGTCATGCTAGTGGAAGAGATCGAGTTGAGACCAGACCTATCTTATGATGAGGAACCAGTAGAGATTCTTGACACCAGCAGTAAGGTGCTTCATGGCAAGATAGTCGAGCTGGTTAAGGTGTTGTGGAAGCACCGCGGAGTTGAGGAGGCCACGTGGGAGCGTAAGTCGGATGTGTTGAACGAGCTTCCGCACCTGTTTCCTCTGGGTAAATTTTGAGGACGAAATTTCTTAAGTGGGGGAGAGTTGTAACGGCCCAATTTTAGGGCTTAGCGGTTTAGTGGGTTATTAGACGGTTTGGTGGACCAGAGTAGAGATTCGAGTCAGTTTTAGGATCGTATATTTTCAGTGTTGGAAAAATTATGGATAAATGTTTAAAAATCATTATTAATTATATATTTAATATGGTGGAATCAATTTTGAAAAATTAGTTTTGGAAGGTGGACATTTTGGTTAGTGACCAAAATGAAAGTTTTGAAAACTGTGATTTTCTAGTGACTAAAATGAAAAGGGTCAAATACTTAGAATCTTTAAGGAGCTATTTTACCAATTTGTTTCTGAAGGTTTCTCCCTTAAATTAATTAATTTAAATATGTGCTTTAATTAATAATTAAAGTGGATTTTGTTAAAAAGGTGGTTATCTTTTCTTAAACAAAAATCACGTCATTTTTAGCTCAACTTTTTCTCTCTATTCTCTTCTCAGTCAAACACTCAGATTTCATCAAATTTCCAGAGGTGAGGTGGTTTCTAACTTGATTTTATTGTTCCAAATTGTTTACAAAGATTGTTTATACAAAATCTCACATTAATCTTGTGATTTCTTAGCTTTTCACAAATCAATTGAGGGAGAAACTTCATAATAGGGGTAAGGTCCGAGATCTCCTCTATTGTATGGTTCTTTATTGAAATTCCCAAGCATTTGATCCTTGCTTTTGCATTCCTAATCTGATTTTGATGATTTTTCTAATGATTTAATGAGATCTTTGGGGAAAATGTGTTGATTCGCGAATTGAATCTGATTTCCAGTATGTAATGGTGATTTGACACATATTTTGGATGTTTAACAATGTTGATATGTGATTTTTATCAATGGAATCCCGAAACATAAGAGTCTCTATTTGTTTAGGTTGTTAGTTTTGAGGTTTTGTGTTGAAATTATGGTTGCTAGGTTGCTGGAGGTGGTAGGTTGTCTTGGATATGTTTTTAGATGTGTTTTGGTGTTGAAAATGATGCTAGGTTGATAGATGTTGGCTGGGTTGTGAATCGAAGTGCTTTGGTCTTGATTTTGGTTGTTGTGGAGGGTTAATTGTAAGGGTGTTGTGGAAATCCCAGAAGGATTGTGTTTGTTGTGTTTAGAATGCATTATGATGCATTTATCCTCTGATGTTGTGTGGTAAAAATAGGGGAGGTTGATCTGGAGGTGTTTGGAGAAGCGTATGAGACTTCAGGTGCTTATTTGCTCATCGGCGAATCGAAGTTTCGCGTATCGGTGAGTGAAAACGAGGTTTAAAGCGTTTTGATGTTTTGGAATAGAGTTTTGGGAGTTATGGTAGAGCTTGAAACGCTTACCTAGACTCTGAAGTAAGTATAAAGTGGATATCTCTCTCGGTCGTGCTAGTTTGAAATGGTTTTATGCACTTGTTCTAATTTACATGTTACCTACTATTTAAGCATGTTTTAAAGTATTTGATATACTATTTTTAAGCATGAAATGTTGAAGGATGCACATGGTAAGTGATCCTTGTAAGTCTGTGGTTTATACTTGTGTTTTAAAGCATGATTGTTGCTTTGGAAATGGCATGGTTTAATGCTTGTTAAAACCAGTGAGGTAAATGTTATTTGGTTAATTATATTGGCAAATAATGTGGTTTTAAAATTTTTATCGGATATAGTTGGCCAGACTTAGGATTGAGTACACTGTAAATAAGTCGCCTTGGATGTCAAGGGGTTTATACGGTGTACCGAATACTCCATCCAAGTACCCTATCGGTAGAGGGGTTAAACGGTACCAAATACTCCCGTTAGTGGATTAAGTGTCTAATCGATGATTGGGGTGGATGTCCTCATGTGTTGTTATTGTACCCGGTTGTTATTGTACCGCGATTGTGATTGTATCGCTATTCCGGTTGAGATGGCTTGAAGTGTTTTGTTAACACTTGTTGAATCTGTGTATCCGATGAACTCTTTTGTTAATGGACTTGTTATTGATCACTTGAAAGCCAATATAATTGTTAATGTATCATTGAAATGTCTTATGTTGTATAATGTGATTTATACATGTTTCTCCTTAAGCTTTGCATTTGGTAGTAATGCATGGGAAGGCTTAAGTGGAGGGTTAGCAATGGGATTTGTTGTTGCTTAATGATACATGTAGCATATGGTTTATCATGCTGGTTTTAATGATATAAAGTGCATGTTTTCAAAAGGGGCATGATGATGATGTCTTTAAAGGATGATGTTAAATAAATGGTTTTAACTGCATTGATGGTGGTTGTTTTAAGCATTCCTTGCTAAGCCTTGTGTGCTTACGCTCTTGTTGTCCATCAATGCATATAATTGAGGTCTTGGAAGGCAGCAAGAAGTAAGGGGATCTTGGCAAGACTTGTTTCAAAAGTATGTCTTGGTTTAGACTATAATGAATAAGGGCAATGGGGTACCTATTGTGTTTTGGGAGATGTTTTGTGGAACTCCCTGTTTGAGCATACTTCTTTAGTTGCTCTTGGGTTGTAAATGGCCTTTAAAGTTTGTTTTGATTCTGGCTTACCTTTTTGACATGTTGCTTGAATGGACATTAGGAAGTATGCCTATAGATTCCCTTTTGATGCTTGATACTTGTTGTGCTGTAGGAATGAAGTTGCTAGTTGGCTTGTGATATGTATGGCATGTTGGTATGGTGTTATAAGCATGTTGGAATGGTTTGAGAATGTTTGTGAGATGAAAAACTAGCAAATCATGGTAATACAGGTCCAGGCGTACCGATACGCGGGGGACAATATCGGTACGGCTAGGCATTTTCTGGCCTGAGGGATCGGTACGCGTAAGGGAGTACCAATACGCCTAGGTGATTTTTGGCCTGGCGTACCGAAACGGGTAATGGTGTATTGGTACATGTTCTAGCCTCTAGAATTTCACTTTTTCAATCCAAACCCGTGTACCGATACCCATGTAAGCGTACCAGTACGTATATTAAAAAGATTCAAAAGTTAGGTAAATGGCGTATCGATACCTGTCGTGGTGTATCGGTACGGGCATTTTATGCGTATTGGTATGGTGAAACCTGTACCGATACCCGAGGCTATTTTCTGCAATGTTGGCTTGGCAGTTTTGCTTTCTTTGCATTCTAGTCCATGAATCTTGTTTATGCGATTGCATGAGCTTGAATGATCAATTTGAGATGAAATTTGATATAAATGGTCAGAACCTGACTAATTAAAGATTGGTATATTAAAAGTGGCTTAAATTTGGTCCCTAAATTGCAAATGTGATCAATTGGATGTCAAAATGATGCCCGATTGAGGTGGGGTTATACCTGAGTGATGCTTGTACTCGTAGGACTAATAATTGGCTTCTAGACAAGATAAAAAGAAAAAAATGGACCAAGTTTTGTTGAATCTCTTCGGTTTCCTGCGGCAAACCTAATGTAGCTTCCTCGATTTGGTCTAGCAGCTAGACCGGGTCAAGGGGGTTACAACCGGACTTGTCGGGTAATGACAGAAATCGATTTTTATGAGATATCTGGAAATACTATTGGGATGAACCATTCTTGTTCAAACAGAGTGTCGATCAAGTTATTCATCATTGTGTGCTAGAAGATGAACAACAAAATATTCTTCAGCTCTGTCATGCAACACCATATAGAGGCCACTTTGCCATAATAAAGACAGCGGCCAAAGTGTTGCAGTCATGATTTTTCTTGCCAACGTTATTTAAGAACGCCATTATTTTCCAAGTCATGTGACAGGTTTCAGAGAACGGGAAACATTTCTAGCAGGTATCAATTGCCACTTCAAAATATCATGTTTGTTGAATTGTTTGACGTATGGGGAATAGACTTCATGGGTCCCTTTTCTACATCGTTTGGCAATTTGTATATACTCGTGGTAGTGGATTATGTTTTGAAGTGGGTCAAAACCATTGCTCTCCTAACAAATGATGCCAAGGTAGTAGCGAAGTTCATGCACAAGCACATATTCACCCGATTCAGTGCTTTTAGAGCCATTATACATTATGAAGGTACACATTTTAAATGCCAATTAATCACTAATGCTCTGTGCAAGCATGGAATCCAGCAAAGAATTATCACTGCCTACCACCCTTAAACAAATGGCAAGGTAGAAATTTCAAATAAGGAGTTCGCCAAGGCTGGGTGTGTTAAAATTTAATGTGGATGGTTCAGGACGGGGTAAACCTGGTCCAACGAGATATGGTGGAGTATTGTGTGATGTCAAGGTACAATATTGGCACTATTTTTGAGTCATCTTGGGATTATTGATTTGAATGAGGCTGAAGTGAGGGCGATTGATTACGCTTTGGATATGGTGTTAAATTCTAGGTGGTGTTTAAATGTCTCAATAATAATTGAGTTAGATTCGGTTGTGGTGGTGTCTTGAATTCTTTATCGTGAAAAAGTCCGTGGAGATTGGATCATTGGTTTCGTAGGATTAACGAGGCATGCGATTCCTTACATTGTATGTGCTTTCATAATATATTCTATGAGGCGGATAGTGTGGCCAACGTGCTTGCGAAAGGTGGAGTGGCTTATGTATGGTGCTTTTTGTCTCTATAATTGCATTATGTGGCATAGGAGTTCTATTTTCTTTGTTTGGCGTGTGTGAAACTTTCTTTGTCTTGCTCGATGCGTTTGAATTATCATGAGTACTCTTTTCCCCCATCTAGGTTTAGGGGGTTTTAATGAGGCTTGTGATAATTCTTGTTGTATGATTTTTTTATCTACTAAATCATACATTTTTTATCAAAAAATTACTAAATTACTTATATTTTAAATTATAATTAATATTTTATAATGATATTTTTATTTTATACTTTTATATAATCTCTAAATAAAGAAGTATAAAACACAATTTTAAGGATCGAAGTCATGTTTAATAAGATTCATGTATAAATTCTCTGCAATTCCATCAATAATAATTATTTAATAATTTTTTAAATGTAATATTTATTTCACAAGCAATTAATATATTTTTATAAAAACTTATGGTATAAGTGAATTTTTTAAAAAAATTATGAAAAATTAATATATTTCTCTAAGAAATTCAAGCATCATGAGATTTATGACTTATTTAGGGGAAAATATCATTATTTAAAAAAATGGAAATTGGTCTATATCAAAATTTATTTAGAAAAAGTGATCATTATAACACCCCTACCCAGTCTAGGAGAAAATTGAGTCGGAGATGACACTGGAAATTGAATCAGAGAATTAAACATTCAAATCAAATTAAAATAAAAGCAAAACATATACAAAACATACATAAAACCAAAGCATATTATCAATCATCAGAGATCATAGTTAAACTAATTCTGATTTTTGTCATTAAGGACCGATTTGTAAATTTCTCAAGTTTTAGGGAATAAAGTGTAAATATTTCAATGTTCAAAGCTTTAACAGAAAACATCTCCTAACTTTTCTTTTTACTGAATTAAGTCTTATCAAATGAAAATCAAGATGATTGATGATTTAGAAGTCTTGATTTACAATTAGGGACTAAAATGTAGTCTCTAAAAATTTAGGGTTTTTTAAGTAATTAAGGACATACTTGTGAAATGTATTTCAAGACATACATACATACATACATACATACATACATACATACATACATTTTAGCTTATTTTGGTACTTAGAACTAATTCAATTGATTCATATAATATTAGGACTACAATGCAAAGTTATCAAAATTGAAACTACTTATAACTAACTTAACTACCTTAAGTATCGGTACTCCAAGGGACATACCGGTACACAAATTTTAACCAAATTTTAGTAGCCAATTTTAGTACTGGTATTAGCACATGTACCAGTTCTCGTCAACACTGTACTGGTACTCAAGTGTGCCATACCAGTAAGCTCTGCACAAAATTGTAGGTTGGAGGTTAAAAATTAGTTTTATTCCAATTCAATGGGGTTTAAAATCAGCCTAGACATGTTACTATAGTTTCATGCTTATTAAGTCTAAACAAACATGTATCTGTCTTCAAAATTTCCACATTGCTAATTCAATTAAAAAGAGGTTCAAGATATGAAACCAAAAGAGCATATTTCATACATAACCTTCAAGAGCAAGCACATTTGGCCGGTTGGCCAAGCTGCTCATCTTTGTTCCCTTATTTTCCTTAAGTCATGGGTTCTTGACCTACTATGAACACCCATTCTTTCCCCTACAGTCCCATTTCCCCTCCCCTCTAGGTAGGATTAGGATTAGAATTAGGATTTTTCAAAAAAAAAAACTTCCTCATAATTCATGATTCAAGCTTATCATTAAACTTACCATGCATAAAAAACATAATGTAACGACCCAGATTTTGGATCCAAGAGTCGAGTTGACCTGAGGCATGGGCTTCATGTTTAGGCCATGATGTTGGGCCCTTAGGAGTCTTTTTGGTCTTGATCTTGGTTGTTGGGCTTGTGTTGATGGCTTGGGTTTGAGTTAGGAAGACTTATGGAGGATAGAAAGGTAATAACCTAAATTGGATGTAAAAGGGGTTGTGGATCATTATTGGTGGCAGAAAAGGGGGTGAGGTGAGATCACCTTGTCCCATTATTCCCTTTTTTGTTTTGCCTTCCATCTTTATTCATCATATTCCTTAAGAACCAAGTTAAAAGATGAAACTTTGATCTTTTCATGCAAGAATCTCGGATTAGTGCTTGAGGGAAGATTGTTCAACAGCAGAGGATCTTTATTTTGACGTAAGCTTTGCTTGGAATGATGGTGGAAAAGGGTTAGCTAGGGTTTTGAAGAAGAAATATGAGATAGGGTCTTTGACGGCTTCTTCATCAGCTTTAATTCAAGGTTAGTACACTACTAAATCCTATAGTTTCCTGCAACTCATAAAAATAAGCTTTGTGCATGATTTGAGTGTTTATGGCTTGATATGCTTTGGTTGACTCTTTAATGGCAAAATATGGGTTTGACGTTTTTAAGGCTAAAAATTGGTAGAAATCCACTTAATAACTCATCCATAACTTGTAGGAGCAATTTGGGGCTTAACCATGAAGGCTAAATAGGATTTCTAGGTGAAATCTGAACCCAGAGTTTGAATTTCGGGCTTGAGTACCGGTACAGATATTCGAGTATTGGTATGTATTAGTAAAAATGGAGATAGGTTGTGAGGGAGTATGGGTACGACTTTCTGTGTATCGGTACCCCTTGGTCGATTAGAATTCCAGTAGCGTCTTTGTGCATTAGTACGCTTGGGGTGTATCGGTACGCACTGTTACTTTGACTGAAGGAGGCTTCGCGTACCGATACGCGAGGGTAAAGGTACCGGTACGGGTTGGGATCGGTACAGGATGGATAAGTACCGCTAGTGAGTATCGATATGGGGGTTTAGCGTATCAGTGCGCCTTGTTGTACCAGACCTTTCGAGTCTAAATTGAGTATCGGTACTCATGGACGAGTATCAGTACCTAGAGGGGAGTATCGATACCCATATAAGAGTATCGGTACTCGTTGGGCAATCTGTCCAAGAATTTTGAGCTTGCGTTCGGGGGTTCTAGAATTTGAGGCAAAGGACCCTGGGGTTTGTTAAGGTGTAAAATGAATATTAAAACTGAGAAATGGAGATTTAAACCTCGTGTGTGAAATAAATGGCTAATGACTTGTTATGTATTGGGTAAGATGTGTGAGGTGGTAACCCATAGGGATCTTGGGTGGATCGATTGATACTGTGTGGTAATCTGGGCCCTTGCTGTGTGCGGAAGGGGCGTCAATAAAGTTAAGTCTTATTGAATAATAAGATAATTTAATAAGAACGGCTAATGTGTACCTTCATAACATACTAATAAATAGATAAGCTTATTAGGGTGGTATAATAATTGATAGAAACCATAAAGTGATGGTAAGTGTGTTAGAGCTCTGTGTGGTAAGACCCTTGTGTCAAGGTTGTGTGTTGTGTGGTGACTAGGTTCCTTGTGTAGCGACCTTTCTCTAGAATTCAAAAATTTAAGAGTTTCGAACGAGATCACTAAAAATGAGTAATAGGTTTCCTTTCTGCTTTTTGTAAAACATTTGGAAAAGCGGGGAATTCTTTGAAATTTTGTGTTTTTGAAAACAAAAATAGACTTGGAGTTGCCACCGGCCACTAAGGTAGGCCGGACACCCTAAAACCAGAGATTCGCTCAAAAAAGGGTTCGGGAGTTGGTTACACGTGGGGAAGGATTAGCACCCTCATCACGCCCGGAGATCGATACCAAAATCTATGTTGCTTTTAATTTGATGGAAATTATCAAAATTTAAATTGAATTTAAATAAATTGTGTGTAATTGAATTTAGACTTTAATTAAACGGGCTTTGTCAAATTGATGGATTCGGATTAATTAAACGTTTAATTAATAAGGGTGACGAAACCTCGAACCATAGATTAAACCGACATCGAATAAGCCTGACTGCCGTGTTAATTTATGGTTCGAACCTCGTTCATCACCTTTATGCATGATGCAAGCATTTAAACATGATGGTATGACTTGTCAAAATTTTAATTTGAATTATATCTACCTTTAGACGATAAGAATTAATTCAAATATTTGGTCAACATCCAGTGAGCCAGGACTGTTACGGCATAAATATCAGAATTAATAGATACCTCCGTTTTATAATAAAAGTTAATTAATAACATACAATGTCCAAATAAAATATTAGCCACATGAATGACAATTATAATGTATGGAAAAGAAAAACATAAAATAAAACCTAGGCCCACTAAAGTCCTAACCTAAAAGGCTCAAATTATTGAAATCCAATTAGTGTTCTAATTATCAACTAGGTTTGACTAAATATTAGCCCTAAATTGGTTAACTCCTAAAAAACTAGAAGGCCCTATCATTTTATTGGTTATCTTGAACCATGATAATCAACTCGATTAATTTTAAACTAGAATCCCAATAAACCAAGGAAACTATCTAAAATCAATCGAATTAATTAACCATGATTTAAATTAGGTGATCTACATGAAAATTCAATTTTATCCCTAAAATAATTAAGATTTGTTCAATTAATTTAACACATTTAACATTTACCCCAATGAGCCAAGGGCGAATTTAAATAAATTAAATTGGTTCGAACCTATAGTCTAACTAAGGCTTTAAACTCTGGGTTCAGATTTCACCTAATTAACCATGATATAAATTAGATGATTTAGGATTAGATTTGTTATTTATTTATTAGTTTTTTAGGTTAGATAAAATATGTTTATTTATTTTATTATTATCTTTACTTTTCCTAATTTAAGTTGAACTTTTCATTTGTAGCCTATTTAAAGGCATATTTGCTTCACTAATAAGAACAACATCATGAATTTATGAGTTGCAAAAACCTTTGGCCATGGGCCATTTTATTTTCAAGGTAGATAGATTTGCCTTGTTATTTTTCGTATCAGAAGTCTTCTTCAACGTATGTTCGTCAAGTTCTTGTAATGGAGATCATCTTCACACTCTTGCTTGCCTAGGTAATTGCATCTAGGAGGGTGGGTTAGAGCCGCTTGAGGTTGCTTGCTTAGATAATCGCGTCTAAGAGGGTACCGAGGACAAAATATCCTACAACATCTATCTCGTCATCATTCATTCATCGGAGAGATTCGTGCCGTTTGCAGGTGTTTGCCTATTCAATTGCGATTAGGAGGGTGCCAAGGACAAATCTATCCAACACCGCCACCGTCAAATTCATCCTATCTCGTTTTTACATCAAGATCATGCTTTATTATCGGTTTGTTGAACGTGGAGTTTGTGGTTTTCTCAGATCATATTAGTGAGTTTGCTAGATTAATTGTGATCTAGAGGGTTCCTAGATTTTGAGGTAATTCTTGGATCCTAGCTTCCGTATCAATTGGTAATCAGATCCTTGGTTTAGGTGTTTGAAACAATTATCTTTTACTGTTGTTTTAGTAGTTGAGAAAAAAGAAAAAATATATAATTCTCTATATAGATCCTAGTTTTAATATTTCATTCCTGGAGACATCTCAAGAGACTTGAAGGTTGTGATCAACAACTCTTAAGATTTGGGACGAATCGTTTTCAACAGGGGGAGAATGATACATATATGGGGGGCTAAAATGATGCATTGTAGCCAAAGAGTTGAAGCTGTTTTATAAGTCTGGAATTTCATCCGACTTGCATCGAATTTTCGGATGGGATCCGGGCACTTCTGAGTCTACATGTCTTCTTCAAACATATTCGTCTGTCTCTTAGCTTTCCAACGCATCTTGGAACGCATCAATTCGACATCGGGAGCTCAAGTTATGTCCATTTTAGTGAAGACTGTGCGAGCAGAAATCTCTATACGATCTTATCACGGGAAATATTATTTATTACGAATTTTCAATAATTTTATTGATTATTTGTACTTAAATTTAATCTAGGATTCTTTATGAAAATATTTAGATGATTTAGGATTAGATTTGTTATTTATTTATTAGTTTTTTAGGTTAGATAAAATATGTTTATTTATTTTATTATTATCTTTACTTTTCCTAATTTAAGTTAAACTTTTCATTTGTAGCCTATTTAAAGGCATATTTGCTTCACTAATAAGAACAACATCATGAATTTATGAGTTGCAAAAACCTTTGGCCATGGGCCATTTTATTTTCAAGGTAGATAGATTTGCCTTGTTATTTTTAAATCGTAAGTCTTCTTCAACGTAAGTTCGTCAAGTTCTTGTAATGGAGATCATCTTCACACTCTTGCTTGCCTAGGTAGTTGCATCTAGGAGGGT
This sequence comes from Hibiscus mutabilis, assembly GCA_019671005.1. Lineage (NCBI taxonomy): Eukaryota > Viridiplantae > Streptophyta > Magnoliopsida > Malvales > Malvaceae > Hibiscus > Hibiscus mutabilis. The sequence continues at coordinate 50,210,875 of CM033719.1, forward strand.
GGGTTAGAGCCACTTGAGGTTGCTTGCTTAGATAATCGCGTCTAAGAGGGTACCGAGGACAAAATATCCTACAACATCTATCTCGTCATCATCCATTCATCGGAGAGATTCGTGCCGTTTGCAGGTGTTTGCCTATTCAATTGCGATTAGGAGGGTGCCAAGGACAAATCTATCCAACACCGCCACCGTCAAATTCATCCTATCTCGTTCTTACATCAAGATCATGCTTTATTATCGGTTTGTTGAACGTGGAGTTTGTGGTTTTCTCAGATCATATTAGTGAGTTTGCTAGATTAATTGTGATCTAGAGGGTTCCTAGATTTTGAGGTAATTCTTGGATCCTAGCTTCCGTATCAATTGGTAATCAGAGCCTTGGTTTAGGTGTTTGAAACAATTATCTTTTACTATTGTTTTAGTAGTTGAGAAAAAAGAAAAAATATATAATTCTCTATATAGATCCTAGTTTTAATATTTCATTCTTGGAGACATCTCAAGACTTGAAGGTTGTGATCAACAACTCTTAAGATTCGGGACGAATCGTTTTCAACAGGGGGAGAATGATACAAATACGGGGGGCTAAAATGATGCATTGTAGCCAAAGAGTTGAAGCTGTTTTATAAGTCTGGAATTTCAGCCGATTTGCATCGAATTTTCGGATGGGATCCGGGCACTTCTGAGTCTACATGTCTTCTTCAAACATATTAGTCTGTCTCTTAGCTTTCCAACGCATCTTGGAACGCATCAATTCGACATCGGGAGCTCAAGTTATGTCCATTTTAGTGAAGACTGTGCGAGCAGAAATCTCTATACGATCTTATCACGGGAAATATTATTTATTACGAATTTTCAATAATTTTATTGATTATTTGTACTTAAATTTAATCTAGGATTAGATTTGTTGTTTATTTATTAGTTTTTTAGGTTAGATAAAATATGTTTATTTATTTTATTATTATCTTTACTTTTCCTAATTTAAGTTGAACTTTTCATTTGTAGCCTATTTAAAGGCATATTTGCTTCACTAATAAGAACAACATCATGAATTTATGAGTTGCAAAAACCTTTGGCCATGGGCCATTTTATTTTCAAGGTAGATAGATTTGCCTTGTTATTTTTCGTATCAGAAGTCTTCTTCAACGTAAGTTCGTCAAGTTCTTGTAATGGAGATCATCTTCACACTCTTGCTTGCCTAGGTAATTGCATCTAGGAGGGTGGGTTAGAGCCGCTTGAGGTTGCTTGCTTAGATAATCGCGTCTAAGAGGGTACCGAGGACAAAATATCCTACAACATCTATCTCGTCATCATCCATTCATCGGAGAGATTCTTGCCGTTTGCAGGTGTTTGCCTATTCAATTGCGATTAGGAGGGTGCCAAGGACAAATCTATCCAACACCGCCACCGTCAAATTCATCCTATCTCGTTTTTACATCAAGATCATGCTTTATTATCGGTTTGTTGAACGTGGAGTTTGTGGTTTTCTCAGATCATATTAGTGAGTTTGCTAGGTTAATTGTGATCTAGAGGGTTCCTAGATTTTGAGGTAATTCTTGGATCCTAGCTTCCGTATCACGTAGTATATTTAGGGGTAGGCTTAGGCTATTATATATATATATCATAAAAAAGATGAACCAATGAGGTTCAAGACCTTGGTCACCCAGTAGTTTTCAACCAATAGGATTCAAGAATCCATCCAACCAATAGGAGAAAAGCCTTAATGAGGAAGGAGTTGGGATTTATATTTTATTTTTTGTATTTTTTTATTATATAAAATCATATGGAATGGGCTATGTAATTTTGGGCTTAGGGTATAAGGTTTTGGGTATTAAAAGGGTTAATGTGGTTGATCTTATTTCGAGCAATCTAATTTAAACTCGGACAAAATTTAGTGTCTATAGCTGCCCCTCTTTGCTCATGAGGTGTTGCATTTTGGGCGCAAGGAAAAGCTGAGTCCAAGGTTTATTAGAACGTATGAGGTGTTGGAACTTATAGGTCCTATGGCTTATAGGTTTAGTTTGCCTCCTGAGTTGGAGAAGATTCATGAAGTGTTTCATGTGTCCATGTTGCGGAGGTATCGTTCGGATCCGTCGCATGTAATGCCCGTTGAGGGTTGAGTTGCGACCGGATTTGTCTTATGATGAAGAACCAGTGGAGATCCTTGACTCTGGTAAAAAAGTTCTTCGTGGCAAGACGATTGAACTTGTTAAGGTGTTGTGGCGACATCGCGGTGTCGAGGAGGCCACGTAGGAGAGTAAGTTGAACATGGTTGCTCAGTTTTCGAATATGTTCCCATCAGGTAAATTTCGAGGAAGAAATTTCTTAAGGGGAGAGTTGTAACGCCCCGTTTTTAGGGCTAGGATTTTTCTAAGTGGTTTAGACGGTTCGTTGGACCGGATTAGAGGATTCGAGTTAATTTCGGGATTTAAATCGAAATAAATATTTTCGGATAAGATAAAAATATGGAAAATAATATAAAATCATTATTTAATATGGAAATGATTTTGGTAAAATCAATTTTACAAAAATGGGTCTCAAAATTGGACATTTTGGTTAGTGACCAAAATGTAAAGTTTCAAAACTATTTTTAGTGACTGTTTTATAAAAAGGTAAAAACTTTGAATCTTTAAGGACTATTTACCCAAAAGTCTAATATCAGACTTTTTTCCTTAATTGGTTATTTTAAATTATTTTTAAATAATATAAAAGGCTTGGAAAATTAATTGGATAATTAAAAAGGCTTTAAACAATTTGGCGTAACTAACTTTTCTCAAAAAGGATTTTCTCTCCAATTCGCTCCAGCCAAACACTTCTTTTCTCTTCAAAGTTTTCAGGTAAAATCTTATTTTAATTGATCCTTTGATTTCAAAAGGAATTGCAATGATTTCTTAACAAAATCTAATTGGTTTTTCATTGTTTTGTCATATAAATTCATCCAATTAAGGGGAAAAGCAACCATTAGAGGTGAGGTTCATTCTTCTCCTCTAATACAAGGTTCTTTATTGAAATTCTCAAGTTATTGATCCTTTACAAATGTTTTCTAACTTGATTTGATGATTTAATTATGGAAGATTTGTTAAATTAAGGTTTAACTAGTTAAATTGATGGATTTTCGAATAGACTCTATTTTGTTGAGTTCTTGATAGATTTTAATCATGATTTTGATGTTTATTAATGTTAATAAGTGGGCTTTAACATTGGAATCCCCAAACTATATGAATCTCTAATTTTCTATGTTGTTAATTGTGAGTTTTTGGGGTGTTGTGGTGGTTTATTGAATGCTGGAGGTATAAGGATGTTGTTATGTTTTTAGATGTTAATTAATGGGTTAAAAAGTTAGATTGTGGCTGGGTTAAGTTTGGAAGATGTTTGGTGTAGATTTCGGTTATTGTGGTGTGGAATTGAGTAGTGGATGTTGAGGATTTATGTTGTTGTGTTGTTGAATGCATTTTGATGCATTGAATCCTCTATTTTTGTGTGGATAATTAGGAGAGGTTGACCCTCAAGCTTGAATGATTGTTTCGGAAGCTTTATAGGCATGATTATCATATCAGCAAGCGAAGCTTTGCATGTCGGTGAGTGAGAACGTGTTTTACAACTTTAAAAAGGTTTGAAAGTTATGTTTGGGAGTTTAGATTAAGCTTGAAATGCTGGTCTAATCTCAGAAGTAAGTAAAGAATGAATTCTCTCTCAAACTCGATTTGGCAATTGGTTTTTATGCACTTATTTTAATGGTTTAATTACTCACTGTATATGCATGTTTTGAGCATGGTATAATGATGGAAATTGATTACATAATAATGTTGATGCATTTGGAAGTAATGCAAGTTTTGTTAATGTTTATGAACATTGGTTAATGCAAGGTTTATTGCATTGGTTAAATGATTTTGATGATGCATACGAAAACAATAAGTTGTTGATAATAAAATGAATTATATTAGAAAGTGATGGTATGAAAAGGTATTGGAAATGTATCAAAAATAGTTTGCTGGCCATAGGATTGATAGTGTACTATAAAAAGTCACCTTGGATGTTGAGGGGTTTTGATCCAGTGTACCGTAAACTCCATCCAAGTACCCTAACGATTGAGGGGTTTTGATCCGATTTACTGAAGACTCCCGTTAGTGGGTTATGCATCCAATCGATGTGTGGAGTTGTGAATGTACCCGGTTGTAATATACCAATAATTTCGGTTGTGATGGCATGAAGTATTGGGAACACTTGTTGAATCCGTGTATCCGATGTTATGTTTTTATAAAGTGGAATCTTGGTAATGATCACTTGTAAGCCAATATAATTGATGATGTATCATGAGATGGATTATGTTGTTTTATGTGGATTAAACATGTTTTACTCTTTAAGCCTTGCATTGGTAGTATGCATGGGAAAGCTTAAATTGAGGGTAGAAAATGGGATTTTTCTATTGAATCCATGATACATGTTGCATATGGTTTAATATGATGTTTTGGAAAATGTTAAGTGCATGGTTTGATAAGGCATGATGTTGAAATGATGTTCGAAAAGTGCTTTGGAAAGTGGTTTTCAAAATGAATGTTAATTGGTTTAAATTGCATTGATGATGGTTGGTTTTTGAGCATTCCTCACTAAGCCTTGTGTGCTTACGCTCTCTTTTTCCATCAATGAAGAGAATTAAAGGTCAAAGGAAAAGAGAAAGTAAGGAAAAGATTCCAAGAACTTGTTTTCAAAGTATGGTTTGACATGCTTTATAGTAGTAATAAGGGGAATGTGTCAAATGTTGTTTTGGGAGGGTTTTTGATGAACTCTCTGTTTGTGCAAGTTGTAATGGTTGGTTTGGACTTGTAAGTGGTTTGAAGTGCTTGAGATGTGGATGGATATACGTTTTGGATGTTGATTAGGGAGCATGCCTATAGACTTTGTGATTGATTGTGCTAGACTTGCTAGGTTAGCTTAAAATGTTGGTATGTTGACCTTTAAGCATGTTAATGATGTTATATGATATTTAGATATATGTTAAAGCTTGATTGGAGTGAGCCAAAGTGTCATATGTTGGACCTAGAGGTCATTACAGGTCTCTGTGTATTGGTACGAGTACCTCAGGATTGGCACATGGGGTCTTATTAAGGCTCAAATTGTTGAAATAAAGCAAAGGGTATTGGTACACCTAGCCACCGTATCGGTACGCCTTGAGGAAAATTATTGTAACACCCCAGAAAGCGGGCTAGAAGTTTCGGGTGAATTTATCGGAATAGGTTAGAGTTTTTTGTTAGGCTTTAGCTAATGGCAAATACCTTTCCCATGATCCAGTGAACTCAATAATGCAAGCTCGCAACATGTCTTCTAAAATCTGGATCGTTCGTTCTGACTGCCCATCAGTCTACGGATGGAATATAGTACTAAAATTTAATTTAGTACCTAGTGCCTTGTATAATGTTCCCCAAAACCTCGATGTAAACCTCAGGTCTCTATCTGATACAATCGATACTGGGACACTATGTAGTCGTACTATTTCTCTAATATATAATTATGTATACTTATCCATTGAATAATCCACACGAACTGGAATAAAATGCGCAGACTTCGTTAAATGATCCATTATGACCCATATTGAATCCTTTTTGCTGGGCGTAACTGGTAGCCCTGTTATAAAATCCATAGTCACTCTTTCCCATTTCCATTGAGGAATGACGATAGGCTGTAACAGTCCAGAAGGTACTTGATGCTCTGCTTTAACTTGTTGGCATGTCAGACATTTTGCTACAAACTCTAAAATTGCTCTTTTCATTCCCAGCCACCAATAGTGGGTTTTCAAATCTTGATACATCTTATTACTTCCTGTGTGCATAGTTAATGGGCAATAGTGAGCTTCTGCTAAAATCTCTTTCTTCAATTCACCATAGTCAGGAATATAAACTTTTCCTCGATAGTATAAACAACCATCAAACTTGATTTCATAGTCTTGTGCTTCTCCAGATTTAGCTTGTTTTCCCTTTTCAAGGCATTCTTCATCTGAAATTTGCAAATCTTTAATGCAATCCAACAAAGCTGATTTAAGATGAAATTATGCTGCTAATGAACCATCATGTCCCAAGGATAATTGTGCATTCATTGCACGCAACACAAAGAACGTCTTTCGACTTAGAGCATCAGCTACCACGTTAGCCTTTCTAGGATGATAATCAATAATCACATCATAATCTTTTAGGAATTCAACCCACCTTCGTTGCCTCAGATTCAGATCTCCTTGTGTCATCAAGTATTTTAAACCTTTTTAATCAGTGTAGATATGACATTTTTCACCATATAAATAATGTCTCCAATTTTTTTTGCAAAAATCACTGCTGTCATCTCCAAGTCATGAGTCGGATAATTCTTTTCATGAGTTTTGAGCTGTCGCGATGCATAAGCTACAACGCGTCCTTCTTGCATTAATACACAACCCAAACCATTATGGGATGCATCACTATACAGAATGTACTCTTTTCCTGGCTCTGGTTGAATTAATACTGGTGCCTCTATCAAAACTTTCTTTAATCTTTCGAAACTCTCTTTACACTTCTCTGTCCATACAAAAGAAACACATTTCCTTAACAGTTGAGTAAGTGGCATGGCAATGATAGAGAAGTTTTGGACAAATCGTCTATAGTATCCAGCTAATCCCAAGAAACTTCTGACTTCCAAGGCATTCTTTGGTGCTTTCCATTCAAGAATAGCTTGTACCTTCTTGGGATCCATTCTTATTCCATCAGCAGATACGGCATGTTCGAGAAAAGTTACTTCAGATAGCCAGAATTCACATTTGGAAAACTTCGCATAAAGCTGTTGATCCCTTAATGTCTGTAATACCACACAGAGATGTTGATCGTGATCATCTTCAATCTTATAATATACCAATATATCATCTATAAATATCACCACAAACTAGTCCAAGTAGGGTTGAAACACCCTATTCATCAAGTCCATAAATACGGCAGGGGCGTTTGTGAGTCCAAACGGCATTACTAAAAACTCGTAATGTCCATAGCGAGTCCTGAATGTTGTCTTTGATATATCTTCTTCCTTAACTTTTAACTGATAATAGCCTGATTGAAGGTCGATCTTTGAAAACACAACAGCGCCTCTGAGCTGATCAAATAGATCTTCAATTCTTGGAAACGGATACTTATTCTTTATCGTTACCTTATTCAGTTGTCGATAATCTATACACAATCGTAAAGATCTATCCTTCTTCTTTACAAATAACACTGGGGCTGCCCATGGAAACACACTCAATCGAATATAGTCTTAATCTAATAATTCTTGTAATTAATCTTTCAGCTCTTTTAATTCTGTTGGCGCCATCCTATAGGGTGCCATCGATACCGGCTCTGCTCTGGGGTACACATCTATTCCGAATTGTACCTCTCTATCTGGAGGTAACCCTGGCAACTCATCTAGAAACTCTCAGACAGTCGAAATATCTTCCAATTTAATCTCAGAAACTCGAGTATCCACTATATTTGCTAAGAAAGCTTGGCAGCCTTGTAGCAACAGTTTCTTAGTAGAAACAGCTGAAATTACATTGGATAAGGGATTTAACCTTTCACCAACTACTATTATCTTTGTGCCTTCCGAGTTCCTCAATATTAATCGTTTTAAGCGACAATCCACAATGGCATGGCAGGAATATAACCAATTCATGCCCCCTTGTACTATGTCCCAAGGGATAAGTTACCATCATATTGAGCTTTTTCCTTATCATCATAATGAAGCCCTTCTATCATCATCTTTATATTTGTTAAACCAATAGTCTATCGACATTGGTTTTCCTTCAATGTCCTACCTGCAGTTCAACACTTCAAGACTTCCCAACTCTCTAGTAATAAAAGTCTAAGGAACTTGGGATTGAATTTTCTCTAAAATCATATCCAGGGTTTGAAATAATAAACCTTGGTTTAACTAGGCATTTCCAACTTCACCATCACTTTAACATCATATTGAGCGAAAAGTGGTTAATGTCTAACCTTGTTACTACTTCTTCAATTTTGCCTTGATCCTTCTAATAACTTCTTTTATCTTACATTTCCTTGAGAAAACCACTATTAATGAAATCTTCATATTTCTTAATTCTTGGTCTCTATTAACCAAGTTTGCTACCTATTCAGAGAAAATTTGCTTTTCATCAAACATTTTTTCTTTACCGGGTTAAGTATAATTCCTGTTTAATAATTTCCTACTACTAAGTTTTCCAGCTTTCTTTCTCATAACTTAATCAATGATGTCTTATGGAGTGCCATATTCGACCCTCAAGCATATATATTTCCCAAGTAAAGATACATCTTCTTCTTCTTACTTCTTCATATTCAAATATCTTAATATCATTTAATCACAAACTTATAGTCTTACAACTACCTTTTATCTTAAAATGTGAGCCCTTACTATCTAAATTTCCTTGTAACCTATATTGTTATAAAAATAAGTGCATATATAGATGTTAAGGACTAACATCTTATAATTACTGCATCAGCTCCTTACAATGCAGGTAACTCAGCTCAAACTGAAGTTGATTACAATACTTATTTCACTTCATTGTACTCGCTATGAGTCTTTTCTTGACCTCTGAGATTCGTCGATTGATGAAATCCAATAGCGTCTTACTTTCCTTACTATAATATTATTCTATCTTATGCTAATGAGGAGCAGCTTCAAGTCATATAATCAACACATCAGTAATATGACATTCTAGGGGCATGTATTTACTGACAAACTTATAACAAACTCGATTTAGCATCTAGAACTGACTAAACCTGTAGCTCTGATACCACTAAATGTAACACCCTTAACGTATACTCGTAGTACGAATACACATTAAGGATGTCACAATATTAGTTAACAGAGTTATAGACTTGTAAATGTTTTTAAAATCATCTGACATAAAACTAGTTTATAAAATAACCATTTCTCAACTTTTGAAGTATTCGTAGCCTATTTGCAGATTGCTAGTTTTGACCCTAAATTGGTTTATAAAACATGTTATCCAGTTATTAAAATAAATATGTAACTCAGGGTGAAAACTAGGTACACTGCCTAGGCCCTTTCTTAAATTTAAAATCGTTACGCGATAAACAATAAATAAAACTTTACCCTATTAAATATCATTACCAGGAATTCTTTAACCATACAAATAATTTATATTTATCCGACTATTAATCAAACTTATAAGTTTAAAACAACTAACAAATAAATTGATACATGCCCGCTAGAGAATATCACAAATTAGAATGTCTTACTGATGTTTGGCAGATTGCAGCTTGATCAACATGCTTGACTCCTCTTCCGGTAAGTTCCCAATAACCTACGTGTGAAACAACACACGCTAAGTATTCACTTAGTGAGGAAAATATAAATTAAAGTAAAGCATTTCAATGTATAGAAATAACATAAATAAACAAATTACTGTGTATATTATATAAAAATATAGAATCATATAAAACTGACTTATCAAAGTCATTCCTCTGTCATGTAACAGTACAATACAGTTCCTGCAAAATGGCAAGCGAGTCCCAATTGCAGTTTATATCATATCATCAAACCTTTATTTTATTAATCAAATATATGTTAAGCTTTTTAACTTAATTGCCTGCATAAATGCATTTCATGTATTATAACCCGCAGAACAATATAAAGTGATACTTTGGTACACAAGTCATCATAACCGACACCGTAGTGTCTACAACGCTGTAGCGTCTAATGATGAGTACGTACTCAAGGACGCCCTTTGCTCCTCGTTATCGCACCTTTTGTGCTAGTTGACACCGAAGTGTCTAAACAACATCGTAGTGTCTGAAATCAATGTCGAAGTCTTTAGAACGCACCGTAGTGCTGGAACGCAGCTACTAAGACTCTATGGATATTCAATTATACCAAAGACTCACACTAGTACTCGGGCATAACAATATAATATTTTTACATTCAATATCAAATCCATCAATACTATCATTCATAATTCGATTATGGGCAGTTCATACCCAAAATCTAAAAGTTTGATTTATCTTAGATAAATCTATAAACTATGGCAATGTATCATACATGTCACATTATTAATTCATAACATTCATACAATTATTAATTAACATGAATTTTAATTAATATCAAGGTCGACTTGTCGCAAGTCGTCCTATTTGTAACATGTCATACATGCATATAACGCACTCATCTGGGCTATGCAAAATATTGGGCCTCACTAAGCTAGTTCACTACTTTTTCCTTGCCTCTTTTATCTCGTGTTTCCTTGTCCTGCTCGAATGCGCAATTTACCAATCAAACATATACAATAACATACATGTTAGATTTTTTTCTAACACTGCTTAACTATAAAATACTAGTATAATTATTCGAATATAAAAATTTTCCTAAAATTTTGTCTTTTTCTTCCTTAGTAGCCGAATAGTCCATTTTGGTCCCTAGTGACCATTTTGCACCTTTTTGCAATTTATTCAAGCTCGAATCACAATTATTCTATAATTCTATTATTTTTCACTAACTTTTATTCAATGCCCTTCAATCCACTAACCTTTGTTAAAGTGACATTTTAGTCACTAATTTCACGCAAAAGTTTGCAAACTTGTACTAATTAATCATTCCAACATTTTTACATTTTTTCTCAAAATTTTACTTATATTTTAGCCATTGGCCTAATTGGTCACTAGACCTTCCCAAGGTTGTTTTTAATTCAAGCAACATTCTAATATGCTCAAAATATTTTTTTTCAACATGTATTCTTTGTTTCCAAGAATTAACACTTAAAACCCCAATTTATTCCTACATGCCGAATTGGGTGTCTAAGCTTTTGAAGGACTTTATTTTGGTCCTAATGCCATAATCAAGCTTGTAATTTCATAATCTCTTCAAATCCACCACTAGAATAATTTTCACAATGTTTTCCCTAATTTACCAAGCATGCTGAAATAGTCACTTAGAAGACTAGTTGAGGATTTTTCATTCTAACATCAAAATCAAGCTTGTAGAATCATAAATCTTCCATATTCATCCTTAATTTCAAAACCCTAAATAAAATCCCAAATTCTAGGGTTAGGGTTTATGTCTTCAAACATGAAATTAATCTAAATCTAAGCTTGATTTCAACTCCACAACACTTGATTTGCTTAAATCAAGCTTCAATCTCAACATAGAACATGAAACCCTATTTTCTCTCTCATCAATAACATGAACAAATCTTCATAACTCTTTATAAAATTACTATCAAATGAAAGAAAATTGAACATAGATTAATTTTCTACAAAAAACATACCTTGAATCTTGTTTGGAAGCCTTCAAAATGCCTAGGAAAAATTTTGTGTATTTTTTCCTTTCTCTTTTGGTGTTTTCGAAATGGAGGAGAAGAAGATGAGCATATTTTATTCATCTTTTATCTTATTAATGCCATGTGTATTTAATTAAATTCATTTAATTACTTGATTCCAAATAACCCTCTAACTAAGTATTATTTTCTAATATGCTATTTTGTAAAAGTAGAAGTAAATCTAGTTAGAATCCAACTAGAAATATTAAAATATTCATAAAAAAAATATTTTATGAATTTTCCAGGGTTATAGAACTGTCTTTAAAATTCCAATTGGATTCGATTCGATTACCCGATAATTACTTACTACGATTTTCCATTTTTCGAACTATCGGATTAAATCTAAAATTCCCATATTTCTAATTTCCATAAATAAATATTATTGATATAAAAAATATTCTAAAATTTTGTAAAAATCAAAAATCTTAAAATTTTGACTGTGTCAAATTACTGATAATTTACCCGAAATCTTTATCAGATAAAATTCTCTTAATAATCATTTATCAGTTATCCAAAGGAATAATATTAACTCGAACTGATTCCTTTTTATCAGTCTCAACTACTGACATGGGACCTTCATAGGAGGTCATCCATCCTATGCCCTGAGCACGCTTAACTTTGCAATTCGATCGAAATTCGATATCTTATGTTGCATTTTTATTCCCGAAACCTATATCAGATTTTTCTCCATGTCCTAATTTATCCAGATACAGGATATAATAATTACTGATAATTTCACCATGTATTTTTATTCGAATCAAATCTCTATTTATCCCTTAATTGTTCGACCGAAAATAGATTTCTACATAAATCCCATACCGAAAATCTAATTATACATATCAACTTCCTGTAACATGTACTACTTATCTATGAAATAAAAATGTTTAAAAAATTATCCATCAGGTGCCTATACTTTTCCCATCTTTAGACTCTAGACATATAATAATTACTGATAATTTCTCCATGTATTTTTATTAGAATCAAATATATGTTTATCCCCTAATTGTTCGATCGAAAATAGATTTCTACATAAATCCCATACCGGAAATCTAATTATACATATCAATTTCCTGTAACTTGTACTACTTATCTGTGAAATAAAAATATTTAAAAAATTATCCATCAGGTGCCTATACTTTTCCCATCTTTAGACTCTAGACACCAACTTTCGTCTTACTGTCATTTTGGTCACTAAACTTTATCTTTTAATTCTAATTCCAATTCCCATCAGATTTCAACCAAACTTTGCAAGTACCCTATTTTGCTTACTCTCTATCACACAATACTCTTAATTCTCAGAAATTCCTTTCCTAGAATCCATAATTAAAGAAACCCTAACTTTTGCAATTTGTCATTTTAGTAACTAAGTTAGCTTTTAAGCCCTTATCTTAGTACTAAATGACTCTTATACAACTTAGAAAATTTTAGGGTATTACATCCACTATAACCGAGAATCCACCAAGTCTCCAGTGCAAGGACCAATATGATGTTTTTGAAGAATAAACCATTACTCCCACCATATACGAGAGTATTAAACCAGATTCTAAACACTTAAAGTACATTGATGATGTATTAGGTGTAACACTTCGAGGTTTGCCGCCAGAAAGAGACAAAGAACACCACTTGTTCTTCCAAGAGATGGTTAAACTTCATAGCATACCAAGCACCTTTAATTTAATCTAAGACATGAAGTCCCTTAGCCATGGCGTGAAGCAAGAAAATTTGATCCACACCAAGATAAAGCACTCACCATGGCGAGATAAGCAACACATGGTAAGGACCTACTCTTTCGAGTTTGCCGACACCAACAATCATTTTTTTATCCAATTCTAAAGGGTGGAAATGACTTAACAACGTAACTTTTTCATCTTATGATGCTCCTTTCTCTCATGTTATTGGTAGATTCGAGGATGAATCCTTCTAAGGAAAGAGGGAATAATACATGTCTGAAGATACCTAATTACAAGTCTAGAAATTTAGTCGACTTATTTCAAATTTTTATTGGAATTTGAGCATATTTTAACCATAAAGTCTTCTTTCAACTTGTGAGTCGGTCTCTTAGCTTTCCAACGCACTTTGTAACGCATCAATCTGATGGTGGGAGCTCAAGATATGACCATTTTAGAGAAGATAGTGCAGTTAGAAAATTCCAACCGGATCTAATACGAGATTTTCTAATAATTACAAATTTTCAATATTTTATTGATTAATTGTAATTTAAATTAGCTTAGGAGTTTTCATTATGTATTTTAGAAGATTTAGGATCATATTTATCATTTAATTAATTTTATTAGGAGATTTAGATAAATTAGGATTTATTTTATTTTATTAGTTTTATAGTTTAGTTTAAATACAACTCTTTGTATTTCCCCTTTGTTTTAGGATTTTATTAGCCTATAAATAGGATCATCTCTTTTGTAAACAAATCACTTCCGTTTTGACCAATAATATTGAAAATTCTCTCTGAGTGATTTGTTGCATGATTTGTTCATCTTGTGTTTTTTTTTAGAAGTTGTTACAATAAAATTTCTTGAAGATCTTTAGAGATCATCTTCACACTCTTGCTTGCCTAGGTACTAGGAGGGTGGGTTAGAGCCGCTTGAGGTTGCTTGCTTGGCTAATTGCGATCAAGAGGGTATCGATGACAAAATATCCTTCAACAACCTCCAGGCCATCTCCTTTCAACCAAACCAATTTCGTCATCCACCTTCACTAAGGGATTTTCATGTTGCGCTACTCTATCATTTGAAATCAGAGCTAAAATTATTCTTGTTTGTTACCCAATGATACGCCAACCAAGGTGAAAGTTTGTAGTGCCTTCTTTTCAAGGGAAGTACGATCTTGATGGTTATTGTGATTGGGAAAATATCTTTGATCTCTTGGTCGACTTTTACAAATATCCAAAAGAGCTTCAGGTTCCGCTGATTGTCTTAGCATTTAGAGATTATGAAACACTATGGTGGTTACAGCTGAAATGAGATCTACGTCTTAATAGAGAAGCCGAGATAAGATCATAGGCATAACTTAAAAAATTCATGAGAAAGAGATTCATTCCCACCTATTATCACTGACAAAATTCCAATGTTCCGCAGAAGGAATACTCTTCATTTGATAAAGGTACATCTCAGCCTCCACCTTTTCACCAATCTACTAATACACTATTTGACTCTAATAGAACATCGTCAAAGGAAGAAGAATCATTTCTAGTCCATCATGATCGTGCAAAACCATCAGTGAGTCATGTAAAAAAAGTAAGCACCGCACCAAATACTAAGATATTCCAACCGATCGAATCATCTACTGTAATCGAGAATCCACTAGGTCTCCAGTGCAAGGACCAAGATGGTGTTTTTGAAGAAGAAACCATTACTCTCACCACATACGAGAGTATAGAACCAAATACTAAACACTTAAAATACATTGATGATGTGTATAGAACCAAATACTAAACACTTAAAATACCACTTGTTCTTCTAAGAGATGGTTAAACTTCATAACATACCAAGCACCGTTAATTAAATCTAAGACATGAAGTTCCTTAGTCATGTGTGAAGCAAGCAAAATTGATCCACACCAAGATAAGGCACACACCATGGCGAGATAAGCAACACATGGTGAGGACCTACTCTTTCGAGTTTGTCGACACCAACAATCGTTTTTTATCCAATTCTAAAGGGTGGAAACAACTTGTCTTCGATCCAGGTATCTACAACGTAACTTCTTCACCTTATGATGCTCATTTCTCTCTTGTTATTGGTTCAGATTCGAGGAAGAATCCTTTTGAGTAAGGAGGGAATGATACATGTCTGAAGAGACCTAATTGCAAGTCCAGAAATTTAGTCGACTTATTTTGACTTTTTTATTGGGATTCGGGCATATTTCGACCATGAAGTCTTCTTTCAACTTGCGAGTCAGTCTCTTACCTTTCTAACACACATTGAAATGCATCAATACGACATTGGGAGCTCAAGATACGACCATTTTAGCGAACACAGTGCAGTCAAAAAATTCCATATGGGTCTAATACGAGATTTTTAAATAATAATGAATTTTCAATATTTTTATTGATTAATTATAATTTAAATCAGCTTAGGAGTTTTCACTATGTATTTTAGAATATTTATGATCATGTTTATCATTTAATTAATTTTATTATTTAGATAAATTATGATTTATTTTATTTTATTAGTTTTATAGTTTAGTTCAAATACAACTTTTTTGTATTTTTCCTTTGTTTTAGGATTTTATTAGTTTATAAATAGGCTCCTATCTTTTGTAAACAAAACTTTTTTGTTTTGATCAATAATATTGAAAACTCTCTCCGAGTGATTTGTTGCAAGATTTGTTCATCTTTTTTTTAAAAAAAAAGTTGTTTTAATAAGATTTCTTGAAGACCTTTGGAAATCATCTTCACACTCTTGTTTGCCTAAGTAATCACGTCTTGGAGGGTGAATTAGAGCCATTTGAGGTTGCTTACTTGATTAATTGTGATCAAAAGGATGTCGAGGATAAAATATCCTTCAACAACCATCACTCCATCTCCATTCAACCAAACTAATTTCGACATTCACCTTCACCAAAAAATTTTCATGCTGCGCTACTCTATCACAACCTTTGCCAATTTGATGACACCATCGTTAGAGATTTGCTCGAACATGAAATTAAGCAAAGTAATCAATAAAATTGGCTTCTAAAAATATATTGAAATGAAAACTTCTAATTTCAAGAAAATCCCTAATCTCAAATCAATTTGGGGGTTTTAGTTACACATGGATTCAGCTGAAATAGGATTTGCTTCATAATAGTATCCGCCTCAACGATTACAACGGTGGTCTCTGATTTTGATTCGGAGCTTTCTAACATCACAAATCCCTAAATTTTAGTTTAGGGTTTCAAATCAACTTTCTTGGTTTAACGAACAGAAGGTGCCATGTGAAAGCTTACGTCAAATAAGTTCAGAACATGTTTTCATCTTTTGAAACTGGAGGTTAAATTGGCACGAATCCTAGAGAGAGTTTAGATTTTAAGCTTTCTCTCTCTAGAAATGAGGTTCTGGAGGTTGAAGATGATTCAATGGTTTTTTTTTCAACTTTCCTATTGCTTTCCAATACAAATCATAACAACATTTCCTTGCAAGAAGGAAATTACACGTCATAACTAAAAAAATTAATGGATCTTTAGTAATAAATGACACTTAGGTGCTTGTTTCATCAATTTAGAAATGGTTAAATCATGCTTCAAGTCCTTGAATTATTCATATTTTTATGCCATCATTGCATGGTCTAATTTGCCTTCAAGTCATCCTTCTCTTTCCTTGTTTACATTTAAGCAACATAGTTTCCACTTCGGACTTTACTCACTAAATATACACTAATCAAATTTTAGTCCTTAACCTTAAAGCTTTCAAATCTAAACTTAAAAAATCTGAATTTAATCTAACTCGAATCCAATGGTCCAAAAACTAAATCCAAATACCGAAAAGTAAATTTTGATCATCCTAAAATGGAAGAAAATACTAGAGTGGTTGTAGGGGTGTTGCAATCATTTTCTACAGTACCAAAGTGGAGTCGTTTTCGATTGACGACAAGTTTCATGTGGTTGAGAAAGTTACTAGTGACTTTGGGCCAATTTCTTTGGTTTTTTGCATTTTGAGACTAAAATGAAAAGAATTAATGTTAGAGGGACTATGTAACACCCTTAACGTATACTCGTAGGCCGAATATACATTAAAGATATTAACAAATTTTGGAAAAGATCTTGACTCGAATTATTTTTTTTCAACATTTAGTTTAACCCTTCCTCGGTTTTAAATTTAAAACTATGTCATCTAGTTGCAGCAAGTTTTAACCCTGAATTGGTTTATAAAACTTATAATTGAGTTATTGAAATAAAAATATAACTCAAGGTGAAAACTATATGTGTTGCCTAGACCCTTTCTTGATTTTTAAAAACTTCTACACAATTAGGGTTAAACTATGTTTAATTGTACTAAAATTCATCACTACTATTGGCAAACTATATTTCTAAATTTATTCATCACAAAAAACATATCTTTAACTAGTAAAAGTATACTTTAAAACAGTTCAACTATAAAATATTTACATGCCCACTAGATATCAATTTACGACAAGGATGTACTTACTGTGACTTACTGTAGTAGCTTGATTTTTTCCAAAGGTTAAGCTCCTCTTCGCTAAGCATTTCCGGAGAACCTACGTGTGACATAAGACACACGCTAAGTACGAACATAATGAGGCAGTTATACTTATTTATTTAAACATGAGTTGATGATATATAATATTTCATTTAAGAGTGCATTTCATATTTCTCTACGACAAGGCAAGTATGTGTCATGTATCATAGCTATCATATAAATCATGTTATCATTGCATAATATATTTTTTATTATGGACATGCTTTCATCATGTAATCATTTACATATCATGTACTTTATCATGGTCATGTTTCATTATGCCATCATTTGCATAACATGTATTCTATCATATAGCATGTAATATTTCTATCATGTATCATGTAACATTCTATCATATATCAATAACATTTCTATCTCGTATGTCATGTACTTCACAGTCATGTAACATGTAACTTCTTCTTCAAGTATCATGAAATCATGTAACATCTTTTTCATGTATCATCATGCAGTCGTTTGCATGCTCATGATCTACTATATAATTATCTTGTTATTATTATCATCGTGTCTGGCTAGAGGCCCATGGAAACCTCGTAGCCTATCTGCACCGTAGTGCCTTGTGGAGTACGTACTCGAGAGGACGCTCTTTGCTCCTCATATAAGGACGCTCTTTGCTCCTTATATTAAAAACACCTCGCTAGTGCCATTTGCACCCCAGAGTGTATCTTGTTTCGTTTTAATCTTGTTATTATCCATATTCCATGTATAAACATGCATTGCCATTATGCAGAATGCATCATTGTTTATGCAAACAATAATTCGTACCTGGTATTCCCTCAAGCTTGCCATGTCGAGCATTATATCATATCATGTATTATAAAGAAATGCAATGCCAATTTCAATGTAATGCAAACATTTAGAAATGCACTCACCTGGGCCATGCAATAGTATGCCTCACTAAGCTTACTCGAGGTTCTTATCTTTCTTTTTATCACTGGTTCTCATTCGATCTCTTTTAGAACTGTATAAGACCAATCGAACATATTTATCATTTCTCTTGCAGTAAACTTAAATTTAATATTGCTAACTTGATTCTTAAACATAACTATTTGAATATAAAATTTTCTGAAAGTTTCCCCAATATTCTTCAAAGTTGTCGAGTTGGTCCCTAGGTCCTTAGTGACCATTTTGAACATTAAACCAATTGTTTAAGCCTAATTTCAACAATTTCCATAATTAATTACTTATTTTGGACTATTTCCTTTTTAGTCCTTAAACTTTATAAAAGTGACATTTTAGTCACTACTTCACTTTTGTACATAAATTCATGTACAATTAAACTATTTATTTATTTCTAACATCCTTAGAAATTTTCCTTCAACCTTTAAACTTTATTTACTTTGGTCCTTCACACATTATTTATTTTGAAATAAGTCCCTTATCTTTCCTTTCTTGACATTTCAATCCTTTAACTTTCATAACATGCTTGAATCTTCAACTCTAGCTCATTTTCATCTAAGCCATTATCAAAATAATAAATTTCCAAAATAATACTCTATTTTCCCTTTCTTGCCAAAATGGTCCTTTTTCATCACTTCAAGCCAATTTGATCACATTTTTAGTAATTACTCTTTGATCCCTCCTTAATCTAATATTTTCAAAATCCTTTTTTTATCTTTTTGAAGTTGCCGAACAGGTCACCAAAATTTTCCAAATGTACAAGTTTGGTCCTAAATTGTCAATTCAGGCTCAAAATATTATTTTCTACCCATTTCCAACATCAAATAAAGTTTTGACAATTTAATCCCTAAATTTCTTCAAAATGTTGAAATGGTCCTCTAACCTTTCAAAATTTTCATTTTGGTCCCTAATCACCAATTCAAGCTACTTTGACCATAATTCAATAATTCCAATGCTAAAATAAATTTTCTAATAATTTCCTCAATCCTTTTGAAATGGTCCCTATAATTTCAATTGGGGAAATTATTTCATCTAACATCAAATTCAAGCTCTCAATATCATAATCTATTCAATTTCATCCTCAATTTAACTCCCTAACCAAAATCCTCAATTCTTAGGGTTAGGGTTTATAACCTTGGACATGGAATTAATCCAAATTCAACTTGATTCCATGTTTTAAATCATCAATTCAACTAACTACAACCCTAATTTCATCATAAGCTTCACTTTCCATAATCATCTTCATCAATAACATGAACTAAAATTAACTTTTATCATACAATATTACTATCAAAATGAAGAGAATCAAGTGTAGAACAATTTACCTAAATTAATTTTGCTTGAAACTTGTCTTGATTATTCAATTTTGGACTTGAAATTTTGAAAATTTTCTTTCCCCTTTCTTCTCCAATGTTTCGAACAGCCTTGGGTTGAAGATGAGATAATTTTTTTCTCATCTTTTGACTATTTTAATCCATGTGTAAAGGTTAAATGAATTTTAAATTCATTTAACTAGTGAAATTACTAATTTGCCCTTTTATTATAATAGCCAAGATTCAATCTCATCAAAATCAATGGCCATGATTTAATCCATGTGTAAATCTTCTTCCAAAATTGCCCTCAAAGTTCCAAAATATTTCAAAAATGCCATCCATGGCAAATGACCAATTTGCCCTCCAACTAGAATTTATTTACAACTAGACTTAAAATTTGCCATTCCATAAAAATTGAACCAAATTGGTTCCATTCTAACCAGCCTCCTTCCCAAAAAATCATAAATTTTAATTTATGATATTTATTCGATCCAAATATTCGAAGTCATTCAATACGATTTCCAAATTTTCTTTTTTTGAGCTTTATAACCACTCCATCATATTCTAACTAAATGTAGTTAGAATCTCACCAACATTAACAAAATATTCATAAAATAATATTTTATGAATTTTTCATAATCTTTGGAACTGTCTTTAAAATTTCAATTCAATCCTATATACTGATATCCATAAAACACTTCTACTGCGATTTTACCTTTTCCAAGCTATTGGATTTATTCCAAAAATTCTATATTTCCATATTCGGGAAATAAACTCCATTATCCCATAAAAACTTCCTTTTTCCAAGGACTTAGACTGAATTTTCCTAACTCGGTCTATTATTCTGATAATTATCGAAAATCTTCATATAATAAAATTTCTCTTAGAATTCCTTTATCGATAATCCATACAAATTTTCTCTACTCTTACTGAGTCCAAACTATCGATCAGAAACACTTTTATGGGACCTTCCCGGATGTCACCCATCCTAATATTTTCCTGGTCTGAGTACGCTTAACAATTTTATTCGATCCAAATTTGAATAATATAAGCCTCGTATAAAAAATCCGGTAACACAGAAATACCACTCTTAGGGGTAAACTATCCATTTACGGGGTTAAATTACATAACTTTTCAAAATTTCACTTTGGTCCCTAAACTTTTCCAAAGTTTACACTTTAATCCCTAAACTTTCAAAAATTACATGTTAGTCACTAAGCAAGAATTGGGATATTACAATTCCTCCCCCTTAAGAAAATTTGTCCTCGAATTTTCAACGTTTAACCTTTTCAAGACAATTTCATATATTGTTTATTCATTCTCTCTTCAGTTCCCCAAATGATTTTCTCTACTTTATGATTTCTCTAGAGAGCCTTAATCAGTAGAATCTTCTTGTTCTTTAATTCTTTGACTTCTTATGCTAAGATTTTCACTGCTTCTTCTTCATACTTCAAATCTGGTCGTAGTTTAATTTCTTGAAGTAATTACATGTGAAGAATCGATCAATACTTCCAAAGCATGAATATGTGAAACACATCATGAATCTTGCTCAAATATGAAGATAATGCCAATTGGTAATCCATTGGTATCACTCTTTTTTAGAATTTCATATGGCCCCATAAATCTGGGACTAAGCTTTTCTTTTTGACTAAAACGTAATCACCATCTTCCAAGGTGAACCTTTTAAAAACACTTTTCTCTAACTTTATATTCAACATCCTTTTTCTTCTTATTTGCATAGGCCTTTTGTCAATCCAAGGAGGCCCTAAAGTTTTGCTGAATAATCTTTACTTTATCCTCCATGTCTTGTGTTAATTCAACTCCTCCAACGTTTGAGTTATTCTGCACATTTCGATCTTGTAACTCGGATCAAATAAAAGAAGTTCGGCATTTTCATCCATATGTCATCTTGATACTTGCTTGATAACTATTATTGTAAGCAAATTCAGCCAAAGGTATGTACTTTTCCTATGATCCCAAAAACTCAATTGCACAAGTTTGTAACATATCCTTCGAAATCTGTATGATCCGCTCGGATTGCCCATCTTTTTGTGGATGCAAACTGTACTAAAATTAAATTTAGTACATATAGCTTCAAATAACGTACCCCAATACCTTGAAATAAACCTTGGGTCTTTTTGTCCGACACTATCGATCTTTGAGACACCATGTAGTCTTATTGTCTCTCAAACATAAAGTTC
The DNA here is from genome assembly GCA_019671005.1 of Hibiscus mutabilis. Taxonomy (NCBI): domain Eukaryota; kingdom Viridiplantae; phylum Streptophyta; class Magnoliopsida; order Malvales; family Malvaceae; genus Hibiscus; species Hibiscus mutabilis. The sequence continues at coordinate 50,232,814 of CM033719.1, forward strand.
TGCATATTTATCCAGCGAATAATCCATTCAAACTGGAATAAAGTGATCAAACTTTTTCAAACAATCCATAATGCCTCATATTGAATTCTTTTTACTTGATTTAGCTGGCAACCCCGTTTTAAAATCCATTGTTACTCGTTCCTATTTCCATCAAGGATGGAGATAGATTGAAGTAAACCATAAGTATTTGGCCACAGTTTCAAATCTATAAATCTTGATACATCTTATTACTCCTTGGGTGCATAATTAATTAACTATAACTAGCCTCCGTTAATATTTTCTCTCTTCAGAAATTGTCAGAAACATATACTTTACCTCAGTAATATAATCAACCACTTGGCTTAATTTCATAGTTCTGTACTTTCCTATTTCCAGCTTGTCTCCTCTTTTCAAGACATTTTTCATCTGAAGACTACAAATCCTTGATTTAATCCAATAAAGTTGGCTTAAACTGACATTCTGCATTAAGGAACCATTTCGTCCCTCGGATAATTGTGTATTCATCATGCGCAAGACGGACAATGTTTTTTGGCTAAGTGTATTTGCTACTACATTAGCCTTTCCAGAATGATAATCAATAACTACATCATAATCCCTTTAAAATCCAACCCATCTCCGTTGTCATAGATTCAGATCTTTTTGTGTCATCAGATACTTAAACTTTCATGATCCGTATAAATATGACACCTTTTTACCATATAAACAATATCGCCAGATTTTCAAAGCAAAACATAGCTGCCATTTCCAAGTCATGTGTTGAATAGTTCCTTTCATGAGTTTTGAACTGTCTTGATGCATAGGTTACTACTCAACCTTCTTGCATCAACACGCAACTTAAACCATAAAGAGATACATTATTGTACATAGTATATTCTTTTCCTGGTTCTGGTTGAATTAGAACTGGTGCTTCAATCCAAACTTTCTTTAATCTTTCGAAACTTTCCTAACAATCGAACTCATATTTAGAAAACTTGGTGTAAGCTGCTAATCTCTTAAAGTTTGTAGTACCATACGAAGATGGTAATCATGCTCAACTTCGATCTTTGAATAAATCAAAATAGTATGTATGAAGATCACAACAATCCAGATAGGGTTGGAATACCCTGTTCATCAAATCCATGAATACAACAGGGGTATTCATCAATCCAAAAGACATTACCAGAAACTCGTAGTGTCCATAACGAGTTCTAAATGATGTCTTCAGTACATCTTCTTCTTTGACTTTAAGTTGATAATACCCGATCGAAGATCTATCTTCGAGAACATTGCTGCACCTTTAAGCTGATCAAATAGATCTTCAATTCTTGATAAGGGATACTTGTTCTTAATGGTTACTTTACTCAACTGCCGGTAATCTATACATAATCGTAGGGAACCATCTTTCTTCTTTAAAAATAGCACTGGAGCACCCCATGGTGATATACTCAGTCAAATGTAACCCCGGTCTAACAATTCTTGTAATTGAGCCTTTAGTTCCCTTAACTCCGTTGGTGCCATCTTATATGGTGCCATTGATATCAGCTCGGTTCCAGGATAAATATCAATCCCAAACTGTATTTCCCTATCCGGAGGTAACCCTGGTAACTCATCCGGAAATACATTAGGAAATTCCTTTATAGTCGGGATGTCTTCAATCTTCTTAAGAGACTTTTGAGTATCCATCACATAAACCAAACATGCTTCGCATCCATTACATAACAGCATTTAAGCGGTCGTTGCAGAGATTACTAACTCTAAACAGTTAGTTCTTTCTCCTACAAGGATTATTTCAAAACCATCGGGTCCTTGAAGTACCAACCTTTTCTTCTTACACTTCATATCTATATCATATGCAGATAGCCAATCCATTCCAAGAATGACTTCAATTTCATGGAATGGAAGTTCCATTAAATCTGCCGGGAACTTAATTCTTTGAATTTATAATGAACCTTTCTTGCATATTCTAATTACTTATGCATTGTCCAAGAGAATTATTGACAATCACATTACTAAATATTATCCATAGAAGTCTTTCTTTGTGCTACTATCTTAATACCAATATATATTAATCGAACCCAAATCAATTAAAACAATTATAGGTTCTTTCCATAGCCTTCTCTTTGTTCATAGTTTCTTGGAAATTTGCTAAGTCCATGCCTAATAAAATTTCCTTGGGCCTTAGACGAAGCTTCTCTATAAACCATTCACATCGAGTCCTTTCGATCGGCATCCACATAACTACGTACCGACTCGGTCTATAAAAATCTAACTCGTACTCATAAATAGTACGAGTACCTTATTCAAACTTAGAACTGCTGCAACATTTTTCTTTTAACTAGTTGCCAACATACTTGGCTTTAAACATTCTTCTTTCTTCGATGCCCATAATTAAACATTTATCGCAGTCCCTCAATACTTAACATCATCTATTTTTACTAAAACTTATTCATGTTATTGAGGAGCATAATCAAGTTACACAGTAGTACATCAGAAACATGACATCCTAGGGGCATGTACTTTAACATTAAATCACTTTAAACTCGATTTAGCCTCCGAATCGGCTAAACTTGTAGCTCGATACCAATTAAATGTAATACCCTTAACGTATACTCGTAGGCCGAATATACATTAAAGATATTACAAAATTTTGGAAAAGATCTTGACTCATTTTTTTTTTCAACTTTTAGTTTAACCCTTCCTCGGTTTAAATTTAAAACTATGTCGTCTAGTTGCAGCTAGTTTTAACCCTGAATTGGTTTACAAAACTTATAATTGAGTTATTGAAATAAAAATATAACTCAAGGTGAAAACTATGTGTGCTGCCTAGACCCTTTATTGATTTTTAAAAACTTCTACACGATTAGGGTTAAACTATGTTTAACTGTACTAAAATTCACCACTACTATTGGCAAACTATATTTCTAAATTTATTCATCACAAAAACATATCTTTAACTAGTAAACGTATACTTTAAAACAGTTCAACTATAAAATATTTACATGCCCACTAGATATCAATTTATGACAAGGATGTACTTACTGTGAGTAACTTGATTTTTTTTTTTTCCAAAGGTTTAGCTCCTCTTCGCTAGGCATTTCGGATAACCTACGTGTGACATAAGACACACTCTAAGTACGAACTTAATGAGGCGCTTAAACTTATTTATTTAAACATGAGTTGATGATATATAATATTTCATTTAAGAGTGCATTTCATATTTCTCTACGACAAGGCAAGTATGTGTCATGTATCATAGCTATCATATAAATCATGTTATCATTGCATAATGTATTTTCTATTATCGATATGCTTTCATCATGTAATCATTTACATATCATGTACTTTATCATGGTCATGTTTCATTATGCCATCATTTGCATAACATGTATTCTATCATTTAGCATGTAATATTTCTATCATGTATCATGTAACATTCTATCATATATCAATAACATTTCTATCTCATATGTCATGTACTTCACAGTCATGTAACATGTAACTTCTTTTTCAAGTATCATGAAATCATGTAACATCTTTTTCATGTATCATCATGCAATCATTTGCATGCTCATGATCTACTATATAATCATCTTGTTATTATTATCATCGTTAATACGGCTAGAGGCCCATGGAAACCCGTAGCCTATCTCGCACCGTAGTGCCTTGTGGAGTACGTGCTCGAGAGGACGCTCTTTGCTCCTCATATAAGAACGCTCTTTGCTTCTTATATTAAAAACACCTCGCTAGTGCCATTTGCACCCCATGGTGTATCTTGTTTCATTTTAATCTTGTTATTATCCATATTCCATGTATAAACATGCATTGCCATTATGAAGAATGCATCATTGTTTATGCAAACAATAATTCATACCAGTATTCCCTCAAGCTTGCCATGTCGAGCATTATATCATATCATGTATTATAAAGAAATGCAATGTCAATTTCAATGTAATGCAAACATTTAGAAATGCACTCACCGGGCCATGTAATAGTATGCCTCACTAAGCTTACTCGAGGTTCTTATCTTTCTTTTATCACTTTGGTTCTCCTTCGATCTCTTTTAGAATCAGTATAAGACCAATCGAACATATTTATCATTTCTCTTGCGTTAAACTTAAATTTAATATTGTTAACTTGATTCTTAAACATAACTATTTGAATATAAAATTTTCTCAAAAGTTTCCCCAATATTCTTCAAAGTTGTCGAGTTGTTCCCTAGGTCCTTAGTCACCATTTTGAACATTAAACCAATTTTTAAGCCATTTCAACAATTAAATTAATTACTTATTTTGGACTATTTCTTTTTAGTCCTTAAACTTTATAAAAGTGACATTTTACTCACTACTTCACTTTTGTAAAAAAATTCATGTACAATTAAACTATTTATTTATTTCTAACATCCTTAGAAATTTTCCTTCAACCTCTAAACTTTATTTGCTTTGGTCCTTCACATTATTTATTTTGAAATAAGTCCCTTATCTTTCCTTTCTTGACATTTCAATCCTTTAACTTTCATAACATGCTTGAATCTTCAACTCTAGCTCATTTTCATCTAAGCCATTATCAAAATAATAAATTTCCAAAATAATACTCTATTTTCCCTTTCTTGCCAAAATGGTCCTTTTCATCATTTCAAGCCAATTTGATCACATTTTTAGTAATTACTCTTTGATCCCTCCTTAATCTAATATTTTCAAAATCCTTTTTTTATCTTTTTGAAGTTGCCGAACAGGTCACCAAAATTTTCCAAATGTACAAGTTTGGTCCTAAATTGTCAATTCAGGCTCAAAATATTATTTTCTACCCATTTCCAACATCAAATAAATTTTTGACAATTTAATCCCTAAATTTCTTCAAAATGTTGAAATAGTCCTCTAACCTTTCAAAATTTTCATTTTGGTCCCTAATCACCAATTCAAGCTACTTTGACCATAATTCAATAATTCCAATGCTAAAATAAATTTTCTAATAATTTCCTCAATCCAATTTTTGAATGGTCCCTATAATTTCAATTGGGGAAATTATTTAATCTAACATCAAATTCAAGCTCTCAATATCATAATCTATTCAATTTCATCCTCAATTTAACTCCCTAACCAAAATCCTCAATTCTTAGGGTTAGGGTTTATAACCTTGGACATGGAATTAATCCAAATTCAACTTGATTCCATGTTTTAAATCATCAATTCAACTAACTACAACCCTAATTTCATCATAAGCTTCACTTTCCATAATCATCTTCATCAATAACATGAACTAAAATTAACTTTTATCATACAATATTACTATCAAAATGAAGAGAATCAAGTGTAGAACAATTTACCTAAATTAATTTTGCTTGAAACTTGTCTTGATTATTCAATTTTGGACTTGAAATTTTGAAAATTTTCTTTCCCCTTTCTTCTCCAATGTTTCGAACAGCCTTGGGTTGAAGATGAGATAATTTTTTTCTCATCTTTTGACTATTTTAATCCATGTGTAAAGGTTAAATGAATTTTAAATTCATTTAACTAGTGAAATTACTAATTTGCCCTTTTATTATAATAGCCAAGATTCAATCTCATCAAAATCAATGGCCATGATTTAATCCATGTGTAAATCTTCTTCCAAAATTGCCCTCAAAGTTCCAAAATATTTCAAAAATGCCATCCATGGCAAATGACCAATTTGCCCTCCAACTAGACTTTATTTACAACTAGACTTAAAATTTGTCATTCCATAAAAATTGAACCAAATTGGTTCCATTCTAACCAGACTCCTTCCCAAAAAATCATAAATTTTAATTTATGATATTTATTCGATCCAAATATTCAAATCATTCAATACATTTTCCAAATTTTCTTTTTTGAGCTTTATAACCACTCCATCATATTCTAACTAAATGTAGTTAGAATCTCACCAACATTAACAAAATATTCATAAAATAATATTTTATGAATTTTTCATAATCTTTGGAACTGTCTTTAAAATTTCAATTCAATCCTATATACTGATATCCATAAAACACTTCTACTGCGATTTTACCTTTTCCAAGCTATTGGATTTATTCCAAAAATTCTATATTTCCATATTCGGGAAATAAACTCCATTATCCCATAAAAACTTCCTTTTTCCAAGGACTTAGACTGAATTTTCCTAACTCGGTCTATTATTCTGATAATTATCGAAAATCTTCATATAATAAAATTTCTCTTAGAATTCCTTTATCGATAATCCATACAAATTTTCTCTACTCTTACTGAGTCCAAACTATCGATCAGAAACACTTTTATGGGACCTTCCCTGGATGTCACCCATCCTAATATTTTCCCTGGTCCGAAAGACGCTTAACAATTTTATTCGATCCAAATTTGAATAATATAAGCCTCGTATAAAAAAATCCGTAACACATAAATACCACTCTTAGGGGTAAACTATCCATTTACGGGGTTAAATTACATAACTTTTCAAAATTTCACTTTGGTCCCTAAACTTTTCCAAAGTTTACACTTTAATCCCTAAACTTTCAAAAATTACATGTTAGTCACTAAGCAAGAATTGGGATATTACAATTCCTCCCCCTTAAGAAAATTTGTCCTCGAATTTTCAACGTTTAACCTTTTCAAGACAATTTCATATATTGTTTATTCATTCTCTCTTCAGTTCCCCAAATGATTTTCTCTACTTTATGATTTCTCTAGAGAGCCTTAATCAGTAGAATCTTCTTGTTCTTTAATTCTTTGACTTCTTATGCTAAGATTTTCACTGCTTCTTCTTCATACTTCAAATCTGGTCGTAGTTTAATTTCTTCAGAAGTAATTACATGTGAAGAATCTGATCAATACTTCCAAAGCATGAATATGTGAAACACATCATGAATCTTGCTCAAATATGAAGATAATGCCAATTGGTAATCCATTGGTATCACTCTTTTTTAGAATTTCATATGGCCCCATAAATCTGGGACTAAGCTTTTCTTTTTGACTAAAACGTAATCACCATCTTCCAAGGTGAACCTTTTAAAAACACTTTTTCTCTAACTTTATATTCAACATCCTTTTTCTTCTTATTTGCATAGGCCCTTTGTCAATCCAAGGAGGCCCTAAAGTTTTGCTGAATAATCTTTACTTTATCCTCCATGTCTTGTGTTAATTCAACTCCTCCAACGTTTGAGTTATTCTGCACATTTCGATCTTGTAACTCGGATCAAATAAAAGAAGTTCGGCATTTTCATCCATATGTCATCTTGATACTTGCTTGATAACTATTATTGTAAGCAAATTCAGCCAAAGGTATGTACTTTTCCTATGATCCCGCAAACTCAATTGCACAAGTTTGTAACATATCCTTCAGAATCTGTATGATCCGCTCAGATTGCCCATCTTTTTGTGGATGCAAACTGTACTAAAATTAAATTTAGTACATATAGCTTCAAATAACGTACCCCAATACCTTGAAATAAACCTTGGGTCTTTTGTCTGACACTATCGATGCTGAGACACCATGTAGTCTTATTGTCTCTCAAACATAAAGTTCTGCATATTTATCCAGCGAATAATCCATTCAAACTGGAATAAAGTGATCAAACTTTTTCAAACAATCCATAATGCCTCATATTGAATTCTTTTTACTTGATTTAGCTGGCAACCCCGTTTTAAAATCCATTGTTACTCGTTCCTATTTCCATCAAGGATGGAGATAGATTGAAGTAAACCATAAGTATTTGGCCACAGTTTCAAATCTATAAATCTTGATACATCTTATTACTCCTTGGGTGCATAATTAATTAACTATAACTAGCCTCCGTTAATATTTTCTCTCTTCAGAAATTGTCAGAAACATATACTTTACCTCAGTAATATAATCAACCACTTGGCTTAATTTCATAGTTCTGTACTTTCCTATTTCCAGCTTGTCTCCTCTTTTCAAGACATTTTTCATCTGAAGACTACAAATCCTTGATTTAATCCAATAAAGTTGGCTTAAACTGACATTCTGCTGTTAAGGAACCATTTCGTCCCTCAGATAATTGTGTATTCATCATGCGCAAGACGGACAATGTTTTTTGGCTAAGTGTATTTGCTACTACATTAGCCTTTCCAGAATGATAATCAATAACTACATCATAATCCCTTTAAAATCCAACCCATCTCCGTTGTCATAGATTCAGATCTTTTTGTGTCATCAGATACTTAAACTTTCATGATCCGTATAAATATGACACCTTTTTACCATATAAACAATATCGCCAGATTTTCAAAGCAAAACATAGCTGCCATTTCCAAGTCATGTGTTGAATAGTTCCTTTCATGAGTTTTGAACTGTCTTGATGCATAGGTTACTACTCAACCTTCTTGCATCAACACGCAACTTAAACCATAAAGAGATACATTATTGTACATAGTATATTCTTTTCCTGGTTCTGGTTGAATTAGAACTGGTGCTTCAATCCAAACTTTCTTTAATCTTTCGAAACTTTCCTAACAATCAGAACTCATATTTAGAAAACTTGGTGTAAGCTGCTAATCTCTTAAAGTTTGTAGTACCATACGAAGATGGTAATCATGCTCAACTTCGATCTTTGAATAAATCAAAATAGTATGTATGAAGATCACAACAATCCAGATAGGGTTGGAATACCCTGTTCATCAAATCCATGAATACAGCAGGGGTATTCATCAATCCAAAAGACATTACCAGAAACTCGTAGTGTCCATAACGAGTTCTAAATGATGTCTTCAGTACATCTTCTTCTTTGACTTTAAGTTGATAATACCCGATCGAAGATCTATCTTCGAGAACATTGCTGCACCTTTAAGCTGATCAAATAGATCTTCAATTCTTGATAAGGGATACTTGTTCTTAATGGTTACTTTACTCAACTGCCGGTAATCTATACATAATCGTAGGGAACCATCTTTCTTCTTTAAAAATAGCACTGGAGCACCCCATGGTGATATACTCAGTCAAATGTAACCCCGGTCTAACAATTCTTGTAATTGAGCCTTTAGTTCCCTTAACTCCGTTGGTGCCATCTTATATGGTGCCATTGATATCAGCTTCGGTTCGGGATAAATATCAATCCCAAATCAGATTTCCCTATCCGGAGGTAACCCTGGTAACTCATCCGGAAATACATTAGGAAATTCCTTTATAGTCGGGATGTCTTCAATCTTCTTAAGAGACTTTTGAGTATCCATCACATAAACCAAACATGCTTCGCATCCATTACATAACAGCATTTAAGCGGTCGTTGCAGAGATTACTAACTCTAAACAGTTAGTTCTTTCTCCTACAAGGATTATTTCAAAACCATCGGGTCCTTGAAGTACCAACCTTTTCTTCTTACACTTCATATCTATATCATATGCAGATAGCCAATCCATTCCAAGAATGACTTCAATTTCATGGAATGGAAGTTCCATTAAATCTGCCGGGAACTTAATTCTTTGAATTTATAATGAACCTTTCTTGCATATTCTAATTACTTATGCATTGTCCAAGAGAATTATTGACAATCACATTACTAAATATTATCCATAGAAGTCTTTCTTTGTGCTACTATCTTAATACCAATATATATTAATCGAACCCAAATCAATTAAAACAATTATAGGTTCTTTCCATAGCCTTCTCTTTGTTCATAGTTTCTTGGAAATTTGCTAAGTCCATGCCTAATAAAATTTCCTTGGGCCTTAGACGAAGCTTCTCTATAAACCATTCACATCGAGTCCTTTCGATCGGCATCCACATAACTACGTACCGACTCGGTCTATAAAAATCTAACTCGTACTCATAAATAGTACGAGTACCTTATTCAAACTTAGAACTGCTGCAACATTTTTCTTTTAACTAGTTGCCAACATACTTGGCTTTAAACATTCTTCTTTCTTCGATGCCCATAATTAAACATTTATCGCAGTCCCTCAATACTTAACATCATCTATTTTTACTAAAACTTATTCATGTTATTGAGGAGCATAATCAAGTTACACAGTAGTACATCAGAAACATGACATCCTAGGGGCATGTACTTTAACATTAAATCACTTTAAACTCGATTTAGCCTCCAGAATCGGCTAAACTTGTAGCTCTGATACCAATTAAATGTAACACCCTTAACGTATACTCGTAGGCCGAATATACATTAAAGATATTACAAAATTTTGGAAAAGATCTTGACTCGAATTATTTTTTTTCAACTTTTAGTTTAACCCTTCCTCGGTTTTAAATTTAAAACTATGTTGTCTAGTTGCAGCTAGTTTTAACCCTGAATTGGTTTACAAAACTTATAATTGAGTTACTGAAATAAAAATATAACTCAAGGTGAAAACTATGTATGTTGCCTAGACCCTTTCTTGATTTTTAAAAACTTCTACACGTTTAGGGTTAAACTATGTTTAACTGTACTAAAATTCATCACTACTATTGGCAAACTATATTTCTAAATTTATTCATCACAAAAACATATCTTTAACTAGTAAACGTATACTTTAAAATAGTTCAACTATAAAATATTTACATGCCCACTAGATATCAATTTACGACAAGGATGTACTTACTGTAGTAACTTGATTTTTTCCAAAGGTTTAGCTCCTCTTCGCTAGGCATTTCCGGATAACCTACGCGTGACATAAGACACACTCTAAGTACGAACTTAGTGAGGCAGTTAAACTTATTTATTTAAACATGAGTTGATGATATATAATATTTCATTTAAGAGTGCATTTCATATTTCTCTACGACAAGGCAAGTATGTGTCATGTATCATAGCTATCATATAAATCATGTTATCATTGCATAATGTAATTTCTATTATCGATATGCTTTCATCATGTAATCATTTACATATCATGTACTTTATCATGGTCATGCTTCATTATGCCATCATTTGCATAACATGTATTCTATCATTTAGCATGTAATATTTCTATCATGTATCATGTAACATTCTATCATATATCAATAACATTTCTATCTCATATGTCATGTACTTCACAGTCATGTAACATGTAACTTCTTTTTCAAGTATCATGAAATCATGTAACATCTTTTTCATGTATCATCATGCAGTCATTTGCATGCTCATGATCGACCATATAATCATCTTGTTATTATTATCATCGTGTCTGGCTAGAGGCCCATGGAAACCCCGTAGCCTATCTGCACCGTAGTGCCTTGTGGAGTACGTACTCGAGAGGACGCTCTTTGCTCCTCATATAAGAACGCTCTTTGCTTCTTATATTAAAAACACCTCGCTAGTGCCATTTGCACCCCATGGTGTATCTTGTTTCATTTTAATCTTGTTATTATCCATATTCCATGTATAAGCATGCATTGCCACTATGAAGAATGCATCATTGTTTATGCAAACAATAATTCATACCTGGTATTCCCTCAAGCTTGCCATGTCGAGCATTATATCATATCATGTATTATAAAGAAATGCAATGTCAATTTCAATGTAATGCAAACATTTAGAAATGCACTCACCTGGGCCATGTAATAGTATGCCTCACTAAGCTTACTCGAGGTTCTTATCTTTCTTTTTATCACTGGTTCTCCTTCGATCTCTTTTAGAACTGTATAAGACCGATCGAACATATTTATCATTTCTCTTGCGTTAAACTTAAATTTAATATTGTTAACTTGATTCTTAAACATAACTATTCGAATATAAAATTTTCTGAAAGTTTCCCCAATATTCTTCAAAGTTGTCGAGTTGTTCCCTAGGTCCTTAGTCACCATTTTGAACATTAAATTTCCATAGTTAATTACTTATTTTGGACTATTTCTTTTTTAGTCCTTAAACTTTATAAAAGTGACATTTTACTCACTACTTCACTTTTGTAAAAAAATTCATGTACAATTAAACTATTTATTTATTTCTAACAACCTTGGAAATTTTCATTCAACCTCTAAACTTTATTTGCTTTGGTCCTTCACGCATACTTTATTTTGAAATAAGTCTCTTATCTTTCCTTTCTTGACATTTCAATCCTTTAACTTTCATAACATGCTTGAATCTTCAACTCTAGCTCATTTTCATCTAAGCCATTATCAAAACAATAAATTTCCAAAATAATACTCTATTTTCCCTTTCTTGCCAAAATGGTCCTTTTTCATCATTTCAAGCCAATTTCATCACGTTTTTAGTAATTACTCTTTGATCCCTCCTTAATCTAATATTTTCAAAATCCCCCTTTTAACTTTTTTAAGTTGCCGAATAGGTCACCAAAATTTTCCAAATGTACAATTTTGGTCCTAAATTGTAAATTCAGGCTCAAAATATTATTTTCTACCCATTTCCAACATCAAATAAATTTTTGACAATTTAATCCCTAAATTTCTTCAAAATGCTAAAATAGTCCTCTAACCTTTCAAAATTTTCATTTTGGTCCCTAATCACCAATTCAAGCTACTTTGACCATAATTCAATAATTCCAATGCTAAAATAAATTTTCTAAAAATTTCCCCTAATTTCCTCAATCTTTTTGAAACGGTCCCTATGATTTCAATTGGGGAAATTATTTAATCTGACATCAAATTCAAGCTCTCAACATCATAATCTATTCAATTTAATCCTCAATTTAACTCCCTAACCAAAATCCCCAATTCTTAGGGTTAGGGCTTATAACCTTGGACATGGAATTAATCCAAATTCAACTTGATTCCATGTTTTAAATCATCAATTCAACTAACTACAACCCTAATTTCATCATAAGCTTCAATTTCCATAATCATATTCATCAATAACATGAACTAAAATTAACTTTTATCATGCAATATTACTATCAAAATGAAGAGGATCAAGTGTAGAACAATTTACCTAAATTAATTTTGCTTGAAACTTGTCTTGATTCTTCAATTTTGGACTTGAAAATTTTCTTTCCCCTTTCTTCTCCAATGTTTCGAACAGCCTTGGGCTGAAGATAAGATAAATTTTTTCTCATCTTTTGACTATTTTAATCCATGTGTAAAGGTTAAATGAATTTTAAATTCATTTAACTAGTGAAATTACTAATTTGCCCTTTTATTATAATAGCCAAGATTCAATCTCATCAAAATCAATGGCCATGATTTTATCCATGTATAAATCTTCTTCCAAAATTTCCCTCAAAGTTCCAAAATATTTCAAAAATGCCATCCATAGCAAATTACCAATTTGCCCTCCAACTAGACTTTATTTACAACTAGACTTAAAATTTGTCATTCCATAAAAATTGAACCAAATTGGTTCCATTCTAACCAGACTCCTTCCCAAAATACCATAAATTTTAATTTATGATATTTATTCGATCCAAATATTCAAATTTCATTCAATACATTTTCCAAATTTTCTTTCTTTGAGCTTTATAACCACTCCATCATATTCTAACTAAATCTAGTTAGAATCTCACCAACATTAACAAAATATTCATAAAATAATATTTTATGAATTTTCCATAATCTTTGGAACTGTCTTTAAAATTTTAATTCGATCCGATATACCGATATCCATAAAATACTTCTACTGCGATTTTACCTTTTCCAAGCTATTGGATTTTTTCCGAAAATTCTATATTTCTATATTTGGGAAATAAACTCCATTATCCCATAAAAACTTCTTTTTTCCAAGGACTTAGAATGAATTTTCCTAACTCAGTCTATTATTCCGATAATTATCGAAAATCTTCATAGAATAAAATTTCTCTTAGAATTCCTTTATCGATAATCCATACGAATTTTCTCTACTCTTATTGAGTCCAAAATATCGATCAGAAACACTTTTATGGGACCTTCTCGGAGGTCACCCATTCTAATATTTCTCTGGCCTGAGCACGCTTAACAATTTTATTCGATCCAAATTCGAATAATATAAACCTCGTACAAAAAATCCGGTAACACATAAATACCACTCTTGGGGGTGAATTATCCATTCAGGGGGTTAAACTACATAACTTTTCAAAATTACACTTTGGTCCCGAAACTTTTCCAAAGTTTACACTTTAACCCCTAAACTTTCAAAAATTACATTTTAGTCACTAAGCAAGAATTGAGATATTACAGATTAAAATAAAAAATCAAAAATTGACGCAAAATTACTATAATTGTGTAATTATACTGCATTTTGGAACTGTATAATCTTATTGGATTTTGAACTATTTCATGTTGGTCATGCGATAAAATTACATAGACCCAATCCAAAGAAAATTAAAATTACAGAAACCAAAACGAAAAATTTTTAGGATGCAATAAAAGTACACATATCGAATGTTTATGAATAATGATATATATATATATATGTATGTATAGAGACATAAAAAAAATTTAAGCCCAACAAGTTAAAATATATAAAGTTCAAAAAGTTCAAATTTTCAATAAAAACTAAAAAATTCAAAATTGAAGGCAAAAACAATACTTTTTCAGGATAAAATGACTACAAGGCTACTACGTTCCCTTGTCAGCGTGTAGATATCAAAAAATTACGTGGATTAAAAAATCGCCTCAATCAAACACACAACCACAAATTTATGGTCTTTCAAAGTTTTTTTCTTTTGATAAATTTGATTTTATTTAGGGTAAATTACATCGTTCGCCGTTCATCACTCAACTTTCTTCTCACTCATATTTTGGTCACTCGACTTTTAAAATTTTATATTTAATTACTTAACTTTCGAGCTGCTCATATGTAAGTCACTCGACCGTTAAATCACAAACGATATGTTAACATGGCATAATTCATTAATATTTTAGGCTTATATGGCTTATTTTATTAATATTTATGTCGCATAAGATTTAGATTTAGGGTAAAAATTAAAAAAATACTCCTGGTCTCACCCTCGCCCCACACCCACCCAATTCACTCGAAATCAGCATCCATCCAAAACAACCAATTCACTTGAAATTAGCATTCACCCAAGCCAACCATTTCACCAAAAAAAAAACATATATTGGATTTATAATAGAACACATAAAACAAAACAAAGATCAATAAAATATTACAAGAACAAGCAAACAAAAGGGTACAAAATCAAAAGGCCTAAAACGATTTAACTTATCAGCAAACCCATTTCTCTTGCAATCGTTAAATTTAAAAGAAAGAAAGAAAGAAAGAAAACTCGATACAAAGTCCAAAATCTCCCATGTAAAACAAACTTCAGTTAATAAACAATTAGGGTTTTGGACATATGTAAGATGAGCGATCGCACAGGACCCAAAAAAAGGCAACAAATGAGTTGAATTAAATGTTTATAGGGAGGAATAAAATATTGTAGTTTAATAAATTATAAGAAAAAAATAAAAAAATGAATTTAAAGATGACCCATAATCTATTTTTTAATAAAATAAAAATATTTTTTTAAAAAAAACCTTATATATCTTTGGGATTATAAGTTAAAGGTCTCGTTTTAATAAATTGTACAGAGCCCCGTAAACCTTTGAACCGCCCTTGTTCATAAACATCAAAATGCCAAAAAAAACACCATCGTTAATATGTAAGCAAACAAATAGTATGAATCCAACGGTCCTGAAGTGAGCATGGTCTTGAAATTTGACGGGGAACACAAACAAAAAACAAATAAATAATAAGAATTTTGACTAGACAAACAGAGATGGAGATCAGAGAACAAGAAATTCAATGTTCAACATTAGATTCGTATAGATTGGGGTGTTTTCTGATTAAATAGACATCATATTCACGTTTAGTTTGATGAGAGATTTTGATACTCATTTGTCGCCGTCGACAACGCTCGACGTGGTGGCCGACCACCGGCGAATGATGGTCAAAATTTGAGTTGCTTTAGACATAAAGAGAAACAAATAGAGGCAGCAAGAAGAAAAAGAGAAAAAAGAAAATAAAAGACAAAAAAGAATTTTTTTTTAATTTTTACAAGAATTTAAAACGACGTCGTTTTAGTTGTTTTATAAAGATATAAAATAACATCGTTTTGGTGTATCATCAAACATTTGCCATGTCATCAAACCGTTTGTGATTTAACAGACAAATGACTTAAATTGGAGCAAATCGAAAGTTGAATGATTAAATTAAAATTTTTAAAATTTAAGTAACCAAAATAAGAGTGAAAAAAATGATTGATGAGTGGTGTAACTTTCCCTTTTATTTATCCAAAAGCGAGAAACCTGCCACAAAATCAAATCTCAGCCAAAAACCAATTCCTATCTTTAAAAATCTATAATAGTTTTGCACTATCCTCATAATTAATAATATCAATATACTTAAAATAATTTCTAAAATTTATATTTTAATCCATGTCATTGCATTTTCTTCATTTTAATGTCTAAAATGTAAAAAAAAAAAAACAATGTTTCAATAATTAGGAGGAACACTAAAACCAAAACGTGTGTTTCCCCTTCTTCTTTAAACGATGTGTTTTTTATGTAAAAAAAATTAGGGGAAACACATTTCTAAATAAAAAAGGGAAACACGTATTGATTTAAGTGTTTCTGTAAATTTTCATTTTAGCCGATTTAATTTTAATTCTTTTCACTTTAATTCTAAAATAAAATAAAGAAAACAAAAAAAATTGACCCAAAGTTGTCCACAACTCTCGCGCCCTATGGTAGTCGTTATCAACCCAAGATGACTCTTCTTTGATATGGTAGAAATTGACATTTACTTAAATATTTTTTGTATGGACTGTTTTTAAAATAACTATGACCTTTTCTTAAATAAACAAAAAAAATTACAATAATTATTTTAGTTTAACCACTAATTTTAGATTTATAGACCAACTAATTCAGATAGAGTTTGAAGAGACTCATTGTGGGAGCGACTCTTCTCACCTAATTTCTTCTACTCACAACATGATCCGTGTCTTTGGGTAAGAGATTTTGTACTTTATTTTACTAGACCATTCGGTGGTTTGTATTTTTTTAATATTATACTTTTTGTATTTTAAAATTATTTTATTTAAATTTTCTTATTAAAACTATACCCATTTCCTTTTTTACTATTTTCTTAATTTTTTAACAAAATAAATTTTAATCTTTTAAAGATAAAATTATTATTTTAATTATTTTATAATATATCTTTTATGTAATTTTTTTAAATTACGTAAAAAAAAATTGTGAGACAGAGTAATTGTTTTATTGTTATACGGGGTATCCAATTTGTTTATCAAACTCACGGCTTTTCAGGCCAAGAAAGGACACTGCAATTGGTCCCCCAGATGGAGTGGCAGATGGTGCTGTTATATGACGACATCAATCACTAATTGAAATAATGAGTATCGGCCCAACCCGAATTCAAATTCCGACCCGATAAATCTACTAACATTATTTTATTGGGTATTGTTCTTCAACGTCATCAACCACCCAACCCATCCATCTTTACGGCTTTTTATTTTCTTCTAATTTTGCTTTTATACTCATCTACACGTGGCCACCCATGAATGGACTAGACAAAATGCAACGTCACATCAATTGTCACCATAGCTTGTACCAATCCCTTTTTTATATTATTTCGATTTGGCACACCTGTCCGGTGAATGGAACCTTTTTTCCCTTTAATTTATGATGACCTTTTCTGGGAAAAAATAAATATACGCCATATTCGAGAGGGTATAAGTTCTTGGCTTTATCATCTATATATCAATTTTTTTGTTTTCTTGGTTAATTTAATTTAATTTAATTTATGTCGTATATTAAATTTTAATAGGTAAATCTTTTAACGAAGATTATATATATAATCTTAAATTAAAGATATACTTAAGTTATATTAAGCTGTTTATCACTTAGACTAATCTAATTAGATATTTGTATATTAGTTTTTAATTATATTTTTAAGAATTTTATTTTTATTTACTCAAATAAGATTATTTATTGAAATTGTATTCTTTGATTACAATCATGAAAAGTTTCGGTTGATTGAACCCGTTTTTACTTACGTGTCATTAACATAAAAAGATGCAATTAAGGAAGTAAGCTTTTGTTGATAGCACGTAGAGATCAAAATGAAAAAAAAGTAAATAGAAAAAAGAAGAAAAACTAAATGAATTTTATCCAAAAGGCATAAAACTAAAAAAAAATACTCTACCGTTTAATTAAATAGTTATTTTAGCCTATAGTATTTTTTTTAGTAATTCAACCATCAACGTTTTATTTTAGTTGAAAATGGCCCTTCTGCGGATAAAAACTGTCAGTCAACTAACGATAAGTGACTTAAAATGACGTGACAAACCTATATGACAGTGCAGCTAATATGACAGTATCATATAAACAAATGTGTTAACTTGTCAATACGTTACATCAGTTAAAAAATAATTTATAAAATTATATAAAATATAAAATAATTTTTTTATCGTCAGTTTTTTAATAATTTTCATCCACATAGATGTTATTTTGACCTAAAATAAAATATTGAGAGTTAAGTTGCTACATAAAAATAGAGACCAAAGTGACTATTCAGTCAAACGTTAAGGTATTTTTTTAACTTTATGCCTATCCAAAAAGACATAACATGTACGACATATATCGAATACATGTTTAGCACGAAAACAAGCCGAGTTCAATGCATTATCAAATCTCACATTAAATAAATATTACTCCCTCTGTCTCATAAATATTGTCCCTTATTGACTTTTTTAAAGTTAAAATTTTTTAACTTTGACTACAATTATATTAAATATTTTTAATAATTAAATTTTATAAAATATATAATTAAAATTTACTTGATTAAAGGTTTTTAAAATATACTTTTACATATTTTATCAATAATAAATTTTAAATAATTACGAGTCAAAATTTAAAAATTTTAACAAAAAAATTAACAAGGGACAATATTTTTAGAACAGATGGAGTATATTTTAAGTCTTAAAAGTTTAATTTTAAAATACACTTATTTAAGGATTGAAGACACAATCCATACAAATGTATTGTCACCACCTAACATAGCTTGCGTTAATACGTATCTTTGACAAAGAATGCTCGTGTTATATTTTTTGGACAAAGCTTGTTTATTTTTTCCTTTTCCTATTATTACTTTTGTTCTTCATTTTTGTCTTTAACGGTGTCAACTTGTATGTGTCTGGCATAAAATTCAATAAAAATATGTTTCATCAATCATATTTTTTTTTTGGCTAAATTAAGGAAATATTCTTGTTTTGGAAATTAATTGCGAAAGTACTCTATTAATAGTTATGTAAAAAATACTTCTTTTTCAGTCCACATAAGACAAACTCATTATTGATTAAGCGCAAGTTTAAAATTCGTTTTTAGATAAACGTGAGTTATGTATTGAGTGGGTACGAAAAAATAAAAAAATAATTTATCAAATTTTTTTTACACAAAACTAATTTTTAACTAAGTACGAGTTTAAAATTCGTTTTTTGCTAAACGCAAATTTACTTTACGTAGATCGAAAGGAGGATATTTTTTTACATAACTATTAATGGGGTACTTTTCTAATTAATTCCTATAAAGAGAATATTGCCTCAATTTAGCCCACATCTTCTATAATCATGCTACGTAAACGAAAGTACTTTGAGTTAGTTGTTACTTTACCTTTTGTGTTATAAATCGATGTTATCTTGATAAATAATTTTTTAGTAATGACAACCGGACGTTATAAAAAATAATAGAATGTATCATAAATACAACATAATTTAAAAAGATAAAAATGGGACTAAATTTACAAAAAAAAACTCATACAAAAATAAAAACATGAACCCAAAGCTGCAAAGAAAAATAAACCATTCCCTTGAGATTGACGTACATCGTCAAAGAATTCAGAAGCCTTCATGAATCTTCTTTCTCTCTATTCAAATGAGACACTTTACAAGATGAAAAAAGAGTGATGAGCGAACCAAACTATCCGACAGATTACTCTATTACACAGTTCTGATTACATCAGCAAACCACCACTAAAGGAATCAAACTTTCTATGACCCCAACAAACTCAAATAAAAAACAAAGTCGTGAGAATCTCTGTATAAGCACCAAACGACTGCTAAGGTATGTGAAATTCAAGTCAAACGGTAGAAAAAAATGTACATCAAAAGCAAAGAAAAACGTGTCACAAGAACAAAATTCTTATTAAAAATTAAAGAAACTCAAGAAAATAAAAACAAAAACAAGATATGAAAAAGCAAAAAAAAAATAATGAACATCGATAATTAGCAACCAACACTAAAATCAACGCTGTCGTCGGTCAAAAAAAAAAAACTACAACACTAGGTTTCTTCTTTTATTTTGAGATAGTTACTTTCAAATATTGTTCTCTTACTTCTTCTTTGTTAAGTTGCCTTCGTCGACAACCTTAGTGTTGTTGTTAGTTTTTTTTTTGTTATCTTTATTTATTTTATTATTATTTTTATGTTTTTATTTATCGTTCTGATATGTTTTTCGTGTGCTGTTTTAGCTTGTTATTTATGTCTTTATGGCACTCTAATATTTGAGAAGTTAATAATATTGTGCATGTTCTACTTATGGACGATTAACGATATGTCATGACTACAAATTGGTTTACTAAAGCGTTGGTGAAGATACAACTTGCAGCAGATCTATGTGCAAGAATGTAAGGTTGAAGAAAATATTTTGTCCCTTAATGTTTAGAGGTAATTATGTGATCTAAGCTATTCACAGTATGCATTATAATATTAACCCATTATTCTAAATTTTATAAACAATGAAAAATTCAAAGAAAGAGTTGGCATTTATTTTTAAAGTTTTCATACACTTTAAATTTTTAATTTCATTTTCATTATATATTTTTTACTTTGTTTCTTTTTCGAATATATTTTTCCTTTGTTTCTAGATTCTCTTACTATCAATGCGGATGATATATTTGTTCTTTTGGCTTAAGGGTCATTTTTGGCTATATAATAGTTTTAATTTATTGATTTCGCTCTTATGGTATTTTCGTATTAATTTAGCCCTTGAATTAGTCGAATTGCATCACCGTTTGCCCCTTAACTGACGGAAGCCAACAGTAACCGTTATGGTGCTAACGTGACAGTCCACGTGTGAAAATGACATGGCAGAGAGGGGAAATTGATTTTTCAAGCGAGTTCGTGGATAAAATTGATGTTCTGGTTGAGTACGAGGACAAAATTAATTTTTAGGCAAAAAAATATGAATAAAATACTAAAATATTAAAATAATATAAAGATTAATAAAAAATATTTTAAAATATTTATTAATATATGACTAAAATATAACATAAAATAATTAGAAATATCTATAAATAAATAAAAATTATAAAATTAAAATATCATAAGCTAATAAATTATAAATTATTCAATAATTAAAATTTAAAATATTTATAAAATATTAAAAAATATAAAGACTTTTCATAAAAAAAATGAATGATTTTAATTTTCTTTATCTTTAAAGAATGTAAGGAAGAAAAAAAATCTTAAAATAGCGTTAATATGATTATCTCAACCGAACAAAAATCATCTATCTTTTTCGGTGCCTCTATATCTCAATACTAAAAAATTAAACTCTACATTCTAAATCTAATTTCTAAATCACAATCCTTAAACCCTAAATTTTAAACCCTATTAAATTTTTACACATACTTTTATGATTCATAATCACTTTATATTAATAAAATTTTCAATTAGTGTTTACGATTTAAAGATTGCAATTTAGAGTTTGAGATTTTTAGGTTTGAAATTTAAAAATTAAGATTAGACTATAGAATTTATTTTCAAGATTTGATTTTTGAATAATTTATAATTTAATAGCTTCTGATATTTTAATTTTGTAACATTTACTTATTTTTAATTTTTTTTGTTATTTTTAACCATATATTAATAAAATATTTTTTATATCATTTTAGTATTTTAATATTTTTAAATTCATATTTTTACATAAAATTAATTTTACCATCATACTCAACTAAAAAAATTAATTTTCCCTCAAATTAAATCAAAAATTTAATTTTACCACTCTTCCAAGTCATCTTCACACACGGACTGCCACATCATCATACGTGAACTGTCGTCATGTCAGCACCAATAATCTTCACATCAACACTGTAAAAGTCAACATTGACTTTAATGATAATACGATTCGATTATTTTAAAAATTAAATTAATATAAAAATACTTTTAAAATAAAATTAATAAATTAAAACTATTACAGGACAAAAATATCCCTTAAACTTTTTTGTATCTTCAATAAAAGTTAGTATTGTTTAATTTTAAAATATACTTTTATTTTTAAAATTACATAAAAGCCCAAAGTTTCCACCGAATTTAAAGAAACATGCCATTATTATTCCTTTAAATTAGTTTATTACTAGTTTTTTCACAAAGAAACAACAAAATTCAGAATTAGCAATAATATCATCAGACTTGGATCTCAACCAAACAAACCATCTCAACTGAATCATAAGCCACAATAATTTTTCATTTCTAAATTAACAATAAGAATTGGTTCTTTTTTTTTTTTTAAAGTAAAGATGGAATATGAAATACTATAGATTTGATCCAACATCAAGAATCCGAAGAGAGAAACTATCTTCTTCATCCCCAGTTCTCGTCAAGATTTCGACCGACTCTTTACTCCCTTTTTTAAACTTTTTTTCCTTTTCTGGTATCGAGCATAGATCTCCACAACTTGCGTCAAGTTTCAGGTCGAAAAATGTTTACAATAGTTTATTTAATTGAAATTAATTTAGATCCGATCGGCCGAACTCAAACTCTGATAATCTTGGCTGCTTTAACCACGGGATTTTCTCTGGCGATGGCCTCGCGACCAGCTGTCTTGTAGTCATAGCTACAATCGTGTCGATCCGAGTACCGATGATCCGAACAGAAAAGCTCCCCGCATCGACACCTGAACCCGGTCAAACCGACGCGTTTTCTGCAACCCGAACATCGATTCACCGACATCCTTTCCGCGGGATCGTTTCCTGAGCGATTTGATGCCGTCATCGGATGACTCGTCGTCGTCTTCATCGTGGTCGTTGTTGTTGCAGCTGTTGTAGGCGGAGTAGAATCGGATCGGCTGTCCTGTGAACGAGAAGGTGTAGATCTGGAGGATTGATCGTCAGGGAATTTGAGACTCGAGACTCCAGCGGCACTCGCATCACCGGTGGGGGAAGGAGCAGCGGCGGTTGTGTAGGAAGAGGAAGAAGAGGAGGATGTGGCGGCGGTGGTGGCGGTAAAACATTTCTGGCACATATTGTTGGTGGCTGGATTCCCCGTAACCCCACAGTTGTTAACGCATAGCGTTAAGGTTTCGGGGACTTTGAAATCGGTCTCTTCTTTTTCGGTTCGCTGAGCCATATCTGCCCGTGTGGTTGAGTCCGGAGAAGGAAGTAAAACAAGGATTTGAAGGGATGACAGAGAGGAAGAAATTGTTGAATGGTTTGAAGGGAGAGAGAATTAAGGGCATAGGGGAGATATGAAGGAATCCAGAGAGGTCGGTCAGTAATGACGACGGAATATGGGCCTCATTGAGACGCGTATGAAACTAACATTTTGATTTTTTATATATTTATTTCCCGTCATTTGCTATCTGTATTTTACGAAATTAACCTCCTTACTTTGGTCCATTTCAACTTTCTTCCTTTCTGACGTGTTTATTCGTCATTGTAACGGATATTATTATTATTATCATTATTATTATATGGAATGCGCTGCTTAAGCTTATTTTATTTTCGTGGGACCGCGATTTCAAGTTTCAAGCAGGAGGTTTTGCTCGAAAATAATATTATTAAGTTTTGATACGAAGTTAAGTTTGTTGAGTTTAAAATTTTAAATTTGAGTTTGAATTGGACAATTTGAACTTGGCTCGAACTAGGCTTGTTCTTTTTCACAAATTATTTTTAATGTTTTTTTAAAGTTTTGAAAAATATTATGTGAAAATCTATTTGAAAAAGAATATTTATTTTTGAAGCCAAGTAATCATAGAACACTTTTTAAATTATACAAGTCCACAAATATAACGAGATTTAAAATATTTAACCATGATAATAAATTAACAACACTAAAACATATATACACTATATGTATAATTATTTCAAGCATGTTCACGAGCTTTTCGAGTCTATTCACGAGCTTTTCGAGCCAAACTTGGATCAGTTCGGCTTGGCTTGTTAAGGTCTCGAGCCGAGCTCGAGCTCGATCTGAGCTTTGATCGAGCAGAGCCCGAGTAGCATGCGAGCCGGTCAGGCTCATTATCACCCCTAGTTTCAACTATACTGGTAAAAATAAATGGTTAAACTACTAATGAACCACTAAACTTTAAAGTCAGTCTCGTTTTGATTACTAAACTATAAAAGGTTTCAAATTTGCCACTAAACCATTCAAATTATTATTATTATTTAATTATTGGACTGTTAAATTATTAATAGTTGGATACCGTGGCACTTTTTGTGTTGATGCGGAACATAAATAATTTATTTATTTTGTGTTGACGTGTGCTGATATGATATTTTTATTTTTATTTTTTCCCGACTATCCTAGACATCGACAAACAAGTATCGTCGTCTTCTATTGCTTTATCGATTTAGATTTTTTTAAAATCTTTTTAATACTCATGAAATTAACACGAAAATTCATCAATTTTTGAATTTAAGAGTTTGGAGAGTTTCTCGAATTTAAGGGTTTTGGAATATTTGCTTGAAAATTCAAACAATTAGAAACATTCATCCAAGTGACGATTGATCAGTGATAACGATTAAATGAGTAAACAGTTTTGTAAAAAAATGAAAGATAATGATCACATCACCATGCCATTAATGATTTAATGACCCATTGATACAAAAACAAATTGAATTTTTTAGTGACAAAATTGAAACTATTTTATAATCAAAGTGACAAAATTGAAACTATTTTATAATCAATAACAAAAGCGATACATTATCTAAAGTTCAATGATTAACGGTGTATTTTATCTAAAATAAGTTTGAGATTTTAAACTTTAAAATTAGGGTAAACTACATAAATGGTCAACGAACTTTTAGGATGCTTTCATTTTGATCACTGAACTTTTAAAACTTGTGTTATAGTCATCAAACTTTTAGTTCGTTTTTAGTATGGTCCGTCTCTGTTAGGATAATTGTTTTGATATAATAATTGAAAAATAGTTTTGGACTAATTTGAAAAGATTTCAAAAATGGTTTTAAGTCCAAACAACTTGAAAATAAGTTTTAGAAGTTTTTATAAGGCTTTGGAAAGGCTTAAACACGTTTTCAAAAACCTAAACCTGAGTTTTCTTCAGTACTGTACCGATACAGTCTATACCCGTACCCTTTAGGGTTTCAGCTACAATAATTTTCTAGTAGCCAAAAATCGTACCGGTATAGGCCATCACGTACTGATACGGATAGGATCGTACTGATACGCATGTACGCGTACCGATCCTGTTTTCAGCCACCCCCAACGGCTATTTGAATTGCAGGCGTACCGAAACGGACTAAGGTGTACTGATATGCCGTACCGATACAGTTCAAGGTGTTTCGATACGCGCAGCCACAATGGGCATAACAGCTAGTACCAGTACCGATACGCCTACCCGCGTATCGATATAGAAGGCTGCATAACTGCATTTATTGAGGGAAATAGAGTCTCTAACGGCTCAAATTCAATCCCAGCAGTTTCCAACGGCTAGGAACTTATTTGAGAGTATAAAAGGGACATTCAAGCTTCAGCAACAACTAATGATCTTCAAGTCAACAACATTATGATGCAAAAATTGTCTTAGGGCTTTAAATTTCCCATTCTTGTATAGACAACACTTGTGAGCTTAAATTGTCAATGTATGCTCAAGTGTTTTAGGTTTTGGGTGAGAGCTTTAGAGTGCAAACATCAACCTTGTAGAGGGATTTTAGTTTGCTTAGAATTTCTCTTGTTTTAGAGTGTTCCCAAAGCTCGGTTTGTGAGCTTTGGATACTAGACTTGGTAAGTGAGTTTAGGATTGTAAGGGTTGCCTTCTAAGCCTAGAAAAGGGGAAGAAATTCATAGTGAATTTGGAAATCTTTAGTGTGGAAGTTAGAAGCTTGAACCACTCTAAAATTCTTGTGTTAATTGTCCATATTTTTGCTTCCACCACATACACCCAAAACTCGACTTCTCCACTACTTGGCAACACAAACGGTTGAAGAAAATCGAGGCCAACAATTGGTATCAGAGCAAGGCTCAATCGAGAGGGATTAACATCCTATTGAGGTGATCCGGAAAGCTCGATACAACATCAATCAACCGGTGATAAAATGGCGCAACCAATCGACAAGCCACCATTCTTCAACGGAGAACATTATGCCTATTGGAAGAATAGAATGATGTACTACATCAAGGCCATTGACTACCGTCTTTGGGACGTCGTTGAAGAAGGACCATTCGTGCCTACACGAAGAAAAACTGATTGGAATGCAAAAGACAATAAGAAGATAGAGCTCAATTACAAAGCCCTGCATATCTTATTTTGTGCATTGGGCCCCGATGAATACGCAAAAGTCTCATCTTGTCAAGAAGCCAAGGAAGTTTGGGACAAACTTGAAGTGATCCATGAAGGTACAAATGAGGTGAAAGAGACAAAGATCGGTATACTCAACCTCGAATATAAAAACTTTAAGATGGACCCAAATGAAGACATCAAGAGTAGGTTCGACCATTTTTCCACAATTGTCAACAAGCTAAAAGGATTTAGAGAGGAGATTTCAGAAGACAAACTTGTTCGAAAATTAATTTACCCACTTCTTGAATCATGGGATAGCAGGAAGATGGCCATTATTGAAGCTAAAGATTTGAAGAAGCTCAAGCTTGACGAGCTCATATGATATCTTCTTACCCATGAGATGATGTCTCAACCCTTGAGAGATGAGAAGGAAAAGTAAATCAAAAAGCAAGGAGTTGATGTCAACACCATTGTTCTTAAATCCTCCACAGGCAACCAAGAAGAACCAAGTGATGAGGAAAGTGAGGATGAAGAGATGGCCTATCTCTTCAAGGAGTTTTCCCGATTCATGAAGAGCAACATAGAAGAATCCAAGCATGAATCGAAGAAGAAGAAGATGTGGATCCCCCAAGTGCTCCAAATACAAGAAGATGAGGCACACCAAATATGATTGCCCTCGCTTCAACAAAAAATGGATTATCTTCAAAGAAAGCATAGGTGGCAACATGGAGTGATGAAGACTCCACCGATCAAGAAGATGTAGCCTACCTATGCTTGATGGCCCTCCAAGAGGGAGAGGTAGCTTCTAACTCATCTATTTCTAATTCTTATACTTTTGATGAGTTGCAAGAAGCGTATGACCAATTGGCTTTTAAATTTAAAGCGTCATTTTCTAAGAACAAAAAGTTGATTTCTAAATTGAAAAATAAAAATGATTTGCTTGTGAAAACCAATTTGGAATTTGAAGCAAAATTAAAGGATTTTGAACTTAAAGTTTTTGATTTACAAAATTTGCTTCAAAAGAAAGAAAAAGATCATCAAACTGAAGTAGATGATCTTAAGAAAGAAAAAGATTTGATTTCCTATGAACTTCAAAAGAAAAATAATTTGGGGAAATCAAATTTTTATGTAAGACAATCTAGTGCCCCTAGATTTATTAAAGGAAAACGTTTTAGAAGTATTTGGGTCCCAAAAGGACTAGTTACTTCAACTAAAAAGGATGAAATTGAAAAATGGATTCCTAAGGGGACTAAACTATGTGCTTCTAACGTCATTGGATCCAAAGCAATTTGGATACCAAAAATTACTTGATTGTCTTGTTTTAGGTGTGATGGAGCATGATCAACAAGTGATGAAATTAAGGGGGAGCTCTATACACACAAGGAAGAACACTTGAAGAAGGAAGGCTTCACATCCTACCTTTGGTTCAAGTGTGGTAAAAATTAATTGAATTTTATTTATTTATTTGATTTATTTTTTTAATTCAACTAGTTTATCATAATTGTTGGACTAACATTTGAATGATGCTTGAGTAAGGGGGAGCCATTTTTAAAACAAAACTTATTTTTGTCATTCTTAAACTCTCTATTGTTATTGGTATTTAAAGTTAGAACCAATTTTGATATAACAAAAAGGGGGATAAAATTTTGAAAAATTGAATTTTCAAATGAATAAGGGGGAGCTTATAAGTTTTTCAACAATTAATCTCTTATTCAATTTTTTTTACTAAGGGGGAGAATCTCAAAAACAAATTTTCAAGTTGGTTTTATTATAGCAAAAAAGGGGAGATTGTTAGGATAATTGTTTTGATATAATAATTGAAAAATAGTTTTGGACTAATTTGAAAAGATTTCAAAAATGATTTTAAGTCCAAACAGCTTGAAAATAAGTTTGAAAAGTTTTTATAAGGCGTTGGAAAGGCTTAAACACATTTCCAAAAAGGTAAACCTGAGTTTTCTTCAGTACCGTACAGATATGGTTTATACCCGTATCGATACCCTTTAGGGTTTTAGCTACAGTATTTTTCCAGTAGCCAAAAATCGTATTGGTACAGGCCATCACGTACCGATACGGATAAGATCATACCGATACGTTTGTACATGTACCGATCCTGTTTTCAACCACCCACAACGGCTATTTCCCAATGGCTATTTGAATTGCAGGAGTACCGAAACAGACTGAGGCGTACCGATACGGTCCAAGGTGTTATGATACGCGCGACCAGAATGGGCATAACGGCTAGTACCCGTACCGATACGCCTACCTGCGTACCAATACAGACAACTCTAGAACTACATTTATTGCGGGAAATAAAGTCTCCAATGGCTCCAATTTAATCCCAACGGTCTCCAACGACTAGGAACTCAATTGGGAGTATAAAAGGGACCTTCAAGCTTCAACAACAACTAATGATCTCATTGTCAACAACTTTATGATGCAAAAATTGTCTTAGAGCTTAAATTTCACATTCTTTGTATAGATAACACTTGTGAGCTAAAATTGTCAATGTATGCTCAAGTGTTTTAGGTTTTGGGTGAGACCTTTAGATTGAAAACATCAAACTTGTAGAGGGATTTCAGTTTGCTTAGAATTTCTCTTTTTTAAAAGTGTTCCCAAAGCTCGGTTTGTGAGCTTTGGATGCTAGACTTGGTGAGTGAGTCTAGGATTGTAAGGGTTGTCTCCTAAGCCTAGAAAAAGGGAAGAAATTCATAGTGAATTTGGAAATCCTTAGTGGGGAAGCTAAAGTAGTGGATGTAGAGCTTGTTAGAAGCTTGAACCACTCTAAAATTCTTATGTTAATTGTCCATATTTTTGCTTCCACCACATACACACAAAAATTGACTTCTCTACTACTTCGCAACACAAACGGTTAAAGGAAATCGAGCCCAACAGTCTCATTAGAAGCTTATGTTAGGTTTCATTTTTCCTAAATAAAATAATGGGTACACTACACCATTCATCACTTAACTTTCTTCTAACTCCTATTTTGGTCACTAGAGTTTAAAAATTTTCAATTTAATAACTCAACTTACGAATTGTTCCTATTTTGGTCACTCTCGAATGGCAAGGTTATACAAATTGAAAATTTTGATTAAGCCTTATAAAATATTTTGGTTACTTGGTAATTTAGATTATTCAATACTCGATCTTATTTTACACCAATTAAATCAGATAATCAATTGACCAGTTAACCAGAATATTTGATTTAGGTAATGAATTTTTTCACTTTGCTTATTAAAATATCAAATACGATAATGTATTAAATTTAATAATTGTTCGATTGTGATAAGTGTAAAAGTAACTAGAAAGTAAAAAATTGAGAGTTTACACCTAGTAATCTTACCGAGAGTCAAGATTTCTTTAAAAATCAGAAGGATATAAAAATCACTAGACTATAAGATATATTAATGCATAAAAATTACAAATATTGTATATAATTGATCAGGTCGATTAACCAATTTTGCTTAAAATTGTGAACTGTAATCGAATTGAAATAATTTGTCTAAGAAAATATGTATCGAAATTGGGTTTGATTAATCCTTAAAAATTATTTTGATTAATTGGTAAATTTGGATTTTTCAATTTTTGATCTTCTATTGTACCAATTAAATATGTAATACCCTAAAATTTTCTAAAGTGATTAAGGGTCATTTAGTACTAAGATAATAGCCTAAAAGCTAACTTCGTGACTAAAAAAATGCAAAGGTCAGGATTTTCTTAATTATGGATTTTAGAAAGGAAATTTCTTAGAATTAAAAGTATCATATGATAGATAGTGAACTGAGTTGGGTACTTACAAATTTTGGTTAAAATTATAGGAAAGTTAGAATGGGAATTGAAGGTTAAAGTTTAGTGACCAAAATGTTATGCAGTCAAAACTTGTGTGGTACAAGACTAAACATGAAAAGTTGAATGACAAAAATTGTAATTTTCCAAAAGTTAGGGGCTTTCATTTCATAAATAGATAGATCACCTAAGGGCATGGATCGAATGTGGAATTCTAGTATTGAACCAATATTTCGATTATTGGGAAATTGCAGTCAAAGTTTAAATGGAATTTGGATACCGGATCGAACCGAAAAATTATGAGATTTTACCATATGATAAAGGAAGGTTATAAAAGTCTGTTACAAGTGTTGGGAATATTTTTAGTTTGATTCAAGATGAATCCTACGATTTGATTTTGAGGAAAGAGTTGATTACCAGTATATCAGATTGAATGGAAAATTTTTAGAGACTGGACC
The DNA here is from genome assembly GCA_019671005.1 of Hibiscus mutabilis. Classification (NCBI taxonomy): domain Eukaryota; kingdom Viridiplantae; phylum Streptophyta; class Magnoliopsida; order Malvales; family Malvaceae; genus Hibiscus; species Hibiscus mutabilis. Next base: position 50,263,368 of record CM033719.1, read on the forward strand.
AAAAGCCATGGAAAATCATAAAATATTATTTTATGAATATTTTATTATAGTTGATTGGATTCTAACTAGATTTAGTTAGAATTTTAGAAAATGGCAAATTTGATGAAAAAGTGAATAGTTGAGGACATTTTGGTCATTTGGCCACAATGGCAATTTTGAAATATTTGGAAGATAAAAGGGAAATTTTGGAAGAAGAAAAATGAAGATTTAATCTTGGATTTTGATTGATGATAAGATTAATCTCAACCGTTAGATTTTAACGGCAAAATTGTAATTTCACTATTAAATGAATTTCATATTCATTTAATAGTTACAAGTGTAAAATAATGGTTAAAAGATGAACAAATGTTTATCTTTTTCCAGCCATGTACCGTGGGAGCTAGGGAAAGAAGAAAAAAATAGTGCAAAAATCTTTCAAGTTCGATTTAAGCCCCAAATCTCTATTTTTAGGTAATTTCTTTGACTAAAAAGTTGTTCTATGTGATTTTCTCTATCAAATGATACCAATATATCATGTTATTCATGGTTGATTTTTGAGTTTTGGTAGAGAGAGAAAATTAGGGTTATGTGAATTTTGAAGATTTAAGAAACTATGTTTGATTTTATGTTGTTTCCCTGCTTAGGACTAAATTGGATCGATGTCTAAAGTTAAGGGACTATTTCATCCAGAATTTAAAGGTTAGGGGCTGGTGTTTAAATCTGAAATTTTAAGAGAATTTATAGATTTGATGATAATTGAAGCTTGAATTTGATGTTTGGAGGTTGAAAATCTAGTTATTTCAACTAGTGACTAAATCAGCAATTTGGAAATCTTTATGGACCTATTCGGTTTGATAGATTAAGATTAGGGACTGATGTTTTTTATTTAATAAGTTGTTATTGATTATATAAGGTTTTTCTAAGCATGAAATTGAAGTTGGAATGCTAAAATTTGGTGTTATCTTGATTAGTGGCCATTTTAGCAATTTGTTAAATTGTAAGAACCAATTCGGCATGCTGGAAATTGACAAGGACCAGTTCTGATTTTTGAGTATAATGATGAGTTTGATGAATTAACAATGATTGGAGGCTTAATTGCAAAGTTAGGAAGCTTGAACCCTTGGATTGTATTTAGTGATCAATTCGGCAATGTGAGAAAATGTACAGACCAGCGTGTAACAATTTGGAAATCAGGGTATTTGTGTGTTAGAAATGTGGTTAAATGCTGGAAATTACATTCGAATCAAAATGAATTAGAGTTTAGGGACCGAAATGGCATTTCGGCAAAGTCAAGGATTTAGGGACTAGAATGTACAAAAGTTGTAAGTGAAGAATTTATGATGAATGTTATTAGGTAAGGATTCTATTGGTGATAAATATATTGAAAATGGCATTGAAATGGAAAAGATTTTGATTTTAGTCCCTAAACCTTTAAGTGAATGAAAAATCAAATAGAATACTCGAATTATGGAATTTGAAATATTTTGTATTTAAATGTTAGTTAGCAAGATCAGAAGAATTATTGGAAGTTCAAATTGACCACTAAGGACCATAATGAGTTTTTGAACAGTACAAGGAAGAAAGGAAAAATATTTGGAAATTTTATGTTTGAATGATTATATTAGACATCATGTTTAAGGTATTGTTAGATTTGAATCTAACAAATATTTTATTTTATTCATGTGATTAATGAAGTCAAGTCCGAATCAAAGAAGGTTCGAGGTACTATGAAAGAAAGGATCGAACTAAGACTTAGTGAGGCATTGTGTTAAAGTGACAAAGGTGAGTGCAACATTTATATGTATGTTAATTATAAAAGGGAAGACTTGCGATAAGTCAACCCTGATCTGAATATGAAAATGCATTGTTTAAAATTTATAAACTTATCAGAAATTACAATTTATGTCTGCAAGTGGCAAGATAATGGACATGATAAATTGTTAACATTGTATTATAAAAATTACCCGATAAGTATGTTGTATTCTAAACATAATAGACCCTGTGTCATGTAAAGTACATGGTCACCTCTATGATAACTATTTCAGTCATGTTACAGACTTTGGTTATGATATACTGGAAGAATTGATGTGATGCATAATACATTAATGGCAAGTACATATGAATAATTATGATGAAATATGGGATGTGAATTGCCCGTTTACATGAATGATGATGATTGCTTGATAATGAAATGAAATACCCAAGTATTTATTTATGAGAGTCCATGGTATAGTTGGCATGCCATAGAGTCCTTAGTAGCTGCATCACTCAAGTTATGATATGATTACATGTTTTTGTGACTACGATGGTGTCACATACACCTTGGGGACCCAAGCCCTTGGTGTGCACCCTGGGGATCCATGCCCATAGTGCTAATAGCACTAACGAGGTGCTTTTATGAGGAGCAAAAAGTCTCCTCGAGTACGTATTCATTTACATGTTCACGTTAGACACCCTGGTGTCTTATTCATGTGACTCGAGTACCTTGATCTCATATTATATACTTTGGGCTATCTTTAAAGAATGTTATACTGTAAATGGTTACCTGATGATTGATGAATACTGATAGCATGAAATTTATATTTATTATATGTTATGTTATAAACTGTACTAGGATCGCTTGCCATTTTGCAGAAACTGTATTGCACTGTTACATGATAGAGGAATGACTTTGATAAGTCAGTTTTATACGATTCTATATTTTTATATAATATACACAGTAATTTGTTTATTTATGTTATTTCTATTCATTGAAATGCTTTACTTTAATTTATAGTTGCCTCACTAAGTGAATACTTAGCGTGTGCTATTTCACACGTAGGTTATTGGGAACTTACCGGAAGAGGAGTCAAGCATGTTGATCAAGCTGCAATATGCCAAACATCAGTAAGACATTCTAATTTATGATATTTTCTGGTAGGCATGTATCAATTTATTCGTTAGTTGTTTTAAAGTTATAAGTTTGATTAATAGTCAGATAAATACAAATTATTCGTATGGTTAAAGAATCACTGGTAATGATATTTAATAGGGTAAAATTTTATTTATCGTTTATCGCATAACGATTTTAAATTTAAGAAAAGGGCCTAGGCAGTGTACCTAGTTTTCACCCTGAGTTACACACTTATTTTAATAACTGACTAATATGTTTTATAAACCAATTCAGGGTCAAAACTAGCAATATGCAAATAGGCTACAGATACTTCAAAAGTCGAGAAATGGTTATTTTATAAACTAGTTTTATGTCAGATGTTTAAAAAAAATTACAAGTTTAGAATTTTGTTAAATAACATTGTGACATCCTTAATGTGTATTCTTACTACGAGTATACGTTAAGGGTGTTACATTTAGTAGTATCAGAGCTACATGTTTAGTCGGTTCTGGATGCTAAACCAAGTTTGTTATAAGTTTATCAGTAAATACATGCCCCTAGAATGTCATATTACTGATGTATTGATTGTATGACTTGAAGCTGCTCCTCATTAGCATAAGATAAAATAAGATTATAGTAAGGAAAGTAAGACGCTACCGGATTTCGTTATTCGACGAATCTCAGATGTCAAGAAAGGACTTATTGCGAGTACAATGAAGTGAAATAAGTATTGTAATCAACTTCAGTTTGAGTTGAGTTACCTGCATTGTAAGGAGCTGATGTAGTAATTATAAGATGTTAGTCCTTAACATCTATATATGAACTTTTGTTTATAACAAGATAGGTTACAAGTAAATTTCTATAGTAAGGGCTCACATTTCAAGATAAAAAGGCAGTCTTAAGACTGTAAGTTTGTGATTAAATGATATTAAGATATTCGAATATGAAGAAGTAAGAAGAAGAAGAAGAAGAAGAAGAAGTATCTTTACTTGGGAAATATATATGCTTGAGGGTCAAATATGGTACTCCATAAGACAACATTGATTAAGTTATGAGAAAGAAAGCTGGAAAACTTAGTAGTAGGAAATTATTAGACGAGAATTATACTTAACCCGATAAAGAAAGCATGTTTGATGAAAAGAAAATTTTCTCTGAATGGATAGCAAACTTGGTTAATAGAGACCAAGAATTTTCCCAGTAATTATTTTTATGGCAAAAATGAATAGTTTATCCCAGTATAAGAATTTTGGTGGGAATCGAATTTTTGGTACGGGATTTGTGTGAAAAGTTATAAAGGGGATAAGTTTTGAAAATTAATTCGAATGATTATTCGAACTCAGAAAATTATAAAATTTTAGGGAAGTCTTAGAAAGACTTGAAGAATATGATAGTATAGTTTTTGAATCATTTTTATTCGGTTTAAATTTGATTCTATGCAGTATTTGGGTGAAATAGGTGAAAATGGCATTTTTGAAGATAAGTTGGTTTATTAAGGGTAACAATGTCATTTTACCCTTACTTTATAAATATTATTGATTATTTTGGATAAGAATAACCAAGTGTTGAAGCATGATTGGTTATAACTCAAGGGTATAATGGTTGTTTGACTATTAAGGGATTTTATTAATTAAATTTGGTATATATTATGCCATTTGGCATTAAAATAAGAAAAGAAAAGTTGGAAATATTTCTCCCATCTTCCTCAAGTTGCCGAATTGCTCTAGACAAGGTAAGAGAAAATTTTAATTCAAGTTTTTAAGCTTTCATGGTTGGATTTAGACTTAAGACATGAAACAAGAAATTGGTCTTCATTGAATTCTCTATCTTTTGGTATAAGTTTTGTGTAGTTTCCATGTCTCTAAGTTGAGTTTGGTGAATTGGATGGATGAAGGACATGATGGAAACTTATGTTTTAATGGTTGTTTTTGTTAGAAAGATGCTTGTGATGTTGTTTCTATGGTTCAAATGTTGAAAAAAATGCATGAAAAATGCATAGGTGACCATTCGGTTATGATAAAAAGTTAGGGGAAATTCTTGCAAAATTGTTTTGATAATGGAAATGATGAGAATGATGTCATTTAAGCTTGGAATTGTTGTTAGGATGAAGAAATACTCATGTTCTTGAATTATGAAAAATTAGGGTTTATGTTAAGTTGGGAATTTTAAGTTGTGATTGAAGGAAGAAAGGTTTATTATGATGATATAAGTTGTTTAGAATGAAAATCCCTAATTATTTGACATTAGGGACCAAATTGTAAATATTGGAAAGTTTAGGGACCTGATTGTCAAGTTTATATTTGAAGTATGTTATGTTAGAAAATCAAGTTAAATGGTTGGAAGGTTGATTTTGAAGTTTATACTAACTTTGGGACAAATTTGTGAATTTCAAAAAATTAAGGACTAAGTTGTAAATTTTTAAAGTTTGGGTCCTAAAGTGTAAATGATGAGAAATATAAGGATTTGTCTTGAAAATGGTGTTTGGAAGCTTAAAAGAGTCTTTAGGGACTAAAATATGAATATCGAGAAAAGTTGGAGATTTAAAGCAAAGTATGAGAAATTTTGATTCTAATATGGAAAATTTTATGAGATCAAAATTTGTAAATAATGGATAGTTATTTTATTTACTTTTCATTATTATATATGAATTAAGTATGTTCTAACATATACTCTGAAATGGTATATGTTATTTTTAATGTAGATTATGATAAAAATCAAGATCGTACCAGCAGAACGGGAAAGGATATAATTCAAGACTACTATCGAATAGGAAATTATATTGCAAGGCTAAGGTGAGTGCATACATGTTTATAAATTGTATGTTAGTTAACATACACATTATAGGAAGACTTGTGATAAGTCGACCTAAAAGATAAAGATTTTATTAAAGCAAAACATGTTTTTAGTATGATACTTTATTTTGATGATTTAAAGATTGTGGCATATTCTTTATGCTTACACATATTTTATAGCACGATATCTTCATGAAAAGTTATTAAACATATTGGAGTATGAACTGCTCCATTATGAAGAAGTTTTATATGATAAATGTATGTATGTATGGAATTTGGGTTACCTACCATTACTGCAAGAATTGTTTTAAAGTTTGCCCTTGGCGATAGAATATTGAGTTGGATTATATTGTGGTATATTATTATGAGTTTAAGATGTATTCAACACTTCGTGTCACCCGTATTCGTCACTTTACCGTGGCGCCTGTATTCAACACTTCGTGTTGCCCGTATTCATCACTTTATTGTGGCGCCTATATTCGACACTTCGTGTCGCCCGTAAAGGATAGTACACGACTCGTACCTTAATCACTTTATATTCACCTTGGGCTATATGATTTCATGAAATGAAGTATGCTTTTAAGTCGAAGAATGATTATGTTATGTTTTCTTGCATTACATAATGTATGATTCAAAGAATATCATGCTTGTGAAAGTATCATGTTTTATTAAGTATTTTTTAAATGTTACTCATCTTATGCCTCACTAAGTTATACTTAGCATGTATTTTGGTTATACACGTAGGTAATTGAAAGTAGAAGAGGAGCAGTTGCATCAACATCTCTATCGAAAGAGATATCCTATCGACAGGTTATTTCGGTATCTATGACATCCTTGTTTTGTTTATGAATAGTGGCATGTACGAAATAATTTGTCTATTTTGTTAAACTACTAAACTGGCTTGCCTTATAATGGTTTTGTTTTTATGATACATGATATGTATAATTATTATATGTTATGTTAGTAATCTTGATATGTTGATGTAATTACTTATAAATTATTGAAAATTTTAAATAGTCCTGATTTTTAATGTAAAAAAATCTTTAAATTTCTATGATATTTCTGACTCGTGTTCGGTGTACGGATACGAGAAGGAGGTGTTACATAATAGTAGTTGGTGAAAGGGTAAATCCCTTATCCATTGTAATTTCAGCTGTTTCTGCCAAGAAACTGTTGCTATATGGGTGCCAAGCTTTCTTAGCAAATATAGTAGATACTCGAGTTTCTGAGATTAAATTGGAAGATATTTTGACTATCTGAGAGTATCTAGATGTATTCCCAGATGAGTTACCGGGATTTCCTCCAGATCGAGAGGTGGAATTCAAATAGAGGTGTTACCAGGTACCACGCCTATATCGATGGCCCCGTATAGAATGACTCCAACCTAGATTCAGGAGTTAAATGTACAATTGCAAGAATTGTTAGATCGAGGTTTTATAAGGCCAAGTATGTCACCTTGGGCGCACCAGTGTTATTTGTGAAAAAGAAAGATAGATCCATGCGATTATGCATAGATTATCGTTAAATAAGGTGACAACAAAGAATAAGTATCATCTTTCAAAGATTGATGATCTTTTTGATCAGTTAAAAGGCGCAATTGTATTTTCTAAGATTGATCTCTGATCGGGGTATCATTAGTTAAAGATCAAGGAAGAAGATATTCCGAAGACAACTTTTTGAACTCGGTATGGACACTATGAGTTTGTAGTGATGCCGTTTGGATTGACAAATATTCCTGCGACATTCATAGAACTGATGAACCGAGTATTTCAACCTTACTTGGATCAATTTTTGGTGGTATTCATTGATAATATTTTAGTTTATTCAAAGACAAAGGAAGAACATGATGCCCATCTTTGCATTGTTCTTCAGACCCTTCGAGAAAAGAAGTTGTATGCTAAGCTTCAAAGTGTGAATTTTGGTTGTTGGAAGTTGCTTTTCTTAGCCATGTGGTTTCGGCAGAGGGGATAAGAGTAAATCTCAAGAAAGTACAAGTTATAGTTGAATGAAAAACTCTGAAGAATGTTTTCGAGGTTCGAAGTTTCTTGGGACTTACTGGTTATTATCGAAGGTTTGTAAAAAAATTCTCGATAATTGCCTCCCCAATGATCAATCCATTAAGGAAAGATGTGCCATTTATTTGGACGGATAAGTGCCAAGAAATTGTTGAGATATTAAAGAAGATTTTAACAGAAGTCTTGGTGCTAGTACAACAAGAATCAGGCAGAGATTATGTGGTTTATAGCGATGCTTCTCATAATGGTTTGGGATGCGTACTTATGCAAGAAGGAAAAGTGGTGGCATATTCTTCAAGGCAACTTAAGACGCATAAGAGAAATTATACTACTCATGATTTAGAGTTATTAGAAGGTGAATCGAACTTCTTAAGGATTATGATGTTGTGATTGACTACTATCTTGAAAAAAGTCAATATAATAACCAATGGACTTAGGTGGTAGATATTCTTTACTTTAAGAGCAATGAATGTGCAACTGTATTGGAAAAAGATTGGTATGTTAATTACAGAACTTTAGTTTAGACCTATTCATTTAGGTTGGATTAAAGATTTTCAGTTGAAAGATGAAAAATGTTGCCAAGGTTAGAATAAATCGAAAATGGTGAAAATAAAGACTTCAAAGTTAAGTATGTTGGATGTTTGAGAAAAATATTATGTTTTTGACAATGCATCCAGAAAAGAATAAGAGGTATCTAGGTTTGAAGATCAAATATTGATGTCCAGAAATAAAAAGGACAATAACTGAATTTATGGCTACATGCTTGACAGGCTAACAACTAGAAGTGAAACATCAAGTACCTTTAGATAAAAGGGCACCATAAAACCAGAGATTTAAAAATTGTTGGGTTCGGGAGTCGGTTACGGATGGGGAAGGATTAGCACCCCCACACCGCCCAAAATTGGTACTTTAATAATTACCGCTTTATTAATATTAGACTTCCCGAATTAAAGTGATGATTTAATTAAGATTTGGTTATAAGTGCGAGTAGATTTTAAAGGCCTCGTTATCTGAGAGTAAACGCCCAGCCACCATCACTATGCCTGATACTGGCCCCATTTACGCTCGGATAAAAGGGCACCGCATTGACAATTTATATTCAATTATGCAACTTAAAAACATGGCAAATAATTTAAATACAATGTGATAAAAATATAAATAAATACTAACATAATAAAATACTAATCTAACACAAATAAAATACTAATCTAAAACATACATACATAAATATTAAACTAACACATAAATAAAAACATATCTAACATAAATAAAATACTAATCTAAAATATTCATAAATATTAATCTAACACATAAATAAAAACAAATCTAACATAAATAAAACACTAATCTAAAATATAAATAAACATACAAACTAAAAAAAGAACACTATTTTAAATTAACTAATACTTCATTAAATCATAAAAAATACAACACAAATAAAAAGGAAGAAAATATACCTAACTAGGAGCTCGAATGACGAACCCCGACTGAACCCCACCGAGATCTACCACGACCTCTCCAAAAATTAACTAGATCGGATCCAAAATAGGACCTCGATCGAACCGGGTAGGACCAAGGAAACTACCCTTGGCCCCGGGCTAGCCGAGAGCACTGCTCTCTTATATGGCCTGCCCTTGACCGGCTCCTCCCCTTCCCCCCCATTTCATGCCTTTATATAGGCAATCGGGATGGGTGAAATGGCGACGTGGAGTGCCCTGCTCCATGCAATTCTTTTTGCCTTTTTTTTATTTTTATTATTATTTTTTTTATATTTTAAATTAATAATATTACTATTACAATAATACTAAAAATACTAAAAACCCGGACAAAAATGAGTGATTACACCACCCATCTCGAATATGCCAACAAATGCCATGACAAACATCATTGCACAGACAACTAAGCCCCTTCCACAAACGCGAACAATTAGGCTTAAAAATTTCTTCCAAAAAGTCTCCCTCCCACTTAGACTTATCCTTTAGAACTCAGACCCATAACTTATCGGTATTGGTTAGTGGCTGAAATCCAAGTTTCATAATCAATGCTTTATTTTGCAGTATAAATCACGAAATCCCAAACCACCGTTTTGAATAGACAGTTTCACCATATCCCACTTAACGAAAGCCAAGGAGTTCGAACCATTAGAAGATCCCCAGACGAACCTATGGATCATTTTCTCCATCTCATCACAAACACCTTTCGGAAGCCAAGTTGATTGCATAACATATGTGGTAATAACTTTTAGAACCGCATTAGCCAAAGTAATACGGCCGGTGAGAGAAAGAGTACGAGCTGCCCATCCCAAAAGCTTATGTTCAATTCTATCCAAAAGGTAAGGATATGTACCCTTTGTAACTCGTTTATGCAATAGGGGAACACCCAAATATTGACCAAGATCTTCAACAATCTCAAAACATTCATATAAAAGATAAGAGATATAAAAATGACTGACAAATAATTACTTTCATCTAGATAAATCTATTTTTGTGGCATGAATAAAATGTTACTTTTATATCTTATAAAATATGACGAATCAAATTATCATAAATAATTTTTTGTTGACAGATTTGCAATATCACTAATTCAAATTGAATCGTCAAAAAATAATTCATCACTAATGCTTCCATTTCATTGACGATGATTTTATAACCTCATCATTTTGTCTAAATGTCATTGAAAGATTTCCCACCAATTTTTTGGAGGCAAATATTGGCTCCAAACAGATAGTGACGAAAATCAATGACCTTTTAAAAAATTATCATAAAAGATACATCATTAATCACTAAATGTGACAAAAATAAATAATCGTCACATTTATAGTATATTCTGTGACGTTATTCCCAATGTCATATAGAATTTTTGTCACTAATTGTTAAATTTGTTGTAGTGTTTTACTGTAAGCAGTCTAAGCAGATTCACAAGCAATCCAGGGAAAAACCACTGGAAAGCAATTTTAAGGGTACTGAGATATCTTAGATATACCCGAGACTATGGATTGCATTATTCTAGAGACCCTACTGTCTTAGAAGGATACTCCGATGCTAATTGGATATCTGATATTCAAGATACCAAAGGTACAAGTGGATATGTATTCACATTGGGGGAGGAACCGTGTCATGGAAATCCTTAAGACAAACTATTATAACCAAATCTACAATGGAATCTGAGTTTGTTGATCAAGACAAATCTAGAGAAGAAGCCGAATGGCTTTGACAAAATTTTGAGGATATTCTTGAATGACCAAAACTTGTGCCCACAATATGCATATATTGTGACAACCAAGCAACAATTGCTAGAGCATAAAAATCCCTTATCCCACATTGGTAGGATAACAAGCATGAGAAGTGTTTAAATACACCAACCCACTTGCTAGTCATTAAATGACTTGGATTGAAACTATGCCTCGCGTGCTGGAGCAGAGGGTGCGAATCAAAGCTCATCGACCCCATTCGGGTTGTGGCGCACCCGCACAATGTGGGTGTCGTGAATGTCTAGATCGGTCGAGCCATTCATGGGCCTGCTGATATTTTACCCACTTTGAATTAAATATTTTCATTAAAATAACATATCTTTTTGAATATTCCAAATTAAAAATGATAACTTATGGTTTCCTTAAATTCAAATATTAAAAAGGTAATAGCTGCAATTCATGGAAATATGTTCGTTTAAACATGGTATTAATTGATAATTTCTAAATTGAATCAGACATAGAATTAATGACCATTAATTCAGAATATTTCTTTTCCATGTTTTTCCACCTTCACTCCCCTATAAATACCGTTTCAATCTTCAATGTTAAGTCATAACTCGAAAACCTTTTCTTCTCCTCTAGTATTTTCGGTGATAGGCAAAGTCAAGAGAATAGTTCATGATCTATACAGCTGTGCTACTATTGAAGATCATCTTGTTGTTGTATCTTGGAAGACCGACAACCGACAAACTCAAGCACTCTAGAGTGGACAAAATTTGTCTTAAGGAAACTGCTTAGTTGCAGGCCTCAACACATTTTCTACGGTTTTGCAAATCGAATCAAGAGTTTGTTTCTCTTTGTTTTTTTGTATTTTAATTATTTAAATAATATTTATTTTTCCTTTTTATCATATTAGATTGTTATATTTGTAACATGACCAATGAAATTTCCTTTAGTTAAACTTTTTGGGCATTGCTTATCTTTTTTTCGCATTATTTGTTTTCTAGAGTTCATTAAAACGTATTGTGAAACCTAAGATGTTATAGCCATTTACTATTCATATGGGCAAAAGAAAAATGAGTTTGTTGAATGATCTTGTTCTAGGTAGTAGCTAGTTCCATTTGCTTTAGGGTTGAAGTTGGATGTTATTCAAGTCCGTATAATGAGTGATCATGTTGCACTGATATGAATATGGATATAGATACAGGGTCAAGAATAATAAATTTTAAAATATAAGATATGAATATGATAAGTGTACGTTAAATATATATATATATGCTCACTTGCTATTTTAGTTATTATTGTAAATTAAGCTAACTCTAATTAATGACCATACAGTTGAACTTGAAGCTTTATTTTCCATATATGAGTGATTTCTGAAAAATTAGTGCACTTTTTTATTTTATTATTAATGCTAACATTTACTCATTGTTGAACCAAAACTGCAAATGTCTAATGTATCCAGTAGTGTTCAATCCTTCTTTCATGACGATCAATATTTAAACAACTATTCACCACTTGAATCAACTGAATTCGAATTAAGTGCAGACATTTCGACCATGAAAAATACACAAAATCTAAAGCTATTCGTATTATAGCTGATGACAAAGAAGTTTACTAAAACAATTATTACTTATCATATAATAAATCTTATTTACATACATTATAGGTTACTAAAATTCCACTTTACTATCATATAATAAATCTTATTTACAAGCAACAATAGGTTAACTCACCCCTATTAGATGAGTTACATAACTAGCAAGTAACCAAAACAATTATTACTTATCATATAATAAATCTTATTTACATACATTATAGGTTACTAAAATTCCACTTTACATTGTCATTCAATCATCACATTTTGAGACTTATAAGCAAACAAGTTTCCATTTTCATTTCATTGTTCATTAACTTGATTCATGTAACATTACTTACATAGCTTACTAAACATGAACATTTGAATGTACCTTGATTCCAAGCAAGCTTATGCCATTCTTACCATTCGGCATTTACCATTCAACTTATAAAAATACATATTCAACATGTTATGCTTATTCAAGTGACTATATCATCTCACAAGGCATTCGAATAGTACAAGGCTAGATGATCACATTGAACATTCATTATAAACATAACAATATGCGTAGCAAATACTTACAATACATGAAATTCTAGTTAATTACTTAATTCATATTAGTAACCAAGTTCACAAAATAGTAGGCCCATTCAAGACATATATACATATACAAGTTCAAGTGTTCAAAATGCATGCACTAGACATTATATACCACTAAGTGCCACCAACTAGGGGAGTACAAAACAAGTATGTCCATACTTTAGCTATGCTTGTGTCTTGCTTCCAGCTCAAGAATTCAGGCTTTAGGATCAAGCTATGATCGAATCCTTTAACCTGTGGTTAGGAAGGATGAAAACGAGAGTGATAAGTACAAGAATGTACTTAGTGAGGTAGTATCTAGTTCTATCCAATTGTTATATCGAGTTAAGTGTTAATTAATCAAGAATGATCCTAACTAAGGATTTCAAGGCAATCGAATAGCACAAGATGCAAAAGACAATAAATCACAATTCATACTTTGTCCATTTCAAGAAATTTGACTATTCATGGTCACTTATCAAATAGTTCAAGTAGCAAGTTTTCAAGGCAAGTAATTCAAGTAGCAAGATTTCAAGACAAGCAATTCAAGTAGCAAGGTCTCAAGACAAGTAATTCAAGTAGCAAGATTTCAAGACAAGTAATTCGAGTAGCATGTTTTCAAGACAAGTAATTAATCAATTCATACTTATTAGCTCATTTATATTCTTTTAAAACAATCCTTGGTTCTTAGTTTGACTAGGTAATCAAGTCTCCAACCAACTGTCGCCACAAGATGTACCGTAGTACTGGTCAACCCTCCTACTGTCGCCAAAGACCACACAAACGTACCCTCCGTATGTCGCCAAAGTCCACCCTACACAATGAGCTCTAGACTCTAAGGCATGCCCTTCTACCTATTCAACTAGCAACCAAGGTTGTTTGATTACACTTTATTTATTCAAGAATTATCAAGCTTATACAAGTTCAAGATCATGTAGTCAAGAATCATTTCAAGCAAGTATAGCAATATTATGCTTTAGCCCTTAGGCCAATTGAGCCTTAGCTCTTAAATTTCATTTCACATTTCATGTGTTTCATGGTCAAGGCAAACCATTCATGTTCAAGGCTGTACATTTCATGTTTCAAGCAATGCATTTCATGTTCAAGACAATACATTCAAGTGGCATTCGATAATCTACACCCAAGGCATTCAAGTGGCATTCATATTTCATACTTCCCTTAATATTTATATTCAAGTTAAATTAGGTTCATTATCATGGCATATCCATAGCAAGAAAATATTCATGCATATTTGGTTAGGACCTAAGTCCTAACCCTATTTATAAACTACACTCACAATACTCCAAGCTTAGCTAGTCTTGGATCCAAACTCCTTTGTTTCTAGCTTTCGAATGCTCCTCCTTAGACCCTTCTCCAATGTTCCCTTCTCGTTCTAAAATTTCATACAAGTAAATCATGGTCAAGACAAGCACATTCATTTATTCAAAACAAGACAACAATACACATAATTCATTCAACATACATTTCAAAACATCAAGGCTGCTGCCTGGCAGCTTGTGCACTGTTTACTTAAACATGCATAACTTTGATTCCGTACGTCGGAATTTCAATTGGTTTACACCGTTGGAAAGATAACTTAATTATCTTTCTAACTATATAGGCCTTGAATTTTTATTATTTACCAATTAATACAGTTTTGTTTACTTTTAGACAGGGTAATTACAACACTGGACAGTTTGCACTGTCCCTATTGTTTCATTTCTACAATCCATTCTAAAATTCCGAATTCAATTCCATTTTATCCTAATGAATTTATACATATTAAGGTACTATCCATTAAATTTTCAGCCTTAAATTCCATTTGTACAATTTATAGAGATTTTTTCAAAGTTACTTCCCAGAACAAGGTATTCTGGGCAGATTACTCTAGCTTAAGTTTCTAGCCTCATTAATCACTTAGATGACACCTCTAACATGTTAATTCAACTTATATACATGTTCTTACATGTCTAGGTCAGTTTCATTCTACTACCAATGTGATCAAAACAGAGCATTTTATAAAATTAATCATGTTTACACAATCTTCCCTAGCAATGTGATCAAAACAGGGCAGCATCTATAATTAAGCATGTCCACACATATATATACATATTGGCATTCAACACATGAAAATTTCCAGCATATACAATCATATTTCCAGCATGTATTACACTTCATTTTATTACTAAATCTTCCGTTTTAAATCCAACAATGTAACCAAATTTTCCATCATAACAACCATCCAATTTCCAATTCAATTTAGACGACAAGAAGATCTCTAATTCAAGATTCAAACATGAAATTAAAGTGAGACTCAAGCATTTACCTTCTCCAATATGAATTCCTATTCAATTTGATCCTAACCATTGCAATTTTCTCAAGAATTCTATGGTTTTCATTCAAGCTTTCTCTCAAATTCTCCCTCTCTCTCAAGTTGGTAAGCCGGCTTATGGAAGAAGAATGGAGAAGATGGGTTTAACCCCATGTGGCCAGCCATTATCTTATTTGGTGGACATGTGGAATGTCCACAATTCAATTTAGTTTTATCATGCAATAATTAAATTATGCATGTTATTCAAAATAGTCCCTTGATTTCGAGCACTCTAACTTTATTTCTTTTCAAATTGATCCTTAACTTATCTAATTATCTATTAAAAAGGTATTTTGTAACAATTTAATTAGCAATTGATTCGGTACTTATTCCTAAGCCATGTTTTGGGGTACTACAATTCTCCCCCTTAATATAAATTCGCCCTCGAATTTACCTAAGTTGAACAAGTGAGGATATCGATCTCTCATCGTAGCCTCAGGTTCCCAAGTTGCCTCTTCCATTTTATGATTCCTCCATAACACTTTCACCAAGGGAACATTCTTGTTTCAGAGTCTTTTAACTTCTTTGTCAAGTATTTGTATTGTCTCTTCTTCATATGATAGGTCTGGATTCAATTCAACTTCTTCAGGTTCAAGAACATGGGATGGATCAGATCGATATCTTCTAAGCATAGACACGTGGAAGACATTATGAATCTTGTCAAACTCACTGGGAAGAGCTAATCGATAGGCCACTGGCCCTATCCTTTCAATGATTTCAAACGAACCAATGAATCGAGGACTGAGTTTTCCTTTTCTTCCAAACTGAAAGACTTTCTTCCAAGGGGACACTTTCAGGAAGACCTTGTCTCCAACATTGTATTGGATGTCTCTCCTTTTCAAGTCTACATATGCTTTCTGTCTATCAAAGGCTTGCTTCAATCGATCATGTATGATTTGAACTTGTTCTTCGGTTTCTCTAAGCAATTGAGGTCCCAATATTTTATTTTCTCCCAATTCAGATCAGCACAAGGGAGTTCTACATTTCCTTCCGTATAGAGCTTCAAAGGGAGCCATCTGTATAGATGTCTGGTAGCTATTGTTGTAAGCAAACTCTACTAGGGGTAGAGATTTCTCCCAATTCTTTCCGAAGTCTATAACACAAGCACGTAGCATGTCTTCAAGTACTTGGATGATTCTTTTAGATTGTCCATCTAATTGAGGATGAAAGGCTGTACTAAGGTGCACTTTAGTTCCAAGGGCTTTTTGCAAAGAATTCCATAATCGGGAAGCAAATCTAGGGTCTCGATCGGAGATTATAGCTGTAGGTACATCGTGTAATCAAATCACTTCATGGATGTATAGCTCGGCTAAGGTTTCCAAGCTCAGGTTCATTCGAACAAGGATGAAATGAGTAGACTTTGTGAATCTATCAACAATCACCCACACAACATCATTCTTTCTTGGAGTGGAAGGAAGACCAGTAACGGAGTCCATTGTAATTTGATCCCATTTCCACTGAGGGAATTTGATTGGTTGGAATAATCCAATAGGGACTTGATGCTCGGCTTTGATCCTCTGATAAGTTAAGCATTTTGAAACAAAGTCTGTGATAGCCGATTTCATGCCTAGCCACCAGTATAGTGGCTTTAGGTCCTTGTACATCTTAATCGATCCAGGGTGAATCGAGAAAGAGCTTTGGTGAGCTTCTTGTAACATTTCATGTCTTAGTTCTTCTTTGTTAGGAACACATACTCTATCTTTGAAATAGATGAGTCCATTCGACTTGAGGGAGAAGTCAGAATTAGAATCAAAGTCTAGCTTGGACATGATCTTCTAAAGATCTGAATCAATTTGTTGGAGTTCTTTGATTCTCAAGATTAGTCTAGATTGAACCTGAAGTTCAGACAAGAATTTCCGTCCTTTGGATAAATAGAAATGAGCATTGATAGCCAAGGAAGCTATAAACGAATGGAAACGATCATTAAGGGAGATTTTTGAATAGTTACTTGTAAGTCAAGAAAGGTCTAATTCAAATGGATTATTCTACGATTTAGATTTAAGGGTTTACCCGAGTATGGTCTGCGACTAAGGGCATCAACAACCACGTTTGCTTTCCCCGGATGGTAGTCGATAACCAAATTGTAGTCTTTAAGTAACTCTAGCCATCTCCTTTGCCTCAAGTTCAAGTCTTTCTGAGTTAGGAGGTATTTGAGGCTCTTGTGGTTTGTGAACAAGTTACATTTCTCCCCGTACAAGTAATGTCTCCAGACTTTGAGTGCAAAATGATAGCTGCTAATTCTAGATCGTGTGTAGGGTAGTTTGACTCGTGTGGTTTTAGTTGTCTTGAAGCGTAAGCTACCACGTTTCCATCTTGCATTAGGACACATCCTAGTCCCAAATGAGATGCATCACTGTAAACAGTGCACTCCTTGCCCGATACTGGTTGGTGAGAACTGGAGCATGAGTCAGGGTTTGTTTAAGCTAATCGAAGCTTCGTTGTTGGTTTTCCAACCAAACAAAGGGTGTATCTTTGAGGGTTAGCTTAGTCAAACTTGCGGCAATATATGAGATTCCCTTGACAAAACGTCGATACTATTCGGCTAAACCGAGAAAGCTTCTGACCTCACTAACATTCCTTGGAGGTCTCTAATCTAGGATGGATTGAATTTTGCTCGGGTCTACTTTAATCCCTTCTGCCGAAATGACATGGCTAAGGAACGACACTTTCGATAGCAAAAATTTGCATTTAGAGAACTTAGAAAACAATTGACGTTCTCGGAGAGTTTGCAATACAATTCGAAGGTGTTCATAATGTTCTTCCTTATTCTGAGAATACACCAAAATGTCATCAATAAAAATAACCACGAACTTGTCAAGATAGGGCTTGAATACACGGTTCATGAGATCCATGAAAGCAGCCGGAGAATTCGTTAATCTGAATGGCATTAAAAGGAATTCAAAATGGCCATACCGAGTACGAAAGGTTATCTTGGGTACTTCTTCTTCTTCTACCCTCATTTGGTAGTATCCTGATCATAGATCGATCTTTGAGAATACTACAGCATCCTTGAGTTGATAAAAAAGATCTTCAATCCTAGGGAGAGGATATCGATTCTTGATAGTAAGCTTGTTCAATTGTCTGTAGTTAGTACAGAGTCTCATAGTCCCGTCTTTCTTCTTCACGAACAAGACTGGAGCACCCCAGGGAGATGAGCTAGGCCTAATGAAACCCTTGTCTTGTAGCTCCTGGAGTTGCTTCTTGAGTTCTTTCAACTCAACAGGTTTCATTCGATAAGGTGTGATGGACATCGGAGTTGTTCCAGGTTGGACATTGATCCCGAACTCCACTTCTCTGGTTGGAGGGAGACCAGAGAGTTCCTCAGGAAAAATATCAAGATATTTAGATTCTATAGGCACACTAGGTAAGCCGAATTCAAGTTCATCTTGTAAGACCATATTAGCAAAGATTGAGGTTGGTTTCTTGTCAATTAGAAGAATTGATTCCTTTCCTAAACCCCGTAGGTAAAGTCTCCTATTTAGGCAATCTACCCAGGCTTCATGCTTACTTAACCAATCTAGTCCCAGTACTAGATCGAATTCACAAGTTGGTAGTACATATAGATCAACAAGAAAGGGTACATTTCGAATGAATAGGGGATAGTTTCTACATATAAGACTTATGTTTGTAATTCCCTCTATTGGGTTCGAAACTACAAGACTTTGTTTTACAATTTCAGGCTTTAAGTTCAATTTTTCAATCAAAATTGAGCATACAAAAGAATGAGTGGATCCCGAGTCTATTAAAGCATAAATATGAGTCGAATTTAATTCAACAATACCTGCTATAACATCAGGTGGGTTTTCATCTTCTTTTCCCCGGATATGATAGATTCGAGCAGGAGCTCGAGATTCTTGGTGAGTAGGGGCATTCGAATGTTGTCCTTTGCCTTTTCCCTGATTTCCAGACTGAGCTTGTCTGGGACCTTTGTTTCAAATGGAAGGAGTTGAGCTAGCATTTGTAGGAGTTCGATTCGAAACCTTGTTAGGATTCTAAGGACAATCCCTGATATAGTGATCGCAGGCTCCACATAAGTAACATAGGTTCTACTGAGTTCTACACTGGTCGGTATGGTGTTTCTGGCAAAACTTGCAAGTAGGATATTGGGCAGCTTTACTAGAATTCCTTGTACTATCAACAAAGATGATCGAGGCTGAAGGCTTGGATACTGATTGGGGTCTCGGTATGAAGTTGCTTTTCTGAGCAGGAGTGTAATTAGAAGAGTCATCCTTAGAATATTTGGACTTCTTTGACTGCCAATGAGGCTTGTCATCCTTCCTTGATCGTTTGTCTTTCCAGGAGTTTCTGCTTTTATGTTTCTCAGAGGCTTTTATCTTCACCTCGGCTGCAATGGCCCAGTTCACCAAATTCTGGAAGTCAGTGATACCCAGGGTAGTGGATATTGGACTAAATTCATCATTTAATCCATCGATAAACATCCTACACTTGTCATCATTAGTCTTGATGTATTCCGGCCCGCATTTACAATACTTGCAAAAGTCACTCACGTACTATTCGATAGGTTGGCCACCTTGCTTGAGGTACAAGAAACGCTTACGACGCTCGGCCAGGTATTGTTCACTAATGTATTTCTTCTTGAATCCTAGAGGAAAAATTTCCAAGTTACAGCTTCAGCAAGAGCAGTCAGGGTAGTGGTTTCCCACCAGCTCAGAGCTTCGTTTTCCAACAGGGCTATAGCACATTCGAGTTTGTGTTCATCAGAACAGGGCAGTTGTTCAAGTAGTGGCCTCTAACCAATACTCAGCTACTTCGGGATTGGTTTCATCAGTATCGGTGAAGGTATAAGCCCGATATTGAGCCAATTTGTCAATAGGGGCTCTAGTTGGAGTAGGAACAGGAGGAATAGGATGGTCTTGTTTCAAGGTAGTTACAAGATGATCGAACATCTCCTTCATGCTCAAGAGACATTCCTGCTGCACAGGATTTATAGCAGGAGCTTCCTGTTGAGCAGCAGGTTGGGCCTGGGGTTGAGCTTGCGCTTTAGGTTCAGCTTGTTGTTGTTGAGGATTCTGCTCCATCCTCAGACTATCCTCTTCATTTGAGGAGCCTACAAGACTTTCATCATCCCGAACGAGCCTTGTTTCAGACATTCTACCTTTAAAGAGAACAATTAGGGGATATGTTTAGTTAAGCAAAGACACAAGCTATACAATACAAGTCTCCTAGGTGGCACAAGTATCCTATATGATGCAAGAGAGCCCGGTTCAGTCCTAGAACCGACTAAAAAGCTCTGATTACCAAACAAATGTAATACCGCCTACCAGGTTGGCAGCAAACCGGTTCAGGAGCGTTACTAACGTACATTACAAGCAAGAATAGGTTAACTCATCCCTATTATATGAGTTACTTAACTAGAAAGTAACCAAAACAATTACTACTTATCATATAAGCAAGCTTATTTACATACATTATAGGTTACCAAAATTTCACTTTAAATTGTCATTCAAACATCATATTTCGAGACCTATAAGCAAACAAGTTTCCATTTTCATTTCATTGTTCATTAACTTGATTCATGTAACATTACTTACATAGCTTACTAAACATGATCATTTGAATGTACCTTGATTCCAAGCAAGCTTATGCCATTCTTACCATTCGACATTTACCATTCAACTTACAAAAATACATATTCAACATGTTATGCTTATTCAAGTGACTATACCATCTCACAAGGCATTCAAATAGTACAAGGCTAGATGATCACTTTGAACATTCATTATAAACATAACCATATGCGCAGCAAATACTTACAATACATGAAATTTTAGTTCATTACTTAATTCATATTAGTAACCAAGTTCACAAAATAGTAGGCCCATTCAAGACATATATATATATATATACAATTTCAAGTGTTCAAAATGCATGCACTAGACATTATATACCACTAAGTGCCACCAACTAGGGGAGTACAAAACAAGTATGTCCATACTTTAGCTATGCCTGTGTCTTGCTTGCAGCTCAAGATTCAGGCTTCAGGATCAAGCTACGATCGAATCCTTTAACCTGTGGTTGGGAAGGATGAAAACGAGAGTGATAAGTACAAGAATGTACTTAGTGAGGTAGTATCTAGTTCTATCCAATTGTTATATCGAATTAAGTGTTAATTAATCAAGAATGACCCTAACTAAGGATTTCAAGGCAATCGAATAGCACAAGATGCAAAAGATAATAAATAACAATTCATACTTTGTCCATTTCAAGAAATCTGACTATTCATGGTCACATATCAAATAGCTCAAGTAGCAAGTTTTCAAGACAAGTAATTCGAGTAGCAAGATTTCAAGACAAGCAATTCAAGTAGCAAGATTTCAAGACAAGTAATTCAAGTAGCAAGTTTTCAAGATAAGTAATTAATCAATTCATACTTATTAGCTCATTTATATTCTTTAAAGCAATAATTGGTTCTTAGTTTGACTAGGTAATCAAGTCTCCAACCAACTGTCGCCACAAGATGTACCGTAGTACGCAAGATGTACCATAGTACTTTCAACCCTCCTACTGTCTTCAAAGACCATACAAACGTACCCTCCGTCTGTCGCCAATTAGGGGCCTTAGCCCTGGACCGTAGTCCACCCTACAAAATGAGCTCTAGACTTTAAGGCATGCCATTCTACCTATTCAGCTAGCAACCAAGGTTGTTTGATTACACTTTATTTATTCAAGAATTATCAAGCTTACACAAGTTCAAGATCATGTAGTCAAGAATCATTTCAAGCAACTATAGCAATATTATGCTATAGCCCTTAGGCCAATTGAGCCTTAGCTCTAAAATTTCATTTCACATTTCATATGTTTCATGGTCAAGGAAAACCATTCATGTTCAAGGTTGTACATTTCATGTTTCAAGCAATGCATTTCATGTTCAAGACAATACATTCAAGAGGCATTCGATAATCTACACCCAAGGCATTCAAGTAGCATTCATGTAGACAAGTTTCATATATTATCATATTTCATACTTACCTTAATATTTATATTCAAGTTAAATTAGGTTCATTATCATGACATATCCATAGCAAGAAAATAATCATGCATATTTGGTTAGGACGTAAGTCCTAACCCTATTTATAAACTACAATCACAATACTCTAAGCTTAGCTAGTCTTGGGTCCAAACTCCTTTGTTTCTAGCTTTCGAATGCTCCTCCTTAGACCCTTCTCCAATGTTCCCTTCTCGACCTAACATTTCATACAATTAAATCATGGTCAAGACAAGAACATTCATTTATTCAAATCAAGACAACAATACACATAATTTATTCAACATACATTTCAAAACATCAAGGCTGCTGTCTGGTAGCTGTACACTGTTTACTTAAACATGCATAACTTTGATTCTGTATGTCGGAATTTCAATTGGTTTACACCGTTGGAAAACTAACTTAATTATCTTTCTAACTATATAGGCCTTGAATTTTGATTATTTACCAATTAATACAATTTTGTTTTTACTTTAAGACAGGGTAATTACAACACTAGACAGTTTGCACTATCCCTATTATTTCATTTCTACAATCCATTCTACAATTCCGAATTCAATTCCATTTTCTCCTAATGAATTTAGAAATATTAAGATACTATCCATTAAATTTTCAGCCTTAAATTCCATTTTTACAATTTATAGAGATTTTTTCAAAGTTACTGCCTAGAACAAGGTATTATGGGCAGATTACTCTAGCTTAAGTTTCTAGCCTCTTTAATCACTTAGATGACACCTCTAACATGTTAATTAAACTTATATACATGTTCTTGCATGTCTAGGTCAGTTTCATTCTACACCCAATGTGATCAAAATAGAGCATTTTATAAAATTAATCATGCTTACACAATCTTCCCTAGCAATGCGATCAAAACAGGGCAGCATCTATAATTAAGCATGTCCACACATATATATACATATTGGCATTCAACACATGAAAATTTCCAGCATATACAATCATATTTCCAGCATGTATTACACTTCATTTTATTACTAAATCTTCAGTTTTAAATCCAACAATGTAACCAAATTTTCCAGCATAACAACCATCCAATTTCCAATTCAATTTAGACGACAAGAACATTTCTAATTCAAGATTCAAACATGAAATTAAAGTGAGAATCAAGCATTTACCTTCTCCAATATGAATTCCTATTCAATTTGATCCTAATCGTTGCAATTTTCTCAAGAATTCTATAGTTTTCATTCAAGCTTTCTCTCAAATTCTCCCTCTCTCTCAAGTTGGTAAGCCGGCTTATGGAAGAAGAATGGAGAAGATGGGTTTAGCCCCATGTGGCCAGCAATTATCTTATTTGGTGGACATGTGGAATGTCCACAATTCAATTTAGTTTTATCATGCAATAATTAAATTTTGCATGTTATTCAAAATAGTCCCTTGATTTCAAGCACTCTAACTTTATTTCTTTTCAAATTGATCCTTAACTTATCTAATTATCTATTAAAAAAGGTATTTTGTAACAATTTAATTAGAAATTGATTCGGTACTTATTCCTAAGCCACATTTTGGGGTACCACAGCTAATATCTTGGTAATTTTGGTCACTACTATTGTTTCTGAATCTACTTTTAGTGCTGGTAGGAGGGTTATTAATCCACATTGTTCCTCTTAGGAACTAAGATGGTAGATATGATTATTTGTCGAGTTGATTGGTATTGTCAATACTATGGGTTGGGAAAAAAGAAAAACAAGGTAATTTTTTTTGTTTTAAATTTTAATAGATTTGGTTTTACAATGACTAATAACTTTTTGTTTTTTGATTTGTTGTAGCAAAATGAGGATAGTGTACCTGTTGAGCTTCCTTGAGGAATGTGGATGAGTAAATTGATATATCTTTGCTAATTTAGTATACTTTTCAACTTTAGTTATAACTTCTTTAATTTAATATAATTTCATTTGTTTGATTCTGATCATGATGGATGGTGAATTGACGATTGTTCATTAATGTAAGTTGAAGACTGTTAAGAAGATTGTTGAAGATGATTAGATTTTAAGAAGACTGTTTTGTCGAACATATTAATTTTAATACTTTAACTTTATTATTTTCATGTAGCTTATTCACAATTTATGCATGTTTTTGTCGTACTCAAACAAACTAACTCTAAAGTTGCAGCTTATATTAATCAATTTTATGTGGTTATTGTTGTTTTTCGTTTGTGTTCATTTATGTTCGTTTGTATTCGTTTGTGTTCATTTATGTTTGTTTATCATTTTAAGGATATTGCATTGTTGTATTCGTTTGTACACGCGCCGCCTGGGGCAATTCCCGGCCGCCCTGGACGGTGACCTATCTGAACTGGGCCTGAACCATCATGAACCGGTTCTAAATCGATCTGACCCAACCCGTTGACCTGACTCGTTGACCGAGTTAACTCAGTGAGTTAACACGACCGAGTCAACTCACTCGAGTTAAACCATTGATCGCTGATACCAGTGTTGACTGCTAATGTCAGCATTGACTGTTGACCTGTTGCTTGATGATGTCAGCGTGACTTTGGCTGCTGATGTCAGTGCTGACTTTGACTAAAAAGTCAAAATTTTCTGAAAACCTTTATTTTATGTTTTTTAATGTCCGGAGTCCATTTTTGAAGTCATTTTTGTGATATTTTAATCCGAAAGCCCCCAAATCTGATATTAGACCTGAACATGCTTTTGTACTTTATTACTCAATTTAAAGGCAATATGATTAAGGACTGATTTTGGATTGTGGTTAATTGAAGGCATTCATATATCTTTGGATTTAGGAGGCTGTGGGACGTTGAATTCGGGTTCGAGAGTGTTTGAATGTCGTTTCAAGGGTCAACTGATATAGCAAGGACTTAAGGTAATACATTACTACCTTTTGCATGCTTTATGGTACATGTTGGTTCTAGGCTAAAGTTTGCATGAGTACGATTATGTGTACTTTTAACTCTTCTTGAGACAATTAAATTATGAGATAATAGAATGGTAATTTGGATAAGATCAAATTATTCAAAAGAGGAATTTAATAGACCGAAAGGATCTTTAGTTCAGTAAATAGTTAATAAGACATAATCTCCCGATCTGATAAATAGAGTCAAATGATTTAATAATTGAAATATTTCATTAAGAAATGACGATAATAAACTTGAGAAATAAGAATGACTTAAATACCGCTTCAATACATGTTCGATTTCTCGTAGTTCATGCAGTGGTTAATTAGTGAAGGTGATCTAGTTTGCAATACACTATAGTCAGTTTTGAGAAACGGACATGTAAGGTGTACCTATCTGATTGAATGGTTTGCTTTGTATCTTCTGTTGTCATTGCTTAATATTGAATATCACTGTTGCTACTTTATCTCTGCTTAGACTATTACTGGGGTACTTGGGATAGAGTATGAAGTTACCGAAGGTTCAGCCCTGATCCAGCTGGTAATTCCTTATGACTACTGTATTAGGTTCCTACGCTTCGGCTAGGGTAATTCCTTATGACTATTGTATCAGGTTCATACGCTTCGGCTAGGGTAATTCCTTATGACTATTGTATCAGGTTCCTACGCTTCGGCTAGGGTAATTCCTTATGACTACTGTATCAAGTTTCTATGTTTCAGCTAGGGTAATACATTCTGCATTCAGGCTTTTATGCTTTAGTTGGGACGTTTCTATTAGACCCAAAACAACCCTTTAGGTAAGTACCTACGCCCAATGGGCCCGGGTAAATGCCTTATAGATGCAGTCTTGGAAAACTGCCTATTGGAGTTCAGATGGAGGATAGATAAGAATTTAAAATGAACCGTAATTGGAACCAGTGGATACCCGGAACACCGTGATAGTTTTATACTATACCATGTATCTGTTTTACCTTACATACATTTGTCTACATCATCATTTGGTAGTTTTGTATTACTGAGTTTTCCCAAACTCACTTTGTTTCACCATTGCAGGTTAAAGAAATTCAATTATAGATTTATGACCAACATCAGTTTGGAGTTCCCTTGGCGTTGCGCGTGGAGTACGGTACCTATGTATTAGTGGGCATGTATGTCACGATTTATTTTATGATTGAGTCCGTATTTTGTTTTCTGGATTTCAGTTTGTATACACGAAATTTTAATATATTTTTAACATAAATGTTGTTTTACACTTTTAAATGTATTTCTAAGAGTTTTCTTTTTTTGGGGGGGGGTCGCTTCGGTGACCCCAATGTGACCTCCTAGATTTAGGTGTGTCGCATAGCCGGGTCTATGGAGTTACATAGATTCCTAAAAGTTGACATGTGGCGTGAATAAATGAAAATATGTCTAAGACGATGACTGCAATATTAGTATGGGTTAATGGCATGATATGACTTTATGGTCCTCTTACACCATGTAAAACGCATTTAGTTTTACACTTTTTTGGATAGCACGATGAAGGAAAATGGATGGCTGAAATAAAAAGTATGAAATAAGATTATTTTTATGAAAAAAAGAAAGGGGTTAATCTCAATCATCCATTTACCTTTAACCAACAATTCAAAAAAGGTTTAAAACTTATTGAGTTTTACATAGAATAAGTGGATCCTAACCCATATCTACAACACACCATTAGATGAAGGAAATGGATGGATAAGATTAAAAACTCATATATTTCCCCTTGAAAATCTCTTAATTTTCAACTTTTAATCTTATCCATCCATTTCACTCATCCAATGGTCATAAATTAGTGTTGAGTTTTGACCCGGGTTCTAAACCTTAATGTTGGGTTGAGCAATTGGACTTGTGGGGCCAAGTTTGAGCCTTGTTGAAAGTGAATTGGATCATATAAGTTTGGGAAGTGATCTTTTTGGGATAAGGAAGAAAGTTGGGGGCTTTCTGTGGTAATTATTCCCTTTCAAAAAGAAAAAGGATGATCTCCCCCTTTATTTTTTTCCTTTCACGTGGGTTTAAATGACAATATGATATCATCTCTTTACCCACCCTTTTACCCCTCATTCTTCCTTCACATTTCCTCTAAGAACATCATAGTTTCCAAGCTTAAAACTTCAAGCTTTCAACCCTATTTCTTTCATCCAAGATCTGAAATTCAAGTATGTTAATCACCACTCTAAAAGCTTCATGAAAGTGGTCTTCTTTTCTTAAAAAGGTGAGTTCTCCATTCTAGGCTTCTTTGGAGATTAAGGTTTTGGGGCTTATTTCATGTTTTCAAGGTTATTAATCTATGGCTAGACCTATTTTTAGTGCTTAGTTTAAGTCTTGATTTGTTTCCTTGTTTTGAGGTAAAAAAAGAGGTGTTTTGGGGTTTATTCAAGTTGGAGCCAAAGAGAAGAAGTTGATGATTGTGAGTGATGGAAGCAAATTCGAGATTATTGCTAAGAGTTTATTACATCTCTGACTTCTATTCTTCTTGAAGATCATAAAGTGAATGCATTGCTTGATTTTTATGGTTTATGATTGTTACTTGGTGTTTTGGTTGCTTAAAGCTTTGTAAATGGTAAATCCTGGATTAAATGTTAATAAGGTGTAAAAAAGGTAGCAAACCACCCTAATTAACTCCCATAAGATGTAGGATTGAGTTAATGGGTTAAAGGTTACATTTTAAAGGCTTGGGAATCACTTCCCAAGCCTTGGAAGCCATTTATGGTCTTCGGTATCGGTACACGGGGAGCATGTACTGATACCTTATGTTCTGAATGATGAACACATGCAAAATTTAAAGGGATTATCGATACAAGTTCTAGCCGTATTAGGACCCCCTATTCCATTGATTTTCCAGTAGCGAAAAATGGTATCGGTATGCTTGAGGGCGTATCGATACCGAGAGAGTATCGGTACACGATTTTTGTGTATCGATACAGGGTCAGCAATGAACCCTCTTCCCACTAAAGTTGAGTATTAGTATGCATAGGGTTGGTATCGGTACCTAGAGAGGCATATCGGTACTTGATGTTGAGTATTGGTACCCGCTGAACAATCTACCCCAAAATATTGAAAATGAGTTCGAGGGGTTGATAATTCGAGGACTATGGTCCAATGGGCTTCTAATGTGGTAAAATAAATTATGAAATTGAGATATCGAGATTTAACCCTTATATACAACATAATAAGACAGATGCTCGCTTGTCTGTTTGAGAGATACAAATGAATTGATATAATAATGATTAATACCTTCTATAACGTACCATAGGCTTGGTAAGTGATAAATCGAGAGGTAATCATGTTAGTTAGTGTCATGCCTTGGCTTGGTGCCACTTACCTCTTGGTGAGGTGTATGAATGCTTGGGGAGCATGTCTTATCTTAAAATAGTTATAATGGAATCCAGATATCCTAGAGTCAGTACTACGGTACTTATATAAGGGGATATATATTTTGGGCTGAGTGAACAAGTACATCTGATATACCCACGGGCTGGGTGATCTGCGTGCGATTAGAATCCTATATGTGGCTATGGTGATCCAGATAAGGTAATTAACTTGATAGGCTGAGTGAGCTCGAGTAACCTGATAGGCTGAGTGACATCAGGTAAGGACTACTTGTAGCTAATGTAATCCAAGTATATCTAGGATGTATCTGTGGCCATAGAGATCTGGATATTGTTCTTTCAGCCCCACGGCTGTGTGAGCATAGGTAACCCAACAACTGTGTGAGCACGGGTAACTCGACGACTATATGAGCACGTGTAACCAGATAATTAGGGCTTCATTGGCCATTTATGTATGCTGTGTAGATTCTATAGATGATAGCTTATGTACCCGATGGTTGAGTGATCAGGGTACTATATGAACTTAGTCAATGAGCTGAGTGATCTTTAGTAGTATGAAACATTGTGGATCATGTAAGACTTCTTGTAGACTTATTAATTCCTTGAGATATAGATCTAAGAACTCTAGCTAGTGTAGGCTAGATAATAACTCATAGATAGTGAAGCCTTATCTTTGCTCTCTAAACTATATTTATTTTGCATGCTTATTTTATGATTATCACGAATTATGGTAGAGTAGAAATGTATCACTGAGCTTTGTAAGATCTTCGTTCGAAACCATTATTTTTGTTCGCAAGTTAGTATGTGGATCGTGGCTGAGGAGCAGATCAAGAAGGGATTTCCCAGCACCGTAGGGTTCATAGTACAATACTTGATATTTAGTTTTGGGCTATTGTATTCCTAAGACCTTATAATGGTTGAGCCTGTAAACTCTATTGGAAATATTATTTTGAGACAATGTTTTAAACTTGGAGATCCTATTTTGTAAACTTATTTATAACATTGCTTATTTACATGGATTTATGAATATCTTGATGTTTTGATAACGGCTAAACTTATGGTTTTAAATGGAAATTTTGATGGGTCAGATTTTGGATGACCCGAATGTGGTACTTTGGATCAAGATCGAGATTGGGGTGTTACATTTAGTGGTTCAGGATCAAGCTCCATCTAGGAGGGTCCTTACTTTGAGAGGTTGGAAGAAAGTTGCTTCAGATCAGTTATCGAGGGTCATTCGAGGATCTAAACTGAGGATTCATAGGGGTTCATTGATTTTTTGCCAGAAATGAGTACTGAGGGGTCAAATAGAGCATCACTTAATTGGTTTGCGAGCATTGTAGCCGACAACATTCTGGAGTGTGCTTCTTGCTATGTAGGGTTTGCTACAGGTGCCGAGAACTAGGTCACATGGTGAAGGATTGCCCGATCATTGATGATGCTACTCCAAGTCATTCTTAAAGATTGACTCCTTTCCAGTGTAATCAGAGCTTTGCTAGAGGCAGTTCTTGGACATTGTCTAGATATTAGAGTGACGGTACTATAAAACCCACCGTTAGGGTCGACGCTCGAGCCGTTGCTAGACAGTCTACCATTCAGGCCAAGGATGACAACTTTACCACTGGTGATATGTCAAGTACCTTTGTTTCATTTTGGTTTCAGTTGTTGCATTGATGAAGATTTGATTTCTCGTTCATACAATGGTAGTGGTTCTCGTTGAATACATGTTGTGTTAAGATCTAGAGGTTGATGTTGGACTGATTAATTCTCAGATTTGTAAGCGCTTGTAGATAAGGTTTTTACCGTGGATGGTGTATGAAGATTGAGAGTAATGGTCCTCATGGGCTTGTTACATTTACTCTCTCCCTAGTTAGTGGATGTTACCCTTAGTATAGGCTGGTCATGTGAGCATGAATTATACCTTAGTTTTGGAGCGAAAGTCTCAAAGGTTCGTGGTTCTAGGCAAACTCATTTGTTGGTAATGGCCGCGAGGAACCAGTACCTCCCTAGCATGATTGCTATGTTTTAGTGATGTTAATTTGAGAGCAATTTTGTAAGTTTTGAGGCATTCCTAACCTATGCAGTGGATACGAGGGTTGAGAGTCTGAAGCTTTAGAGTTTGTGGACGTCTAAGAGGTTTTTGAAGTGATCTTCGAGGAATGAGCAAGCTTACCTCTTGATCATGGATTAGAACCCACGTTAGAGATAATGTCAAGTTCAGTGTTAGTGTCCATCACCATGTGGTATAAAACCAACTAAACTTTTAGAGTGAAGACACATTTGTAAGATTCAGTGAATATGAGTTTTGTCGTCAAGTAGTTGACCTTGGGATGTGCCTATGTTGGCTTGACGAAGAGTGTTAGCGTTGAAAGTTATGAGCCAATGTGTAACAGTGAAGGACCATTAATCATTTCTCGAGGTAGATACCTTGTAATTGGTTGAAGAGTTTTGGGGTTCTTGTATGATTACTTAGAATTTGAGTATCATAAGTTGAAAGGTAAAGAAGAGTTGTGATAAAGGTTGTGTTGGATGTGGTGTTTGGACTTTAAGGGCAAGTTGTAAGGTAGTTCAAATTCATGAGTACATCAGTATAATCATCGGCTTGGTGAATAGAATGGTTGTTCTGCCCAATTTTTGAGATGGATCATCTACATGTGCAATAAAATAATATAATTTTATCAGAGTAGTGTAGTAGAAGTATGGTTTATCGGCTATGGTTATGTAGAGCTGGGATTTTTGTGTTGCAATAGATCTTGTTGGAAGAACCATTTGAAGTCCTAGAAGGCTTGTTAGAGTCTCAACGCAACTATTTTTTTATTGGAATTGAGTGGCTCGATTGGTGGAGTTGCATGTTAGTGAGTTAGCTTCCGTTAAGTTAGGGAGAGTTCGAGTAAAGTGAAATGCTAAGTCCTGTCTTGTTTGGAAAAGTCAGGGAAGAAGTGTTGTGAATTCAAGGGAGATTGATGGTCGAGTTCGATTGTCAGAGTTTCGCTTATTCTTGAAACATTGGTAATGGTGTTAATAATAGACAAAGAAGTGTTCCTACTAGTATATCTTCGATGAGGTGTCACGTTCCGGGCACATATGAGGTTTGACTTAAAAAGGTTGAACTGTGAATGATGGTAGAAAGGATTGTTAACCGAGATGAACCCATTCAAAGTGAGTTCCTTGAGTTGATGCATATATAGTATTGTTTGAGTCTATCCTCTTTTTTCCTGTTTAGGTTTTGAGGTAAGTGTGGCTTGATCTACGAAAATGAATCGTTGTGGATTCATGAGAGAGGTGTTGAGGAGTCAACTTTGGACAAGGAAGTTGGTAAAGGTACTTCATGTAATATCCCAAATTTTGGCTAGTGACTAAATTGTAAATTTTGAAAGTTTAGAGGGTTAAAGTATAAACTTTGGAAAAGTTTGGGGACTAAAGTGTAAATTTCACCAACAAGTAATTTTATTCAGTATAAGAGTGAATCGGATCGAAACAGGTACCTTAATATCGGTTTTAAGAATTAAGATGCAGAAAAAGGTACCGAATTTGGATCGAATGAAATTATTAAGCGTGCTCAGGCCAGAGAAATACAAGGATGGGTGACCTTTGGGAAGGTCCCATAAAAGTGTTTCTGATTGATAATTTGGACTGAGTAAAAGTAAAAAATATTCGAATGGATTATCGATAAAGGATTTCTAAAAGAAATTTTATTCTATGGAGATTTTCGATAATTATCGGAATAGTATACTGAGTTAGGAAAATTCAGTCTAAGTTCTGGGAAAGGAAGTTTTTATGAGATAATAGAGTTTATTTCCCAAATATGGAAATATGAAATTTTTGGAATAAATTTGATAGTTCAAAAAAGGTAAAATCACAGTAGAAGTATTTTACGAATATCGGGAGATCGGATCGAATCGAAATTTTAGAGACTGATCCAAAAGCCATGGGAAATTCATAAAATACTATTTTATGAATATTTTATTATTTTTGGTTTGATTCCAACTAGACTCAGTTGAATTTTTACAAGAATGACAAACTAGTAAATAAAAACTAGTTGGAGGGCAAATTGGTCATTTTTCCCCAATGGCATTTTTGAAATATTTAAAAAGTTACAAGGATAATTTTTGAAGAAGAAAATGGAAGATTAAATCTTGGCCCTTGATTAATGATAAGACCAATCTCAACCGTTGGATTAAAAGGGCATTTTAGTAATTTCACTATCTAAATGAGTTTAAAATTCATTTATACAAGACAAGTGGACAAATTGGATGAAAAACAAAAGATAAGACCATTCTTCATCCTAAAATTTCGAAATATTAGGGGGAGAAAGAAAATGGAGAAAAATTCTCCAAGTTCGATTCAAGCCCTGAAACTCGATTTTCAGGTAATATTTTCAACTACAAAGTTGTTCTACTCATCAATCTCTATCTTTTGGTGTAAATCATTCATGGAAAACATTCTTGATTGATGAGAATTTTGCATGAAAAGAAACTAGGGTTTATGGACAAAGTTTGGGGCTTTTGGAATTTTATGATTTTATGATGAAATTCAAGTTGAAATCAAGCTAGTATAATGTTAAAATCATGTTATTAAGTTGAGATTTAAACCCTACATATTTTAGTTAGTATGAATATGATTAGGGTTTATGGATTCAAGTTTAATTTAGGGTTTGTGATGTTGTATTAATGATCTAGTAAGCTTGAATTGTTGTTCGGAAGCAAAACCCTAAATTAAAAGTATAGGGACCATTTCGGCAATTCTAAAAGTTAAAGGAATAATCTGAATTTTTATGATTTTGAAGTTTATTTATGTTATTATTGATGTTGGATATGTGAAATTGAAGTTAGAATGTTAAACCGATGTTGAATCGAATTAGTGACCATTTTGACAAATTGTCAAAGTTAAGTGACCAATTCGGAAATGAAGTTTTATAGAAGGATTAAATCTGAATTTTAGTTATAAGGATGGAATTAAGATAGTAATGTTGATTTGAGGACTAAATTGCAAAGTTCAGAAGCTTGAATCCTTATCTTTGCATTTTTAGTGACTATTTCGGAAAGAATGAAAAAATAGAAGGAATTATTTTTGAATAATTATTTGATGAAGAAAATGACACATTAGTGGTTTGAATCAAGTAAAGGGACCAAATTGACAAATAGCAAAGTAAGGAGAAATTAGTATAAAGTTTGAAGTTATTTATGGAAGTTGTGTAGAAAACTAGATTTGGCAGTAAGTTTGAAAATTCACCACAAATTCTACAAAAATGGTTAGACTGTGAATTTTATATCGATGTAAATATTTATTCGTCTAGTTTCGGTTAAAACAAACGGTGATTGATTTTGATTCATATATCAAAATATATGAATTTTTAAGTGATGAAAGGTCAGAAAACATAATAGCAGTCTGTTCCAAAATTCAATACTAGAATTCGACTTTGAAAATTTGCCATAAATCGTACAAATTGAATATGGGTTATTAGTTTATATGATTGAAAATCTTATCGAATCTAGTTTCTTTTCCAACAAACAAAAACTAATTTCGAGTTTCGATTTAAAAGATATTAATTTTTAATCGAATGAAGGTCAGAAAAATTACAGAACAATTCCTGTCAGGACAACCCTGTAAATGGGAGTTTGATGAATTTTCATAATTTTTGTAGCTTTTATTAAATTATGTGGCTTATACCGTTAGAATCGCTTTCGAATCTAGTTTCTACAGTATAAGGGAGATTAAGATTTAGTATGTATTCTGCCCTGTAGAAGTAAATCTTTGATGGTAGTGCAAGTTGATAGAAAATGGAAATTGAGACAATTTGTGTATAAAGTTTGTTAGCAAGCTTGGAGGAATTATTTGAAGATCAAAATGGTCATTAGGGACCAAAAATGAGTTTGTGAACAGTATAAGGAAGGAAAGAAATTTATGGAAATTTTTTATGTTGAATGATTAAATAGCTTAATTAAAATATTGTTAGAAGTGAATCTAACAAATGTTTATTTATATTCATGTGATAAATGAAGTTGGATCCGAATCAAAAGAAGGTTCGAGGTACTATAAAAGAAAGGATCAATAAAACTTAGTGAGGCATAATAATAAAGGGCTAAGGTGAGCAATTTTTTAAATGTTTGCATTATATTGAAAATGGCATTGCAGTTCTCTATAATACATGATATGATACATTGCTCGACATGGCAAGCTTGATGGAATACCAGGTACGAATTATTGTTTGCATAAATGATGATAATCTATGTTTGCCATGACTATTTATGATGAAGCATGAAACATGAAATGTCTATTTATATGATTAATTATGAAGTTGAGTTGATGATGAAAGAAATGCCCAAGTATTGTGTATGAGAGTCCATGGTATAGTTGGCATGTCATAGAGTCTTTAGCAGTTGGACCCTCATGTTCATGTTATCAAACATATATTGTGACAAAATGATTGTGTCACATGCACCCTAGGGATCCATGCCCACTATGCCCGAGTGCACTATCGAGGTGCTTCATGTTTATGGGGAGCAAAGAGCGCCCCTGAGTACGTACTCATCTTCACATTCATGTTAGACACTACATTGTCATTTCAAGATGACTCGCGTACCTTGATCTCATATAATATACTTTGGGCTATGTTCAAGAATATAATATGCAAATGATGGCATAAGTAAAGCATTACTATTTTCATTGATTCCAAATCAAAACATGCATATCGACCATATGCAAAAACATTTACAAATCACATGCTTAAATCCCAAAGCATTAAGTCATGTCATGCTTAAATCCCAAAACATTAAATCATATTACCATGCTTAAATCCCAAAGCATTATAAAGTAGGTTCAACACAAGAACTTTCATATATTGGCAATTATAGTGACCCCGGATAGTCAACCACTATCCTTGATTAGCCGACCACTAATCATTGGTTAACTGACCGTTAACCTTACATATTGAATACACGGATCTCCCATGATGATCGACCGCCATCAAAACTCATACCATGTCGACCGCATGATATAACAACCTTGCCAACCTCAAGATTAACATCAACAAGGGGAATCGACCGCTCAACCCAAGTGATAACATCATGGTCCGAGTAGCTGACCGCTATGCTTCAAGGACCTTTAATCACGATCGATTTTAAACATATTATAGTGCACTTTATCCTATGGCATGCCAACTATATCCGAATGTTTCCTCATCATGTCACGTAGACAATATATCATTTACAAAACCATTTACTCTGCATGCATTTACAGTAAATAAAACAAACCATATTTACAACCAAAACATGAGTTACACATGCTCATATCCGAACTGATATTAAAGAGCAAAAGAGGGAAACTTACTTTCGAGCTTAGGTAAGAGCTTCAAACTTAACTAAACTCCCAAAATCACTTTCCAACCTTTGAAAGACTTTTAAAACCGTTTCCACTCACCGATTACACCTTGCCTTGCTCGCCAATGCAAATCGAGCTCCCATTAAGAAATGATCCACCTCAAGCTACTTCGCCTTGATCATCCCCTATTTTGACCACACAAAACCAGAGGAATCATGCCACATTGCCAATGCAATACCACATTCCCGACCGGAATAAAACCAATGATCACTAGCATTTCATATACTTTTAAACACTGCATAGGTACTCAAAATCATGCATTTACAGTAAATAAAACAAACCATATTTACAACCAAAACATGAGTTACACATGCTCATATCCGAACTGATATTAAAGAGCAAAAGAGGGAAACTTACTTTCGAGCTTAGGTAAGTGCTTCAAACTTAACTAAACTCCCAAAATCACTTTCAAACCTTTGAAAGACTTTTAATATCGTTTCCACTCACCGATTACACCATGCCTTGCTCGCCAATGCAAATCGAGCTCCCATTAAGAAATGATCCACCTCAAGCTACTTCGCCTTGATTATCCCCTATTTTGACCACACAAAACCAGAGGAATCATGCATTAAAATGCATCCAAACCGCTGCCTCAAAGTAACACGCAACTCACAAGTCGACCACTCAAAAACCATATGAAACTTATCAAAAACAACCTCAAACACTTTCCAATCTTAACCCAAAAACAATATAATGATTCGATACATCAAACCTCAACAATTAACATCTAAAAATACCTTTTCAACATCCTTTTACTTCCAGCAATGGTTAAACTCCATTAACATCACAAAAACCCTTAACTATCAATCTTTAACATTAGAGATTCAACTAGTTTCGGGATTACAATGTTAAAACCAAGCTATTAACATTATTAAACATCAAAATGATAATCTATTTTGATCAAGAACCTTGCAAAACAGATCCAAAACGAAGATCTATTAATTTCATCAATCAAAACACAATTAAACCAATTTTCCTTAATTAACTATCAAAACACATTAGAAAATAATTGAAAATGATCAATAACTTGGGAATTTCAATAAAGAACCTTTCATTAGATGAGAAGAACGAATCCCTACCTCCAATGATGATTTTCCCCTTAATTGCTTGGTAAAACATGAAAATCA
Source organism: Hibiscus mutabilis (assembly GCA_019671005.1). Lineage (NCBI taxonomy): Eukaryota > Viridiplantae > Streptophyta > Magnoliopsida > Malvales > Malvaceae > Hibiscus > Hibiscus mutabilis. Next base: position 50,300,473 of record CM033719.1, read on the forward strand.
AGATAGTAATAATAAGTATTTGATGGAAAAGCTTTAGGAAATCAACTAGAAATCAAAAAATCTCTGAAATCTTGATTTTTACCTGAAGAAATTGAAGTTTGGAAGGTGTTTGGCTAGAGAGAATTTGAGAGAAAGAAGTTATAAAGTTTGTTACATTAATTTTTATCAAAAGCTTAATTATGATCTATTAATCCTCTCCTCTATTTATAGCTTTTAAAATTCATTTAAAAATAGTTAATTAAATGAAGAGATCTGATGAAAACATTCAGGATAAGTAGCTCCTTAAAGATTCAAAGTTTTGATCCTTTTACAAAACAGTCACTAAAAATAGTTTTACAAAGTTTACATTTTGGTCACTAGTCAAAAATATCTGATTTCCAAAGCTCATTTTCCAAAATTGATTCCACCCCAATCATTAACATATTAAATAATGATTTTAGAACTTTTTTCCATATTTTTATCACCTTTAAAAATATTTAATTCAATTTAATCCCGAAACCTACTCAAATCTCTAATATAGGTCTATCGAACCCTTAAAACGAACCCCAAAACCAGGGCATTACAACTTTCCCCCACTTAAGAAATTTCGTCCTTAAAATTTAGCTGGAGGAAATAAATGCAAAAATTGTTCCAACATGTCCGTCTTGCTTTCCCAAGTGGCTCCCTCGACACCACAATATCGCCACAAAACCTTAACAAGCTCAATCGTCTTGCCACGAAGAACTTTGCTACTGGAATCAAGGATTTCCACCGGATCCTCATCATAGGATAAATTCGGCCTGAACTCAATATGCTCCACTGGCATAACTGCGAGGGATCCGACCGATACCTCCGCAACATAGATACATGAAACACATCATGTATTTTCTCTAGCTTGAGAGGCAACCTCAACCGATAAGCTACAAGACCAACACACTCTACAACCTCATATGGTCCAATAAACCTCGGACTAAGCTTACCCTTACGTCCAAACTGCATCACCTTTCTCCACGGTGACACCTTCAAGAACACACGGTTACCGACCGCAAATTCAATCTCCCTACGCTTCAAATTTGCGTAAGATTTATGTCGATCCACAACTGCTTTCAAGCGATAACACACAAGGTTTACCTTCTCATCTGTTTCTTTCAACACATCCGATAAGGAAACATGCTTTCCCCTACCTCAGCCGAACATAGAGGCGTACGACACCTTCGACCATACAATGCCTTATACAGTGTCATCTGTATACTCGCTTGATAGCTATTGTTATAAGCAAACTCAGCCAAAAGTAAATGCTTCTCCCAGTTCCTTGGAACTCAATAATACAACATCTCAACATATCCTCCAAAACCTAGATAAACGCTCTGACTGTCCATCCGTCTGAGGATGATACGCGGTATTGAATCTCAATCTCGTACCCAAAGCATGATGCAAACACTCCCAAAATCTTGTTGTAAACCTCGGATCTCTATCAGAAACAATAGATTTAGGTACCTCGTGCAAACGCACAATCTCAGCGATATACAAGTCCGCCAACTTATCTAAGGTATACATCGTATGCACTGGCAAAAAATGTGCACACTTTGTAAACCGATCAACAATCACCCAAATGGAATCCTTTTTAACTGGTGTCAACGGCAACCTTGACACAAAATCCATGGTGATTCTATCCTATTTCCATTCCAAAATTCTCAATGGTTGCAACAACCAGGATGGAAACTGATGTCCAACCTTAACCCGCTAACACACCATGCACTGAGAAACAAATTCCGCCACATCCTTTTTCAAACCAAACCTTAACCCCTAACACACCATGCACTGAGAAACAAATTCCGCCACATCCTTTTTCAAACCAATCCAATAGTATACTTTCTTTAAATCATGATAAATTTTGGTACTACCGGAATGCATAGCAATAGGACTAAAATGTGCTTCAGTCAGAATAGTACGCCTCAACTTCACATCATTTGGCACCACTATTCGACCCTTAAAACACAAAACCCTATCATCATCAAAATGAATCCGTCGGATTACCATTCGATATGTTCTTAACATGAGGAACCAAAGAATCATCATAAAGTTGCTTAGCTTTAATCATTTGTGACAACGTAGGCTTAACTTGCAACTTATCCAACAAACCATCTTCATGTGTCATACTCAACCTTGCAAACATCGCCCTAAGCTCAACCACAACCTTACGACTCAACGCATCCGCAACCATATTAGCCTTTCCAGGATAATACTCGGTCGTCAAGTCATAATCCTTAAGTAACTCCAACCATCTACGTTGCCTAAGATTCAAATTCGTTTGAGATATCAAATATTTCAAACTCTTGTAATCCGTAAAAACAACACACTTTTCTCCATAAAGATAGTGTCTCCAAATCTTCAAGGCAAACACCACAGTCGCAAGTTCCAAATCATGAGTCGGATAATTTTTCTCATGAACTTTTAGCTGTCTCGACGCATAGGCCACAACCTTACCATCTTACATCAGCACACAACCCAAGCCAATGTAAGACGCATCACTATAAACCACAAACTCCTTCCCTAACTCAGGTTGGATCAATAAAGGAGCATGTGTCAAGACTTCCTTCAACTTCTCAAAACTATGTTGTTGCTTCTCCATCCACACATAAGGAACATTTTTTGCAACAACTTCGTCAACGGTGCCACAATACTAGAAAACCCATCTATAAAACGATGATAATATCCAGCCAAACCAAGAAAATTATGAACCTTCGAGACAGACTTAGGTTGCTTCCGATTGAGAATAGCCTCAATTTTCTATGGATCAACACGAATACCCTCCGTGGAAACCACATGACCAAGGAACATCACTTTCTTCAGCTGAAACTCACACTTACTCAGTTTGGCATACAACTAATTATCCTTCAAGACTTGCAATACAATCCACAAATGCCGATCATGCTCTTCCTTGGTATGAGAGTACACAAGAATATCATCAATAAACACCACCAAAAATTTATCAAGATACTCATGGAACACCCTATTCATCATATTCATGAAAGCCGCCAGAGCATTAGTCAAACCAAACGGCATCACCAAGAACTCATAATGTTCGTACCTTGTACGAAAAGCAGTCTTATGCACATCCACATCCTTATCCTTCAATTGATAATACCTTGATCTCAAATCAATCTTAGAAAACATCGTTGCCCTACGAAACCGATCAAACAAATAATCAATCCTCAGCAAAGGATACTTATTTTTCACTGTCATCTTATTCAACTGATGGTAATCAATACACATATGCATCGTACCATCTTTCTTTTTCACAAAAAGAACTGGAGCACCCCAAGGCAAAACACTCGGTCGAATGAACCCATGATCCGACAACTCCTAAAGATGTGTCTTCAACTCTTTCAATTCCTTCGGTGCCATCGATAAGGAGCAATAGACACTGGAGTCGTACCCGCGTATGTATCAATACTGAATTCCACCTCTCTATCCGGAGGTAAAATTGGTAACTCTTCAGGAAAAACTCTCAAATAATCACAAACAGCCCGAATGTCTTGCACTCAAACACCCTTAGCCTCCAGATTCATCACGATAGCCAAATAAGCTTGGCAGCCATCAAACATCATCTTTTTAGCTAACCTCAAAGAAATCCTTTTGGATTCACTATCCACAACCGCCTTGTGCTAACTTAACCAATCTATGCCCAAAATAACATCAAAACCATAGATTGGCAACTCCATTAGATCTACGGCAAACTCGTGACCTTGCACTACTAAAGGACATCGCCTATACAACCTTCTAGTCGTAACTGTCTCCCCAAAAGAACTAGTTACTAACATGCCAACATCTAAGATCTCAATAGGAACCTTCAGCAAATGTGCATGCTCACTCAACATATAAGAATGCGTAGACCCATAATCAATCAAAGAAAACAATGACAAAGATTGCAAAGTGAAGGTACCTGCGATCACATCAGTGTTATTGCGACCCTCACGATGAGCATAAATTTGCAGTGGCCCACCATTCTTTGGTTGTACAGTAACAACATGAGCCATAACCCTCTAACCATCCACACGCCTCTAGAAATTACCCCTGCCACGGCCTCGGCCACTAGCAGGTGCAGCAGCCTGAATCGGTGCATCCCTCATAGCACGAGGACAATCCCGCTTCATATGATTAGGAGATCCACATATCTAGCAATTCATGGTATTTCCCCAACATGCTCACACCCAAGGACTACTCACACAATGCTCACACCAAGCTATAATATGAACTCCTAGATTACCCTGGCTAACACCGCCACCATGTTTGTAATCTGGCTTATACCTCTTGTCACGAGACCTCCTATTCTGCTTCCTAAAATAGCCAAAATCAGACACTCTCTTATTCAAGCCCATGCCCAAAACTTGTCTCATTACTCCCAAGGACTGCTCGATATCCTTAGCACGATTGACCAACACATCAAAATCCATGTAATTCGCAGCCAACAAATACGTCTTGATGTCCTTCACGAGACCATAGTGAAACCTATCGCACCTTTTTCGATCATCTAGAACCAACTCTGGGGCATACTAACTTATGAGAACAAACTTCACCTCATACTCGGCAACTAACATGCCACCCTGCGACAATGATATAAACTTGCGCTTCCTCGCATCCAGATACTGAGGACCAAGATACTTCCTCTTAAAATCTCTCTAAAAGAACTCCCAAGTCACATTCTCCACTGGGACACCCGCAACCGTGGTCACCCACCAGTGATAAGCATCATCTTGCAACAAGGACAAGTGCAACCAAACTTGCGCACATCGTTGTAACCCATCTAATTCAAGATACGAATTGTCTTTTCCAGCCATCCCTCAACTGCTTCAAGGCTCAAACCCCTGAATTCCTCACCTCTCGAACTACGAAGATGCTCCAAGGGTAAATCTTGATTAACCACCATAGTAGGTGCCGGTGCTTACACTTGCACTTCAGCCATCGCTGCCTGAAAAGCTCACGTCATCACTTGGATTAACAGAGTCAAATCCCCAAAAACTGACCCTTATAGAGCCTAAGGTACACAACCTACCCCAGCGTCAACAGGAGGAACCAACAAAGGATGAAGAGGTAAGGTATTACGAGGATTCCCTCCATCGTCATTATTCTGCCCAGACCCGGCATTACTAGGTGTCGAACGAGTCTCACGTCGAGCCATACTAACAAAAGCATCAAAACACATTAAAGACAGGCTAGCATAAGGCAAAGGATCCAAGACAACCTTATAAGCATTTTAAAACCTCAGTAATAGGTAATGTGTTCCCAATTCATAGCCCAACATGATGTAAAACAATCATCATACATATACACAATCATCGTGCATATCAAACAATATAAATCAATCAAACAACAATATCCCAACCTTTCGTAACCTGGCTCTGATACCAATAAATGTAACCCCCTTAACCCAGCCTAGACGCCTGACCGAGTCAAGCGAGCTACATTAGGTTTGCCGAAGCAAATCAGAGAAAGATTATGAAAATCGGTCCATTTTTCCTTTTATCTTGTCTATATGCATATTATTAATCCTAAGTGATCATGCTTGCAGCGAGTGACGTTACAAAGGAAAAGGACCTCGGAAAGACAACCAATTGCATACAATACATTTTAGGGACCAAAACATAAAAATGGTAAATTACAAGGCCATTAGCGAAATTAGGGTTACCAATCCTCAATTAGTTAAATTGCATGCTTGCATGTCAATTCTTAGCTCAAATCGACCATCCAATCTCATTAAATTGCATGCACAACATTCAAGGACTAAAACGAAAGAAAATAGAACTACATTCCATGACATTAACAGATTTAACGACCAACCGTATCGATACGGGACCAAGCCATTTAGATACGGTGCTCTACATAGACCAGCCTCATTTTGATACGTCATATATTGTACCGGTACGCTAAGTTGATTTTGAAACCCAATTTAAAAAAATGTTAAAGACTGTACCGAAACAGGCACTAAGTGTTCCGGTACACAGGCTTGGTTTAAAAAGCAAGTTTTCCAGTAGAATAAAAACGTACCAGTACACCTAGATCCATACCAAAACCTATAATTGATTTTGCCTAGCCGTACCGTTACGGTCCCCGTGTTTTGGTACGCCAGGCCTATAATGTCATTTTTAGCTGGTTTTTCAATCGAATCTAGATGCATTTAAGTCTTAGCAACTCACATTTTTTCATACAATCAACCATCAAGCCATAATCCATCATTTGCACTAAGATTTAGCAACCACAATAAAACATAAGCTTCTAAAAGATCAATCTATAGGCATGCTCCCTAAACCACTTTACCAAATATACCAAATCACTCAATTGACATTTTCCAGTATAAAACATACTAACACTTCAATAGCCTCAAATCCAACATCTTAAAGTCACCAGAACATGGCAATCAACCAAGGCTAACTAGATGCATACCAAGGCAACCACCTAGCATCAACCATATGCAAAGATCAACAACATGCTTATCAACATCCTTCAACTCCAAAATACAACATTAATCATGCTAAAAAACGAGGGAAAACAAAATTAAAAATCCGTCAAAATATGGCAAACACATTGCCTTATTAACCGAAAGTAAAACTGAGTCTCATACACAAATATTGTATAGGTCTTGGATCACCTTTTTGCCTTGCCAATGCTGCCCCAAACTCTAATGCCCTGTATCATTAGGGAAAAGAGAGTGTAAACACACTTGCTTAGTGAGGATGCTCATAAAACAATGATGCATTTAAAATCCTTTAAAAGCTAAACACTTGCTTTCAAACCATGCTTATGACCAAAGCAATTTCATTGATTCCAAATCAAAACATGCATATCGACCATATGCAAAAACATTTACAAATCACATGCTTAAATCCAAAAGCATTAAATCATATTACCATGCTTAAATCCCAAAGCAATATAAAGTAGGTTCAACACAAGAACTTTCATATATTGGAAATTATAGTGACCCCAGATAGTCAACCACTATCCTTGATTAGCCGACCGCTAATCATTAGCTAACCGACTGTTAACCTTACATATTGGATACACGGATCTCCCATGATGACCGATCGCCATCAAAACCCATACCATGTCGACCGCATGATATAACAACCTTGCCGAATGCAAGATTAACATCAACAAAGGGATCCGGCCATTCAACACAAGTGATAACATCATGATCTGAGTAGCCGACCGCTCTGCCTCAAGGACCTCTAACCACAATCGATTTTAAACATATTATAGTGCACTTTATCTTACGGCATCCCAACTATATCTGAATGTTTTCTCATCATGTCACGTAGCCAATATATCATTTACAAAACCATTTTACTCAGTTTTTACAATGCATTATACAACATCACCATATATGCAAGCCACATTGCCAAAGCAATACCACATTCCCCACCGGAATGAAAACCAATGCTTACTAGCATTTCATATACTTTTAAACCACTTCATATGTACTCAAAATCATGCATTTATAGTAAGTAAAACAAACCATGTTTACAACCAAAACATGAGTTACACATGCTCATATTCGAACCGATATAAAAGAGCAAAAGAGGGAAACTTAATTTCGATCTTAGGTAAGTGTTTCAAACTTAATCTAAACTCCCAAAATCACTTTCGAACCTTTGAAAGACTTTTAAAACCATTTCCACTCACCGATTACACCTCGCTTTGCTCACCATTGTAAATCGAGCTCCCGGCAAGCAACGATCCACCTCAAGCTACTTTGCCGTGATTATCCCCTATTTTGACCACTTAAACCCAGAGGAAACATGCATTAAAATGCATCCAAACCACTTCCTCAAAGCAATTACTCGTAACTCACAAGTCGCCCACTCAAAAACCTTCCGAAACTTATCGAAATCAACCTCAAACACTTTCCAATCTTAACCCAACCACAATACAACGATTCGATACATCAAACCTTAACAATTAACATCTAAAAATACCTTTACAACATTCTTTTACTTCCAGCAATGGTTAAACTCCATTAACATCACAAAACCCTTAACTATCAATCTTTAACATTAGAGATTCAACTAGTTTCGGGATTACAATGTTAAAACCAAGCTATTAACATTATTAAACATCAAAATCATGATCTAATCTGATCAAGAACCCAACAAAATAGATCCAAAACGAAGATCTATTAATTTCATCAATCTAAACACAATTTAACCAATTTTCCTTAATTAACTATCAAAACACATTAGAAAATAATTGTAAAGGATCAATAACTTGGGAATTTTAGTAAAGAACCTTTTATTAGAGGAGAAGAACGAATCCTTACCTCCAATGATGATTTCTCCCCTTAATTGCTTACTAAAACATGAAAATCAAGATAGTAATAATAAGTATTTGATGGAAAAGCTTTAGGAAATCAATTAGAAATCAAAATCTCTCTGAAATCTTAATTTTTATCTGAAGAAATTGAATTTGGAAAGGTGTTTGGTTGGAGAGAATTTGAGAGAAAGAAGTTATAAAGTTTGTTTCGTGAATTTTTATCAAAAGCTTAATTATGATCTATTAATCCTCTCCTCTATTTATAGCTCTTAAAATTCATTTAAAAAAAGTTAATTAAAGGGAGAAATCTGATGAAAACATTCAAGATAATTAGCTCCTTAAAGATTCAAAGTTTTGATCATTTTACAAAATAGTCACTAAAAACAGTTTTACAAAGTTTACATTTTGGTCACTAGTCCAAAATGGCCAATTTCCAAAGCTCATTTTCCAAAATTGATTCCACCCCAATAACTAACATATTTAATAATGATTTTAGAACATTTTTCCATATTTTTATCACCTTCAAAAATATTTAATCCGATTTAATCCCAAAATCGACTTGAATCTCTAATACCACTCCACCGGACCCTTAAAATGAACCCCAAAACATCTAGACCCAAAACTAGGGCATTACAAAGTTCATCATAGCATGTATTTGAAATCCTATATTCTGGTTTCATGTGTATTAATTCAGAAACCATTGATAACTTAGAATCATTGTTTCCTAGCCATTTCAGTTCAGAAGAAGCAACAAGTCTGTCGTACAACATCTGTGTTGAAGCAATTAGTGGTTGATCATCTTGTGCCATATATGCATTTTCACGACCAACAACATTTACCTCAGGAGATTCATGATTGTTACCACACATATCATATGCATACTTTGAAACTGCATTACTAGAACCCATCATATGGTTATAATAACCATATTATCTTTGTTCAGCGAAAGAAAAACGTGGCTCACCATTATTCACCCAATTATAATAATGTAGAACAAACTCTTCAGTGGTCACATGAAGTTTAATCATTTCTGGATCTCAAAAACTTTTATTCTGCATTTAAGCAAGTTATATGGACATCTAATATTCGATCCGTAAACATAGGCTTACTTAACGCAAATGTAATAAATTCTAACAGTGGTCACTCAAAATTAGAATTAATAATGTGACCATTTATTAGCCCATCAATATTGTACATACAAGATTGATCCATACTGAATACAAAAATCATGTTTTATAGTATTATTAAATTAAGATACTAAAATTAGTAACTTTTAAATAACAATTTTTAATTTCTATTTTCTAGTTTTTTTTAAAAAAGTACCATAACTTATGATATTATTATCGTATATTACATGCAAAATTATTTTATTTTTTCTTAATATATATTATTATTATTTAATTTTTATTTCTAAAGAAAACAAGAAGTAAAATTTATGACATTATTAATCCATGTTACATGCAAAAAATATTTTTTGTACTCTTAATATATTTAAAAAAATAAATTAAAAGGCTAAAACTAATAAATTGATTGCACTATGTTTTAAAAGTAGAACTAAAACTTGCCTCAGACGAAGGGCAGTAGTGCCCAATGAAAGTGTTATCGTGGAATGTACATGGAATAGGGGGCAAGTACAATTTATGTATGGAAGGTGGCTGGTAATTCAAGGGATTTTGGTGTTTACATGTTTTTTAGTCTGCTGATTGGTGGTGATTGGATCTCCTATCCTATTTTGGTGGCTTTTAGTTTGTTGATTGGTTGTGTTTTGATCTCCTCTCCCATTTTGGTATAGTGGCCTATTTGGTTTTACTTTGACAATTTGGTGACTTTTTGCTGAATTGGAGTAGCTCCTTTATTTGAAATGGAATCATTGCCATAAGTATCTATAGCTATTTAAAATGGGAAAATCCCATAAAATCAAAGCAAAACACTTTCAAAATTGGAACCACCTCGAAATAGATAAATTGATACCATAATATTTTAAAAGTAAAATTAAAACTTACCTTAACTCACAAATCCAATAAAAATTTTAGAATTCTGTAAAAGAAATAAAAAACCATCAAAAAAGAAATTTTAAAAAAATTAGAAAGATAATATTTTCCACAAAAAATTCTTCTAAAGTATTGTTTTTATTATAAATTTAAAAACAAAAACTATTTAAAATGGGAAAAATCTCATGAAATCAAAGCATAACACTACAAAATTAGGACCACCTCAAAATATAGTCGCTGAAGTCGGTACAAATCACAATCGCTTATCTCTTAAAAAGCAAAATACTAAACAACAAAGCATGCCCAAAACAAAGCAACCATAGCAAAAGTTACACAAAATCAAACGGTTTAAGTTCAATAAAAAAATCAAACACTTTACATTACTTCAAAGCTAAGGCGGTTATATGATTTCACAACAAAAGAGAAAACAAACTTCATTTATAGAACCGCATCTAATCGCCTTTCAATAGCAGTCCAAACCAACAAGTGAACATGAAAACTCTGTGAGAAGCCTGAGTGAACTTGATCTATTCTAAGTATGAAAAACTAAAATCAAACATACAACAATGCAAAGCACTAGAACCCAACTGCATTCGCATGAGAGACGATAAGTATTGTTTGCCATTATATAACAATTAACTCTATTTTTTCCTTGAAGGGCCTTAATGGGCTTGCTTTGGTGGTTGGACTTAAGTTTTTGGGTTTGGTTATGGGTTGGGAGGTGAATACAAGGGTGGTCAGGTAATTACCTCTTTTGAATAGAGAAATGTGAGGTCTTCTTTAATATTTCCACATAAAAGTGAATAGTGAGATCACAATGTTTCTTTGTCTTCTCTTTTCACTCATTCTCATTTTTTTCTCAAGAGCCAAAGCTTAAAGGCCCAACTTTTGAGTGTTAAAGTTTGAATCTTAGAAATTTTGTTAAGGGTGTTATAATCAGCAATCAAGGATCTACATTTTGAGGTAAGATTCATTAAGTTTGGTGGAGGTTGGATATGATGGGCTTTGTGGGGGGTTTGTGGACGGGTTTTAAGAGGAGATTCAATCTCGTTTTTCTATCTCTAAGAGTAAGTTTAATTGGACTCTTTATCTCCTACAAGTTGTAACTCGTTTACAACTTTCTTGTGTAGTGAGGTGGTGTTGGGTGACTTGTTTATAATACGAACCATAGGGATCCTTGGGTGGTCGCATGTTGTTATGTGCCAATTATAGGCACTTGTGTGATCAAGTAACCTTTGGTTTATAGGATCCGAATACCCAGTGAGAGTGTTGCAACACAATGAGATAAGATTTTGGATGTACGTTCCTGTGGCTGTGTGACTCTGGGCCTCATACTCGATGAGAGATTCTGAGTGCAAGTGTACGTCCCTAAGGCTGTATGACACCGTGCCTCATCTAAGTGTACGTTTCCGAGGTTGTGTGACACCAAGCCTCACTTCAGGTTTGATGGTATGATGCTCTTGTGATGTGTGAGATTATTGCATCCTTGTTGTTATTATGTGTTTAGGCAGCTAGAGGTAGAGCCAAATGTTGTTATGTATGTTACCATGATATCATCTCTAGTTGTATGCTCTTATTTATGATTTGCATGAATCATGGTTGAGTGGAAGTGTCTCCACTAAGCTTCGTTAACTCAGCGTTTGGAATTGTTGTTTCTGTTTGCAGTTAGTAGGTTAACGTGCATCATTGGAGCACCATCGGAGTAGGACTTCAGCATCGACTTGTTATCCGAGTACAATACTTAGATTATTTGGGCTATGTATCCGTAGGATCCTATGATTGTATTGTAACTCTTATTTTTTTATTTTAACTTAAGTGTAAAATGTTTTTAACTATGTATTTCTACATGGAACTCCTCATGTAGCATTTTAACTATTATTCTATTTTGAAATATTTAGACAATGGATTTTATGAAAGCTAATGTGTTTAGGATAAACTAGGTTGAAAATTTATGGTAATAGGTTGGGCTCAAGGCCCAAATGTTCATCCGGGTCGAGGGTTTTATAGTGAACTTACTCTTAACGCAACATCAAGAGTAATTGGTAAACAACATTAGTGATGAGAGGTTGAAAAGGTGAGATAATGAATAATTGGCAATTGGCACTATAATAGGAATTTAATTAGATATTATTAGTATTTGTATACGGGGTTGAAAAAGGAATTGGGTTGCTAGAGATTATAAAGGTGCAATGAGGTAGTTGTTTTCTTGTATTTTTATTTTATTTTTATTATTTTCGATGGAATCATTGTTCCATCGCAAATTAAATCGGTATTTTTTATTATTTTTGATAGAACCATTCATAAATTAAATTGGTATTTTTATTGAAATTAAAATATTTTTTGACGAAAAAAGTATTTATGTCAAAAACAACAATCTATATCAAAACTTTGGGATAGAATATTTTATTTCCATCGGTAAATTATGACTTATTTTAAAGTCATTCGAATTTTTTCGTCGATAATTTATTTGTTATGTGCAACCAAGTGCAAGGTTAAATTGTTGTGCAACGTTTGATGCATGCTCGTCCTCGAGTAGGAGTTTAAGTAGCTTATATTTCCCTATCAAAATCAAAGTACTTTAGATGAGAATGATGGAGGGGAACCAAGAGAGAACCAACACTATATGCAATGTTGACCCTTGACTTATACGGTTTCTTAACTAATAACAAAGTAATAGGATTGTGACCCACTATCGATAATGAGATAGGAACCAACGATATCAAAAGGGTTGAATGCCACACTAAGGATAGTGATAAGTTCGAAAGAAAGGGGTTGACACTGCAAGATATTCTTGATAAGTCACTTGGAGTTCAATTAAGAACAAAGAAATAGAACACTCTCAAATTCTATTAAAATCAAAGTTGTCTTTACAAAAGTGAAATAAGCCTTTATTTATAGGCTAAGCACAAGGCATATGAATGGAAACAAAAATGGATGAAATAAGGCAAAATGCATGTTCCATGAATCTTCATTTGTGAAATCCAATGCACTTGGTTTGGGAGGTGAAAGGTTTGAATAGATGAATGATCTCCAATACATCTCCAAGCAACTCCCCTTTGTCGTACATGCATGCTTCAAAAGATGAATGGTCTTGGTGAATATATGGATCTAGTACCTTGAATATTCTCACCTTTTTGTGAATGTGCATGTGGCATACCAAGAGTTTTTCTTCCAAGCTTGATGTGGCTAGCCATGTAGGATGCATCTAGGACATAATTTGTGAACACAAAATCAAATTAATAATAGGTGAAAATAACATGTAATGTGACATAACTATGGGAACATAAGAATGTGACAATAATAAAAATATAAGAAACATGTAGCAACAAATAAATTAAATGTAACAACAATTAAAAACATGTAGCTTCAAATAAATTAAAATGTTCCCTTTTCACTCAATATGTTCACATGCAACAAATTGCATGGATTGCATGGCACAAGTCCAACGTCCAAAGTTTGCTCAATGTTCCAAGCTTGTTCGATTAATCCTATGAGAGCTTCCTTGAATTGTTTGGCTTGTTCTCGAGTTATCGGCCCTTGTGGGAGCTCCATTGAATCATTTTTTGACAGATCCATGCTCATATCATCCCCTCCCTCTTTAAAGCGATTTGTCCCCAAATCGTCACCTACATCATAATGAGACAAATCAACTATGTTAATGCTTGTACTAATGTTACACTCACTTAGAAGGTCCAATTTGTATGCATTGTCATTAATCCTTTCAAGAACTTGGAAAAGACCATCTCCTCGAGGAAATAACTTCGATCTTTGTTGAGCATGAAATCATTCCTTTCACATGTGTATCCAAATCCAATCTCCAGGCTCAAAAATGACTTGCTTGTGTCCCTTGTTAACATATTGCTCGGTTATCCTTTCAATGTTTTTCTTCACTTGTCGATGTAGATTCCTTACAAATTCTGACTTCTTCTTGCCATCTACATGTATAAACTGATCAGATGGTAAATGAATTAAATCAAGTGGAGTTAAAGGGTTAAAACCATAGACAATCTCAATGTGAATGCTTAGTGGCTGAATGCATTGATCGGTTGTATGAAAATTATGACTTCTTCTTGCCAACTACATGCATAAACTGATCTCCATGTTTTCAAGTTATTTCGAATGATGGCTCTTAACAAGGTTGATAGGTCTCAATTAACCACTTTGATTTGGCCATCCGTTTGCGAGTGACATGCTATAGATAATAGTAATTTGGTACCAAGTTTGTTCCACAAAGTCCTCCAAAAATGACTAAGGAACTTGGAATCTCGATCCGACACAATTGTCATCGGCATCCCATGTAGCCGTAACACTTTCCTAAAAAACAAGTTAGCTATATTCGAAGCATCATCAGTTTTATTACAAGGAATAAAGTGTGCCAGTTTAGAAAACCTATCGACTATCACAAAAACTGAGTCTTTTCCATTTTTTAGTTCGAGGTAGTCCAAGTACAAAATCTATAGAAATGTCTAACAAAGGTGCTTCGGGGATTGGAAGTGGCGTGTACAATCCATGGGGTTTGAGACGCGATTTGGCCTTATTGCAAGTGATGCATCTGTGACACATCCTCTTGACATCACGTCTCATCGTGGGCCAAAAGAAATTCCCACAAAGCATGTCCAAAATCTTGGTTACACCAAAGTGACCCTGTATATCCCAATTTTTGGCTAGTGACCAAAATGTAAATTTTGAAAGTTTTATGGATAAAGTATAAACTTAGGAAAAGTTTAAGGACTAAATTGTAATTTTCAAAAGTTATGTATTTTAGTCCCATAAATGAATATTTTACCCCCAAGAATGATATTTTCGCGTTTCCCGGATTTTTCGTACGGAGTTTATATTAATGGCTATAAAGCGATAAAGTTTAGAAAAATATTTGGAAATTTTATATTAGAATGATTATATTAGACATAATGTTTAAGGAATTGTTAGATTTGAATCTAACAAATATTTTATTTTATTCATGTGATTAATGAAGCCAAGTCTGAATCAAAGAAGGTTTGAAGTATTATGAAAGAAATGATCGAGCTAGGACTTAGTGAGGAATTGTGTTAAGTGGCCAAGGTGAGTGCAATGCATACATTACATCATACATGGATGTTTTATACATCATAAGGAAGACTCGCGATGAGTCTACCTTATTTATTTTGGCATGATATTTATGTTATAATCATATATTTGACAGGTTCTAAATATTTCAAAAGTTCAATATAAATGCATGGATCACTAGTTATATATAATGTTATATTATGAATGTTATTTCGGGTATGAACTGCCCAATGTTAAATTATGTTGATATACATTGCCATGGATGAAATAAATATGGAAAATATGTCCAAGTAAGTCAATGAGGGACAGGGTATAGTTTGCATGCCATAGAGTCCAACAGCACACTGCATACTCGGTTTAGCGCTATAGTGTATATAAAGGACACTTAGTGTATATGGTTAGCATTGCCTTATAAATGTGCGGATGGTTAGCATTGCCTTATAAATGTGCGGATGGTTAGAACTACCTTATAAATGTGCGAATGGTGGGCACAACCTTATGTGTATTAGCACTTCGGTGCATATTTGACTCGTGTACCCAGGGTCCTCATAGGCTTATACTTGGGCTATGGTTTATTGGTTAATAAAAGATAAACAGGTGAACAAGCTTATGAGCTTTTGGAATAAATGACAAGTATATTGGTAAGAAATTTATATCCGATTTATATTATGTTAATATATGATTAACATGATGGTAATACATGTCTAGTGATCACTATGCATTTATGCATATATGGTATATTATGACAAATGGACAAGCATGAAAGTCTTATGACATTAGCATGTAGTAAATCATTACTAATGTAATGTGAAAGTTGATGCTTTGGCATATATATATATATATCATGTTATATAAACATAGCCATGAAGTCGAATAAATTTTAAATTATTGTTATTAATTTCCTTTATTGCCTCACTAAGTTCGTACTTAGCGTGTGTTTGATTGTGCACACGTAGGCAAATCAAGATAAGAGTGAGAAGAGCATTGCATCAATATTGGAAAGCTCAACAGGTAATCACAGTAATGACATCCTAATTGAGGTTTGATTATTATAGTGGCATGTATACTTGCTAAACCTATTTGAGTTGTGATTGGCCCTTAAAGTTCGGTAGGATTTCATGATAATTGGCATTTCTAGAAAGATAAAAAGTTAAGAGTAAACTCAAGTGATGAGTTGTATGCTAAGATAATTAATTTATGATTAGAAATTGAATAAATAATTTATTTCAGTTTTAAATAAAGTTAAGGGTGCTTGGGCTAGAGAAATTTTAGGATGAGTGTCCATTGAGAAGTTTTCCAAAAAATTTTAAATTACCCCGATTTTTTATTAAAGAAGTAGTAATATTTTTTACTCGTACCCAGTGTACAGTTACGGGAAAGGGATGTTACAAACCCATTAGCCCCCTCCATGTGGTTCCTTCACAAGAACATTTTGAATGGATCCTTGAGGAATGCATAATTTGTCTTCTCAAAAGAGGTATCTGTCTTGCTTGTAAAACCTATCAAAAACTCCATTTGCAGAAGCCTTGTAATATTCGCCAAAATCAAGATCATTGTCATAGAGTTCTTTGATATAAGCAAAACCAAGTAATTTAGAATACAAGGTATTAAAGAGTGCATACCTCTTCAAAAAAGCATCCGCAACAACATTTTCCTTACGTTTCTTGTACTTGATCACGTATGGAAATGTCTCAAGAAACTTCACCCATTTATCATGCCTCTTGTTTAACTTGTTTTGTCCTTTGAGGTGCTTTAAGGCTTCATGGTCGGTATGAATTACGAATTCCTTGGTCCAAAGATAGTGCTCCCACATTTCCAATGCTCGGATCAAAGCGTACATCTCTTTGTCATATATCGGATAATGAAGGGTTGCACCATTCAATTTCTCACTAAAGTACGCAATGGGGCGTCCATATTGAGTGATAATGGCTCCAATTCCTATTCCTGATGAATCACACTAAATCTCAAAAGTTTTATTAAAATCTGGGAGTGATAACAAAGGCGCATTTGTCAAACAATCATTAATTAAAACAAAAGATTTTTCTTGTTCCTTACCCCAATGAAAGTTCACACTTTTCTTTATGATTCCCATTATAGGGGCGGTTATAGTACTAAGTAGGAACAAACCTTCGATAGAGGCTAGCAAGACCATGGAAACTTCTTACTTGACTTATGCTCGTAGGCCGCAGCCACTCTCGAATCGCTTTTACCTTCTCTTGATCCACCTCAAACCCTTTCGAGCTGACCACAAATCCTAAAAATATAAGTTTGTTTGTAATATCCCAAATTTTGGCTAGTGAATAAATTGTAAATTTTAAAAGTTTAGGGGTTAAAGTATAAACTTTGGAAAAGTTTAGGGACTAAAGTGTAAATTTCCCCAACAAGTAATTTTATTCAGTATAATTGTGAATCGGATCAAAATAGGTACCTTGATATCGGTTTTCAGAATTAAGATGCAGAAAAAGGTACCGAATTTGGATCGAATGAAATTGTTAAGCGTGCTCAGGCTAGAGAAATACAAGGATGTGTAACCTTCAGGAAGGTCCCATAAAAGTGTTTATGATCGATAATTTGGACTCAGTAAGAGTAAAGAATATTCGTATGGATTTACGATAAAGGATTTCCAAGAGAAATTCTACTCTTTGAAGATTTTCGATAATTATTGGGATAATAGACTGAGTTAAGGAAATTCAGTCTAAGACTTTAGGAATGGAATTTTTTTTAAGATGATAGTGTTCATTTTTCGAATATGGAAATATGGAATTTTTTTGAATAAATCCGATAGCTCGATAAAGGTGAAATCGCAGTAAAAGTATTTTATGAATATCGGGAAATCAGATCGAACTAAAATTTCAGAGACTGATCCAAAAGCCATGGAAAAGTCATAAAATACTCTTTTATGAATATTTATTATAGTTGATTGGATTCCAACTAGACTTAGTTGAATTTTTATAAGAATGGCAAACTTGTAAATAAAAACTAGTTTGGGGCAAATTGGTCATTTTGCCCCAATGGCATTTTTGAAATATTTAAAAAGTTACAAGGACAGTTTTGGAAGAAGAAAATGGAAGATTAAATCTTGGCTGTTGATTAATAATAAGATCAATCTCAACCGTTGAATTAAAAGGGCATTTTAGTAATTTCACTATCTAAATGAATTTAAAATTCATTTATACAAGACAAGTGGCCAAATTGGATGAAAAACAAAAAGGATGAATTCATCCTTAAAATTTCGAAATATGATGGGGAGAAAGAAAGAAAAATGGAGAAAAATTTTCCAAGTTCAATTCAAACCCCGAAACTCAATTTTTAGTTTGGATCCGAATCAAAAGAAGGTTCGAGGCACTATGAAAGAAAGGATCGAATAGAGCTTAGTGAGGCAGACTAATAAATGGCCCAGGTGAGTGCATTTCTAAATGTTTGCATTACTTTGAAAATGGCATTGCATTTCTCTATAATACATGATATGATACATTGCTCGACATGGCAAGCTTGATGGAATGCTAGGTACGAATTATTGTTTGCATAAATGATGATGCATTATGCATACATGAAATATGGATAATGACAAGACAAAAATGAAACAAGATACACCTCGGGATCCACGCCCATAGTGCAAATGCACTAACAAGGTGTTTACATAAGAAGCAAAGAGCGTCCTTATATGAGGAGCAAAGAGTGTCCTCTCAAGTACGTACTCTACATGGCACTACGGTGCAGATAGGCTACGGGGTTTCCATGGGCCTAGCCAGACACGATGATAATAATAACAAGATGATACATGATTCAGATGTTACATGTTACTTGCTACAAATGTTACATGATACATGAATAAGAAGTTACATGTCACATAACCGAGAAGCACATGACATACATGATAGAAAGGTTACATGATATATGATAGAAATGTTTCATGTATTACTTGATAGAGAGAATTCATGATTTACATGTTAGTAAGAATACACGATATACTGATATATATGACATATTGTCAATTATAGAGAATGGGTAATACACTCATTACATGACATATCAATTTGTATTACTCTATGTTTTTAATAAACTATTTTATATGCCTCACTAAGTTCGTACTTAACGTGTGATTGTTTCACATGTAGGTCAAGTTGGAGCATTTGAAGATAAGTCAAGCATGCTGTTCAAGCTACAATCTGCAGAACATCAGTAAGACATTATAAATTATGAAAATATCTAGTAGGCATGTAAACTATTTATTTACTGATAGTATATGATGCATTAAATTGAATTATAATGATAGTTTAAATAATCAGCTAGACGATGAATTGTATAGAGAAAAAAAATTAAGCTTAAATTTCAGTAGCATGTTTAAGTAACATCTATAATGTATATTCAATTACGAGTATGCGTTATGGGTGTTACATTTATTGGTATCAGAGTAAAGGTTTAGCCGGTTATGGATGCTAAACCAAGTTTGATATGGAGTTTTCAGTAAATACATGCCCCTAGTATGTCATATTACTGATGTACTAATTGCATGACTTGATGCTGCTCCTCATTAGTATAAGGTGAAATGATACTAGAATAAGGAAAGTAAAACGATAATGGATTTCGTCAGTTGATGAATCTTAGAGGTCAAGAAAGGACCCATAGTGGATATGATACAGTAAAATAAGCTGGAAGTTAGTTATTGTTTAGAATAAGTTATCTTCATAGTAAAGAGATGATACAATAATTGTAAGATACTCGGATATGAAAGAGTAAGAAGAAGAAGTATCTTTACTTTCGAAATATATATGTTTGAAGATAACAATGTCAGTAGTTGCTGCAGATGTAATCTGGCGATTTACTCAAGATAAGGATTGAAGTTATGATAGAAATAACACGGTATTATCTTATTATAAGATGTTAGTACTGTTAGTACATATAAGGGAGAATTGGAAAGTTAAGTAATGATACTACTGAGATGATTAGAAAAGAAACTAAGAAAGAAATTGATATGTAAAGAGATTATATTTGAAGCTTAAAAAGAAGATGTTAGGTATGAATCAGTCAGAGTACTAAAAGTAGTAAACTATATTGCAAGGATAATCAAAGCAAACATGGAAAGAGTTACAGTGTAGACTCCTCAAATGTTAGAAAAACTTTGAAAAGTCTTTAAATCAGACACAAACTAAGTAAGAAGGAATATTTCTTTAAGGAGACATTAGTATTATAAGATGTCAACTGTGAAGCCTGATAGATCAGGAAGATAAAGAATCTGGAATAAAAGTATGATGAAAGTGATATTTGAGTACATACTAAACAAGGTTGGAAGTCTATTATTGATAAAGTGTATTGAACTTGTAAGCAAAGAGTATTCAAAGAAGTCAACTAAGAGGTTAATTCTACCTGAATAGTTGACAACAGAGCCTTATAAAGGTAGGGCTGAAGTGTAATGGATAAGCTAAGATATCTTTTCAAAAAGGTTTTGATAAAGACAATCAGTAATATAAGATGATGAGTATGACAAGCATTAAAATAATGTGGATTGCTGGAAAAAAAGTTTTCTAATGATATTAGTGATCAAATACTAGAAGGTAATATGAAGGTATCATCTCAGGAATCTGAAGCGTAATTTAGATAAGTTGGTTATCTGTGCACAAGGTAGAAGTGATTATAAGAAAAAATGTTTAAATTTTTAAAAGGAATTAGTTTCTTAATGAAGTCCAAGGAAAAATGTTTAGTTGAGGATTGTTCTGGCTAATTGAAATTTCCATAGAAATGTTTCTAGACAAAAACAAGAGTCTTGAATCACAAGGGTTATAAAGATACCCATAGTAGTAACAATGAAATGGAGTATGAACTTTTTTTCGATTTTTACCTAGATTGAGCTACTGGTGCAGTAGGGGGCTCAAGTACAAGAACAAGAAGTAGGTAAGAGGTTGTAACCTTCGAAAATTGTATATAATAAAATATTGTTTTATGGAATTAAATAATTAAGGAATAAGAAATTTCATTGACTGAAGTTTTAAGGAAAAATCACAAGGTCGAAGAAGCCACTTAGGAGGCTGAGAAGAAAATAATGAAGTAATATCTGTAAATGTTTGGAACAGGTACACGTTGAAAATTAAAGGATGAATTTTCCTAAGGGGGAGGAATTGTAATATCCCAAATTTTGGCTAGTGACTAAATTATAAATTTTAAAAGTTTAGGGGGTTAAAGTATAAACTTTGGAAAAGTTTGGGGACTAAAGTGTAAATCCCCAACAAGTAATTTTATTCAGTATAATTCTGAATTGGATCAAAATAGGTACCTTGATATCGGTTTTCAGAATTAAGATGCAGAAAAAGTTACCGAATTTGGATCGAATGAAATTGTTAACTGTGCTCAGGCCAGAGAAATAGAAGGATGGGTGACCTTTAAAAAGGTCCCATAAAAGTGTTTCTGATCGATGAATCGTATAGAGAAAAAAGTTAAGCTTAACTTTCAGTAGCATGTTTAAGTAACATCTATAATGTATATTCAATTACGAGTATACGTTATGGGTGTTACATTGTTAATACAAAAGGAACATTTCTTGAGGTTTGCGAATAAGGTCTCTTTCTTTAGTACTTTTAACACCGATATCAAGTGGTGCACATGTTCTTTCAATGACGTGCAGTAAATCAAAATGTCATCAAAGTAAACTACACAAAAATTTTCCAATGAAAGGACAAAGGATATGATTCATTAATCGCATAAAAATACTTGGAGCATTAGTTAGGCCAAAAGGCATAACCAACCACTCATACAAAACATGCTTGGTTTTGAATGTGGTCTTCCACTCGTCTCCTTCTCCCATCCTTATTTGATGGTAGCCACTTTTCAAGTCGATCTTAGAGAAAATGCTAGCTCCGTTGAGTTCATCCAACATAACATCTAAGTGCGAGATCGGCTGTGGATACTTGATGGTAATCTTGTTAACCGCTAGGCAATCGACGCACATTCACCGTGAACCATCTTTCTTTGGTACTAACAAGACTAGAATGGCACAAAGGATTAGGTTTTCCCGTACATACCCCTTTTTCATCAACTCTTCAACTTGTTTTTGCATCTCTTTGGTCTCTTCGGGGTTGCTTCGGTAAGCTGGTTGGTTTGAAATGGTTGCACCGGGGATGAAGTTAATTTGGTGCTTGATGCCTCGAATGGGTGGTAAACCACTTGAAATGTATTCCGAAGATACTTCTTCAAATTCTTGAATCAAAGAAACAATAGAAAAAACACAAAGAATCGTTAAGGTCGTTACTGGTAAGCAAACTTTCCTTGTACATAAGCACAAGCAAAGCACGCTTCAAAAGAAAAAGATTTCCTCACTTCTATTTCATTTGCAAAAACACTCAAATTTTTCATCTCATTTTCTTCATTTTTATCTCGTTGCTTTTCCTCGAATTCTTTTATTTTTTACTTATATTCTTTTTCCACTATCTTTTTTTCATTCTCATCTTTTTGTTTTTACAAAGCTTTCCTTCAAACAAACTTGGTCATCATGAACTTGTTTTGGCGTGAGAGGTGCCAAAGTAACATATTTCCTTCATGCTTGAAAGTGTATCGATTGGTATAACCATCGTGCATCACCCGACGATCAAATTGCCAAGGTCTTTCCTAGAAACCACGTCGCAAAGGACCTCATCACAATACTGTCCAACCGAGAAGGCAATAAGAACTTGCTTGGTGACTTTAATCTCACCCCCGTTTTTGAGCCATTGAAGCTTGTGCGGTTGTAGATGGTTGGTAGTTGCAAGGCCAAGCTTTTTTATCAACATGCTAGTAGCAACATTAGTACAACTACCACCATCTATAATACAACTACATATCTTTCCTTGGATGTGGCAACAATAATAGAAGATGTTTTCTCGTTGTTGGTCTCCTTCCAAACTTTAGATACTTAAGATTAATTTAACAACAAGGTTTTCACCATCAACGACATATTCCAAATCTTCATGGTCGGTGTGTACTTCAGATCTACTTTGATAAGTGTTCAAAAGTACTATTTTCTTACCCTTTTTACTCATATTATTGTTAGACTTAGGCTCATATTAGTTGCATAGTTAGCCATTCATGCATTAATCCATGTTTCCTTCAATCGTTGAGCTTGATTACATAACTTGGTGATTTTTGTGGAAATAGATGCTGCTTTGGTGTGTTTTTGTGTGTGTATGTGCAGGATCACTTGCCAAAGCAATGCCGAGCTAGTTGCCAGGGCAATGCATGAAGGATATGCCGAGCTAGTTGCCAGGGCAGTGCATGAAGGAGACGCCGAGCCAGTTGCCATGGCATTTGTCGACAAAGACCAAAAGCAATATGGATGTCGAAATTCATGACTTTACAAGCCCAAGATGACATGGAGCAAGGCCCAAGCCCAAAGGAATTTGATTGCCATGCAAAGATTAAAGAAGAATTAAATTCCAAGAAGATAGGAGAAGTTCTAATAGGAATAAAATTATAATAAAGAATTATATTCTTTAAAGATAATTTAATTCCAACTCAAACTCCTCCTCAAAGAAGGACTTTGGCCTAGCCCTATAAAAAAGAGGGAATTTCGACAAGACCAAGAGAGGAAGCAAAGGGGAATTTTCGGCAAGCATCTAGGGCAAGGGATTTTCGACAAGCTTCATCTTTTCTTCCTTGTTCGATTGGGTTCATGCTAGGGATTGCTTATCTTGTGTTTCTTTGGAACCTAGCCATGAACTAAATTTACTTGGCTATGGTTATTGTGTTTTGTGGTTGTGAGAAACTATTGGTTTTTGTTTAGGTAATAAGAGTTTGCACTTTTCTATTTCAAGGTTTATTCATTCTTGATTCTTATTATTGTTTGCGAGTGAATTGGGAGAGGATCTCGTGATTTCATCCATTTATCTAATATCGGGAGAGTTAGATTCAAGAAACGAATGAATATGATCTTTATGCAATCCAATGATGGTGAAGATTAATCCGGCAGGAATAAGTTAAGGATTTCAACGGCTAAGAGGAGCGCAAGATTGGTTGTTGTTCACCCTTGATTCACGCAGGATGTATTATCAAGGCATGCACAAGTAGCTAGAGTTTCGACTTAGGGATAAGAAGAAACCATTGAAGAACGCTCCGCCGAACCTTGAAGTTGCTGCCCAGTCGCCCAAGTAGTTGCCCAACTAGTCGCCCAAGCAACCATCAATTAGTTGCCAAGGCAACCCCGTTGTGCAAGTCGCCACGGCAACTGAGTTGCCCGTGCACTCTTTTACCAAGACAATCCAATCGGCTATCACACCTCAACTCACGATAACCTAGCCTATCTCTCTCATTCGAATTCATCTTTTCTTTTACTTAATTGCTTTCTAGATTAGTTATTAGTTAAAACTTCTATAATCCTTCACTTGTGTTTTTACTTTTTACAATTGCAAGAGACTAGATTCTTGAAGTGGCACCAATCCTCGTGGAGACGATATCTTTTATACTATAACTTGCGGCGTGTATACTTGCACAATTGCGTAGCACTTATTACGCGCAACAAGTTTTTGGCGCCGTTGCCGGGGATTGGCAATAGCGACTTTGTTTTTACTTTCTTGCACTTTCTTTTTACTTTTCTTGTTTAAAATTCAAAGGGCTAACAAACTTTGGTTTTGCATTGGTATATGACCGTATGCGAGACCGACTTCACCAGAATATCCCTTTGATCCAAATCGAACGAACCTTACAAAGACTTAGACGAAGGATAAGAGAAGCAATGGCAAATCAAGACGGCAATATTAATCAAGATGTTCGAGCAGGAGGAGGAGTGATTCTTGCACGAAACAGAACTATTCGAGACTATCTTGAAGAAGATCTTGATGGACTTAACCCAAGAGTTGTCGCACCTGAAATTGAAGCCGACCACTTTGAATTGAAACCGGTAATGTTTAATATGATCAACACAATAGGTCAATTTGGCGGCTCAGCAACTGAAGATGCACGACAACATCTGAAATCTTTCCTCGAGATTTGCAACTCGTTCAAGATACACGGAGTCACCCCTGATGTTTACGATTAAGATTATTCCCCTATTCACTGAGGGATAGGGCAAAAGCATGGCTAAATAGCATTCCTGCCGGATCCATAGCATCTTGGACTGATCTTTGTCGAGATTTCCTTGCTAGATTTAATCCTACAAATTTAACTGATAAGCTTCGTAACGACATTACTTCTTTTCGGCAGACAGATGATGAATCCATGTACGAGGCTTGGGAGCGATATAGAGAACTTCTACACAAATGCCCTCTACACGGATTCCCGGTGTGGACTCAAGTAACAATGTTTTACAACGCCGTGAATACACCAACAAGGATGATGCTAGATGCCTCGGCAAACGGTATACTCCTAGATAAGTCACCGGAAGAAGCAATGCAAATTTTAAACAGGCTGGCCAAGAATGATTATCAATTCCCATCTACTAGAAGAGGAGGAGTTAGACGCCAAGCCACAATACATGAACTAGGATCATCAGATTCAATTTCGCACAATTGGCGCTTTAACCAAGATGGTCCAGAACATGCAAAAACCAAACAACACACATGAAGTCAAGGTAATGGATTCTTTTTGTGAGTTATGTGGCGATAACCATAATTCTTCTGAATGTATGCGAGAATCCGAATCTAGCTTCTATGTGGGGAATTACAATCGGGCAACAACATGATGTCAAATACATACAATCCAGCTTGGAAGAAGCACCCAAATTTTTCATGGAGTAATCCCAACAATGCTCTAAACCAGAACAATCGAAATGCACAAGCATCGGGATTCCAAAGAGAATATGCCACGGCAACAGATGCCGCAACAACAACCGACAACATCTAGTTCTTTGGAAAATTCTCTAAATGCTTTTATGATGAAAACTGAATCTTATATGGCTGAGAATAGTAATTTCATAAAAAGAACTGATGCTTTTATTAACAGGACCGAGATGAGATTGCAAAACCAAGAGGCGGCAATCAAATCATTGGAAAATCAAGTCGGACAGTTTGCTCAAAATCTGAACACTAGACCACCAGGAGGTTTACCTAGCGATACTGAAGTCGCAAGAGGAACTGGCCATGAGCAATGTAAGGCAATCACCACCAGAAGTGGCCAACAACTTAGAGAGGTTCAAACCCGCTCGTCAAACAAAACTCCACAAAAAGATCAAGACGAACCTAGCGGCAAAGTCTCAGATGCTGAACCAGGAATTGCTGCGGCAACCGGCAATAAGCATGCCTCGGCAACCGATGACGCCTCGGCAACTTGCGATAAGCACGCCTCGGCAACCCCAGTTGGTAACGCATCGGCAACTCCAGATGTCCCAAAGAATGCCGTCAATCGGGTTTCAAACCAATGAAAGGATAGAAGATATCCGACTTCCACCACCATTCCCACAAAGGTTGAAGCGACAAAAGCAAGAATACCAATTCAAGAAGTTTCTTGATATCCTAAAGCAAGTCCACATCAACTTGCCATTGGTGGAAGCAATTGAACAAATGCCAAACTATGCCAAGTTTCTTAAAGACATTGTGTCCAAGAGAACAAGGCTAGGAGAGTTTGAAACAGTTGCCGCGACAGAGGGATGCATGGCAATGTTGCTGTCGCATGCCGCCCAAGTTGAAGGATCCCGAAGTTTCACAATACCCTGTTCTATTGGAAATCACTATGTCGGGAAAGCACTATGCGACCTAGGGGCTAGCATAAACTTGATGCCTAAATCGGTTTTCGAAACTAGGAATCGGGAAGGCAAGACCTACAACAGATTATCTTGCAGCTAGCCAAGCGGATCCTATGTGCATCCGAGAGGGAAAAATCGAGGACATACTGGTAAAAGTTGATAAATTTATTTTTCCCGCTGACTTTATTATTTTGGATTGTGAAGCAGATGAGCATGCGCCTATCATTCTCGGGAGACCATTCCTAGCGACAGGGAGAACTTTGATTGATGTTGAAAAGGAGAACTCACAATGAGGGTGAATGACCAGCGGTAAAACTAAATGTGTTCCAAACACTAAGGCATGCCGATGATCCGAAGAATGCCAACTACTTCATGCCACGGCAGAGTTTAACCGATGAGGAATTTAGTTGCCTCGGCAACTACAATGCCGATCAAGAGGAACCTGAGGAGTATGAAGAACCGGTCGATGAGGAACAACCAGAAAGAGGCAAATTGGCTAGTCAATCGACCAGGTACATACTTTGAACCACTGGACTACTCGGGTAAGGAAGGTAAGATCGAAAATCCACCAATTCTTGAGTTGAAACAATTGCGAGCAAATCAAATATGTATACTTAGGGATCGATAATACATTACCCGTAATTATTTCCTCTAAGTTACAGCCTGAGCGAGAAAAAGAAGCTGATCAACATGTTGAAGCTACATAAAAAGGCAATAGGGTGGACAATTGCCGACTTGAAGGGAATTAGCCCGGCGGTGTGCATGCACAAGATCTTGTTGGAAGATGATCACAAACCTTCAATTGAGGCCCAAAGGAGACTGAATCATGCCATGAAAGGGGTTGTAATGAAAGAAATCATCAAGTGGCTTGACGCCGGCATTATATACCCTATCTCCGATAGTACGTGGGTAAGTCCGGTACAATGTGTACCGAAAAAGGGAGGTATATAACAAAGGTAAGCAATGAAAATAATGAACTTATCCCAACCAGATCTGTGACCGGTTGGAGGGTTTGTATGGACTATCGAAAGCTAAACAAAGCCACTAGGAAAGATCACTTCCCATTACCCTTTATTGATCAAATGCTTGACCGTCTTGCAGGTAAACCCTTTTATTGTTTTCTTGATGGTTATTCAGGTTACAATCAGATTGCCATAGCACCAGAAGATCAAGAAAAGACAACCTTCACATGCCCCTACGGTACTTATGCCTTCCGAAGGATGCCGTTCGGATTGTGTAACGCCTCGGCAACCTTCCAAAGATGCATGATGGCGCTCTTTTCAGACATGGTTGAAGACTTCCTTGAGATCTTCATGGATGATTTTTCGGTTTTTGGTAATGACTTGGCGGCTGTCTCGGCAATTTAGAGAGGGTGTTGGCAAGATGCGAAGAAATGCAGATTTAGTCCTCAATTGGGAGAAATGCCACTTTATGGTAGATGAAGGAATAGTGCTTGGCCATAAGATTTCATCCAAGGGAATTGAAGTAGACAAAGCCAAGGTGGACGTGATCGAGAGATTACCCCACCAAATTCGGTTAAAGGAATTGAAGTTTTCTGACATGCGAGTTTTTACAGGAGGTTCATTCATAATTTTTCTAAAATCACTAAACCTTTGTGTAATCTGCTTGAACAGGATAAAGTCTTCGATTTTGATGATTCTTGCACTCAAGCATTCGAAACCCTAAAGAAAAAGCTTGCCTCGGCACCCATTGTCGTTCCACCAGTTTGACGCTACCTTTTGAGCTCATGTGTGATGCAAGTGATTTCGCGGTAGGAGCAGTCCTAGGCCAACGCACAGGTAAGACCTTCCATGTGATATACTACGCTAGTAAAACTCTTAATGATGCTTAAGTGAATTACACAACAACGGAGAAAGAGTTACTAGCTGTAGTTTTCGCATTTGACAAGTTCCGATCCTATTTAATTGGTACAAAGGTAATTGTTCATACGGACCATTCGACAATCAAATACTTATTTATTAAAAAGGATGCTAAACCTCGTTTGATTCGTTGGATATTACTTTTACAAGAATTTGATATTGAAATTAAGGACAAGAAAGGAACAGAAAATCAAGTGGCCGATCACTTATCACGTTTGGAACGCAATAGGGAGGAGGACGCGGATCTAGATATATGCGATGCATTCCCGGATGAACAAATTCTAAACGCCTCGGCAACCCTTGACGCCTCAGCAACCCATGACGTCTCGGCAACCATGGATGCTGACGCCTCGGCAACTCTCGACGCCGAGCAGTCTTTGACGCACACGCCTCGGCAATTTTGGGAGCAGACACTACGGCAGCACATGCCTCGGCAATACCCTGGTACGCAGATTTAGTTAACTTCCTTGTTTGTGGTATTTTTCCGTATGGCATTACTCACCAAGGGAAGAAGCGGTTCCGCCATGATGCTAAGCATTACTTTTGGGACGAGCCTCTTTTGTTTAAACAATGTGCAGATCAGGTTATACGCCGATGTGTCCCTGAAGAAGAGCAACAGAATGTACTCCGGCAATGCCATTCTTCACCCTATGGAGGACATTTTGGAGGAAATCGTACCGCGGCCAAAGTCTTGCAATCCGGTTTGTATTGGCCAACATTATACAAAGATGCCCAAGACTTTTACAAGCAATGTGATCGTTGCGGAGGGCGGGCAATATCTCTAGACGACATGAGATGCCACTCGAACATCATTGAGGTAGAACTGCTTCGATGTATGGGGATCGATTTTATGGGACCTTTCCCATCTTCATTCGGCAACCTCTACATCTTACTGCCGTCGACTATGTGTCTAAATGGGTAGAGGCAGCTGCGGTTCCCAACGACGATTCCAAGACCGTACAACGATTCTGCGAGAAAAACATATTTACGGCTTAGGATGCGAGAGCAATTATCAGCGACGGGGGCAAGCATTTTGACAACAGACTAATTGCCAAGATGTTGCAACGCTTCGCATATCACACAAGATCGCCACGGCATATCACCCACAAACCAACGGGCAAGCGAAATTTCCAACCGGGAGTTGAAGGGAATACTCGAAAAGTTGTAAATCCCTCAAGGAAGGATTGGTCATTAAGACTAGATGACGCACTTTGGGCATATCGCACCGCATTCAAAACACCATTAGGTATGTCCCCTTCCGGCTTGTCTATGGTAAAACATGTCATCTACCGGTGGAAATCGAGCACAAGGCGTCTTGGGCAATCAAGACCGTGAATGTGGATTGGGAAGTGCGGACAAAAAGCGCTTGATGGATCTCAATGAGATAGAAGAATTTCGTGCACTCGCCTATAACAATGCACGAATCTACAAGGAGAAAACAAAGCGATGGCATGACAAGAAACTATTGCCACGGCAATTCACGCCAGGGCAACTAGTTCTCCTATTCAATTCTCGGCTAAAACTTTTCCCGGGAAAGCTGAAATCAAGATGGTCGGGACCATTTGAAATCGTCAAACCATTCTCCCATGGCGCCGTGATAATCAAGTCCATCTCTGACGACCATGAATTCAAAGTTAATGGACAAAGATTAAAGCACTACAATGGTGCCCATGTGGAACGTAACAAGGAAGTGGTCAATTTAGGAGATGCATGAGCATGCTCTCCCTTTTGATATTTTTATTTTTATTTTTATTTTTTATTTATTTTTTATTTTTGTCGATTAGTTAATTATTTATTTTTCATTTTTTTCCGATTTTTTTTAATTTTTGCCGATTATTAGTAGTTTTAGGATAGATTTTTTTTATTCAAGTCTAAGAATCCTATTACACATCTTTATTTATTTTCTTTATTAGTTTATCTTTAATTTTAATCCTTATTTGATTTGTTTTTGAATTGTAGGAAAGGAAGTTCAAGAGAAAGAAGGAATTCTAAACCAAGTAGGAAAACATCTTCAACAAGGAAACTAATGGGCTGAATCTAAGGCTTATATAAAGCCTCCAATTCATCCTAACCAAAACCCCTTTTCGAAAATTCCTACCAAACCCTAACCCAATTGTCGATTTCCCCTAATCCCACCCAACTATCTTTTCTATAAAACCCATCACCCTTAACCTATTCCTACTTTCTATCTTGCAACTTTTTAGTTTCTTTTCTTTTCTTTGTTTTTACTCACAACCAAGATCATACATGGCATCCAAGATTAAACTTTTAGTTCATCCAAGTTCCTCCAAAGAACCAAGATACAAGAAGTTTGCTACACCGTGGTTCAAGAAAGATTTCAATCCAAGTTTGAAAGCTGGAAGATTCATGAAGAACAAGGCTTTGAATACTCCAGAATCTCAAGATTTGGGCTTTGAACCATTCATCTTCAAAAGGATTGCACATCAAAAGTGGCAAATCTTTTGCCATCAACCGGAACCGGGTAACATCTCATGGGTAAGAGAATTCTATGCTCACTCACCTAACCCGGATAATCCTTATGTTTTTGTTCGTGACAAGGCCATACTTATAAGTCCCGAAAGCATCAACACCTTTTACGGACTTTACATTGAGAAGGACGAGCATCAAGCCTTCGTTAACCAAATCAATCCCAAGCAACTTGACAAAGTGCTTCAAGAACTCACTCAACCGAGAACTCATTGGAACGACGGTAAATACAAGGGCACGGTAAATCGCCTTCGGCTTAAACCCGAGGCAAAACTATGGAATAAGTTTGTTAAAACTTCTTTAATGCCCTCCACACACAATACTACCGTTGATATACCACGTCTTTTGCTCATACATTCTATTTTGCATAATCGCATCATTAACATTGGAAAAATTATTTGCGATGAGATTTTTGTATGCAGCTCAAAAGATAAGGGTTATCTTTTCTTCCCTTGCTTAATTTCTAATCTTTGCAAGGAGATGCATGTCCCGAGTGAGTCCACCGATGAAAAGGCCCTACCCAAGTCTGGTTGGAATCAAGCACTAATCCGAAAGCTAATGGGAGAGGCACCGGGAGATTCTTCAAGGCCCCCAATTGTCACGACAACTCCTGCCGCCGCGGCAATCCCTAATGCCCAAGCACCTAACGCCAGGGCAACTTGGCCATTAATCCCGGGACACTTTGAAGCACTTTTGCACCCATTGGAAAGCCGCCTAAGGCAAATTGAAGATCGGTAACTAATGTTCATGAGGTACATGAAGGAGCACAACAATGCCATCACCCAAGTCATCCTAGAAAAGTACCCGGACAATCGTGTACCGTTCCCAATCTTTCCCGCCGAGATTCTTGCCCCGGCAACCAATGAAGCAGTCACCACGGCAACCAAGGAAGCAGACGCCACGGCAACCAACCCTGACGATGCCCCGGCAACCACTGCAAAGCCAAAGGTAAAGTACCTATGCCCGAATCAACTCCTACGGAATCATTTTCTGATTTTTCAGATTCGGACGAGTCCTCCATTGAACCAATAAAGACCGCACCAATTGAATCCTCCAAACAAAAAGCCATTGACATTGATGAAGAGGATGATGAGGACAACCCCGTACGAGGATCGATTCCACCACCGACAACAAGAAAACAACCATCGCGTTCAAGCAAGAAAGTCAAGACGTCAACTAGAAGGAAACTAATCATCTACGATGACGAACTCTCGGAGTAAGTCCTCGTATACATTTTTATTTTTATTTTTATTTATTTTTATTGTTATTTTTCGTTATTTTTATGCATGCATTGAGGACAATGCCTTACTCGAGTTTGGGGGGGATTGTTATTAGTAATTACCATGTTTAGTTACATTAATCTTAAGCATTACATTTAGGATACATAAATTGCTTGCCATGCCTTTCATTGGAACAAGAATTGCTTAGATTTGATGAATATTCAATGATGACTTTACCAATGCACTTAATTGATAGAATTTTTATTCTAGGATAACCATGAAAAACTTAGAATTTTACTATGATGCTAAATTTGATGAAACACTGTTGTGGTTTGATTGATTTAAGGAGTTCTAGTAAACTTAGGTTGATAATTAACTAATTGGGGGATTAGAATAAAAATTGGATGAATGCTAGAGGTGCCCGAAATTGGCTCTAGCATATGCTAAAAAAAAAATTGATCACTAGAGGTGCCCGAAACTGGCTCTAGGAGGCGTTAAAATTTTTTTAACTAGAGGTGCCCGAAACCGGCTCTAGTCGATTAAATTAACTTAAGAAAACTAAAAATAAAACACTAGAGGTGCCCGAAATTGGCTCTAGTTAAAACATGTTAAAAAAAAGAACCCAATGAAGTAATTTGAAAACCTATTGTTGCATAGAATCCGAAAAATCAACTTGCACACAACTCCGCACACACGCACAAGCATTATAGTTTAATTCTGAGTAACTCCTCAGTTTTCCAAAAAATAAAAAGCCAATCATACTTTGTGCCCCGGTTCAGAGAATTGAAATCAAGTTCAAAGCTAAGTTTGTGAAAATTTGAAGTCTTGGCAGGTAATTATGAGTTTGCATTGCTTGAGGACAAGCAATAGTTCGAGTTTGGGGGTGTGATAAGTGTTCAAAAGTACTATTTTTCTTACCCTTTTTACTCATATTATTGTTAGACTTAGGCTCATATTAGTTGCATAGTTAGCCATTCATGCATTAATCCATGTTTCCTTCAATCGTTGAGCTTGATTACATAACTTGGTGATTTTTGTGGAAATAGATGCTGCTTTGGTGTGTTTTTGTGTGTGTATGTGCAGGATCACTTGCCAAAGCAATGCCGAGCTAGTTGCCAGGGCAATGCATGAAGGATATGCCGAGCTAGTTGCCAGGGCAGTGCATGAAGGAGACGCCGAGCCAGTTGCCATGTCATTTGTCGACAAAGACCAAAAGCAATATGGATGTCGAAATTCATGACTTTACAAGCCCAAGATGACATGGAGCAAGGCCCAAGCCCAAAGGAATTTGATTGCCATGCAGAGATTAAAGAAGAATTAAATTCCAAGAAGATAGGAGAAGTTCTAATAGGAATAAAATTATAATAAAGAATTATATTCTTTAAAGATAATTTAATTCCAACT
This sequence comes from Hibiscus mutabilis, assembly GCA_019671005.1. Taxonomy (NCBI): domain Eukaryota; kingdom Viridiplantae; phylum Streptophyta; class Magnoliopsida; order Malvales; family Malvaceae; genus Hibiscus; species Hibiscus mutabilis. The sequence goes on from CM033719.1 coordinate 50,334,428, forward strand.
CAAACTCCTCCTCAAAGAAGGACTTTGGCCTAGCCCTATAAAAAAGAGGGAATTTCGACAAGACCAAGAGAGGAAGCAAAGGGGAATTTTCGGCAAGCATCTAGGGCAAGGGATTTTCGACAAGCTTCATCTTTTCTTCCTTGTTCGATTGGGTTCATGCTAGGGATTGCTTATCTTGTGTTTCTTTGGAACCTAGCCATGAACTAAATTTACTTGGCTATGGTTATTGTGTTTTGTGGTTGTGAGAAACTATTGGTTTTTGTTTAGGTAATAAGAGTTTGCACTTTTCTATTTCAAGGTTTATTCATTCTTGATTCTTATTATTGTTTGCGAGTGAATTGGGAGAGGATCTCGTGATTTCATCCATTTATCTAATATCGGGAGAGTTAGATTCAAGAAACGAATGAATATGATCTTTATGCAATCCAATGATGGTGAAGATTAATCCGACTTAGGAATAAGTTAAGGATTTCAACGGCTAAGAGGCGCGCAAGATTGGTTGTTGTTCACCCTTGATTCACGCAGGGATGTATTATCAAGGCATGCACAAGTAGCTAGAGTTTCGACTTAGGGATAAGAAGAAACCATTGAAGAACGCTCCGCCGAACCTTGAAGTTGCTGCCTAGTCGCCCAAGTAGTTGCCCAACTAGTCGCCCAAGCAACCATCAATTAGTTGCCAAGGCAACCCCGTTGTGCAAGTCGCCACGGCAACTGAGTTGCCCGTGCACTCTTTTACCAAGACAATCCAATCGGCTATCACACCTCAACTCACGATAACCTAGCCTATCTCTCTCATTCGAATTCATCTTTTCTTTTACTTAATTGCTTTCTAGATTAGTTATTAGTTAAAACTTCTATAATCCTTCACTTGTGTTTTTACTTTTTACAGTGCAAGAGACAAGATTCTTGAAGTGGCACCAATCCCTGTGGAGACGATATCTTTTATACTATAACTTGCGACGTGTATACTTGCACAATTGCGTAGCACTTATTACGCGCAACATACTTCATCCTCTTGTTCGGACTCAATTTCTCCTCCATCTTTTAGGAACATGAACCTCTTGTTTGGACATTGACTAGCAATATGTCCCCTCCTGAGATATTTGAAGCACTTGATGTCACGAGTATTAGGTGTGGCCTTGACTTTTCCATTATTCGGCTATTTGTCCGGCTTATCAGGCTTTGATGGCTCAGCAATATTTTTACTCTGGAAAGTGGTGTCCTTTTTTAGGCACCTTCCCCCACTTGGTCATTGAAATTGAAGTAGTAGAGGGTCGAGTAGTACCTTTCTCTTTTGTTGTTTTCCCACTTAATTATCATATGAATCATGTCCTCAATTTTGACATAGTGTTGGAGTTCTACTTTGTTGGCAATGTCTCGATTAAGATTGGTTAAGAACCTTGCCATGGTAGCCTCTCGATCTTCCTCCACTTTGGCTCGAATCATGGCAATTTCCATCTCTTTATAGTAATCCTCCATAATCCGATTGCCTTGTGTGAGACTTTGGAGTTTTTGGAACAAGTCCCGTGGTAATGTGTTGGAACAAATCTCCTCCTCGTGATGGCTTTCATTTCATCCCATGTTGACACAGGTCGCTCACCATTTTGTCTCCTACTCAGAGTTAATTGATCCCACCAAATGATAGCATAATTGAAAAATGCAATGGCGGCAAGTTTTACCTTTTGTTTCTAAAGTAGTTGTGACACTTGAAGACAAGTTCAACTTTCTTCTCCCACTCCAAATAGGCTTCTGGGTCGGTCTTCCCTTGGAAAGGGGAAAAGCCATTCGGATGCTGCTAAGATTGTCATCTATTTGGTTTCGGTTCCTTGGACCTTGATTCCTTGGTGCTTGGCGCCTAACATTGAAGTTGGAACCTTCGTCATTTCTTCTTTCACTTTGACTATAGTAGTCATCTTGATTTTGCCTAAGTGGGACTCGTGGCCTCCTAGAACCGTGAGATGAACCTTGTTCGGATTTTTCCTCCAAATGACCCAAACGTTCTTCCATTGTTGTTAGCTGGGTTTGAAGAAATCTATCCAACTCTCGGATCAAATTTGGTTGCACTCGATCCGAGTCTTCTTCACGGTCATTGTTTTGTATGGAAGCATAAAACATGATGTACATTGTAAAAAAATTAATAATAAAAGAGAAAAAATCTCACCAAAATTTACTTGAAAAGAAAGAAACAATCCACTCGTGTTTGCACTCGATGTTGGCTTTTATCCACTCTAATGCTCTCACGCACTCTTGCCTTTTACCACTCTTGTCCTTTCTCTAAGTTCTGAAGAGAACTACTTTGAACTTACCAAAAGATCATTGTAGAATCGGCTTCAAAATTATATGTATGGTAGGAAAGATGGTTAGGAAAATAAGGGAAGGCTAAGAAAGAAAAGGCTAGAGGATGATGTGTGGCTACAAATTGTAAGAAACAAATAACGGGAAAAGAGCCTTGTACTCAAACAATACTTTTGATTCTTTCTTTTGTCGATCTTTCTCTTTGTTTTTCTTTTGCTTCTTTTTTTGCTTTTTTTTCTTCTTCTTTTTTCTTTTACTTCTTTCTCTTTTTTACAATTTGAAAAGAAAGAAAGAAAGAAAGAATAATATTGATAATTAAATAATAAGCAAACGACTACCTTGATTTAACTAGCTCTTGATACCAAATGATGTGTGCTCGTCCTTGAATATGAGTTCGAGTAGCTTATATTTCCCTATTGGAATCAAAGTACTTCGGATGAGAATGATGCAGGTTTGCAAATGGGCTCGGAATGATTGAATGAAAAAGAAATGTAATATGGGAAGGGTGATGGTAGGTAGGCTTGAAATAGTTAAGGGGAACCAAGAGAGAACCAAAATTATATGTAATGTTGACCCTAGACTTATACGGTTTCTTAACTAATAAAAAAGTAATAGGATTGTGACCCACTATCTATCAGGAGATAGGAACCAACGATATAAAAATGGGTTGAACGCCACACTAAGGATAGTGATAAGTTCGAAAGAAAGGGGTTGTCGCTACATAATATTCTTGATAAGTCACTTGGAGTTCAATTAAGAACAAAAAAAGAGAACACTCTCAAATTCTATTAAAATCAAAGTTGTCTTTACAAAAGTGAAAATAAGCCTCTATTTATAGGCTAAGGATAAGGCATATGAATGGATACAAAAATGGATGAAATAAGGCAAAGTGAGTGTTCCATGAATCTTCATTTGTGCCATCCAATGCACTTGTTTTTGGGAGGTGAAAGGCTTGAATAGATGAATGATCTCCAAGCAACTCCCTATTGCCGTACATGCATGCTTCAAAAGATGAATGGTCTTGGTGAATGTATGGATCTAATGCCTTGAATATTCCCACCTCTTCATGAATGTGCATGTGCCATCCCAAGAGACTTTCTTTTAAGCTTGATGTGGCTAGCCATGTAGGATGCATCTAGGACATAATTTGTGAACACAAAAATCAAATTAATAATAGGTGAAAATAACATGTAATGTGACATAAATATGGGAACATAAAAATGTGACAATAATAAAAATATAATAACATGTAGTAGCAAATAAATTAACTAAAATTTAACAACAATTAAAAACATATAGCCTCAAATAAATTAAAATGTTTCCTTTTCACTCAATATCTTCACATGCAACAAATTGCATGGATTGCATTGCACAAGTCCAACGTCCAAAGCTTGCCTAATGTCCCAAGCTTATTCGATTAATCATATGAGAACTTCCTTGAATTGTTTGGCTCTTACTCTAATGACCGGCCCTCATAGAAGCTCAATTAGATCGTCTTTCAGTGGATTCATGCTTGCATCAACATTCTCCTCGTCCCCCCTTCCCCACAAAACCGAAGAATAGAAAGTGAAAAAGTTGGGTATCTTAGACCCACCGTCTCCTATGACAGTTAACCTGACGAGGAAGAGGTGGTTTTCATTAGCAGAATGATTACACACCAAACTATTGTGCTCACCTTAAATATGCTATAGAGCAAGCCATCCGATGAGGTTAATTGGACAAGTTTATCAACAAGCCCAATTGTCAGAGACAAGCCTACAAGGTTGGATGTAGCTCTCAACAGGATCAAGTTAAAAATAGAAGGCAAACAACTTATCTGACGAGTTATTCCACGTAACCATCTGATTTTGAAGAGTGTTGTTCGGGAGAAATTATATAATGGGTCATTCCCGCCACGTCATCTATGGGATCAATCAATAAAAATTATTCATCTCATTATTTTTTTCCATGTCATATTTTTACCAAGTGAATCTTCACTCATATTTACTGTAAATTAATTTTAAAAATAGTTTTTACCAAGTGAAGATTCATTTGATAAAAATATGACATGAAAAAAATAATGAGATTAGAAATTTTTATTGGTTGGTCCCATAGATGATGTGGCGGAAATGACCCATAATATAATTTCTCTTAGGTTTGTTTGTTAGAATTAAACCATAACTAAATATGAAATCTAAACCCAGGATCTATCATGTCAAATCATCAAGAACAATAAACTGAATGAACTGAATTGCGGAAGCGTACCTGAATTAATCGATAGACTGAAAACCTTGAATCTTGATGTTGAAATCCAAATCTTTGGTATTGATCTTCCAAGAAGATAGGTTTTCTCTTGACGTAAAACTCTCTGACGGGGAATGAGAGAAAAACAAGTTGACCTATTTCTTGGGTACCACTACCTCTTTATATAGTTGATTTAATAATCAACTATTAAGTATTTATAACTCTGCCCCTCATCGAATTATAAATACATCTTATGGTATCTACACTTTTATTTCCATGACATTTTAATACCCATGACACGCCTAACATAATTGGTCACTTAATTTTGTGTCATACTTTAAAATAGCAATATACATTATACATATGTGCCCACTATTACGGATTTTAATCCAACAATCTCCCACTTGGGCAACATATGTTTCCCGACAAATGTATAACCTTATGAGCTAAAAAATTTGCTATTATATAATAGGTATTATGTAACAATCTCGTCCATCAACTATATTCATATAGGATCAAAGCAGTCTTTGTCGTATCAATCATGACAAGACCCATCAATGGTCACGTATACAAATATAGTCAAATGACATAGATCAATCATGGATGCGTAGCATGGAAAATTACATGAAATGTGAACCAAACATGTCTATTTCCAACTGGTCCTCCTAAACCTTAGTGAGATCAAACTTTCTTGAATTGAGTGTGCATAAACCAAAAGAACTTTATTTCTCGAGAAAATAATCTTAAAATAACTTTAAACCAAAGTAACCAAATTGTGTCTAAACCAAATGAGCATTTTTCAAAATTACAAACTCCCACTAAAACTGAATATCTTTATATAACATTACACCCACATGAGTAGTGTGCTCATGAAAGACCTAGGGTGATAGTTTCTTAATAAGCGTGCAAATATGGAGTTTGTACCAACATGCTCTATAGACACACAATCACTCTGAATTTTCTTTAACAACTAGGAATTTAATATTTATGTAATTCAAATTTGAAGTGTTCCTATTGTTCATAGAATAAATGAATGCATATTTATTGTCACAAAATAACCGAAGTGGTCTTTCTATTCAATCTATAATTACCAGCCCATGTGACAAAATTCTTTTGCATCAATATTCTAATAGAATCGAAGTCTGTAAACTTGATGATCTCTAACTTACCAGAACTTCGATATGTGAGCATGTAATTTTTATCCTCTAAAGATATTTCATAACCCTATTGGCTGCTATTCAATGGTTCAAACTAGAATTGCTTAAATATCTGTCTAACATTCTAACAATGTACGCAATATCCGAACGCATACATACTTGAGCATAAATTAAATTCTCAATAGATTATGCACTTGGAATCTTTTGTATTTTTTTTTTAAATTTCAAGGTTACTTTTAGGGCATTGAGTCAGACTAAATTTGTCTTCTTTAGTAATATGAGTATCACTTGGTTTACTCCCACTAAACTGTAGTATATAGAATTGTGAACCAAATTTATCTCAAAACCAAATGAGATAAGCAATATGAAATTTATAATTTCGTTAATGAGAGTTCAACTTAAGCTCGTAGATGAATTTCTTTAATTTACATATTTTTGTATCATTAGACACAAATCTATGATTGTACCATATAATTTGTTTCTTCAATGTCATCATTGAAAAACACAAGCGTAACATCCATCTTATGTAGCTCAAGATTAAAATAAGCAATAAGCATCATGATTATCTTAAAAGATTCTTTCAATAAAACTTGAGAGAAAGTCTCCACAAAATCAATGTCTTCTTTTAGAGTATATCCTTTAGATACAAGACATGCCTTATACTTGTCCACATTATCATTTGCATCCCTCTTGGTTTTAAATATCCATTTACAACCAATTGGTTTGCACCTTCACATAATGAGACAAGTTCCGAAACTTTATTGTCTTGCATAAAATTATACTATTCTTGAATGACATCCATCAACTTTTGAGAGTCAGAACTTTTATGATTTGATAAAAAATGATTGAATCATTTTCTATAATTCCATTATTATCCTTATTTTCTTGAATAAATACAAAGTAATAATCTAGAATAGTATTTCTCCTTCCTCTCGTGGATATCTTTAATGACACTTATTTTTTAAGGTTGTTGAGTTTGTTCTTCTGAAACAATTACCTTATCTTGAATGAGAGTTGTTCAACATTGTTTTGCTGAGGTACTTGATTCACTTCTTGATTAATGATAGGTGTAAAAACCTAAACATCATTAAAAGTGATAGTATGAATTAAATTATAATCCAACTTCCCCTCAATAGCAATGTATCTAACCTTATTTCTCCCTCCAAACTCAACATCCTAAAAATGTTATAAACATCTCCTTAAAATAATCCTTATTGTGGGATCATAAAATTTACAGCCCATGGATCACTCAAAATAACCGAAGTAGTTGCTCACTTTTGAAGTTTAATTTCTTCACATGTGTCCTAACTTATACAAAAGAATCAATACTTTGTAACTTATTGTTGTTTCTTTTGATTAGGACCTTTAGCAACTTTATTCTAATATATTTTTTTATTGCCCTTATTCTTAGAGACACTAACTAAATGAGCACTAACCGAATGAGTACTTTTACACTTATAACGCTTCAACTTTTCTTCCTCTTTAACACAATGGGAAATAAGCTCATTTATAGTCTATTTCTCCTTTTGACAGTTGTAACTAATTTTGAATTGGTTAAACTGTATAGGAAGCGATACCAAAATCATAAGAACAAACAATTGTTAGAAAGTTTGATATTATGTACCTTAAGTTTTGAAGCAATATTAAATATTTTCATAATATACTCCCTCACATTTCCTTGATCTTTATACTTCATAGACATCAAGTCAAAAGTAACGTCATAGCCTTAACATTTTTTAATAAAATGTTTCTCAAATTTATCAAGGAAACCCTTAATATGAGTAATATCTTTAGATTTGTGCTCCTAAAGAATTCTAGAATGTTGTACTTTATGATCATTAAAATCATGCAATTTGAACGAACTCACCTCTCAAAATCCCTTTTATGGGTGCTTACCGCCATGATAGGTGCGGGTTGTTCTTCCTTAGTGCAAGGTCTATGTTCATACAACCAAATACTTTATGTAAGTGTCTTTTCTATTCCTTGAAACTAGTTTCACTAAACATGAGTGTAGAATGTATTTAACAGATATTGTAACAGTAAAGATAAATTACCTAAATATAGAACAAAATAAGCAAATAAAATAAAAACAAGCCCACGTAAATATTCATAAGTAAACAAATAAATTCAAAATAATGGCTAGTTCCCCTCAAGATACCAAGCACAACATTAATATCAAGTCTTTGGACAAGAATATTAATCAGAAGCGGTACTCTTTGTTGTAGCAATCAAACATTGACAATAAACTATGTCAAACAATAGATTAATCTTTGGACTAACGTATTGCTTACATAAAATACCTTATAATTGTCACACATTTATCGCCACAGTTGTCGTTGTAATTCTGCCAAATATTAACTTTCCTTTGGGCCAATTAATAAACGCATGAATTACAAAAGCCCATAATTATCTTAATATTTTAAATAAACTAATATACACAAAAGCGGTCACTTTGGTGACATTATGTTTCAATTAATCCATTAAAATATTAGACATCCGAAACCAAAATATGAATTTAATTGTTTCAAAATATTTATCTTAATTTTATCTTTCAATCAAATTAAAAGATAACCAAAATAATAATAAATTTGAATAAAGGTAAACCTCATATCAAGATACCAGACACTCCATTAATATTTCTTCTTTGGACAAAATATTAACTTGTAAGTGATATCTTGGTACAAAGAATCAAACATTGATAATAAGAACATGTCAAATGTAAATCTTCCTTTGGGCCGATTTATTGCTCACATATTAAACTGAATAATTATCATATGTTTATTACCACAGTTGCACATGTAATAATGTTAGTTATTAACCTTCCTTTGGGCCGATTAATACTAACATAATCCGACTTACACGCACAAAACCTTTATATATTTTAAAATAAAATAATTTTCACAATAGGGTCACTTTGGTGACTTAATGTTTCAATTAATTTATCTCAAAATATATAACATAAATATACCGATATTCAAATTTAAAATTTTGTAACAGTCAAAACTAAAATTTCTGATAACATTTAAGTTTCCGAAATAACCCGAAATAAGGTTGTCTGAATGGGGCTATCAGAATTCAAAGAACCGAAATTTTTGACTGTTCTTCAAAAATTCCTTAAATATGCATTTATTAAAATTTTAGATATAAACTTAAAGCAAGATTTATAAATCATTAAAATAAATGCATTCAAACCTAAATTTCATATCCAAAACTTGAAATCAAAATAATCAATCTTTAACTAAAGGTCCAAGAAAGCGTATATCATATAAATGAATAATTCATAAAATGATCACATTAAACTTTAATATATATCCATAATAACCTAATGATCAAAATTGAAATTTTTTGATCAAACCGAATATAGGATATGAATTTCATAAGATTAATGGCATGCTTTCCAAAACCAAAACCAAATGTATATTAACATTAATGACATGATTAAGCCAAATGTGAAACAAATTTAAGCCAAATGTTATGTACAAAACTAAATAAGTTTCAACAAAATTAACCATAATTTATTAGACTAATCCGAATATAAAGCTTTGAGAGCTAACCTCATTATAAAGTTTTCAAGTCACCGTAAATTTACCACAATAAAACTCGAGTCAATTTTTTTTTTGAATTACTAACGATCAAAACTAAAATTTTGATCCAACCAAATTGAATATATATCTTAAATCAAATATATATTTCATAACTTTATTTACTATATGCAATTGTTAAAGCAAAAGCAATACAAAAAAAATAGGGGCATAATCATATTCTGGAAACAGTTTAATATTACTAATGAATGCCCAAAAAATGATTAGACACTTATATTAATGAGAATTAAAACCTAAATTCAACAGAGATTGCATATGCTATTGTATTGATTCTAAATGTTAGAATCCATTAAATTGAAAACCCAAATTGTGAATTGCCGATTAATAGAACAATCAACGACAAAACTCAAAATCCAAATTGCCGATGAATAAGGGTTATCGAATAAAGGTTATCACACATAAGGGTAATCGTAAAAATTAAAAACATTCAAAATATTAAACCCTAATTCATGCAAAACAAAATTCAAAGATATAGATCCAATCATTATACGGGAGATTTAATCCCACGAATCATAAACCCAAAATTTTGATATCATGAAAAACAAAACATGTATGCACCGCAGAATGACACAATTGCAAACCTGATTTCCTTCATTAATTCTCGTTTCAATTACTTAGCCATATCAAAATTATTCGAAAAGGTGTTATATTACAACAGTCGGAGAAGACCCCAAATCATAGAGTTGCTTCGTATCAAAACAAACGTCATCAGATTAAATTATCACATAATCTTTGAGAAAACCTAAAATCTTTGGTATTAATATTTAAAGATTCAACATTAATCTTTAATCCAAATACCAAACCTATAAAATCTTAAGAACGAATCAATCTATTCTCAATGATTCAACATGACGAGGCGTTGATGCCACTTGTTAGAATTAAACCATAACTAAATATGAAATCTAAACCCAGGATCTATCATGTCAAATCATCAAGAACAATAATCTGAATGAACTGAATTGCGGAAGCGTACCTGAATTAATCGATAGACTGAAAACCTTGAATCTTGATGTTGAAATCCAAATCTTTGGTATTGATCTTCCAAGAAGATAGGTTTTCTCTTGACGTAAAACTCTTTGACGGGGAATGAGAGAAAAATAAGTTGACCTATTTCTTGGGGACCACTACCTCTTTATATAGTTGATTTAATAATCAACTTTTAAGTATTTATAACTCTGCCCCTCATCGAATTATAAATACATCTTATGGTATCTACACTTTTATTTCCATGACATTTTAATACCCATGACACGCCTAACGTAATTGGTCACTTAATTTTGTGTCATACTTTAAAATAGCAATATACATTATACATATGTGCCCACTATTACGGATTTTAATCCAACATTGTTGTGAGATTTGTCTGTGTGTTTAGATACTTCGTGTCTGTTATGTCGTTTTCGAGATTAAAAGATTAATGAGATTGAGTTTAATTTTGTAACTCATTTTTAATTTTGTAACTCGTTTTTTCAGGGCTTAATCTGTATCAATAAAATATAGCAAAAAATAGGAGTAAAGGACTAGATGACCTCAAGCTCCAAAAGAAAAGCATTCAAGCAAATAGGCATACCAAAATATTAATTAAAGAGGTCGGGACCCATATACGGGTTTACCCTTCGTTTGGGGTTAATTGCTAAAAGCAGTTTTTATTTTCCTTTTAATTTAAAATGTTAACTGCTCGTAACGAGTGCCTTTTACCAACATAATTTAGATGTTGGTCATTGTTATGAATCCGGGCCGAGAAGGGATTAACATAAAGAGTCAAACAAAACAACATCAGCCGCATAAGGAAACACGTGTCTGACAGGTGCCAAGACATTGAAGGATTTTATATATATTTTTATTTAATTAGTCAGCACATAAGGCAAAAGAGTGTAACAGAATAGTTATTGAAAAGTGTTATCAAAGACTTTTTTTCCCTTGGTAAATCTCTTCTTTTCTTCTCTCTTTCTCTATATCTTTCAATATTTTTGCAGATCTCTAAGTTGTTAGGAAAGATCCTAACGGTCTTCTCATTAATGAATCTGTACATCTTGGATTCGGATAAGTAGACAAATGAATTAGATGATTATTGTATAGCGATATATTAGTATTAGTATGATCGTACCGTACAATTTTGTGTATATATATTAGTACAAGTATTCGTACACTGGTTATGTGCCGACACAACACAAGCATAAATCGAAAGGTATTCTTACCACCATTAGCATATTATATTGGATCACAAAAGATCCAACCGTGTGTCAATACACAACTTGTTGATAGAATGCTAGGCTTTTAGCTCTAATAACCAAAATCAAACCCTGGAAAAGGAAAAAGAAGGGTCGAAATGCCGATTTTCTTGTTTTCCATTCAAGCTGGCTGTTGGGGCAGGGAAGAAGAGATTCTATGAAGTGATAATACAGGTGCTGTTGTATTTTTGGGTATGGTGTTTCTTGTCGTATTTGTTGTCGAGGATTAATAAACACTCGGCTTGGTGGTGGAATTTAGGCTTTATAAGGTTCCACACAACTCGAAAATCGGACCTCAGCTTCAAACGAATCAGTAGCGGCAATCCCATTCCCGACTCTAGCAAGTCCTGCATGCTTCTCCCAGCACCATACATTGGTTTATTCCTTGTTCCCACGTAGACCTCAAATCTTGATGAACCATTGGTTTGAGCATATAACTTTGGTCCCTGCAATGCAAAGTTTGGTTATGGAGATAAAATAAGGCCATAAAGCAAGCCAATTTGTCCAGTTGATTACGTACTTGCGAGATAGCGAAAGGCAGGCGGCCAAAGAATATGTCCATGGTTGGAGGGTGGATATGGAGACCGAAGAGATTTGATTTGTTTTCTACGAGCAGGGCGATAGAGCAGTTGCAGGTGAGAATCTTGGTTGTAACCCCTGAGCCATCTACTCCTTCCGCTAGTCCAAATTCACCAACTCTTGCCACCTGCATTGCAAATTCAACCATTGTTTCAAGATTGAAGATTCTTTAAACTTGCTTCTAGGGGACACGAAAGTTTAAGCTACCCATATACATGATTAATTAAATTGATTCTTTTGTCAAAAAATGAAGAAGGAATAGATACATAAGATTTTTTAAACTTGCTTATAGGGTTCAGTTTGGGCTCTTGGGCCTGATCATTTTAGATCGAGTCATCAAACGATGAAATATTTATCCCTTGCCCATTAGTCTTTTAGGATAAATTCTAGCAGCCCATCATTATTTGCTTTATTGGGATCAAAGTAACAAATTGAAAATATATAGAAGAGCAATGCCTATCGAGATGTATTTAGAAGAGTTAAATTATGGTTTCAGTCCTTTTTACTATATTTAAATTTGAGATTTAGATTCTCTATGATAATTTAGCCTTCTACTTTTGATGATATTATTAGTTAGCCTAAAAAGTTAACAGAATTAAGCCTAGTATTTAGGGGCGCGTGAGTTTATCTATATTTAAAATATGACTATAATTTTACCTTGCAATTGAATTAGAATGATCAAAAAATTAATTAATACTATTAATTTGACATGGTTTTTAAAGAAATAGTGGTATAGAGATTAAATACCGAATTTTAGCATAGAAAAAAAGACTTGAAGACCAGCACCATAATTTGACCTTTTAAAGGATCCCATGAATGTAAATTTTCATATATACTCTCAGGACTAGGATAAATATTAGGAAAGTCAAAGAACATTATTCTATTAAATATCTAAACCTAAAAATTAAAATAACCATAACTTAATTTCACAAAAATTTAAATTCAGAGGATCTTAAATTCTAGTGGACCAAAAACTTTTGGGCTCCTCCCAAGATTCCGTCCTGGCTATGAAGCGAATTTCCTCCTTTTTGTTCTTACCATTTAAATCAAAAAGGCAAATAATAGTAACTTCTATTTCAAAGATTTGTCCTTAGAAATTTATTAATCAACTAGTCAGTGAAGATTGTTCAGTAAATTAGGGTACTAATTAATTAGAAAAGGAGTAAGAGCAATAAACATACCTTGATAGAAATCTTAGGAGGTGGTGGCTTGGTAGCAATGTAGAAGACAAGCAATGCAACCACCAAGCTCAACACAATCCTCCAACAAATTTGCAAAGAAATCCAAGCGCAAGAATTAGAGCTTCTAAATGAACAATACCTCCACCACCACCCTTTATAACTCTTCCCATAAAACCCTCCTTCATCTTCTTCATCTTCATCTCCATCTCCATCGTTTTGACCACCACCGTGACCAACCTTGTCGATAATGATGAGACGGTTGAACCCTCCTTTGTGATCGGCGGCTACGACGATGCTTTTGTCGTGCAAGAAGGAGTTGTTGGATCCACGAGAGGAGGAGTAACGCGAAAGGGTGAAGCGAGACACGTCGGGGTTCTTGTTGAGGATGTTTGATTCGGAGGGAGTCGGGGAGTGGAAATGAAGAGTGACAGCGGATTGGTCTTCGATGGCGGTGTTGCGGTTGCGGACATCGGTGCTGTTTGCATGGGAGACGGTGGAAGGGCTTTGCACGTAGTACGCACACGGGTAGGAGTGGAACATCAAAGCTTCTTGGTCTTCATGGTGACTGTAGGTTTCCATTGCCTGAATTAGAGATGATAAGACTATTAGTACTGGGCATCAGAAACCCACACAAAGGCGGATATTTATACTATTATTTATCAGAGAAGTGCCGGATCTATTCAATTATATTTGCTTTTTAGTTTTATTTTTGTTTTAATGTAACCAATATATTATTTACCATTTACATTAACTCATTTTGTGGTGGCAGTAATACAGATAAAATGTTTCTCTAAATGGCATAAATTCTAGCCACCTTACTTATAAATGTGTGAGTTTATCCATATATGAGATTAGAATATTCAAAAAAATTATGATTTACATAAAATACCATGGTTTGGAATTAAAATTTCATCTTTCAAAATCAATATATAAATTGCTTAGTTATTCGTATCAATGACTTAACTTAATTGTGAAGAAATAAATTAGTTAAATTAATGAGACTACTATGAACAAATAGTTTAGATTTTACATTGATACAAAACCTTGAAAAATCATTAGATCTTTAAACTATCATATTGTATTAATCAAATTCATTTATCAACATAAATAATAGTTTGAGTTTTAGATATTAACTCAAATATAATATAAAACATATTTAACATATATGAATTAAAATGTAAATATGTATGTATTTATTGAGTGACAATTTAATATCCACGTGTTTAAAAATAGAACTCGTAAATTTCATCGAAGCTATATATATTTTATATAATATATATATATATATATATATCAAATTATTCATACGGTAAGTACACATTTAAAATAAAAATAATAAATGAAAAGGAAAAGGATCCGAAAATGGGGGAGAGGAGTCGAAGATAGGCTCGGATAAATGTGCTTTACACCGAATTGTCTGAAATCTCAATCATGTTAAATCCTAGGAATGATAGCAAAGTAAGCACGCTTTGGCAATGCCTTTAATTTGTCTTCTTAATTAATTAATTAATTCTGATAAGTATCCTAGTTTTTTCTTTTCAATAAAGAAGAGGAGAAAATCAAAGAAAAAGGCGAGAAAAAGAAAGGGGGATTTTTCTAATAAGAAAAAGTCTAACGTAGAAGATTATTATATTTATGGAGAACAGCGAACATTTGGTACACAGCACACTCATCATTACGTTGTTATAATTATGTGTCGGTGTGCCCATAGATGTACACTCCAACTATATATGTCTTCAAATATAGTTGTTATAAAAGTTTCATATTCTTATTTCACACGGTTATGAAATTAGTAAAATAACGATAATAAAATACAAATCTAAAAGAAAAAACAAATAGAATGAACACATATTTTATATGGAAATCTTAGGCGAAAAACCACAAGCAAATAAAAGAAAATTCATTGTAATCGAAAATTGTACAAGAAAATTTTGAAAAATAATTATCAACACTCTCCAGCCTGACGGCTAAATTTTATTACCTATTTATAAGGTCCGTTACATGATTGTAAAGAAAATTTAAACAACAAGAGACCATATTCACTAAGATTTTCCACTTTTAATTTATATTTATCCGATTAAATATATTTGCACGTACACGATTTTAGTTGGACGACATAGTCCGTACCGTAAAGCTCTGCATACGCCATATATCTTTATCTTTTTCTCCAAATATTATTCTTCACTAAGTGAATTGTTTCACAAACTTTTTAGATCAGATCAAATAGAATTTAGATCAGATCACGATTTCTGTTATTTTTTTGTATATAAATTTCATTTACATGAGAGACATTGAGACGTGTAGAGAAAAAAAAAGGATTTATTAATGATATATATCTATGAGAGAAATGGAATTAAGGATGAAAAATGGATTGGTTTGCAAGGGATGATGAATTGCTAAACAAGCATAGCTGGGTTGCCATATAGACTCATGATGAAAGATATATGATTGCAGTAATAGTGAGAATAAACCTTTTGAAACCAATTATCTAATGGCTATGACGATGGGATCCGGGCAGCTTTCGTTTTTGTCATATGCCAAAAGCAAACACTACACTCCTCTTCATTTCATCATCACCAATATCCAAATGCTTTTCATTATTAATTAATTATTTTATTTATTTATTGGGGACATATATCGAAAGAGAAAGGTGACGCTGTTGGGCGTTCACTGACTTCACCTCGCAATGGATTATATGATTAGCTTTGCTTACAAGTTTACCTGAATTTATAGCACTGATATTTTACGATAAAGATTTTTTAAATAGAAGTGGTTAGTTTTATTAAAAATATTTAAATTTACAATGAAGAAATTATTTAGAGAGTGAAAGTCATTTAAGTTTAGGAAAATTTTTAACAAGGCATCAAACTTAGGTTTTGGATTGTAACTTCAAAATCTTTTAATAAAATTTCATTTGTCGAGCAAAAAAAAAAACACTGCGAAAGTAAATTAAACATATAATTAAAACATTTTTATATAATTATTAAACAAAAATTAGCCTCTTAAGATCATAAAAAGAACCATATAAGGAAAAGATAAAAACTAAATCAAAATACTCGAGCAAAAGAGAGATACGAACAACACCATTATTCGGTGATGAAAGATAAAATCATCAACACTAACATAAAGATGCGTATCGGTCAATACCACAACTCAATCGTGAATAAGAAACAATAATTGTGAGCACGCATCTAATTCCAGTACAAGTGTCCAAAGCAAAGAAAATTAATAAGATAACCAAATAATTGCCATCTTGATCAGTCGAGACGACGTCAAATATAATCCTAAAAAAATAAAAAAAAATTAATGACAAAAAAAGGAGACAAAAAACTTGCCAAAAGACAAAAGAAAACGTTTCATGAGATAGAGAAAAACATGTTACAAAAAAAAGTTATTTTAATAAAAAAACAAAGAAAAAATAAAAATAATATAACAAAACAAAAAAATCAATGCTATTG
Source organism: Hibiscus mutabilis (assembly GCA_019671005.1). Taxonomy (NCBI): domain Eukaryota; kingdom Viridiplantae; phylum Streptophyta; class Magnoliopsida; order Malvales; family Malvaceae; genus Hibiscus; species Hibiscus mutabilis. The sequence goes on from CM033719.1 coordinate 50,351,154, forward strand.
TGGATTAAACAAAATATACTTAGAGAGAAACATTTTTAACCTATGTACGTCGTATTGTTTTAACTATTTTTTCAGTTAGATTAACTATGTATTCCTCTTATGTTTGGGATAAAAAAAAAGGCTAATGGAACCTTACGGGTATGACTATACTTGATAATATAAATATATTTGTATAAAGCTCGAACATGGCATCATTCAAGCACATTAATTATATAAAATAAATGTTTGGTCCAATTAATTTGGCCTGCTATAGAATGAAGGCATCAACATTTTTCACGAGATTTAGTTGGGCATTGGCACTTATTACTGCATGTGCGTCACTCTCATTCTCACGTGATTGTAGTAGCCGCTTTAACTCTATTTGATGTTCTTATGAAGTTGAATCTTGGTTTAATAGAATTATAATCTCCTTCTTAGGCTTGCTTTAAATTGCGTTACTAAATGTGTTGTACTATATGTCCATTAATCCAACCGCCTTTAAACCCTTCCAACCATATAGCATGATCCGGACAAAAAAGGTCGAAGGCTACCTTAAGAAGGGGATTCTACGGTTCTTATCGTGTCAGTCCACTTAGCTCATTATTTTTAGGTTTAAGGTATTATAAACCCTTAAATTTTTGAAAAAAAATTAATTAAGTTTCTAAATTTTTTTATTCAATTAAATTTTTATATTTTAAAATTTTATCAATTAACCCTTTCGACTAAAGTTGACTATTAAATTTTATCAATTTAAGGGTTTAATTTTTTTAATTTAAGGGCTTATAATATCATTAAGCCTTGTTTTTATTAGTCTAATTAGGTCAGAGAATCAAAGGTCGTTCAAAGAAGGCCGAAGGAAACTTGGAATTTCTACTATGTGGCTTCGTAATTCGTACAAGTCAACTTAACAATTTTTAGGTCTAATTTAATATTATTTTTGAAAAATATTTTTTAAAAGAATGTAAAAAAGTGATTTTGAAAAAAATTGTCGAACAGGCCCTTACTTTTTATCTAATAAAACCGTATAAATTCGGCCTTTCCCTAACACGTGTAGATCTCGCTGTCCTCGGGAAACATAACCCGCCAACCATCATGGAATCGAGCTACCAAGAGAGACTATACTCAGCCTCTACTAGTTTGGACCAACTCCTTTTGCCATGTGAAATTCGGGAGTGCAAGCTTACTACTATATAAGTACCAAACTGAGAAAGGAAGGAAATCTCTCCTCGTATCAAAAAAGAAAGCCCCACCACCTTCTATATCATCACCTGACCCTCTCTGATCACCACCACCACTACAACTGTGTTCAACAATTCTCTGCTTCGGGCTCAAAATAGTGACGATTTTGGGTAATTAGGACGGTAATGAGACAAGATAAATCTTGAGCTTCAACTTAACTCGGTCAAAGTTCAATTCAATTGGACTCGGCTCCAGTTCTTAACGAGCTAAGACAAGCTACTCGATGCTCGACTCGAAAAACTTGCGAACTATTTGAAAATATAATATATTATATTACATTGAAAACCATATATACTATACACTACTACTAATAATATAATAGTTATTATTATATTAAATAATAATAATAATAATAATAATAATAATAATAATAAATCAACTAAAATAATAATAAGGGTTAGTAATAATAATGATAGGTTTTTGGGAAATAAGAGTTAGCAAATTAGGGTTTAGTTCGAGCTTTTCGAATTCAGGTTTCAATTTTTGTTTTCAATTTCAATTTGAGCTTCTAACTTTGAGTTCACCAGCTTTTGAGTTGAGTTCGAGCTTGAGAATTTTATGCTCGCGAACTTTCGAGCCGAGTTGTGCTTAGCCTTGAGCATTTCGAGTTTGATTCGAGCTTGATAACTTTGAGCTCAGAAGCTTTCGAGTCGAGCTTGAGCTTGATAATTTTAAGCTCGCGAGTTTTTAAGTTGAGCTTAGCCTTAAGCATTTCGAGTTCGAGTCGAGCTTAACGATACTCGAGCTCAACTCGGCTTGTTTGCACCCCTAGCGATAAGAGTTTGGGGGTTAACTTATTTTTTTTAATTTGGAGGCTTAAACTAAAATTTTCAAAAGGGTCGAACTAGAATTTTTAATACTTTTGAGAGATTTAATAAAAACTTTTAAAAATTATGAGAGGGTGTTTAATTAAAAATATTCAAAATTTTAAAGCTTAATATGAATTCTTAAAAATCTTGTGGGGACCAAATTAATTTTTTTTAAATTTTTAGGATCATATTGTAATTTTTCAAAATTTTGGGCTATGACCCCTTGTCCTTTAGACCTCCGGCCCCTGGCTCCAAATCTATCGATCAACAAAATGCTTTAGTAATATTATTTATATCATATATGTATTTACATATGCTTATATGTTTTAATTAGTTTTTATAAATTTTTATATACTTTGTATGCATGTTGTATTTATATTATTTTATTATGTTGTGTTTTGCGTAATTATTCATAATAGTTTTTTTAATAGTAATTTTTTTGAATAGAATTATTCATAATGGTTAAATTTAGATAATAGTTTGATTGTTAACACCGTATTGTGTTTTATTTATAATAAATTTGACATAATTCATTATTTTTTTAAAATAAGTATATGTGTTATGTGTTGCGTGATTTAAGTGCTACGCAATGGTGCAAGTATACACGTCATAAGTAATAGTATAGATTAAAATCGTCTCTATAAGGATCGGTGAAAGTTAACTTTTAGCTTCTCGCACTAAAAAGGAATGAAAATAACGGTGATAGAAAGTGATGATAAACAAGTAAAGGAACTAGAATCAAAGTAAATCTAAATTAACAGGAGAAGAAAAAAAGATGATGGAGGAGGCTAGGTTATTGGGCATTATGATGCTTGTTGCCGAATGAGTTGCCATGGCAATTTAACACAATTATGATGTTCGACAGAGTTTTCTTCAGTAACAACCCTAAAATCGGCTTAGTAATAAACCGAATTCTGATAACCAATTTTTTTTTGATTCTGACAAGGTGTCATAAATTTCCGGGTATGATTATGTGAATAAATTATCCCAAGTATGACAAGAATTGTGTTCAAGTACATGAAAGGACTAAATCGAATGAAATAAGTGACCAATTTGCAAGAATTGAAAAATGAGGAGTTAAGTGTAGAGAAAAAGGGGATTTGGATGGCCAACCTCGTAATATGACCAAGGAGTGATAAATCACTTGACATGTGTCCAATAATCCACCACCCTTGTATTCTAATTATGGAAATTGAATTAAATAAGAATAAGGAAAAGAAAGAATTGATTACCTTCGGTGGAAGTAAGCCCACGATTGCCATCCATCTTTATCTACTTCTTCTCTAAACAAGCGCACACCTCCCATTCTCCTACCTAAGCTAGCACCTCCATAAAGTTTTGATTTTCTTTTGATTTCCTTAACTAAGTTTGATCCTCATATTAATCAAGGTAAGCTCACGAGTTTAGTTTATTAATTCAAGACCAACTAGATGAAGAAATCAAGAAAACAAGTTAGGGTAATTTTAAGGATTTTCATGGATTTCAAATTATAAGTAGATAAATGATACCAAGTGTTTTTCATAGCTAGAATTAGCTATGGATATTATTATAAGTCTTGAATAATGGAAATCCTATCAATCTTGATGAATTCATGTTCTTTTTATGATAGAGCAATCCATTGGTGGGGAAGAGTCACCAAGCTCTTTCAAAAAAATCCAAGCATCTAACAAAGGAGTTGTTATCCAGTAGCCGAAATAGCTTAGGATTGTCCGGAGAGTGTAGTTCAAGTCTCGAGAATGGCTAGGTACCATCCCGATTACATTTTTGTGAATTCTATGCATTTACATTGTTGCCAAGTCATGGACCCTATAGGGCAAAGTGAAGAAATTGCTATGGATAAGATATGTAAGCTTATTTACATGATACATGTTTTGATTTGACACTTGACATGAATAATAATGCATGTCATTATGTTATATGACAAGAAAACGACTTATGAATTATCCATGAGTCATGAATTTTATTATGCTAGTTATCAAGAAGTTACAAGAGAGCTAAGGCTCTAATGTGTTACATGATATGTTCAAGAATCATGAAAATTATGATAATATGAACGCCTTTGGATACAAGTCTACATTAGATACAATTGGCATTCCTTAGAATTCATTGAGATCATGTACAGGTGGACTACGGTCTTTTGATTACGACCCTTATGTGGAGAGGCTGAGGGATGTATGTGTTTTTGGTCTTTGGCGAGGCGGATGGAATGACCATTCATTGATTTGGCATGGAAAGATGGGAATTCGTGTATCCATTGGTACTATGATCCAAGACAAACTAACTAATTAAATCATTTATACATAAATTTTGTAATCAAGAATTTATATAATTATGTCATGAAACAAGAATCAAGCCAGCATGTATTTATGCGATCATGCTATGAATCATGAACATGCATGCACCTTTATGATGATCATCATCATGGTGACTCTTCTAATAATGAAGAGGATCAAGCCAGAAGAAATCCTCTGATTCCTAAAGGAGGACAAAATGATCCTCTACCACCTCTACCGTTACACTTGTCCAACAAGAGTGTTTTCAAAGTATGACCGAGATGTTCAAAGAATTTGTATCCTCCACGAAGTAGGATCAACTTGGTCAATCATATATGGCTAACTCTTCGACGTCTCGGGCACCAATTGATAAGCTGGCTCAACATCGAGCCTACACATTCTCGGGGTTAGATGATGATAACCCAAAATAGCTGAGCATTGGTTAGATACGTCAATCAAAATTCTGACCAAACAACTTCCATGCTCTGACGAGCACTAACCAAACAACCACCATGCTCCGACGAGCACAAGATTGAATTTGCTTTGGCACTAATTAAGATGAAGCTCAGAATCGTGGGAGACTATTGTCCTCACCGTCTTTAAAAAATTTATCATATGTAAATTATTTCTGAAGGAATTCAGCAAGAAGTATATCAATGATCAGTATATAGATAAAAGAAGAAGAATATTCTTGCGTTTAAATCAATGAGAGAGACCAGTAGAGCAATATGTTTGAGATTTTTGTAAGTACTATAGATATAGGTCAGAATACATCAAGACCGATGAAGACAAATGTAGAATGTTCATCAATAGGCTGTTTGATGAGCTGTACCCCATGTTTATAGCTTTGGGGATTACTAATTTCCAAGATTTGGTTTACTGTGTCATTGCTACTAAGGAACCTCAGAAGGCTTGAGAAAAGAAAAGATGAGGGCATACACGATATGACAAGAGACCTCAAGATGAATCGTGCCCCCCTTTGCCTCCAAAAAGAGGCAAAAATGAAGGAAAAGATCAAACTACCTTTCATCAACCTTTGAGATTGGGTTACATACCCAAGCCTCAATCTATGACTTATTCAGCTACTCAAGCAACCTCAATTGAGAGTATTGGAGGCTCAAGATGGGAACCTCAACATCCTTTATGCAATTTTTGTCAAAAAAGAAATACGGGACAATGCCAAAGAAAGTCGAGAACCTGTTTCTTCTAGGTGAGCAAGGCCATTACATTCAGGAGCTCCTATGGTTTCTCAAACCCAGCCCTCCAAGGGTATAGAACCTAAGCAAGTGCATTCAGGAGCTCCTAGGAAACCCCATATTCCAGTTACTTCCCCAGCAAGGCAAGAACCTAAGACTCTTGTGCAAGTATACTATTTTCGTAACAGGGAGAAAGATGATGATCTTGATGTCATTGCATGTATGGTTGAATTATGCTCGCACCTTGTGTTTGCTTTGATAGACCCTGGATCTACGCATTATTTTTTAAGTTCTATTTTGATAGAAAAGTTTGAGTTGAACCCTGAACCTACCACTTCTAGAATCATAGCTACAAACCTGTTAGGGGATAGTCTGTCTATCAAGTTAATATGTAAGAAATGCCCCTTGGTGATACAAGGGATTAATTTTCTGGCCAATTTGATGGCCCTACCTTTTCTTGAATTCAATCTCATCCTAGTACTTGATTGGCTCAGAGAGAATCAAGCCTGGGTAGAAGGTTCTAAGAAGAAGTTCTACCTCTATGGTTTTGGTAAATAGAGCATTACCCTATTAGATGCCAAGCATGAAGATAGAAGATCCAAGATCTTTGCCATCGCTAGTAAACACAAGACCGAACCAAGAATAGAAGATATCACTACGGTGAGTGAATTCTCTGATGTGTTTTCCGATAAACTTCTAGGTCTACCTCTAACTCGAGAAGTGGAATTTAAGATTAAAGTGCAACCTAAAGCCATTTCAGTTTCTATTGCACCTTATAGAATGGCCCCCATTGAGCTCAAGGAGTTGAAAACTTAGATACAAGAATTGCAAGACAATGGCTTTATCTAACCAAGTACCTCATCCTACGGAGTTCCAGTTTTGTTTGTCAAGAAAAATGATGGCACTATGCATCTCTACATTGACTACCGTCAATTGAACAAGCTCACCATCAAGCGCAGGTATCCGCTGCCAAGGATTGAAGATCCGTTTGATCAACTTAAGGATGCCATAGTGTTTTCTAAAATAGACTTGCAATTTGGGTATTATCAAAGGAAGGTAAAAGAGTGTGATGTCCCCAAGATGGCATTCTGAACAAATATGGCTATTATGAATTCATGGTAATGCCCTTCAGGCTTACAAATGCTCTTGTAGTATTCATAGATCTCATGAATCGAGTTTTTAGACCCTATCTTGATAAATTTGTAGTGGTGTTAATTGACAACATCCTAATCTATTCCAAGACCAAGGCTAAACACATAGAACATTTCCGAATTGTACTTCAAACCTTTCGGGAGAAGTAGTTCAATGCTAAGTTCAACAAATATAAATTTTGGCTATCAGAAGTTTCCTTTTTAGGTCATGTTATATCCTTTGCGGGGTATTCAAGTTGACCTGAAAAAGATTCAAGATATCTGTAACACCCTTTCTCGTATCCGTACACCGAACACGAGTCAAAGATGGTACATGATTTTAAAAATAACTTTTAATCTAAAAACTGGGGTAATTTAAAAATTTTAAAATAATTTCCCAAGAGGTCACCCATCTTGAGATTTCTTTAATCCAAGCACGCGTAACTTTATCTAATTTAAAAAAAAATGGTAATTTAATACCCGATAGTAAAACTTCTTTTAACAAAAAGACAGGTTTATCTATTACGTGCCACTACTAAATACACAAAACATGGATGTCATAAGTACTGAAATTAACCTGTCGATTCTGTACTCCCAAAAGAGAAAGTGATGCAAAAGCCGTCCGCTCCTAATTCTGTTTACCTACATGTATAATGAAAATACACGCTGAGAATAACTTAGTGAGGCATAAGATGAGAACATATATAAAATACTTTGTAATGCATGATACTTTCAAAAGCACGATAATCATTAAATTATATAATCTGTAATGCAGGAAGATCTGTATGAGAAATCATATAGTTGTGTTGTATAATCATATAATTGTACTGTGTAATTATATAGCCCAACGTAAATATCAAGTGACTAATAAATGAGTCGCGTACTTTAGAAGTACTATCCTTTTCTGTAAACTGTGGACACATTTAAGTGTCATATAACTGTAGGACACAATGAAGTGCCAAACACAATGAAGTGTCAGATGACTGTAGGACACAATAAAGTGTCAGATAACTGTAAGACTCTAATGATATACCACAATATTTTCCAACTTAAAATTATACTACCAAGCGCAAACTTAAAACAATTCCTACAAAATGGCAAGCAACCCAATAACAATTTATCACGTAAAACATATTCATACTGGAGCAGTTCGTACTCCAATACGTTCTATATAATCCATGGTATACATGCCAGTTAAAAACTATATAAAATAGCTTGTCATATATATCATGCTATAAACCATTTGTAAGCATAAAGACATGTCATAATCTTTAAATCAGTAAAATATAGTATCATGCAAAACATGTTATGCTATATAAAAATCTTTACCTGTTGTGTTGACTTATCACAAGTCTCCCTATAATATGTATGTTATTAAACATACTTTTAAATACATGTATGCACTCACCTTAGCCTTGAATATTAATTTTGCTATTTGATTTCACTTCCGATCCTTTTCTGCTGGAACGACCTTGGTTTATATCAGAATCTACATTAAAAATAACATATACCATACCTAGCATATGTTAATACATATTCATCCCATATATAATAATGGAAAGTAATTAAAATAGCAATCCATTATGCACAAAATTGATCCGATAAATCTTTCTATATTCGAATCACATTTTCTCACATATCTCTTCAAATCTTCAACTTTTACCAAAATACTTATTTTAGTCCCTATGGACTCTTTTAAGCTTCCAACCATAAATTTTTCATCCTTTGCACTTTAGGACCCAAACTTTAAAAATCTTTCACCTTGGTCCCTAAAGTAGTCGAATAGTCCTATTGATCACAAATATTAACTTGAGCTTCATAATCAATATTCGAATCACTTGAATTAATTTTCCAATATAATATTCCTTAAGTACAAGCTCAACAATCAAATCCCTAAGCTTTACAAAGTTTACACTTTAATCCCTAATACAATCTAATTAGGGATTTTCATTCTAATCACCTTATATCAACACATAAAACCAATCTTCCTTCAATCATGTCCTAAAATTCCAAACTTTAACATAAACCCTAATTCTTATTTTCAAGAACATGAACATTTCTTTGTCCAAATAACAAAATCAAGCATGTAAAATATCATTCTTATCGTTTCCATCATCAAAATAAATTTTGCAATATTTTCCCTTAATTTCTTCCCATAACCGAATGGTCACTCAATCATTTTCCATAGGATTTTCATCACTTTAATCATAAAAACAACATCTCAACCTCAATTATAACATGAACAACCCTTAAAACATAAGATTCCAACATGTCCTTCATCCACCCTAATCATATCAACTTAGGAGCATGGAAACAAATTAAAAGTTGTACCAAATAATAGAGAATTCAATGAAGAACAACTTCTTATTTCATATCTAAACCACGAATCCAATCCAATAAGCTTAAAATTTGAAATAAAACTTTCTTACCTTTTCTTTTTAGGTCACGACAAGGAGGATGAAGTTGAGAGAATTTTCCAATTTTTTCTATTTCTTTATTTTATGCCAAATGGCATATTAAAAGCCTTATTTAAAAATAAAAATCCTTTTAATAGTCAAATGACTATTTTGCCCTTCAATTATAACCAATAATATGTTGTCACATGTGCAATCTTCTTTTTGATAATCAAATATATTCAAAAAGTATAGGTGAAATGACCGTTTTACCATTAATGAAACAACTTATTTTCAAAATTGCCATTTCCATCTACTACACCAAATACTGCATAGAATCGAATTCAAATTGAACAAAAATGATTCAAAAACCATAAATCTTATTCTTCAACTAAGACTTCCATTTTCATAATTTTCTGAATTCATATAATCATCTGAACTAATTACTGAAACTTATTTTTTTTTTTATAACTTTTCACACAAATCTCGTACCAAAAAGCCGATTCCCACCAAAATTCTTATACCAGAATAAACCATTCATATATGGGTATAAAATAATTTTTGGGAAAATTACCATCTTTGTCCCTGAACGTTTCTAAACTTTTCACTTTATCCATCAAACTTTAAAAAATTACGTTTTAGTCACTAAACTAAAACCATCAATCTTTAACTCTTTACGTTTTAGTCACTAAGCAAATATTGGGGTATTACAATTCTCTCCCCCTTAAGAAAATTCATCCTCGAATTTTCAAAATGTACCTGTTTTAAATAGGCGTGGATACTGTTTTTCCATTGCATCCTTAGTTTCCTATGTTGCTTCTTCGACCTTGTGATTGCGCCAAAGGACTTTCACCAATGGTATTTGCTTGTTCCTTAATGTTTTAACACCATATGCTAGTATCTTAACCGGTTCTTCTTCATATGTCAAATCTGATTGTAATTTAATTTCCTCCGGTACAATCACATGTGATGGATCTGATCCATATCTCCAGAGCATCAAAACATGGAAAAACATCATGAATTTTACTCATCTCCGGTGGAAGAGCTAACTGATATGCCACAGGCCCATCTTTCTTTAAAATTTCATATGGTTCATTATACTTGGGACTTAGTTTTCCTTTATGCCCGAAACGTATTATTTTCTTCCAATGAGAGACTTTCAAAAATACTTTTTCTCCAACTTCAAATTGAATGCCTTTTCTTTTTAAGTCTGCATAAGATTTTTGCCGATCAGCGGCCTTTTTAAGATTGTCTTGCACAATCTTAACTTTTCTTCTATTTCTAGCAACAAATCTGGCTTAATCAGCTTGCGATCATGTAATTCAAATCAATTTAATGGTGATCTGCACTTTCGACCATAAAGGGCTTCATAATGTGCCATTTGAATACTTGCTTGATAACTGTTATTGTAAGCAAATTATGCTAATGGTAAATACTTTTCCCATGATCCTTCGAATTCAATTATGCAAGCTCTTAACATATCTTCCAATATTTGAATTGTTCTTTCTGACTGACCATCGGTTTGAGGATAAAATGTAGTACTGAAGTTCAATCGTGTCCCCAAAGCTCTGTGTAATGCTGTCCAAAATCTTGATGTAAACTTTGGATCTCGATCTGATACTATAGATATCGGCACCCCATGCAATTGAACTATTTCCTTAATATACAACTCAACATACTTGCTTATCTGATAATCCATTCAAATAGGTATAAAGTGAGTAGATTTGGTTAATCTGTCCACTATTACCCAAATAGAATCCTTCTTGCTAGGGGTCAATGGTAGTACTATCACAAAATCCATAGTAATTCTATCCCACTTCCACTGCGGAATAGAAATAGGTTGTAACTTTCCTGATGGCACTTGATGTTCATCTTTTACCTGTTGGCAAGTCAAACACTTGGTAACAAACTCTGTTATCATTCTTTTCATACCAGACGACCAGTATCGACTCTTCAAATCTTGATACATTTTATTTCCTCCAGGGTACATAGTCAAAGGACTGTAGTGTGCTTCAGAAAGAAAATCTCGCTTTAACTCAGCATCTTCAGGAACATACACTCTATCTTTGTAGTAAAGACATCCATCGGGTTTAATTTCAAAATTATTAATTTCACCTGATTTCATCTTGACTACACAGTCTCCATCTTGTTGCTGACTTTCCTTAATCCGATTTAGCAATAATGATCTTAATTGCATCTCCACTAATAACGAACCATTTGATCTCCCTTTTAACTGTGCATTTAAAGCTCGTAATGTAGCGAATATTTTCCGACTCGAGGCATCTGCAACAACATTTGCTCGACCTAGGTGGTAATCAATAATCAAATCATAATCCTTTATTAGTTCCAACCACCTTCGTTGTTGTAGATTCAATTCTTTCTATGTCATCAAATATTTTAAACTCTTATGATCAGTATAAACGTGACAACGTTCACCATAAAGATAATGTCGCCACACTTTTAGAGCAAAAACTACAGCAACCAGCTCTAAATCATGAGTCGGATAATTTCTTTCATGCGGTTTTAACTACCGGGAAGCATAAGCAATCACTTTTCCATCTTGCAATAATACGCACCCCAATCCATTATGAGATGCATCACTGTACAAAGTAAACTCCTTTCCTGATTCTGGTTGTACTAAAACTGGAGCTTCTGTCAAAATTTTCTTTAACTGATCAAAACTCTCTTGACACTTTTCCGTCCAAACAAATGGAACATCTTTTCTCAACAACTTTGTAAGTGGAGCAGCTATCATCGAAAAGTTTTTCACAAACCTTCGATAATATCCAGCAAGCCCCAAGAAACTGCGAACTTCAGTAATATTCTTAGGGAACTTTCCACTCCACAATAGATTGTATCTTTTTAGGATCCACTCTGATTCCTTCAGCTGAAGCAATGTGACCCAAGAAAGCCACTTCAGATAACCAGAACTCGCATTTTGAGAGCTTAGCATATAACTTATTTTCTTTCAAAATCTGTAGTACAATCCTCAAATGTGCATCATGATCTTCTTTAGTCTTCGAGTACACCAATATATCATCAATGAAGACTACGACAAACTGATCGAGATACGACTGAAATACTCGGTTCATTAAATCCATAAATACTGCTGGAGCATTTGTAAGGCCAAATGGCATCACTACATATTCATAATGCCCGTACCTCGTTTAGAAAGCTATTTTTGGAATATCTTCCTCCTGGACTTTCAGTTGATGATAACCAGACCGAAGATCAATCTTAGAGAATACCGCGGCTCCTTTCAGTTTGTCAAATAATTCTTCTATTCTCGGTAACAGATACTTGTTCTTTATGGTCACCTTGTTCAGCTGTCGGTAATCAATGCACAGTCTTAGGGAACCATCTTTCTTTTTGACAAATAACACCGGAGCTCCCCATGGTGATGTACTAGGACATATAAATCCTCTATCTAATAACTCATACAACTGTGATTTTAACTCCCTCAATTCTGCAGGTGCCATTATATATGGAGCCATGGATACTGGCTCAGTACCAGGAATAACCTCAAGTCCAAATTGTACTTCTCTTTGGAGGTAACCCTAGTAACTCTTCCGAAAATACCTCAGGAAAATCCCGAACTGTCAGAATCGCACTGAGGTCATTATTAATCTTCTTAGTATCCACCACATGAGCTAGAAAAGCCTTACAGCCTATCTCTAATAGTTTTTTGGCTTTAAAAGCTGAAATCACATTCTTTATACATTGAGCCCCTTCGCTCAATACTATAATCTCTGAGCCATCTGCAATCTTTAAAATCAATTGCTATTGGCGACACCTTACTGTAGAATCATAGGCATGAAGCCAATCCATGCCCAAAATGATCTCAAGATCACTAAATGGAAGCTCTAACAAGTCAGCTGGGAATTCAATTCCGTGAACTATAAGCGGACATTTCCTACTTACTTTAGTTACCCGAGCACTTTGAACTAGGGGGTTTATGGCTATCGCATCACTCTGAGTTGGTTCTAAAGGAATTTCTCTTTCCTGAACTAACTTCGAACTAACATGTGAATGTGTAGATCAGTATCTATCAAAACAATTACAGGTTGACCATAGAGTTGAAAAGTACCTGTAACAATATCAGGTTCTTCTCTGTCATCTATGTCATCCTGCGTACGGATGTGATATACCCTTGCTGAAGCTCTATCATATCGACCTACCAAAGCTTCAATCTCCTTTTGAGAACCCATTCCAGATGATCTTGCAGGTCCACAGCCTTTGCCTCTTGGCATTCCAACAGATCTTTCGGTCTGAACTGATCTATCATCTCGATTTGGAAAGTCATGCATAAAATGTCCAGTTTCACCATAATGGAAACAAGCTCCAGTGATCATCCGACACCCTCCATGATGTTTTCGATTACAAAACTTAAATTGGGAAGGTCCTTGTTTCTTTCCAAAACTCTTTGCTGATGTCGAAGTATTTTTGGACTTTCCGACTTGACTTGTTTGTCCCCGAGGTGCTGAAAATCCAGATCTCCCTTATTGTGAATATCCTTTGCCCCGCTTTAATGATGCTACGCAAAAGATGTTTCAGCACTCATTTTTTGGCTCTGTGATTCTTTTTCAACTTTCTCTCGAACATTCTCCATTGCTTTAGCTCTATTGACTGCTTCTTGGAAGTCCCTAGGAGTAATTGCCACCAGCACCTCTTGGTATCTAGCATTTAATCCACTTATAAAGCTGTCAGTGATGGCTCTCTTATCCGGTAGCAATTCAGAGGCAAACCTACACAATCTATTAAAATCGCTCTCGTATTCATACACCAAGCGTTCTCCTTGTTTAAGGTCCTGGAACTGCTATCTCATCTCCCGAATAAATGCATCTCCAATATATTTCCTCCTAAACTCACGGAGGAAAAACTGCCAGTTCACTTCATCTCGTACACGAACTGTGACATTATTCCACCATACTAGTACTTGCTCTCTCAATAATGAGACAACTCATTCTAGCTTTCCTTGATCATCACACCCAATCCTAGCCAACATTGTCTATATGTCATTCAACCAAAAATCTGCTGACATAGGATCTCCATCAATGTCGCCTCGAAAATCAGGAGCGTGCAGTTTCTTTAACTCTTTATGAGTGGAAACTCGAGGAGGTCTATTAATTATTGCGTCTAAGGCTTGCAGAAATGTACCCCGGTCTTGCATCGACATTTCCTGTGTAGGTGCACCAGCCTCCTATTATACCGGCTGTTGTACTTCCTCCCTGACCTTTGGAGCATTCTCGGGCCCTACTTGTTGGGTAGCATGTCGGGATCCGATTCCATTCGACACTATACTCATAACATATACTTAAACTAATAAGCAATTGCATCGATCAAACATGTATTATTTTCAAGTAAATACGACATCCTAGTGGCATGTACACACTTTGACACTTTTATCGAGTTCAGATTAACTCCAAAACCGGCTAAACATGTGGCTCTAATACCAATAAATATAACACTCCTTCCCGTATCCGTACACCGAACACAAGTCAAAGATGTTACAGGCTTTTAAAAATAACTTTTAATCTAAAAACCGTGGTAATTTAAAAATTTTAAAATAATTTCCCAAGAGGTCACCCATCTTGAGATTTCTTTAATCCAAGCACGCTTAACTTTATCTAATTTAGAAATAAAATGGTAATTTAATACCCGATAAAACTTTTTACGCAAATGATATAATCATATCAAAACATGTAATAATAAGAAGTAAATATATTTAACATCTATTAAAGGTTTATAAAACTATTACATATCCGGTTAAAGTATTTTAACAAAAAGACAGGTTTATCTATTTCATGCCACTACTAAATACACAAAACATGGATGTCATAAGTACTGAAATTAACCTGTCGATTCTGTACTCCCAAAAGAGAAAGTGATGCAAAAGTCGTCCGCTTCTAATTCCGTCTACCTACGTGTATAATGAAAATACAGGCTGAGAATAACTCAGTGAGACATAAGATGAGAACATATATAAAATAATTTGTAATGCATGATACTTTCAAAAGCACGATAATCATTAAATCATATAATCTATAATGCAGGAATATATGTATAAGAAATCACATAGTTATACTGTATAATCATATAATTGTACTGTGTAACCATATAGCCCAAGGTAAATATCAAGTGACTAATAAACGAGTCACATACTTTAAAAGTAATATCCTTTTCTGTAAACTGTGGACACATTTAAGTGTCAGATAACTGTAGGACACAATGAAGTGTCAGACACAATGAAGTGTCAGATGACTGTAGGACACCATAAAGTGTCCGATAAGTGTAAGACTCTAATGGTATACCACAATATTATCCAACTTAATATTATACTACCAAGGGCAAACTTAAAACAATTCCTGCAAATGGCAAGCAACCCAATAACAATTTATCACGTAAAACATATTCATACTGGAGCAGTTCATACTCCAATACGTTCTATATAATCCATAGTATACATGCCATTTAAAAATTATATAAAATAGCTTGTCATATATATCATGCTATAAACCATTTGTAAGCATAAAGATATGCCATAATCTTTAAATCAGTAAAATACTGTATCATGCAAAACATGTTATGCTATATAAAAATCTTTACCTTTTGTGTTGACTTATCACAAGTCTCCCTATAATATGTATGTTACTAAACATACTTTTAAATACATGTATGCACTCACCTTAGCCTTGAATATTAATTTTGCTATTTGATTTCACTTCCGGTCCTTTTCTTTTCCTTTTCTACTGGAACGACCCTGGTTTATATCAGAATCTACATTAAAAATAACATATACCATTCCAAGCATATGTTAATACATATTCATCCCATATATAATAATAGAAAGTAATTAAAATAACTATCCATTATGCATAAAATTGATCCGATAAAGCTTTCTATATTCGAATCACATTTTCTCACATTTCTCTTCAAATATTCAACTTTTACCAAAATACTTATTTTAGTCCCTATGGACTCTCTTAAGCTTCCAACCATAAATTTCAAATCTAGTCCTTAAAATTTTCATCCTTTTCACTTTATGACCCAAACTTTAAAAATCTTTTACCTTGGTCCCTAAAGTAGTCGAATGGTCCTATTGATCCCAAATATTGATTTGAGCTTCATAATCAATATTCGAATCACTTGAATTAATTCTCCAATATAATATTCCTTAAGTACAAGCTCAATAATCAAATCCCTAAACTTTACAAAGTTTACACTTTAATACATAATACAATCTAATTAGGGACTTTCATTCTAATCACCTTATATCGACACATAAAACCAATCTCCCTTCAATCATGTCCTAAAATTCCAAACTTTAACATAAACCCTAATTTTTATTTTCAAGAACATGAAAATTTCTTTGTCCAAATAACAAAACCAAGCATGTAAAATATCATTCTTATCGTTTCCATCATCAAAATAAATTTTGCAATATTTTCCCTTAATTTCTTCACATAACCGAATGGTCACTCAATCATTTCCATAGGATTTTCATCACTTTGATCACAAGAACAACATCTCAACCTCAATTCTAACATGAACAACCCTTAAAAGATAAGATTACAACATGTCCTTCATCCACCCTAATCATCAATATCAACTTAGGAGCATGGAAACCAAGTAAAACTTATACCAAATGATAGGGAATTCAATGAAGAACAACTTCTTATTTCATATCTAAACCACAAATCCAATCCAATAAGCTTAAAAATTTGAAATAAAACTTTCTTACCCTTTCTTTATAGGTCACGACAAGGAGGATGAAGTTCAGAGAATTTTCCAATCTTTTCTATTTCTTTATTTTATGCCAAATGGCATATTAAAAGCCTTATTTAAAAATAAAAATCCTTTTAATAGTCAAATGACTATTTTACCCTTGAATTATAACCAATATTATGTTGTCACATGTGCAATCTTGTTTTCCATAATCAAATATATTTAAAAAGTATATGTGAAATGACCGTTTTGCCATTAATGAAACAACTTATCTTCAAAATTGCCATTTCCATCTACTACACCAAATACTACATAGAATCGAATTCAAATCGAACAAAAACGATTCAAAAACCATAATATCATATTCTTCAAGTCTTCCTAAGACTTCCATAAAATTTTCTGAATTCAAATAATCATCTGAACTAATTACCAAAACTTATTCTTTTTATAACTTTCCACATAAATCCTATACCAAAAATACGATGCCCACCAAAATTATTATACCGAAATAAACCATTCATATATGGGTATAAAATAATTTTTGGGAAAATTACCATCTTTATCCCTAAACTTTTCTCAACCTTTCACTTTAGCCATCCAACTTTAAAAATTTACGTTTTAGTCACTGAACTAAAACCACCAATCTTTAACTCTTTACATTTTAGTCACTAAGCAAATATTGGGGTATTACAATATCTTTGATTGGAGACCTTCGAAGAATGTTGGTGAAATTCGAAGCTTTCTCAGTTTGGCTAGCTACTATAGATGATTTGTTAAGTGATTTTCTATACTAGCTGCACCTCTGACAAAATTGCTACATAAGGACTAACGTTTTTCATGGACCGAGAAGCAACAAAGAAGTTTTGACCAAATAAAGCAAGTCTTAACCCATGCTCCAATTTTAACTCAACCTATTTCTGGCAATGGCTTCACTATGTACAGTGATGCTTCGCACATAGGGCTAGGATGTGTGTTAATGCAAGAAGGAAAATTCATAGCTTATGCTTCAAGGAAACTCAAACCTCATGAGCTAAATTACCCAACGCATGACCTCGAGCTAGCAGTAGTTGTTTTTGCTTTGAAAATATGGAGACATTATCTTTACGGAGAGAAATGTTATCTATTTATGGACCACAAGAGCTTAAAGTATCTATTAACTCAGAAGGAGTTAAACCTTCGTCAACGTAGATGGATGGAGATTTTAAAGGACTATGATCTTGTTATTGATTACCACCCTGACAAGGCCAATGTTGTAGCTGATGCACTCATCCGCAAACCTTCGCTTGATAATTATGAATTATGATTTTTGTAAATATGAATTTCGAATAACCTTTTGAACTTATCCATGATCCTTTTTATTGCAGCTTCAAGATCTATTAATGTTCATTTTCAAGAAGAATCAAGAGTTCGTAACTGAACTTCAGGTTTAGTTTACAATCATTACAAGAATCAAGACATTGCAAGAGTCCGACCAAAGACTTTAAACCATTGTCTCTAAGCTTCAAGATAAAGCAGATCCTAATTTCTTTTAGAATTCCAAAGGATTGTTATGTTTTTGGAATCGATTATGTATTCTAAATGATGAGTCTCTTCATATAGAGATGCTCAGAGAGGCTCATAATAGCCCATTTTTTGTTCACCAGGGGTCTGTAAAGATGTATAAGGACCTCTAGGAATTGTATTGGTGGCCTAGAATGAAGAAAGACATTACAGACTTCATTTCCAAGTGCCTTACATATCAGAAAGTCAAGGTTGAACATCGTGTTCCTACGAGACTTTTACAACCTATTGAATTGCCACAGTAGAAGTGGGAAAGAATCACGATGGATTTTGTGAGTGGCCTACTGTTGACCCCTAAGAAGAATGATGCTATCTGGGTCATCGTAGATCGGTTTACTATGTCAGCATATTTTTTACTCGTAAGAATGGACTTCAGTCTCCCTAAGCTGGCTGACTTGTACACTAAGGAAGCGACAAGACTACACGGAGTACCCAAGTCTATCATATCGGATCATGATCTACATTTTACATTGCAGTTTTGGAGAACCCTACAAGAGGTTTTAGGAACCAGAGTGAACCTTAGTACGACATTTTACCCTCAATCTGATGGACAATCAGAAAGGGTGATCCAAGAAAGTTTTGCCCTAAGTAAATTCATAGTAAGTATAAAAAAACAATTACAACTTAATTTCTTTCTTGTAGATCTTTGAAGACTTGTTGTGAGCATGTATTATTGATTTCGAAGGCACGTGGGAGAAATCCCTATCCCTCGTTGAATTTTCATATAACAATAGTTACCAAGCTTCGATTAAGATGGTTACCTTTGAAGCGCTATACGGAAGAAAATGCATAACACCCATTTGTTGGTCTGAATTGGGGGAAGTCAAGGTTTTATGCCTTCAATTACTTCAGAAAACCAAAGAAAGGGTAGCCGTTGTTCATGATAGGCTTAAGGCAACCTTTGACCGACAAAAAGCCTATATTGACTTAAAAAGGAGGGACATTATGTATGATATTGGTGAAAAAGCTTTTCTCAAAGTTTCTGTAATATCCCAAATTTGGGCTACTGACTAAATTGTAAATTTTGAAAGTTTAAGGGGTTAAAGTATAAACTTTGGAAAAGTTTGGGGACTAAAGTGTAAATTTCCCCAACAAGTAATTTTATTCAGTATAAGTGTGAATCAGATCGAGATAGGTACCTTGATATCGGTTTTAAGAATTAAGATGCAGAAAAAGGTACCGAATTTGGATCAAATAAAATTGTTAAGCGTGCTCAGGCTAGAGAAATACAAGGATGGGTGACCTTCGAGAAGGTCCCATAAAAGTGTTTTTGATCGATATTTTGGACTCAGAAATACAAGGATTTCTAAGATAAATTTTATTCTAAGAAGATTTTTGATAATTATCGGGATAATAGATTGAGTTAAAAAAATTTAGTCTAAGTCCTTAAGAAAATAAGTTTTTATGAGATGATAATTTTTATTTCCCAAAAATGGAAATATAGAATTTTTTGAATAAATTTGATAGTTCGAAAAAAAAATCGTAGTAGAAGTATTTTACGAATATTGGGAAATTGGATCAAACTGAAATTTCAGAGATTGATCCAAAAGCCATGGGAAATTCATAAAATACTATTTTATAAATATTTTATTATGGTTGGTTGGATTCCAACTAGACTTAGTTGAATTTTTACAAGAATGGCAAACTGGTAAATAAAAACTACAAAGTGGCATAATTGGATGGAATGGAAAAATAACGGAGCCAAAAGATGAAGTCTCATTCATCTTCATATTTTCGAAAATGAGGGGAAGAAAGGAGAAATTTTCCAAGTTCGATTCAAGCCCCGAAACTCGATTTTCAGGTAATCTTTCGAACTACAAAGTTGTTCTACTCATCAAGCTCTATCTTTTGGTGTGGAAAACATGCTTGATTGATGAGAATTTTGTATGAGAAGAAATTAGGGTTTATGGACTCAATTAGGGGTTTTGAGATTTTATGATTCCATGTTGAAATTCAAGTTGAAATCAAGCTTTTGTGATGCTAAAATCATGTTATTGAGTTGGGATTTAAACTCTACATGTTTTGATTATTATGAAGATAATTAGGGTTTATGGATTCAAGTTTAATTTGGGGTTTGTGATGTTAGATCAATGATTTAGTAAGCTTGAATTGTTATTTGGAAGCAAAACCCTAAATATATTAGATAGGGATCATTTTAGAAATCTTAAAAGTTAGAGGACCGAATCTGATTTTTATAATTTTATAGTGTATTTATGTTATTATTGATGTTGGAGATGTGAAATTGAAGTTAGAATGCAAAACGATGTTAAATCGAGTTAGTGACCATTTTGACAAATTGTCAAAGTTAAGTGACCAATTCGAAAATGAGGTTTTAGAGAAGGACTAAATATGATTTTAGTTGAAATATAGAATTCAAGTAGTAATGCTGATTTGAGGACTAATTTGCAAAGTTAAGAAGCTTGAATCCTTATCTTTGCATTTTTAGTAACTATTTCGGAAAGAACGAAAAATTAGAGGGAATTATTTTTGAATAATTATTTGATGAAGAAAGTGATACATTAGTGGTTTGAATCAAGTAAGGGGACCAAATTGACAAATAGCAAAGTAAGGAGAAATTAATATGAAGTTTGAAGTTATTTATGGAAGTTGTGTAGGAAAACTGGATTTGGCAGTAAGTTTGAAAATTCACCATAAATTCTACAAAAATGGTTAGATGGTGAATTTTATATCGATGTAAATATTATTTGTCTAGTTTCGTTTAAAATAAACGGTGATTGATTTCGATACATATATCAAACGATATGAATTTTTAAGTGATGAAAGGTCAGAAAACAAAATAGCAGTCTGTTCCGAAATTCAATACTGGAATTCCACTTTGAAAATTTGCCATAAATCGTACAAATTGAATCTGGGTTATTAGTTTATATGGTTGAAAAGCTTATCGGATCTAGTTTCGTTTCCAACAAACAGAAACTGATTTCAAGTTCTGAGTTAAAAGATATTAATTTTTAATCGAATGAAAGTCAGAAAAATTACAGAACAGTTTCTGTTAGGACAACCTTGTAAACGGGAGTTTGATGAATTTTCATAATTTTTGTAGATTTTATTAAATTATGTAGCTTATACTATTAGAACCGTTATTGAATCTAGTTTCTACGGTATAAAGGAGATTAAGATTCAATATGTATTCTGCCCTATAAAAGTAAATCTTTGATGGTAATGCAAGTTGACAGAAAATGGAAATTGAGACAATTTGTGTCTAATGTTGGTTAGAAAGCTTGGAGGAATTATTTCAAGATCAAAATGGTCATTAGGGACCAAAAATGAGTTTGTGAACAGTATAAGGAAGGAAAGAAATTTATGGAAAATTTTTATGTTGAATGATTAAATAGCTTCATTGAAATATTGTTAGAAGTGAATCTAACAAATGTTTATTTATATTCATGTGACAAATGAAGTTGGATCCGAATCAAAAGAAGGTTCGAGGTACTATAAAGGAAATGATCAATAGAGCTTAGTGAGGCATATTAATAAATGGCCAAGGTGAGTGGATTTCTATATGTTTGCATTATGTTGAAAAAGGGAGGACTTGAGATAAGTCGACCCTAATTTAAAATTTACATTGCATTTCTTCATAATACGTGATATGATGCATGATTCAACATGGCAAGCTTGACGGAGTACAAGGTACGTACTACTGTTTGCATAAATAATGATGAATCATTTTCACATAAGAAAATGACAAGATTAAATTGAAACAAGATTAAAATGAAACAAGATACACCCTGGGGATCCAAGCCCATAGTGCAAAATGCACTAACGAGGTGTTTATATAAGGAGCAAAGAGCGTCCTCTCGAGTAAGTACTTTACATGGCACTACGGTGCAGATAGACTACGAGGTTTCCATGGGCCTCTAGCCAGACACAATGATAATAATAACAAGATGATACATGATTCAGATGTTACATGTTACTTGTTACATATATTATATCATACATGATAGAAAGGTTACATGATATATGATAGAATACATGTTATGCAAATGATGGCATAATGAAAACATGACCATGATAGAATACATGTTATCCAAATGATTGCATAATGAAAGTATGACCATGATAGAGTACATGATATGTAAATGGTTACATGATGAAAGCATGTCCATGGTAGAGAATATATTATGCAATAATAACATGATTTATATGATAGTTATGATACATGACATATGTATATTGTGATATACTTGCCATGTTATAGAGATAACGAAATGCACTTTTATATATGACATACTGTATTACATTATTTCATGTTTTTAAAATAAATAAGTTTAATTGCCTTACTAAGTTCGTACTTAGCGTGTGTCTTATGCCACACGTAGGTTTCCTGGAAATCATCTATTGAGGAGGAGCAGAAACTTGGGAAAAATCAAGTTACTACAATAAGTTCAGTAAGTACGTCTTCACCATAATTTGATAGACTAGTGGGCATGTAAATATTCTAAAGTTGAAAGTTTACAACGTAATTATATGTTTTTATGGATGGATAAGTTTAGAAATACGAATTGTTAACAATAGCAAAATCTTTAATGTACCTAGAATTGTATTTTTATTTATTTCAATAATTCAATTATAAATTTTGTAAACCAATTCAGGGTCAAAACTAGCTGTAACTAGGCGACATAGTTTTAAATTTAAAGCTGATAAAGGGTTAAACTACAAATTAAATTTTGGTATAAAAAAATTTTCAAGTCAAGATTTCTTCCAATGATTTTGGAACATCTTTAATGTATATTCGGTCTATGAGTATACGTTAAGAGTGTTACAGTTTCTCCATGGAAGAAAATCCTATGTTTTGGCAAAAAGAGGAAACATAGTCCTCGATTCACAGGTCTCTTTGAAGTAATAGAAATGATCAGACCGGTGGCCTATCGACTAGCACTTCTAGAGGATCTCAGTAGAATTCATAGTGTCTTCCATGTATCCATGCTCTAGAAGTACCGTTCTGACCCATCTCATGTCATTCTACCAGAAACAGTGGAAATCCAGTCCAATCTAACATATGATGAGGAGCCTATTAAAATTCTAGCTCGTGATGTGAAAAGACTCCGAAATAGGATGGTTCCCCTATTCAAAGTCCTTTATAGGAGTCACAAGGTTGAAGAAGCCATGTGGAAACCAGAAGAAACCATATAGGAACAATATCTTCAACTCTTTCGTTTAGGGAAAATTCGAGGAAAAATTTTATTAAGGGGAGAATTGTAACACCCTTAAAACCGGCTTAGTAATAAAAATAAATTCTAGTCACCGGAAAATTTTGATTCTAATAAGGTATCATAAATTTTCGAAAATGATCATATGAATAAATTATCCCAAGTATGACAAGAATTATGTTTAAGTACAGGTAAGGACTAAATCGAATGAAATAAATGACCAATTTGCAAGAGTTGAAAAATGGGGAGTTAGGTGTAGAGAAAAAAGGATTAGGATGGCCAACCTCGTAATATGACCAAGGAATGATGAATCACTTGACATGTGTCCGATAATCCATCACCCTTGTATTCTAATTATGGAAATTGAATTAAAGAAGGATAAGGAAAAGAAAGGATTGATTACCTCCGGTGGAAGTAAGCCCACGATTGCCATCTATCTTTATCTACTTCTTCTCTAAACAAGCACACACTTCCTCTTCTCCTACCTAAGATAGCACCTCCGTGAAAGCTTGAATAAAGCTTTGATTTTAATTTGATTTCCTTAACTAAGTTTTATCCTTATATTAATCAAGGTAAGTCATGAGTTTATCTTATGAATTCAAGGCCAACTACATGAAGAAATCATGAAAACAAGTTTGGGTAATTTTAGGGATTTCTATGGATTTCAAATTATAAGTAGATAAATGATACCAAGTGTTTTTCATAGCTAGAATTAGATATAGGTATTATTATAAGTCTTGAACAATGGAAATCCTATCAATCTTGATGAATTCATATTCTTTTTAAGATAAAGAAATCCATTGGTGGGGAAGAGTCACCAAGCTCTTTCAAACAAATCCAAGCCTCTAACAAAGGAGTTGTCATTCGGGAGTCGAAAAAGCTTTAGATTGTCCAGTGAGTGTAGTTCAAGTCTTGAAAATGGCTAGGTACCATCCCGATTATATTTTTGTGAACTCCATGCATTTACATTGTTGCCATGTCAAGGCCCCTATAGGGCAAAGTCAAGAAATGGCTATGGTTAAGCTAGGACAGCTTATGCACATGATACATGTTTTGATTTGATTCATGACATGAATGATAATGCTTGAAATTATGTTATATGCGAAGAAAATGAATTATGAATTATCCATGAGTCATGAATTCTACTATGCAAGTTATCAACCAAGTTACAAGAGAGATAAGGCTCTAATGTGTTACATGATATGTTCAAGAATCATGAAATTTATGACAATATGAATGCCTTTGGATACAAGTCTACATTAGATACAATTGGCATTCCATAAAATTCATTGAGCTCATGTATAGGTGAACTACGGTCCTTGAGTTACAACCCTTATGTGGCAAGGTAGAGGGATGTATGTTTTTTTTGGTCTTTGACGAGGCAGAGGAGATAACCATTCATGGATTTGGTGAGGACGGTTAGGAATTCATCTACCCATTGGCACTATGATCCAAGGTAAATGGACTAATTAAATTATTTATGCATAAAATTTGTAATCAAGAATTTATATGGTTATGTCATGAAATAAGAATCAAGCAAGCATGCATTTATGTGATCATGTTATGAATCATGAACATGCATGTACCTTTATGAGCTATTGTAATCCATGAATGCATATGGAGCATTAATTCAATGATTTATAGTAAACTACCTTACTAGGCTATTTAATCCTAACATTTCTACTTGATGAATTTTCAGATTCAATAGTGCTCTGAAGATCGTTCGTGCAAGGAAGGTTGCATGTCACTCCAACAAGTATTTTGTGTAATGTTCATTGCCCCTTCTAACTCCTAGTATGGTGGCATATGGTACAAACATATATGAGCATGTTTTGTTATGTAAATTATATGTGTGGTATGTGATGTGATGCATGAAAACCAAGTTTGACATGTTTATGCAAGAATAGTACAAGACATGACCTTAATGGTACCTACAAGGCCAAATGTAGTATATGCATGACATAACCCTTGCAGACATGACATGTGACTAGAATATCAGGTTAGAAATCTAGTGTATAAGTTTGGAATACAAGGGATATGTTTGAACAAGTTTAAAACCAGATTCAGTTCATGTTTGAAAATCTGTAGCAAGGCGTACCGATACCCTATCTGGTCTATACCGGTACGACCAAGCTTAAAATTGACCATATACAACAAAATGTACCGCTACGGTCGACCATTTAGGTACAAAAATTGGTTTCTAGAATTTTAGATATGAATGGCGAATCGGTACGATACCTTAAACTATCAGTATGAACCCCATATCGATTCCAAAATTGTTTATTGTAATTTGCAGATTTAATAACGTTCCGGTAGGTTCACTTCGAGTACCGGTACGAAGGTGGTTAAAAACGGTCATGAACCTGAAACAAAATTTCAAACTTTGCATTAAGGTCCTAAATAATCAATATTTTACTTGTATGAGTTATAGACCTTCAAATTAGTAAAAAAAGTGCAGGTGAGCTTATAAAGACATGAATTTTATGCTAGTAACCATAAATTCTAAAAATTATTAAAATTTATTAGGTTTACAATTTTGTCCCTAAACTTTGATTTTGCTGCATTATGGTCCCTCATCATGAAATCAAGATTAAATAAGTTATGACATCATTATTTGTATGCCATGAAAGTTTAGAAACATTGTTATAAGTATGATTTCTTGAATAATATATGAGATATAACATGTGCACATTCCAGTTCAAGTTTCCGGTAACATCTCCGACTTAGTTATCTTCTAGATCGAGTAGGAGGTGTTACATTTTCGTTGCCTTCTAGTTATCCCTAATAGAAGAACTGATGATGGAGCATGCCTAGGTAATACATCCTTGTGTTAACCTCGAGTGATCTACATTGATTTGGTGAACTACCTTTAGTTGCATAAAATTCGTCTTTTATCTCCAAGCTTCCATCAACTTGTTACTTTTCTGGAAACCGGCTAATGAAGAATTAGTTTCCATCAGCTTCCGTGTGTTTGGAAACCTGTATCCAATTTCTTTTATCAGTTTCCTTCATCTCCAGCATGTTCGGAAATATGAATATAAGGTAAACCTTCATCAACCCCCGTATGTTTGGAATATTTTACCCAAATAAATCTCTAGAGAAGATAAACTACTATCAACTCCCGTATGTTTAGAAATCTGTATTCAATAGAGATATACCATCAAACATTTATTCCCAAACTACTTGAATCGCATAAATAACTTAATATTGGATCAACTTCGAAAATATATTAAAAAACAAAAGTAATCATTCATTTGCAAACATCAATAACCGAATAAACCAAGCCAGTTTAATTAGTTCATTGCTTGGTTGAAATAAATCACAAAGATAAATGACCCATACAATGAAACAATCAAAAGATAAAAGAGGAAATAAATCTTCATTCTTTGAACTTCTCCTTGGCTGATCCTCTTGTAGATCTCGGTCCCTTGAGATCCAGCTTGTGAATTGTGTTGATTCTATCTACTTAAATAGAAGAGGGAAGGTTCCATTTGAAGTTTAAATTAGCAGGATTATCTCTTTATTTTTATCTGCAACAGCCCTTGAATTTAAATCAAGGTAATTTTCCAAAGTGATAAGGATAAGGCTTGTCATCAAGCAATGCGTGAACTAACAACAATTAATTTCCAAGGCATTTACCAAACAAAATGCTTCAAACCTGACTTCAATCCTCATAACCATGGCAATAAAGAAACAGTTACCTTTTGACACTTGGAGAACACAGAAAGCTACTAAAAAATAAACTACAATATCTATGCAAGTGTGTGCGGAGTTGTGTACAAGTCAATCAACAGAATTCTAAGTAAACCTTAGTTTTTATTACATTGCCGAGGCAATTTATTCATCTAGAGCCAGTTAGGCACCTCTAGCAATTTTCCAATCCTAAAGTCTAAGGTTCTCCCAACTTAATGTTGTAGCAATTAACTTATCACAAAATATCACAACAGGTTTTAGCAGTTTAATAGGAAATTGTCATGACAAGTAATATATGCAAACTACAATGAAACATATAAAATAAAGACAAGACAAAACCCACCAAAATCAAGGGAAGCATTATCCTCAATACATTCAAAACTAGTAAACAAAAAAATAAAATGCAAATGAATTATTCTAAGAGGTTGTCACCTCAAATTTGTAGCATCCTTCATGCAGTTTTCTTGAGGCATTTGCTACCTCTCCTTGGTTGTGGTCGTGGAGTTGGTGCAGGGTCACCCTCCTCAATTTCATTGACCTCCTCAACTGGCTCACCTTCTTTCTCAACTTCTTTCGGTGGTAAAGCTTTACACTTTGATACTGTTTTTGATGGCACTTCTATAGGTGGGGACTTTAACGGTGCAGAAGCGGTGTCTTCGAAATTTGAAAAATCATGACAAGAGTCAGTATGTTGCGGTTTTTAAGCTGGTTATTTATCTTTGTGCATTGTAGGAGTTGCCAGGGCAATGCCACTCACACTTGGTACAAAATTGCCAGCTTTAGTTGTCGGGGCAACTAACTCGGTAGGGAACCTTGGAAAAGGAACACCGTAGTTTGAATTAATATCCAATACAACTCGCTCTAGTGTAATTTCTCAGTCCTTCACATATCAAAAAAATAGTTCCTACCTTGCCTCTATTCGATCCAAACATTTTAGCAAAGGATAAAGGAAATCTGTCGACACTTGTGAACTTATCGCAACATGTGCACTTGCCGGGGCAGGTGTGGTAATAGAGGGTTTCTTTGTTACCGCGAGTGCTCTTGGAGGACCATCTTGCACCATCCTAATATACTGATTTTTGGTCTAGCAATTATTCTTAAGCAGTTTTTCTTCTGTAATATCTGATGGCACCTTCTCATTTACGCATAGGGCCATGATCAAATCAGGGAAGTACAATGAGCCAACATCCTTCTTGCAACAAGTATATATTTTATCCATAATTATTTGACTAACATTAATAGTAAATTTATTTAGAATAAAGTTAATTAAAAGCAAATGAGAATAGGAGAAAATATTATTATTAGTAGTGGGCATCAAACAATTTTTAAGAAAATTGTTCCGCAACTTTGATGTGGGTTTCATCACAACCCGATTAACTGTCCCCTTAAGTCTCCATCATTCTATTTGGCTCCTTCAATGGTGAGCTCCTTGATTACTATATCCTTCACTTCCGGGGTGATATTCTTTGCAAACTCGGAGTGCTCATCATTTGTAAAGAGCGAAACATAATGTATATTGATCATAGAGGCATAAAAATAGCCCTGCCACACGCAAAAACACACAATTATCAAGAGTGGAAACATGCGAATAGAATTCTCTTACCCATGGGATGTTGACCGGTCTGGGTTGATCGCAAAAGATAGGCCATTTGTGGTTATCGACAATTTCATACACCACGTCCTCATGAATGTAATTTGATTTAATCATGTCATAAGCGAACCCTTACTCTTCCCAAACCTTGCATGTTGCAATTTTTTTCTCAAACTTGTGCTCGGTGGCCGAAGATGAAAATCGGCAATAGGGGGAGCAGCGACCACTTGGGACTAACTTGCTACGGGTATTGCCTTCATATTCTTGGCCATTGATGTGTTGTGATGCAAAGATGAAAGAATGAAAACAAGAAAACAAAGAAATCTCTAGAGTTTTGCAAGAAGATAGTGTAAGGGTGGGAAAGAAGATGAAGAAGATGGGTGTTATGGTGCTTTTAATGGAGTAAAAATGGGTGATGAAAGTGAAAGATGGAGTGATGGTTAACAAATGGGGTAAAAAAGGTTCAATAATGGATGTAAGGAAGATGGGATGTGCGACTAGGGTTAACTTGGGAGGGAGGGAAAAGAAATTCGGGTGGAAAATTTTCAAAAGGTTTTTAAAAACCTTTGAAACCTTCGTCCCCCTTATATCCTTGGAATAAATGAAATTCTATCTATTAAGCCCAATCTCACTTCTTCTTGAAACTCTTATCCCAAAAGAAAATCAAAAACAAAAAGATAAATATCAAATAAAGAGATAAAATAAATAGTAGGATAAAGTAAAGATAAAAACAAATTTAAACAAAAAATAAAAATAAATAAAAAATTTAAAATGAAAATAAAAAATAAATTTAAATAAAACAAATAAAAATAAAATAAATCAAAAAAATTAAAAGTAACTAGAATTTGTATTTCCATGCATCTCCTTAATAAAGAGTTCTCTTATTGCGCAAAATGAGTGCACTATTGTAATCCTTCAAATGTTGTCTGTTATTTTTTCGAGGCAACATCCTTCTTGAGCTTGCGTGGCAACTGATAACTGCTCATCTAAAAATTCATCATGAGTCTCTGGGTTGTCAACTCATCCATTACTTCCTCAGAGTCTGGATAGATGGTCAATAACTCAGTTCTCCGTGCCTTCCTTATGTTGCACCAAGGTGTCGATCAACCTATTTCCCTACTCAAGCTTCAACTCAGAAAACAGTGTCAAGAGCAAGGTGTTATCCTTTACCAAGTAAGCACATTTCGATTGCTTTGGTAATGGTCTTAACTCTAAAGAAAGCGGTTGTTCAATAGAAGTCTTAGGGGGGGTTAAATTCCTCACTTGAATAATCAAGAAATTTGAAACTTTTACCAGATTGACTTACACCCCAATTTGCTTCTTGTTGGACTATTTCGTCTGTCTCTTGCTCCTCGAAGTTCTTATATTTAGATTCAATAATCAAATAATAGTCATGCCAATATGTCTCTAGCTCTACATTAATGGAATCAATATTATGGCATTCCTCTAGGCCATCTGAGCATTTAAGTGCTTTGAAAACATTAAGAGTGACTTGCTATTCATTTACTCGCATAGTGAGTTATCCTCTTTCAACATCAATCAATGTCCTTCTTGTTGCTAAAAATGGTCTTCGAAGAATGATAGGTGCGAACTCATCTGCTTCACAATCCAAAATAATAAAGTCAGCGGGAAAAATAAATTTATCCACTCTTACCAAAATGCTTTCAATTTTCCCCTTAGGATGAACGTAAGATCTATCGGCAAGTTGTAGCATGATTGTAGTGAGTCTCGCCTTTCCTATGCCAATCATTAAAAAGCCAATTTTGACATTAGATTTATGCTTGCTACAAGATCACACAGTGCTTTTCCAACATAATGGTCGCCAATAGTGCATGGTATCGTGAAACTGCTAGGGTCCTTCAATTTTGGTAGCAATCAGTTATGCAGCATCGCTATACATCCTTCTATCAAGACAACTCTTTTGAACTCGCTCAGCCTCGTTCTCTTAGAGACAATATCTGTAAGAAACATAGCATAATTAAGCATCTGTTCAGTTACCTAAACCAATGGCAAGTTAGTATGAACTTGCTTAAGGATGTAAAGGAATTTCTTGAATTGATACTCATTCTTCTACTTTCTTAGCCTCTATGGAAATGGTGGTGGTAATATGATCTCCTTGCCTTTACTCATCTCGTCTAGCTGGGCAACATTGGATGCAATTATTGTGGTAGGTGTAATTGCCGTGGCAATTACTATAGGTTCATCATTTGCAATTGTCATAGCCTTGTTGTTAGGCTCATATTTCTCAACGACTTTGGTTTACTTCGGTGGGTGATTGCTGATTACTATTCTCAGGTTGAATAGGATCATTGGTCACCTTTGGTCCACTTCGGTGGGTGATCACTTTTCACTGCTCACGCTCAGTGCCTCGTGCAACCTCATTGTCAGTAGGCAAACTTCCTTACAGCCTTGTGCTTAGGACTTGGGCAAATTGCCCAACTTGCATCTCCAATGATTTTGGCATCACTCCTTCACCCTGCATTGTGGTTTCAACCATTTTTATAAAAGAGTCAGTCTTTTTCATGAAATTACTAGTCTCAGCCATATAAGACTTAGTCTTAAGCATAAAAGCATTTAAAGTTTTTTCCAAATCACTTATTGATGACGATTGTTACTGCAACAATTGGTTCTGTTAGTGTGGCAAGTTCTGTTAAAACCCTGTTACTTCTGCATTCTGGTGGGATATATTGTTGAAGTTGTCCTGGTTACTCCATGAAAAGTTGGGGTGCTGCCACCATCCTAGGTTATATGTGTTGGAATATGGATTTTTGTTTCGGTTGTAATTTCCAACGTAAAAACTAGACTCTGAATTCTATGGACACTTAGAGTAATCATGATTATCATTACATAATACACCAAATGATTCAGCTACCTTAACTTTCTGTGTACTATTGGGTCCTTGCAAGTTCTTAACCTTGTTGGTTAATGCAGCAAGCTGTGTTGAAATAACATCTGATGAATCAAGCTCAATTGTCATGGCATTTCTTCTTACCATTCCCTTCTTAGTGGTTGGGAACTGGTAATCATTATTCGTAAGTCTATCCAAGATCTATAAGGCTTGCTCAGGTGATTTGTCGAGGAATGTTCCATTTTCTGAGGCATCTAGCATCATCCTAGTCGGTGCATTTACTCAATTGTAGAACATTACAACTTGTGTCCAATCTCTAAATCCGTGCACAAGACATTTGCATAGAAGCTCTTTGTACTAATCCTAATCCACTTGCATAGATTTATTATCTGCTTGACAAAAAAAGTAATGTCACTACGAAGTTTATCAATCATATTGATATAATTAAACTTGATAAGGAAACTCCTGCATAGATCGGTCCAAGATTCTAATGATCCGGATGATATACTATTTAGCCATACTCTTGCCCTATGTAATACCCCAATTTTTGGTTAGTTGACTATTTTGCAAAGAAATAAAAGTTGGTGGTTTTAGTTCAGTGACTAAAATGTAAAATGCTAAAGTTTGGTGACCAAAGTGAAAAGTTGAGAAAAGTTTAGGGACCAACATGGTAATTTTCCCAATAATTATTTTTATTCTATAATTAAATAGATCACATAAGGGTGTGAATCGAATATAAAATTGTTGGTTCGATTCGACGTTTCTATTATTGGGAAAATTACAGTTAAAGTTTAAATGTGATTCGGGTAATCGTATGAGCTCGGAATGTGATGAAATTTTGAAGGGAGTTGTGAGAAGACTTGAAGATCATGAAATTTTGTTTTGGAATCAATTTAGATTCGATTGAAGACAACATTTTGAAATAGTGCACAAATGGCATTTTTGTGAATACATTGATTCACTAATGGCATTTTAGTCAGTTTGCCCTTACTTTTTAATTAAAGATGATTATGGAAAACTGATAAGGTTAGGTGTCAAAAACTAATTGGTCATAATTGAGGGGCAAAATAGTAATTTTACTATTGATGGGGATTTTTATATTAGATTTAAAGGATTAAAATGCCATTTGTCATGATAATTTAATGAAGAAAAAGCTAGAAACTTTCTCATCTTCTTTCTTCATTTCGAAACCAACATAGCCAAGGTAAGGAAATTTTTGATTCAATTTTTGGCTTGATTCGAATGGTTTTTGGTTTAAGACATGAAATAGAAAATTAATCTCCATCAAATTCTCTTTCATTTGGTATAATTTTGAGTAGTTTCCATGTCTATATGTTGAGTTTGGAGATTAGGGTTTATGAAGAACAAGTTGGATTTTCATGTTTTATGGATTCTTTTGATTAAATATGATGTTGTGATGTTGTTTCAAGCTTGCAAATAGTGAAAATTCAATGAATTATGATGTAGGTTGAATTTGGGAAAATGGAAAAATTAGGGGAAACTCTTGTAAAATTTTTATTTGAAGTGAGAATGATGTTAGAAGTTTGAATATGTTGTTTTGAGGTTGAATTCATGCTTGAATCAAAATGTAAAGTTCGGTCAAAGTGTTCTTTGGTATTCGGCTATGGTAGAAAATATTCAGAAAATTATGGAAAATTTTCCTAAGGTTATAAATGGTATAAGGATGATTTTATAAGCTTTAGTGAGTTATTTGGACTAATGTGGAAGTTTATAAAGTGTTGAGGATTAAGTTGTAAATTTGGGAAGTTTAGGGGTTTGGTTGTTAAGCTTGTTTTTGAAATTTATTGTGTTGGAAAATTAAGTTAAAGTGGCTAGAAGGTTGATTTTGAAGTTATGTTAACTTTGGGGACCAATTTGAAATTTCAGAAAATTCAAGGACTACTATGTAAATTTTTAAAATTTGGGTCCTCAAGTGTAAAGAATGAGAAATGTAAGGATTGGGCTTGAAAATGTTGGTTGGAAGTTTAAAAAGAGTTCTTAGGACTAAAATGAATATTTTGGGAAGTTAAAGAATTATTAAGAAATAATATTCCAAATACGTATCAATGTTAGTATGATCCTAACATGTACTTTTAATGGTATGTGTTGTTGAAATGTTGTGTAGATCGTAATCGGGATAAAGCAAGGCTGCTGATAAAGATAAAATTCAACAGTAAGGTTGGAAGTAATAGTACAGCTTATTAGTGAGGCAAAGGTGAGTGCAATCTTATTTATTTTAATTATTATACGAGGAAGACTTGTGATAAGTCAACCTCAAATTTTGAAAGAAAATGATTTGATTTATATTAAATAGTTTTGAATAGTTTTATGAATGATTTCGGGTATGAACTGCCCTATGCATATTTTTATATGTTAAAATTATTGATTTTGATCTATTGATATTATCGAAATGAATGAAAGGTTCATAATAGTGAATCGTGCAAAAAGCCCATTGTATGATTATTGAGAGTCTTGGTATATTGGCATGCCAAAGAGGTGGAGTAGATCGATATAATATTACTGTCAAATTACAGTAATGATACAGTGAGCTGTGTATTACAGCTATGACCTATCGATTAATACTGCTGTTAAGTTACGGCGGTGATACAGTGAGTTGTGTTCTACAACTATGACCTATCGTTATTATTGATGTCGTTAAGTTATGGTAGTGTTTACATTGATACATTGATATCGTTACATTGATATATTGTTTTATTATGACGCATCAAATTGGTTGATGTCAGCACATGTGCATACTCATCATCGACTCGCATACCATGTATTCTCACCCATAGTACATTGGGCTATATTGAAATTGAAAGTACAATGGATCGTATTTGTATAACATGTATTGTATATATATATATATATGAATATTTAGATTTTTATAGGTTACGAAAAAGGGGAATGGTTTTGATAAGTCAGTCTTTATAATTTTCAAATCCTTTTTGATCGTTATATTGTACTTTATTTATTTCCATTATTACTATGCAAAGAAATGTTTTAATTATTTTATATTGCCTCACTAAGTATATACTTAGCGTGTGATGGTTTCACACATAGATATTAAGGAGCACAAGGAGTAAGGAGCAGCAGATGACATCATCATATTTTGTAGAGCCGAATATCAGTATCAGTATGACATCTTTGATGCTATCTTTTGATATTACTAGTTGGCATGTATATTTATTAATGTTTTGGCTGCTCTGATATGTATGTGGTTAGAAAAGAGTTAGTTTAATTGTATTTTATTTACTATTTAAATGATTTGTAAATTAGGTAGTTTTTAAGCAGTTTAATTAGTCATATGATTTATAAGTAAACTGCCTAGTTGCTGCTTCAAACTAGGTTCGAATTTAACTTAAAAATATTAGTTTTAAATTTTACGCGATTAGCTAAATGACTAATTTAGAAGGTCATATTTTATGTGATAAAAGAAACAAGCTTTTATTGAATTTATATTTATGATAGATTGTAAATGCTTAATGACATCTCTGACCTGTATTCAGCAATGGATACGGGAAGAGGGTGTTACATTTATTGGTATCAGAGCTATAGGTTTAGTCGGTTCTCGGCCGGAATGAAAGTTGTTTTAGTTGAAAAGCGTGTACATGCCACTAGGATGTCAAAAAAATTATTGATATGATGTTTATATTATTGATGGATGTCGCTCCTTACTAATGTAGTTATGTGGTTATAGATGTCACAAATAGGGAGTTCTAGACAAGCTATGGAAAAGGAAATGTCTGAAGGAGTCGGTAGTGGTAGTAATGAGATTAATAATAATCTCCCAGCTCAATCAGGACATGGAGGAGCACAAGCACATCAAGGGATGCCTGTGCAAGATCATGAGACTTTTCTTCAGTCATTGGAAGTGATTCTAGCACGTTTCCAACCTTCAGCTTCCCCTGCTCCCCGTTTGACAATTGCTAAGGAATTAAAAAGTTTGGGAGCACCCGAATTTAAGGGAGATTCAAATGATGGTCCAGTGGCTGCTGATATATGGTTAAATGATTTAAAGATCATGCTTTACGGATTCCGTTGTTTGGAGACGGATAAATTGGATGGAGCTGTCTCATTACTGCAAGGTCAAGCTAGGTTTTGGTGGACTAATGCCACGATGCATGTTCCTTCTGAGCAAATGACCTGGCAATTCTTCTTGGAGGAGTTCAAGAAAAAATATATTAGAGATCAGTTCATCCGGGAGATGAAACAACAATTCCTCAACTTGAAGCAAGGAAACCAGACTATCTATGGGTATGAGTGTGAATACAACAAGTTGAACCGATTTGCAACAAAGTTAATTTCTACTGAAAATGACTGATGTGATTATTTTATTGAAGGCCTGAATAGGAGACCAAATGAAATTTTGGTAGCATTGAACCTACCTACCTTTCAAGAGGTGGTGAATCGATCTAAAGCAATGGAACGTGTCTATTCGGAGGACACGACAGAGCAAACTTCGCAATCTAATAAAAGACTAGGAACATCTTCAACTCCTTTTCTCATCGAAAGGGAATAAAGGTGTTTCTTGGTATAAGAATAAATCTGGATCTGCTCGTAAAGGAGGCAATACTGGAGGAAATAAGTAGGCCCAAACAATTAATTCTAGTGTTGGTTTATCATCCCAGTTTAGAACTCAGTCTTGTGATGTTTGTGGTAAACATCATTCAGGTACATGTTGGTTGGTGATCGAAGCATGTTTTAACTATGGAAAGACGGGTCATTTTATGAGAGATTGTCCTCAAAAGTTTGGAGAGAAACCTGTACAGACAGAAGGTCTACTGTGATGCCACCGAGAGGTAGAGGAAGAGACAGACCGAGAAGACCATCTGAGTCGGCTTCACAAGCAGAAAGGCGTGCCCCAACTTGAGTTTATAATATACGGACTAATGAGGACTGGGATGACTTAGAAATTTTTGCAGGTACATTCTATTTTTTTAATAAGCCTGTATTAGTTTTGATTGATCCTGGTTCTACGCATTCGTATATTAGCACTAAGTTGATTGAAGAGAGAGATATTCCATTAGAGTCCATCTCTAGTGATATAGTGGCAACAAACCCATTAGGTTAGAGTGCGAGAGTAAGTAAAATATGTAGAAATTGACTGATAAAGGTGCAAGGAATAAAGTTTCTAGCAAACCTAATGGAGTTACCTTTCGAAGAATTTGAAGTGATATTAGGCATGGATTGGTTATCTTTCTATCATGCCATTGTGGATTGTCACTTAAAGCGATTAATCTTGGAAAATTCAAAAGGTGGGGAGATAATAGTAGTGAGAGAAAAGATGAATCCTTTATCTAATGTGATATCAGCAGTTTCTGCGAAGAAGCTGCTATTAGAAGGTTGTCAAGCTTTTCTAGCTAATGTGGTGGATACTCGAACTTTTGGAATTAAGTTGGAAGATATTCCTTCTATTTGAGAATATTCAGATGTATTTCCTGATGAGTTACCAGGATTACCCCCTGATCGGGAAGTAGAATTTAAAATAGAGGTGTTACCTGGTACTGCAATCATATCGATGGCCCCGTATAGAATGTCGTCAGCTGAGCTTCAAGAGTTAAAGGCGCAATTGCAAGAATTATTGGATCGGGGTTTTATAAGGCTAAGTGTGTCACCTTGGGGTGCACCAATGTTATTTGTGAAGAAGAAAGATGGGTCTATGTGACTATGCATAGATTATCATCAACTAAACAAGGTGACTGTGAAGAATAAGTATCCTCTTCCAAGGATCGATGATCTTTTTGATCAATTAAAGGGTGCAACCATGTTTTCCAAAATTAATCTTCGATCAGGATATCATCAGTTGAAGATTAAGGAATAAGATATTTCAAAGATGGCTTTTCGAACTCGGTATGGACACTATGAGTTTGTAGTGATGTCGTTCGGATTAACTAATGCCCCTGCTGCATTCATGGATCTGATGAATCAAAAATTTCATCCATATTTGGATCAATTTGTGGTGGTATTTATTAATGATATTTTAGTCTATTCAAAGACAAAGGAGGAACACGATGCTCATCTTCGTGTTGTTCTTCAGATCCTCCGAGAAAAGAAACTATATGCTAAGTTATCGAAATATGAGTTTTGGTTATCAGAAGTTACTTTTCTCGGTAATGTGGTTTCAATAGAGGGGATAAGAGTAGATCCCAAGAAAGTACAAGCTATAGTTGAATGAAAAGCTCCGAAGGATGTTTCTGAAGTACGAAGTTTCTTGGGACTGGCTGGTTATTATTGAAGATTTGTAAAGAATTTCTCAATGATTGCCTCCCCGTTAACCAAGTTATTGAGAAAGGATGTGTCGTTTATTTGAACAGACAAGTGTCAAGAAAGTTTTGAAGCATTGAAGAGAATTTTAACTGAAGCTCCAGTATTAGTACAACCAGAATTGAGTAAAGATTTTGTAGTATATAGTGATGCTTCTCATAATGGCTTGAGATGTGTACTCATGCAAGAAGGAAAGGTAGTAGCTTATGCTTCCAGACAGCTTAAGACGCATGAGAGGAATTATCCCACCCATGATTTAGAGTTGGCAGCGGTTGTATTTGCTTTAAAGATATGGCGTCATTATCTATATGGAGAACGATGCTATATCTATACAGATTATAAAAGTTTAAAGTATCTGCTAGCTCAAAAGGAGTTGAATTTGAGACAGAGGAGATGGATTGAGCTTCTAAAGGATTACGATATGATTATTGACTACCATCCATTGGAAAGCAAATATAGTAGCTGATGCCCTAAGTATGAAGATTTTTTCTACTTTAAGAGCTATTAATGCAAGACTAGCTTCGAAAAAGGATGGTGCATTGATTGTTGAATTAAGCATAAGACCTACTTTGGTAGATCGGATAAAAGAACTTCAGAAATGAGACAAGGAATGTTTGGCAAAAATCAAACAAGTTGAAAAGAGTGAGACTAAAGACTTTGAAATTAAATCTGATGGATGCTTATATTATCGGGGAAGGATTGTCATCCCTGATAATGATGAATTGAAGAAAGAACTTTTCTTTGAGGCGCATTATAGTCCTTTGACCATGCATCCAAGTGGAAACAAGATGTATAAAGATTTAAAGAGTCGATATTGGTGGCCAGGAATGAAAAGAGCTATAACTGAGTTTGTTTCAAAGTGCCTGACATGTCAACAAGTAAAAGCAGAGCATCAGGTGCCTTCTGGTTTATTGCAGCCAATTTCCATTCCTCATTGGAAATGGGAATGAGTAACCATGGACTTTGTAACAGGGTTACCCTTTACTCCAAGCAAAAAGGATTCAATTTGGGTGATTGTTGATAGATTGACTAAGTCGAAACATTTCATTCCTATCCGAACTGATTTCTCTATGGATAAGTATGTTAAATTATATATTAAGGAGATAGTTCAGCTTTATGTAGTACCAGTCTCTATTGTTTCTGATAGAGATCCAAGGTTTGCTTCCAGATTTTGGAAGTCTTTACATAAAGCTCTGGGTACTCGACTTAATTTTAGCACGACTTTTTATCCTCAAACAAATGGACAATCAGAGCGAGCCATTCAAATTTTGGAGGATATGTTGAGGGCCTGTGTGATCGAATTCCAAGGATCATGGGAGAAGTACTTGCCGTTAGCGGAATTCTCTTACAATAACAGCTATCAAGCAAGTATCAAAATGGCACCTTATGAAGCCTTGTATGGAAGAAGGTGCAGGACTCCTTCAAATTGGTACGAGTAGAAAGATCGGGACGTATTGAGTCTTGATCTAATTAGAGAAGCCGAAGAAAAAGTAAAGATCATACAAGATAACCTCAAGATAGCCGTTGATCAACAGAAAGCATATGCATATTTGAAGAGAAAAGAAATTGAATTCCAAGTTGGTGATAAAGTGTTTCTCAAAGTATCACCTTGGAAAAAGATATTGCGATTTGGACGAAAGGGAAAGCTGAGTCCGAGATTTATTGGACCATATGAGATTGTAAAAAGAGTTGGTCTGGTGGCTTATCAACTTGCTCTACCCCCGAAAATGGATAAGATTCATAATGTGTTTTATGTATCGATGCTCAGAAAGTATCGATCAGATCTTTCCCACATCATTACTCTAGAAGAAGTAGAGATTCAACCAAATTTGACTTATGAGGAAGAACTGATCAAAATTTTAGCACGTGAGGTCAAGGAACTGAGGAACAAGGCGATTCCACTTGTTAAAGTTATTTGGCAAAATCACAAAGTGGAGCAAGAAACATGGGAAAGAGATAAAGATATCGAAAAACGATTTCCTCATCTTTTCAAATTAGGTACGTTCTGAAAATTTGAGGATGAATTTTCAGAAGGGGGAGAATTTTAATACCCCAATTTTTGGTTAGTGACTATTTTGCAAAGAATTAAAAGTTGGTAGTTTTAGTTCAGTGACTAAAATGTAAAATGCTAAAGTTTGGTGACCAAAGTGAAAAGTTGAGAAAAGTTTAGGGACCAACATGGTAATTTTCCCAATAATTATTTTTATTCTATAATTAAATAGATCATATAAGGGTGTGAATCGAATATAAAGTTGTTGGTTCGATTCGACGTTTCTGTTATTAGGAAAATTACAGTTAAAGTTTAATGTGATTCGGGTAATCGTATGAGCTCGGAATGTGATGAAATTTTGAAGGGAGTTGTGAGAAGACTTGAAGAGCATGACATTTCATTTTGGAATCGTTTTTAATCGATTTAGATTCGATTGAAGACAATATTTTGAAATAGTGCACAAATGGCATTTTGTGAATACATGGATTCATTAATGGCATTTTAGCCATTTGCCCTTACTTTTTAATTAAAGATGATTATGGAAAACTAATAATGTTAGGTGTCAACAACTAATTGGTCATAATTAAGGGGCAAAATAGTAATTTTACTATTGATGGAGATTTTTATATTAGATTTAAAGGATTAAAATGCCATTTGTCATGATAATTTAATGAAGAAAAAGCTAGAAACTTTCTCATATTCTTTCTCCATCCATGGTAAGGAAATTTTTGATTCAATTTTTGGCTTGATTCGAATGGTTTTTGGTTCAAGACATGAAATAGAAAATTAATCTCCATCAAATTCTCTTTCATTTGGTATAATTTTTGAGTAGTTTCCATGCCTATATGTTGAGTTTGGAGATTAGGGTTTATGAAGAACAAGTTGGATTTTCATGTTTTATGGATTCTTTTGATTAAATATGATGTTGTGATTTTGTTTCAAGCTTGCAAATAGTGAAAATTCCATAATTTATGATGTATGATGAATTTGGGAAAATGGAAAAATTAGGGGAAACTCTTGCAAAATTTTTATTTGAAGTGAGATGATGTTAGAAGCTTGAATATGTTGATTTGAGGTTGAATTCATGCTTGAATCAAAATGTAAAGTTTGGTCAAAGTGACCTTCGGTATTCGGCTATGGTAGAAAATATTCAGAAAATTATGGAAAATTTTCCTAAGGTTATAAATGGTGTAAGGATGATTTTATAAGCTTTAGTAAGTTATTTGGACTAATGTGGAAGTTTATAAAGTGTTGAGGATTAAGTTGTAAATTTGGGAAGTTTAGGGGTTTGGTTGTTAAGCTTGTTTTTGAAGTGTATTGTGTTGGAAAATTAAGTTAAAGTGACTAAATGGATGATTTTGAAGTTATGTTAACTTTGAGGACCAATTTGAAATTTTGGCAAATTCAAGGACTAGTGTGTAAATTTTTAAAGTTTGGGTCCTCAAGTGTAAAGAATGAGAAATGTATTGAACTTGAAAATGTTGGTTGGAAGTTTAAAAAGAGTCCTTAGGACTAAAATGAATATTTTAGGAAATTAAAGAATTATTAGGAAATATTATTCCTAATATGTATCAATGTTAGTACGATACTAACATGTACTTTGAATGGTATGTGTTGTTGAAATGTTGTGTAGATCGTAATTGGGATACAAGCAAGGCTGGTGATAAAGATAAAATTTAAGAGTAAGGTTGGAAGTAATAGTACAGCTTATTAGTGACGCAAAGGTGAGTGCAATCTTATTTATTTTAATTATTATACGAGGAAAACTTGTGATAAGTCAACCTCAAATGTTGAAAGAAAAGGGTTTGATTTATATTAAATAGTTTTGAATAGTTTTATGAATGATTTCGGGTATGAACTGCCCTATGCATATTTTTATATGTTGAAATTATTGATTTTGATCTATTGATATTATCGAAATGAATGAAAGGTTCATAATAGTGAATTGTACAAAAAGCCCATTGTATGATTATTGAGAGTCTTGGTATATTGGCATGCCAAAGAGGTGGAGTATATCGATATAATATTATTGTCAAATTACAGTAATGATACAGTGAGTTGTGTATTACAGCTATGACCTATCGGTTAATACTGTTATTAAGTTATGGCGGTGATACAGTGAGTTGTGTTCTACAACTATGACCTATCGTTATTATTGTTACCGTTAAGTTATGGTAGTGTTTACATTGATACATTGACATTGATATCGATACATTGATATATTGTTTTATTATGGCACATCAAATTAGTTGATGTCAGCACATGTGCATACTCATCATTGACTCGCATATCATATATTCTCATCCATAGTACATTGGGCTATATTGAAATTGAAAGTACAATGGATCGTATTGATATAACATGTATTGTATATATATATATGAATATTGAGATTTTTATAGGTTACGAAAAAGGGGAATGGTTTTGATAAGCCAGTCTTTATAATTTTCAAATCCTTTTTGATAGTTATAATTATTTTATATTGATATGAAAAGAAATGTTTTAATTATTTTATATTGCCCCACTAAGTATATACTTAGCGTGTGATGGTTTCACGCGTAGATATTAAGGAGCACAAGGAGTAAAGAGCAGCATAGGACATCATCATATTTTTTAGAGCCGAATATCAGTATGAGTATGACATCTTTGATGTTATCTTTTGATATTACTAGTTGGCATGTATATTCATTAATGTTTTGGCTGCTCTGATATGTATGTGGTTAGAAAATAGTTAGTTTAATCGTATTTTATTTACTATTTAAATGATTTGTAAATTAGGCAGTTTTTAAGTAGTTTAATTAGCCATATGATTTAGAAGTAAACTGCCTAGTTGCTGCTTGAAACTAGGTTCGAACTTAACTTAAAAATATTAGTTTTAAATTTTACGCGATTAGCTAAATGACTAATTTAGAAGGTCATCTTTTATGTGATAAAAGAAACAATCTTTTATTGAATTTATATCTATGATAGATTGTAAATGCTTAATGAAATCTCTGACCTGTATTCAGCAATGGATACGGGAAGGGGGTGTGACACCCTATCCCTCAGTGAATAGGGGAATAATCTGAGCCTCAAGGCATCCTCATAGACTCCTTGCTGCATGAAAGAATAGAAAACTTCTAAGAAAGATCTTAGATGTTGCCTTGCATCTTTGTGTAATGAAGCGCCAAATTGTCCAATTGAATTGAGCATGTTAAACATAATCAACTTCAATTCAAATAATGCGTCTTAAATCTCAAGAGTGACAATTCCTGGTTTAAGATCATCGAGGTATAGAAGTAAATGATCTCGGATTGGTCTGTTTCGTAAACGAACAGGTGGTTATGCTAGAGTTGCATTGTTTCCTACTACAATATTCTAATTGCCGATTGGATTTGCCATAGCTCTTAGCCCTCTCATTCTTCTTTGAAGAACTCTTTCAATCTTTGATTTAAGTAGGTAGTCTGGTGTTGTAGGTCTTGCTCTGGCCATACACAAAAGCAAAACCAAAAGTGTTATCCCCTTAAAACAAATAACAAAATATAAAAAGAAAAGTAGGTGTAATAAATTAAAAATAAAGTCGCTATTGCCAATCCCCAGCAACAACGCTAAAAACTTATTGTGTGATTTAAGTGCTACACAATGGTGCAAGTATACACGTTGTAAGTAATAGTATAGATTAAGATCATTTCCATAAGGATTAGTGAAACTTGACTTTTGGCTTCTCACACTAAAAAGGAATGAAAGTAATGGTGATAGAAAGTGATAATAAACAAGTAAAGAAACTAGAATCAAAGTAAATCTAAATTAACAGGAGAAGAAACCAAGACGATTGATGAGGCTGGTTTATTGGGTGTTATGATGCTTATTGCCTGTGGCAAGTCTTCTAGTTAATCCTAACAGAAGAACTGATGATAGAACATGCCTATGTAATACATCCACTCGTTAACCTCGGGTGATCTTCATCAATTTGGTGAACTCCTTTTAGTCGCAAGAAAT
This sequence comes from Hibiscus mutabilis, assembly GCA_019671005.1. Lineage (NCBI taxonomy): Eukaryota > Viridiplantae > Streptophyta > Magnoliopsida > Malvales > Malvaceae > Hibiscus > Hibiscus mutabilis. The sequence continues at coordinate 50,394,996 of CM033719.1, forward strand.
TCGCCCCTTATCTCCAAGCTTTCTTCAACTTGTCACTTTTCTGGAAACCAGCTAACGAAGAATTAGTTTCCATCAGCTTCCACCTGTTTGGAAACCCATATCCAATATCTTTTATCAGTTTTCGTCAGCTCTAGCATGTTTGGAAATCTAAATAAAAGGTAAAACTCCATCAACTCCTATATGTTTGGAATATTTTACCCAAATGAATCTCTGGAGAAGATAAACTCCTATCAGCTCCCACATGTTTAGAAATATGTGTTCAATAGAGATATACCATCAAACATTTATTCTTAAACTACTTGAATAGCACAAAGAACTTAATATTGGATCAAAAATGAAAATATATTAAAAACCAAAAGTAATCATTCATTTGCAAACATCAATAACCCAATAACCCATGCCATTTTAATTAGTTCATGGTTGGGTTGAATAAATCACAAAGATAAATGACCTAGACATTGAAATAATCAAAAGAGAAAAGAGAAAATAAATCTTCATTCTTCAAACTACTCCTTGGTCGATCCTCTTCTAGATGCCGATCCTTTGGGATCCAGCTTGTGAATTGTGTTGATTCAATATACTAAAATAGAAGAGGGGATGCTCCATTTGAATTTTAAATCAGAGGATTATCTTTTTATCTTTATCTGCAGCAACCCTTGAATTTAAATCTGGTAATTATCCAAAGTGATAAGGATAAGGCTTGGCGATAATGATATTATCGCAACTTGCCCAGTCAACCACACGGCAACTGGCTCGACAACTCATCTTGCAAGGAGAACAAAAATTGTAATGGTTTCTCCATAAAATAGAAAAATACAAGGCCAAGCCCAATGTCGACTGACTAACACTTGGCAAATAATTGATTAATTAGTGCAAATAAGTAGAGAAATAATGCCAAGTTTAGGTCTTTTTGCATGCAAGTATACACGGTCCGCAAGTAATGCAATAGTAAGTTAAGTATCGTATCCACAAGGGATTGTCCAGGAATTAAATGCCACAATAATTGCTTGTGAATGGGAACAAATGAGTTTGATTTGGGTTTCAGATTTTCATTAAGAAAAATGACTAAGGAAAACAAAATGAAAATTCAGGCGGATTGGCAAACAAATGTATTCAAATGGATGATTGGAGTTGGCAAGGGATGTATGGATTTTGTGCTAGCAAAGACATCATTTAATACCTCCAACTTTGGTTTTATTGCTGAGCAGATTTTAAGGTTAGTATTGCCTCTGTCGATAGCAATACCCAAAGTTAATTACGATTAACTCCTATATGTCTATAGCGACGTTTTTCAAAATTTAACTTGGCAAAGTTCTAATCTTTACTCCTAAGGGGTAGATTCACTTTCGATGTAAGCTCATCTACTTGAACATCTTCTATGGAAGTTTTTCACCTTAGTATCTGACAATTAATCATTATCTCTTAAGTCTGTTAAGATATTAAGGAATAATATGCATGCAAAGCCAACTATCGTATGACAAACAATTTAGGAAAATTAAGTACTAGCCGGATAGACAAAAGTGCCAAAGCATTCAACTATTAAAAACTAAAAACAACTGAGTGTTCATCGCAAAAACATCCCCAGTCAACTTAAAAGAATTATTTCATGGCTGAGGGAACCATCAACACATCTTCATTTTCAAATAACACAATCATTAAAATAGAATTAAAACTAAGAAGAGTGGGAAAAGAAGGAGATCCGTTGATGCAGCCCTTCAATGGATCCAGAGCTCTCGGTCTTAGCCTGGTCGAACCATGGTTTGCCCCCTACCCTCTTTCTTAACCACGGTGCAGCCTTCTTGATAGATTCCCTTACTCTTGGTTCATCGTTGGGCTTCACTTAAATAGGCACTCATGGAAACCCTAGATTGGGTTTGAATTTGAAAGTTGGTTACGCACTTGAGATAAGCGCATTATCTTCTTATCCTCCTTTTGAATTTTAGGGCTGACGTGTTCAACAGCTACTGACCGGGCATCGATCGTCCTTCTTTTGCCAACCGAGCTTGACAATCCTCGTCCTACTTTTGCCATAGCTACTCAGTATTTTTCTTCTGCCTTTCTGCTATGATTTGCTCTGTTAAACCTGTCCTTCTCCTAACCTGCCACCAAAGCAAGAAAATACACCCTTAGTCTCACAAAAGAAACTTTCCTCAACTCCTTAATGTAAATGCATGATTTTACTAGCTAAATGCACAAATATGTACTAAAAGTCAAACAAAAGCATAGCAATATATATATATGAAAAGAAATACTTTTGAGGAGTTAACACCCCCAAACCTAGCTCATTGCTTGTCCTCAATTAATGCAACTAAAACCTATAAACACAAAAAAATAAAGAAAACTACCTTAGCAAAGATTTCCTGATTAATAACACAAGCTAGCAAGCATATTCTGGTCCTAGTTCTATCCTCGGATATTCAGAGCAGTAATGCTAATCAGATCAACAAATTCAAGTGCAGCAATATAATGCTAGCCTGGGGTCATCAAGTATGCATGAAATGCAGGCAATATGCATCAAGTATCCTTTAACTCTCTTAGCAAATCTTTAATATCCAAACATAGAAATGCACATTTTTTATTTATTTGCCAAGGGTTTCTTTTTGCTGGCACTAAATTAGGGTTTGTGTCGTGACATTTTCTGGCGTGAGAAATAAGAGGGATCAAACCATGAATCCCCACGTTAATCCAGACTACTCCACTAAGCTAACCCATACACTCATACCCTAAAGTTTTATTGGCTTGAGAACTAAGAGGGAGCAAACCACGAAGCCCTAAGTTACTTATTGTCTCTAAGGCAGAGGAGTGTTCTAAAATTTTTTACTTGCCTTTGGTAAAACATTGTTGTCTTATTATTCACTTTTACCCTGGCATTGTTGTTTTTCTTCTTTTCTCTTTCTTTTTTTTATTCTGAGCTCAGTTTCAAAAATCCTAAGTTTGTTTTGGGAACTAGATGCATATCACGTGTTTAAGTGAGACTAAAGTTTCCTAAACTAGAGATCAATTGCCAAGAAACCTGGCATTACTAATTTGTTGCCTATATTAACTAAAGATTCTAATCTTATCATCGGACAGAGCATACTAGTGCAAATTCTAACTAAGCTAGCAAAAGTGTTGGCAAAATTATCAGGTTAAAACATGTTGTGGCAAAATTTTTGTTTTTACTGGTTTGGTATGCAAGATCTATCTAATCTACATGGCAACATAAACATAAAAATCCATGAATTCATGGAAATACATGCGAGGCAACACCCCCTCAAACCAAAGGTGTGCATTGTCCTCAATGCATGAAAATATATATAGAAAAAATGAAATGCACGGAAACATACATATGCAGAATGATTTACATGCGAAAAAATTGGATGTAAGAAGTTAAGGGGAAGAAGACTCTCATTTGGAATATTCTGGGCGTGAGACGTGGGTCTTTCTCCTGGCAAATCTCCCTCGATTTGGAGCTATATGCTTTTTTTTTTCTTTGAAACAATAGTGGAGGCATTTACATCATGAAGGACCTCCTTCATTAGATTCTTCATTAGATTCTTATGAAGTTAGATTCAACTTGGACATGCAAAACAGAGACAGTTGCATCAGATTGTTGTGTAAGAGTTTGAACAGATTGAGGACTGGCTGGCATTTCTTCAGTGGCAAGAAGCTCGGATGGGAACTCAAGAAATGATAAAGGATTGGCAAACATGCCTTCAAGGGTAGTCTTGATGGCACAATCCCAAGCTCCAGTGCATTGTTAAAGTACCAAATTTTGTTCCTCTGCCTTCTTCAATTTTTGCAATGTGAGCTCCTAGCGCTGGTAAATCTAGAAAAGTAATGCCAAGGCATCATCTGGCATCGATGCTGGGACTGGTGTGATAGGTTCTATCTTAGGCATTTTGACTTCAGACATTGGCTCAGTAGCCTTTCCCTTTCCCTTCTCCTTTGCCTCTCTAGCAATTAATTGGCTCCACAACGCAGGGGTAATTACTCCCTTGCATTTTTTGGTGTTGTCGAAATCAAGCTTGGTACCTTATACAGCCTGCAAATTTTAGAAATTATTGAAGGAAAAACCAGACTACCACTTCCTTTACCAGCATATTTGTAGGTCTCATCCACGATCAGACATCCTACATTAATCTTCATCCTCATTATGATGGAATATAGCAAAGCCATTCATTCCTCTGAAATAGTTTTATTGTGCGTGGTTGGTATAAGATTTGCCTTCAAAAAGTGGTTCCAACCCCTTGGCCGTGGTTTCAGTGCCAGCCGTTTCACAGTCCATTTTCCTTTGGATGAAAAAATGCATTTTGTACTAGGTTCGCACAAGTCTTTTAGAATCAGATTCCTCTTAGTATTATCCAAAGATTCAGCAAATGCTAAATGTTCTTCTCCTGCACACTCTAATTTAAACAAGCCATTAATATATCCCTCATCAAATCGAACACACGTACCTCGTATACGTAGAAAAGGTGAATCTTTTGTAGTAAGATATGCGTAGAATTCACGAATAGCTGTGGAATCAACCTTTCTTGGTTGTTGGTAAAAGGTCTCACATTTGTGATTCTTGACAATAGCAACCTCTGGTGAGAACCCTAAGTTAGGTTCGTTCTAGAATTTGAAACCCTTCTCATAACAGAACGTGCGAGCTAAAAAATTCTCCTCATACTTCTTATTGATTTCTTCATTGAAGAAAATTTGTAAAGGTTCAAAAAAATATGCCATAGGAAAAGACTGAGAGAAAAATTGATCAAAGAGAAAAGGTTGAAAGAAAGATGGTTTCTTTGTTTGCTTGTCGTATGAGAAAGTAAAAAGAAAAAGAGTTTTTTTAGCTAAGTGAAAATCTAGGGTTATTAACTAGAAAAGGAAAATGGTTGGAAAGGTTTAAAGATGAGGTTTAATGGGGATAATGATAAGTTTGGCAGTTATGCGTGTTTGGGGAAGCGAGATGATGATGGGTTTAAAGGGTAAGTGGAGTTGACGGCGTGAGAAAAAGATAAGGGTAAAAAGTGATAAGGTTGAAATTTGAAGTTTAAAGATTTACCCTAGGCAGCTAGGATTTTCCCGCTTCAACAAAAATTACTCAATCTCTGCCAAGAGAATGGTCTCTGTGGCATTACTTTGACTTTCTTCCCAATAATGATTTAGTCTCTGGCTGTCCACCTTGAATATTATCCTCGTTTTCAAGTCTTTGATGTCTACAGCTCCATAAGCATAAGGCTTGACAACTTCAAATGGTCCCGACCATCTGGATTTGAGTTTACCTGAAAATAACTTTAGCCTTGAATTGAACAATAGAACTTTTTCCCTACTTTAAACTATCTTGGCAAATTTTTTTTGTCATGCCACTTCTTCGTTCATTCTTTATAAAGCCTGGCATTTTCATAGGCTTGTGTTCGGAAGTCCAACTTATTCAAGTCTAACAACCATTTCTTACATTCAGCCTTCCATTCCATGTTCAACTGCTTGGTTTCCTAATAAACTCGATGTTCTAACTCCACTGACAAATGGCATGACTTCTTAAATACAAGCTTGTATGGGGAAGTTCCTAATGGAGTTTTGAAAGCTATTCTAAATGCCCACAAGGAATCATCTAGCCTCAAAGACCAGTCCTTCTGTGTTGGGTTTACAGTCTTCTCCAAAATATTTTTGATTTCCTTGTTCAAAATTTTTTGCCTAGCCATTTGTTTGAGGATGGTAGGCAGCGGCAATTCTTTGCTGGATTCTATACCTGCACGGCGTTTTACTAATTAATTTACATTTAAAATGAGTACCTTTATCGTGAATGATGGCTTTGGGGCATGAATCTGGTAAAGATGTGCTTTTGTAAGAACTTGGCAACAACCTTGGCATCATTTGATGGGAGAGTAACATCTTCAACCCATTTCGAGACGTAGTTCACTTCCACAAGTATGTATAAATTGCCAAATAATGGGGGAAAATGACCCATAAAGTCTATCCCCCACACATTAAACAACTATACATGTATGATATTCTGAAGTGGCAATTGATGTCTGCTGGAAATGTTTCTAGTATGTGGGCATCTATCGCATGTCTTGGGAAAATAATAGGCATCTTTGAATAGTGTGGGCCAGAAAATCCTGACTGCAGCACCTTGGCCGCGGTCTTCAATCTAGCAAAGTGGCCTCTATATGGTGCTGCATGGCAGAGTTGAAGAATATTTTATTATTTATCCTCTGGCACACATCGGTTAATGATTTGGTTGGCATAATGTTTAAATAAGAACAGTTCATCCTAATAATATTATTGTATGTCTCTTAGAATCACTTCTTGCCATTACTTTCCAAGTTTGGTGGCAAAATTCTGCTAACCAGGTAGTTGACTATGTCAGCGTACCATGGCATGGTATTGACTGCAAGCAAGTATTCATCAGGAAACTTATCTTTAATGGCTGCATCATTTCCATCCTCATAGTGGTGCTCTAATAAAGACAAATGATCAGCTATCAAGTTCTCACTCCACTACTTATCTCGTATCTTGAGGTCGAATTCTTGTAACAACAGTGTCCATCAAATAAGTTTGGGCTTGGCATCTTTATTTGCCCAGAGATACTGGAGTGCTGAATGGTCTGTGTATACCAAACTTTACTACCCACTAGGTAAGATCTGAATTTGTCAAACGCAAAGACAACTGCAAGAAATTGTTTCTCAGTTGTTGTGTAATTAAGTTGGGCCTCATTTAATGTTCGAATGGCATAATAGATGGTATGGGCAATTTTGACATGCTTCTCTCCTAACACAGCTCTGACAATATAGTCGTTGGCATCATACATGAGCTTGAATGGATCATTCTAATCTGGTGCCACAACTATATGGGTATTAATTAACCAGTCTGTCAATTCTTGAAAAGCTTTCAAGAAAGAATCATCAAAAGCAAAAGGGGTATTTTGTTCCAAAAGTAAGCATAAAGGATTAGAAATTTTTGAGAAATCTTTAATAAAACGACGATAAAAACCTGGATGTCCCAAGAAACTTCTAATACCTTTGACACTTGTGGGTGGTGGAAATTTTTTGATTCCCTCTACCTTTGTTTTGTCAATCTCTAGTCCATTCTTGGTTACTTTGCATCCGAAAACTATGCCCTCCTTCACCATGAAGTGACATTTCTCCCAGTTCAAGACTAAGTTGGTTTTAATGCATCTCTGGAGAACAAGTTCAAAACTCATAAGACATTCCTCAAATGTTTTTTTAAACACTAAGAAATCATCCATGAAGACTTCTATGTTATTATCAATCATGTCCGAGAAAATCAACATCATGCAACGCTGAAACATTGATGGAGCATTACACAATCGAAAGGGCATTCTTCTAAAAGCAAAGTTCTCATATGGACAAGTGAACGTAGTTTTCTCCATATCTTCTAGCGTGATGGAAATCTGATTATAGCCTGAGTAGCCTTCTAGAAAGCAATAAAATGCCTTCCCTTCCAATCTATCCAACATCTGATTGATGAAGGGCAGTGAAAAGTGATCATTCCAAGTGGCATTATTTAGCTTCCTATAGTCCATGCACGCTCTTCAACCCGTCACGGTCTTTGAAGGGATCAATTTATTTTTTTGTTCTATACCACGGTCATTCCCCCCTTCTTTGGCACACACTGCACCGGGCTCACCCATGAGCTATCAGAAATGGGATAAACTATCCCATCACCCAGCCATTTTATAACTTCTTTCATAACTACCTCATTTATGCGGGTATTCAATCTCATTTGGGCCTCGTTTATTTTGCTATTGTAATCCTCCAAAATTATTTTATGCATAAAAATTGTTCGGCTTATACCTCGAATAATAGCCAGTCCATCCCAAGGCTTGCTTGTGATTGCCTAGTGTCTCTAACAATCTTTCCTCCTAGTCATCAGTTAAATCAACGACAATGATCATTGGAAAAGTTGAGTTATCACCCAAAAAAGCATATTTGAGTGGCTTGGCAAATGTTTCAGTTCCAATTCTAGTGGCTACTCAATGGATAGTTTAGGTGCTTTGATTTCCCTGCCAACCATTTCAAGTGGCTCAGGTCTCCCGAAATAACTCATGACCTTATTCAACGTGGTTGGTCCTTCGAATTCATCACTTGTTGTATCCTCATCATTCTGCTCTATGGCATCATAGTCTATGTCTTGGAAAAACTTTGTTATCTCCACATTAGAATTCAATTACATCATCTCAGTAGCTTGACATTCCTCAGGTTCATCTGCACACTTAAGAGCTTGAAATACGTTAAATGTATCATGTTGGTTATTTATACACATAGTAAGCTCACCTTTATGAACATCAATTAAAGTTTTCATATTCTAAAATAATAAAATCAGTTAGGAATATAAATTGATCTACCTTTACCAACACATCCTCAATCTTATCCTTGGGATGTGCATAAGATCGATCTGCCAGATGAAGTTTTACTGTTGCAGGTCTTGCTTCAATGCCTATTTTTCTAAAAACTAACATTGGCATCAGATTGATGTTGGCTCCCAAGTCGCATAGTGTCTTGCCCATAAATCTATTGCTAATTGTACATGGAATCGTAAAGCTTCTCGGATCTTTCAATTTTGGTGGCAATTTATTGGTGACCATTGTACTGCATCTGTAACACCCCTTTTCCCGTATCCAACGCTGAATACGAGTCAGAGGTATCACAAAACATTCGTAAAACCCTCTACATTTGTAATTCGGTAAAATTTTGTTTCTTTAAAAATATTACAATGTATTTAGTTTTTATTTACAAATCTAGTTATTCGCGTAAAGTTAAAAAATAATATTTTCATCTTCAAATTGAGTTTATTTTCAGCCAGCAACTTATCAATTTAATTTGTCTTCATATAATTAATAAAACTGCCTAAAAAGTGACTGACTTAAAATTCGTCCAGATACCAAATAAAATATAAATTCTATCAGAGCAGACATACCCTTTTAATATACATGACAACTAGTAAATATCAAACAATATCAAAAGATATCTTACTGATACTGATGTACCTGTTATTAATTGATGATGTTTGTATATGGTCCTTACTCCAACCATTTCTTTTTTCCTACGTGTAAAACAGTTACACGCTAAGTATTTACTTAGTGAGGCAATAATTCAAATTCAAGTGCAATAGTCATAATATCAATATTAATGATTAACAATGCATATGACCCCCGTACTATTACATGCTCATTAACATAAATAAATATGTATATCAAAGTGATACGATTAGATCTTACCAATATTGTTGCCATTTCCATCTGTAAGCTTTCAATGCTTACCAATACCTTTTACCATTTCTATCTGCAAGCTTTCAAGCTTATCTTCCTGTTTCTTTTTTTATTCTTTTCAATTTATTTATCCCAAGGTATCGAATTAAGAGATTCTATATACACGAGTCATCCCCCCATACTCAACCTTTCTTGAGTATGTATATTATTTGCATAGTAGTGCTTAGCACCCTAAGTGTTTTCGTATACCCAAACCTTGCATGAGTATACCCTCATTGAGTATTAATAAAATTGCACCGTAGTGCTTAACACCCTAAGTGTTTCCGTATACCCAAACATTGCATGAGTATACCCTCAATGAGTATTTATGAATATTGCACCGAAGTGCTTAGAATATTTATACAGTTGTTTATGGCTCTATGACTAGCCAACTATACCTTTGAACCTTTATATCATACATTGGGCTTTATTTCATCATTTAGTCATCAATGACAACATATATCAATATATATCAACATTTAACAGTTCATAACCAAAATAACATTCATATTATACCATCATCAATAACTAGTGATCAAAGCATTTATTTTCAACCTGACATAATTATTATGACAATATATAAACCAGGTAGACTCATCGCAAGTCCTACCGGTGATGTATGAAACATCCATGTATAATGTTATGTATGCATTGCACTCACCTGGGCCATTTATTAGTATGCCTCACTAAGTCCTCTTTGATCCTTTCCTTCATCGTACCTTGAACCTCCCTTGATTCGAACTTAACTTCATAATTCAAATAAGTAAAATATTTGTTAGATCCCAATCTAACAATATCTTAGACATATTGTCCAATATAATCATTCGAATATAAACATTTCCAAACGTTTTCCTTTCTTTCTTGTATTGTTCAAAAACTCATTATGGTCTTACTGTCCAATTTGAACTTCCATTAACCCTTTTCAAGCTTACTAATCAACCTTAGATACAAAGTGTATCAATTCTCATTTTCTGGTAGTTTGCAATACCTCCCAAGAAATATTTCTATAAAATAATCTACAACTTGGAATTTGATTCCGTTTGTTCTGAAAGAAACTGGATTCAATAATATTTTTAACCATATAAATTAATAGCCCAAATTCAATTTGTACGATTTATGGTGAATTTTCAAAGTGAACTTCCAGTATTGAATTTCGGAACAGCCTGCTATACTGTTTTCTGACCTTTCACCACTTAAAAATTCATATCTTTTTACTCGGAACTCGAAATCAGTTTCCGTTTGTTGGAAACGAAACTAGACGAACAAATCGTTACATCGGTATAAAATTCACCTTCTAACCATTATTTCAAAATTTATGCTGAATTTTCAAAGTTACTGCCATAAACCAGTTTTTCTACACAACTTCCATAAACAACTTCAACTTTTATACTAACTTCTTCTTATTTCTCTACTCTTGAATTTAGTCCAATCACTAGCTTTAAACCACCAACTCATCACATTCTTCACCAAATAATTATTCACAATAATTCTCCCTAATTTTCCTTATTTACCGAAATAGTCACTAAAATGCAAAGATAAGGATTCAAGTTTCTTAACTTTGCAATTTAGTCCTCAATTCAACATTACTACCTTAATTCCATCATTACAGCTAAAAATCATATTTAACCCCCATACAAAACTTCAATTTCAATTTGGTCACTTAACTTTGATAAATTGTCAAAATGGTCACTAATTCAATTCAACATCAATTTGGCATTCTAACTTCATTTTCTTATCTCTAACATCATTAATAACACAAATACACTCCAAATTCTAAAAATTCAGATTTGGTCCTTCAACTTTTCAAGTTGCCGAAATAGTCCCTACACAATTTAACTTAGGGTTTTTCTTCCAAACAACAATTCAAGCTTACTAGATCATTATTTCAACATCACAAACCCTAAATTAAACTTGAATCCATAAACCCTAATCATCTTCATAATAATCAAAACATGTAAAACTTAAATCCCAACTCAATATCATGATTTTAACATCATACTAGCTTGATTTCAACTTGAATTCAATCATGGAATCATAAAATCTCAAAAGCCCTAATTTGATCCATAAACGCTAATTTCTTTCTCATGTAAGTTCTCATCAATCAAGCATGGATTCCATGAATTATTGATATCAAAAGATAGAGCTTGAAGAGTAGAACAACTTTGTAGTTGAAGAGATTACCTGAAATCGAGTTTCAGGCCTTGAATCGAGCTTGGAAATTTTTTTCTCTTTCTTTCCCTAGTCCTCACGTTTGTTGATGGAAAATATTAACAAAATCTTCATCTTTTCACCATTATTTTACATATATATCTATTAAATGAATATTAAATTCATTTACTAGTGAAATTACAATTTGCCCTTTTTATCCAATGGTTGAGATTGATTTTATCATCAATCAAGGGCCAAGATTTAATCTTCCATTTTCTATTTCCAAAATTGCCCTTATAACTTTTTAAATATTTCAAAATTGCCATTGGGGCTAAATGACCAATTTGCCCTCCAACTAGTCTTTATTTACTAGTTTGTTTCCAAATTGCCATTCCATTACAATCTAACTAAATCTAGTTAAAATTCAACCAACCATAATAAAATATTTTTAAAATAATATTTTATGACTTTTCCATAGCTTTTGGATCAGTCTCCAAAATTTCCATTCGATCCAAGATACCGATAAATAATCCTTTACTCAGAAATAAACTGTAGGATTCATCTTGAATCAAACAAAAAATATTTACAACACATGGAAATGACTTTTATAACCTTTCTCTATCATATGGAAAAATGTCAAAATTTTCCAGTTCGGTCCGGGTATCCAAATTCCACCTAAACTTTAACTACGATTTTCCCAATAATCAAAGTATCAGATCGAACCAATAATTCTGCATAAGATTCACACCCTTAGGTGATCTATTTATTTATGAAATAAAAACCCTTAACTTTTGGGAAATTACAACTTTAGTCCCCAAACTTTTCCAAAGTTTATACTTTAGCCATTAAATTTTCAAAATTTACATTTTGGTCACTACCTTTATAAACTTCAATTCCCATTCCAATTTTACTTGGAATTCAACCAAACTTTAATAATACCTTATTCAATTCACTATCTATCACATGAGACCTTTAAACCTTAGAAATTTCCTTTCCAAAACCCATAATTAAAGAAATCCCAACTTTCGCATTTTTGTCATTTTAGTCACTAAGTTAGCTTTTAAGCTATTATATTAGTACTAATGACCCTTAATCAACTTAGTAAATTTTGGGGTGTTACAATTCTCTCCCCCTTAAGAAAATTCGTCCTCGAATTTTCAACACGCACCTAATTCAAAAGGTGAGAAAACTATTTTCTTATATTTTCTTCTTATTTCTCTCAAATTGTTTCTTTAACCTTGTGATCTATGTCAAAGAACTTTGAAAAACGGGATTGTATTTTTTTCTTAGTTCTTTGACTCCATGTGCTAGGATCTTTACAAATTCTTTTTCATAGCTTAAATCTGGCTGAATCTCTATTTTCTCCGGAGTAACAACAAGTGAGAGGTCTAATCAATATTTCTAGAGCATCGATACATTATGAATCTTCTTCATTTCCAAAGATAAAGCTAACTATTAAGCTTAACTATCAGACTAACTCCTTTCACAATTTCTTATAGCCCAATAAATTTTGAACTTAACTTTCTTTTTGTTCAAACCATAACACTTTCTTCCAAGGTGAAACTTTTACGGAATACTTTATCCTTAACTTCATATTAAATATCTTTTCTTTCAGGGTCAACATATAGTTTCCATCATTGAGATAGAAATTCTTCCTTGATAATACAAATATCTATCAAACCTAACTTCCAAGTTTTTAGTTTCACTCTTTTCTACTTGTTTGAACCTTGACAACATTTCTCACCCTTTCTTTAAAGATATATTATTTAATCCAATATGGTAAATTTTATTCTTAACTTGACAATCAAAACACCATCTTCTTTTAATGCCAATCTTGCATTCATAGCTCTTAAGGCAACAATTGTCTTTCGACTGAGAGCGTCAGCTATCACATTAGCTTTTTCTAGATGATATTCCATGGCCATATCATAATTCTTAAAAAGCTCAATCCAACTTCTTTACGTCAAGTTTAACTCTTCTTTAGTAAGCATATACTTTAAACTTTTATAACCTATATAAATATAGCATTGTTCACTATATAAATAATGATGTTATACCTTTTAAAGCAAATACAACCATTGCTAGCTCCAAATCCTAAGTAAGATAATTTCTCTCGTATATCTTAAGTTGTCTCAAGCATAGAGCATTACTTTTCCTTCTTGCATAAGTACGCATCCCAAACTGTTATAAGAAGCACCGCTATACACCACATAATCTTTACCCGATTCTAATTGTACTGGTACCGTGGCTTCTGTTCGAATCTCCTTTAATGTCTCAAAGATTTCTTAGCATTGATCTGTTCAACTAAACGACATTTCTTTCCTCAAGAGCTTGGTCAATGAGGAGACAATCATCAAGAAATTCTGAACCTCTAAAACATTTTTCAGAGGTTTCCATTCAACTATAATTTGTACTTTCTTGAGGTCAATTCTTATTCCCATTGCCCAATCCACAAAACTAATAAAACAGCTTTCGACGACCAATCTCATACTTTAACAATTTAGCATATAGCTTCTTTTCTCGAAAGGTCTGAAGAACAATGCAAAATGGGCATCTTATTCTTCCTTTTTCCTTTGAGTAGACCAAAATATTCTCAATGAACTCTACCAAAAATTGGTCCAAGCAAAATTAGAATACTTGGTTCATTAGGCTTATAAATTTCGTAGGTATCATCACGAACTCATAGTATTCATACCAAGTCCGAAAAGCTATCTTTAGAATTTCTTCTTCCTTGATTTTTTTAACTAATCAAAAGATCACCAGTCTTCAAAAGAAGATATTTATTCTTTACTATTACCTTCTCGAGATAATGGAAATTAGTCTTTCTCTTTCAGAATTAACACTGGTGCGCCCCCAAGATGACACACTTGGCTTTATAAAACATCGACCTAACATTCCTTGCAATATGTACCTTTAAATCTCAAAGTTCGGTCAAAGCCATTTTATACGAGGCTATTAATCTAGGCGCAATGCATGGTAACATCTTTATTTATAATTTCACCTCTCAATCCAAAGGTAATTTCGAGTAACCCATCTGGGAATACATCCGGATATTTTTGGACAGTTGAGTTATTTTCCAATTTAACTTCAATAGCCCGAGTATCCACTACATTTGCTAAGAAAACTTAGCATCCTTATAACAACAATTTCCTTAATAAAACAACTGAAATTACATTAGAGAAAGGATTTACCCTTTTATCAACTACTACTATTTTTATACCTTCCGTGTTTCTCAATACTAATCTCTTTATACGAAAATTCATCATGACCTGATAGGAAGGTAACCAATTCATGCCCACAATCATCTTAAACTCCTCGAAAGATAATTCCATTAAGTTTATCAGGAACTCTATTTCTTATGTTTTTATCGAATAATTCCACATGTTCTGCTCGCCCTTACATTACAACCCAACAAATTTGTGACTGCTATATTACTTGAAATGGCTTCTAAAAGGATATCTCGTTCACCACTTAACTTCATACTTATATACGAATGTGTAAAGCTAGGACCCATCAACATCAATATAGGTTTATCCAAAAAGATGAGATGTACCTTCTATGATTTTCGAATCATCCCAATCTTTATCAGTCCTGATGTTATAAACTCGGACTGATATGTACAATCCTGGCTATGAAGCAAATTTAGATGGCTTTCTAATCTAGCTTAAATCTCAGGGCAACAAAACAGCTTATCCAATTTCTCGATATCCGTCCAGTGTAATCTTTAGATTATTCAGTTATAAATCAACAATCACTGGACCTTAATCTGCTTTTCCTTTCAATTCAGATGTTTCTAAACTTTTCAGTTCCTTAATCCGACACAAACACCTCTTGTTGTACCAGTGCCCCTTTCTTGATATGATTTATTCGAAGGGTTATCATTAACCTTATTGTTACTACTCTTGATTCCTTCCAAAGCTTCCAATTTACCAGTTCATCACGCTTTCTTGGCTCAAATATTTCTTATAATTCCTCCCAATTTACATTAGTAAAGAGCGACATCAATCGGATCATAAAAACATTAGATCAGTAATATTGATATCCTAGTGGCATCTATACTCTTTTAAACATAAAACCATTTCCATTTAGGCCGAGAATCAACTAAACCTATAGCTCTAATACCAATAAATGTAACACCCATTTTCCCGTATCCAACACTAAATACGAGTCAGAGGTATCACAAAACATTCGTAAAACCCTCTACATTTGTAATTCAGTAAAATTTTGTTTCTTTAAAAATATTACAATGTATTTAGTTTTTATTTACAAATCTAGTTATTCGCGTAAAGTTTAAAAATAATATTTTCATCTTCAAATTGAGTTTATTTTCAGGCAGCAACTTATATATTTAATTTGTCTTGATATAATTAATAAAACTGCCTAATTTAAAATTCATCCAGATACCAAATAAAATACAAATTCTATTAGAGCAGGCATACCCTTTTAATATACATGCCAACTAGTAAATATCAAACAGTATCAAAAGATATCTAACTAATATTGATGTACATGTTATTAATTGATGATGTCCGTATATGCTCCTTAATCCAACCATTTCTTCTTTCCTACGGGTAAAACAGTTACACGCTAAGTATTTACTTAGTGAGGCCATAATTCAAATTCAAGTGCAATAGTCATAATATCAATTTTAATGATTAACAATGTATATGATCCTCTTACTATTACATGCTCGTTAACATAAATAAATATGCATACCAAAGTGATAAGATTAGATCTTACCAATACCGTTGCCATTTCCATCCGTAAGCTTTCAATGCTTACCAATACCTTTTTCCATTTCTATCTGCAAGCTTTCAAGCTTATCTTCCTGTTTCTTTTTTTATTCTTTTCAATTTATTTATCCCAAGGTATCGAATTAAGAGATTCTATGTACACGAGTCATCCCCCATACCCAACCTTTCTTGAGTATGTATATTATTTGCACCGTAGTGCTTAGCACCCTAGGTGCTTCTGTATACCCAAACCTTGGATGAGTATACCCTCATTGAGTATTAATAAAATTGCACCGTAGTGCTTAACATCTAAGTGTTTTCATATACCCAAACTTTGCATGAGTATACCCTCAATGAGTATTTATGAATATTGCACCGAAGTGCTTAGAATATTTATACAGTTGTTTATGACTCTATGGTTAGCCAACTATACCTTTGAACCTCTATATCATATATTGGGCTTTATTTCATCATTTAGTCATCAATGGCATCATATATCAACATTTAACAGTTCATAACCAAAATAACATTCATATTATACCATCATCAATAACTAGTGATCAATGCATTTATTTTCAACCTTTGACATATTAAAAATATGTCAAATATATGATCAATGACATAATTATTATGACAATATATAAACCAGGTAGACTCATCAAAAGTCCTACTGGTGATGTATGAAACATCCATGTATAATGTTATGTATGCAATGCACTCACCTGGACCATTTATTAGTATGTCTCACTAAGTCCTCTTTGATCCTTTCCTTCATCGTACCTCGAACCTCCCTTGATTCGAACTTAACTTCAAAATTCAAATAAGTGGAATATTTGTTAGATCCCAATCTAACAATATCTTAGACATATTGTCCAATATAATCATTCGAATATAAAAATTCCAAACGTTTTCCTTTCTTCCTTGTATTGTTCAAAAACTCATTATGGTCTTAGTGACTAATTTGAACTTCCATTAACCCTTTTCAGTCTTACTAATCAACCCTTTGCAATGCTAACTATCGTATGGCAAACAATTTAGGAAAATTAAGTACTAGCTGGATAGACAAAAATGCCAAAGCATTCAATTATTAAAAACTAAAAAACAGCTGAGCGTTCATCGCAAAAACATCCCTAGCCAACTTAAAAGAATTTGTTCATGGTTGCGGGAACCATCAACACATCATTATTTTCAAGTAACTCCATCATTAAAATAGAATTAAAACTATGAGAAATAGGAAAAGAAGAAGATCTGTCGATGTATCCCTTCAATGGATCCAGAGCTCTCAGTCTTAGCCTAGTCGAACCACAATTTGCCCTCTACCCTTTTTATTCATCACATGCAGCCTTCTTGATATATTCTCTTACTCTTGGTTCATTGTTGGGATTCACTTAAATAGGCACTCGTAGAAACCCTAGATTGGGTTTGAATTTGAAAGTTGGTTATGTACTTGAGATAAGCGCATTATCTTCTTATCCTCCTTTTGAATTTTAGGGCTGACGTATTAAACAGCTACTGACCGGGCATCGATCGTCCTTCTTTTGCCAACCGAGCTTGGCAATCCTCGTCATACATTTGCCACAGCTACTCGACATTTCTCTTCTGGCTTTTTTCTCTACTTTTCTCTGTCAAACCTGTCCTGCTCCTAAACTGCCACCAAAGCAAGAAAATATACCTTTACTCTGGCAAAAGAAACGTTCCTCGGCTCCTTAATGCAAATGCATGATTCTACTAGCTAAATGCATAAATATGTACTCAAAGTCAAGCAAAAGCATAACAATATATATATATATATATATGAAAAGTAGTACTTTTAAGGGGTTAACGCCCCCCCCAAACCTAGCTCATTGCTTGTTATTAAGTAATGCCACTAAAAGCTATACAAATAAAAAAATAAAGAAAAGTAGCTCGACAAAGTTTTCTTGATTAACAACACAAGCTAGGAAGCAGATCTTGGTCCTAGTTCTGACCTCAGATATTCAGAGCAATAATATCAAGCAAATCAAAAAAATCAAGTGCGACAATATAACGCTAGCCTAGGATCATCAAGTGTGCATGAAGTGCAGGCAATATGCATCAAGTATCGTTTAACTCTCTTAGCAAATCTTTACTATCCAAACTCAGAAATGCATATTTTTATATTTATTAGCCAAGGGTTTCTTTTTGCTGGCATTAAATTAGGATTCATGTCGTGACACTTTTGGCATGAGAAATATGAGGGAGCAAACCATGAATCCCCACGTTAATCCAGACTACACCACTAAGTAACCCATACACTCATACCCTAAAGTTTTATTGGCTTGAGAAATAAGAGGGAGCAAACCATAAAGCTCTAAAGTTGCTTATTGTCTTTAAGGTAGATGAGTGTTCTAAGTTTTTTACTTGCCTTTGGCAAAACTTTGATGTCTTGTTTTTCACTTTTACCCTGGCATTGTTGTTGTTTTTCTTTTTTCTTTCTTTTTTTTATTCTGAGCTTGGTTTCAAAAATCCTAAGCTTGTTTTGGGAACTAGATGCATATAACGTGTTTAAGTGAGACTAAAGTTTCCTAAGCTAGAGATCAATTGCCAAGCAACCTGACAATACTAATTTGATGGCTCATGTTAACTAAAGATTCTAATCTCATCATCGGACAAAGCATACTAGTGCAAATTCTAACTAAGCTAGCAGAAGTGTTAGAAAAATTATCAGGTTAAAAACATGTCGTGGAAAAAAAATTATTGGTCTGGTATGCATGATCTATCTAATCTACATGGCAATAGAAACATAAAAATGCATGAATGTCATGGCAATACATGCGAGGCAACACCCCTCAAACCAAAGGTGTGCATTGTCCTCATTGCATGAAAACATATATAGACAAAATGAAATGCATGAAAACATATATATTCAAAATGAAATGCATGCGAAAAAACAAAAAAAATGCATGTAAGGAGTTAAGGAGAAGAAGACTCCCTTTCAGAATATTCTAGGCGTGAGACGCGGGTCTTTCTCTTGACAAAGCTCCCTCAATTTGGAGCCATGTGCTTCTTTCTTTTGTTTGAAACAATAGTGGATGCCTTTACATCGTAAAGGACCTCCTTAAGGATTCACACCGGCTCGGATATAGTAGGTACAACAAGAGCGACAAAAGAAGCAGGTGCAACTGGTGGAACATCAATCTTGACAGGGCCTTCGTCATTAGATTCTTCTAAACTGTTAGTCTTAGCAGATTCAACTTGGATAGCCGAAACAAGAACACTGGCGTCAGATTGTTGTGTAGGAGTTTGAATAGATTGAGGACTGGTTGGTACTCATTCAGTGGCAAGAATCTCGGATAGAGAGATGATGGCAAAGGATTGGCAGACATGCCTTCAAGAGTAGTCTTGATGGAACGATCCCAGGCTTCAGTGTATTGCTAGAGCACCAAATTTTGTTCCTCTGTCTTCTCCAATTTTTGCAATATGAGCTCCTAACGCTGGTAAATCTGGGAAAGTAATGACAAGGCATCATCTGGCATCGATGCTGGCACCAGTGTGACAGGTTCTATCTTAGGTATTTTGACAGCAGACACTAGCTCAGTAGCCTTTCCTTTTCCCTTCTCTTTAGCAATTAGTTGGCTCCACAACGCATGAGTAATTGCTCCCTTGCATTTTTGGATGTTGTCGAAATCAAGCTTTGGTACCTTATGCAGCCTGCAAATTTTAGAAATTAGTGAAGGAAAAACTAGACTATCACTTCTTTTACCAGCACATTTGTAGGTCTCGTCCACGATCAGACATCCTACATTAATCTTTCTCCCAATCATGATGGAATGCAGTAGAGCCATCCGCTCCTCTAAAACCATTTCATTGTGTGTGGTTGGCATAAGATTTGCCTTCAAGAAGTGGTTCCAACCCCTCAGCTGTGGCTTCCATGCCAACCGTTTCACAATCTATTTTTCTTTGGATGAAACAATCCATTTTGTGCCAAGTTCGTACAAGTCTTTCAGAATCAGCTTCCTCTTATTATCATCCAAAGATTTAGCAAATGCTGAATGTTCTTCTCATGCACCCTCCAATTTAAACAAACCATTAATTACCCCTCATCAAATCTAACACACGTATCTCGTATAAGCAGAAAAGACATATCTTTTGCAGTGAGATGGGCATAAAATTCGCGAACAACAGTGGAATCAACCACTCCTAGTTGTTGGCAAAAGGTCTCCCATTTGTTCTTCTTGACAATAGCAACAACTTTTGGTTAGAACCCTAAGTTAGGTTCATTCTTGAATTTGAAACCCTTTTTCATAACAGAACGTGCGAGCTATAAAATTCTCCTCATACTTCTTCTTGATTTCTTCTTGGAAGAAATTTTGGAAAGGTTCAAAAGAAGATGCCATAGGAAAAGATTGAGAGAAAATTTGATTGAAGAGAAAAGGTTGAAAGAAATATGGTTTCTTTGTTTGCTTTCCATGTGAGAAATTAAAAAGAAAAAGAGTTTTTTAGCTAAGTGAAATTCAGGGGTTATTAATTGGAAGAGGGAAATGGTTGGAATAGTTTAAAGATGAGGTTTACTGGGGATAATGATAAGTTTGGCAGTTATGCGTGTTTGCGGAAGTGGGATGATGATGGGTTTAAGGGGTAATTGGAGGTGGCGGCGTGGGAAAAAGATAAGGGTAAAAAGTGATAAGGTTGAAATTTGAAGTTTAAAGTTTTACCCTAGACAGCTAGGATTTTCCCGCTTTAGCAAAAATCTCTCTCCCTTGGGCCTGATCGTGCATAGGGTCTATGTGTGTTTGATGGGTGTCCAAATGTCGGCCGGTTTTTGGCATATTGCTTTGGCATTCTTTTCTTGCAACATTTCCTATATAGACACTCACAAAAACAACCTTTCAAAGCATAAAAAGAAAATAAAAATAAAGAAACAAAAATACCAAAAAACAAATAACCTAATTATTTACAATGATCAATTGACGATGGCAAAAATCTTCAATCTATGCCAGAATAGTGGTCTCCGTGGCATTACTTTGACTTTCTTCCCAATAATGATTTAGTTTTGGGTCATTCACCTTGAATATTATCCCCGTTTTTAAGTCTTTGATGTCTACTACTCCATGAGCATAAGGCTTGACAATTTCAAATGGTCCTGACCATCTGGATTTGAGTTTACCTAAATATAACTTAAGCCTTGAATTGAACAATAGAACTTTTTTCCCTACTTCAAACTGTCTTGGCAAAATTCTGTTTTCATGCTACTTCTTCGTTCTTTCTTTATAAAGCCTGGTATTTTATATGCTTGTGCTCAAAACTACACCAAATCATTCAAGTCTAACAACCATTTCTTACCTATAGCCTTCCATTCCATGTCAACTGCTTGGTTGCCCAGTAAACTTAATGTTCTAGCTCCACTAGCAAATGGCATGACTTCCCAAATATAAGCTTCTATGGCGAAGTTCTTAATAGAGTTTAGAAAGCTCTTCTATATGCCCACAATGAATCATCTAGCTTCAAAGACGAGTCTTTTCGTGTTGGGTTCACAGTCTTCTCCAAAATATTCTTAATTTCCTTGTTTAAAATTTTTGCTTGCCAATTTGTTTGAGGATGGTAGGCAGTGGTAATTCTTTGTTGGATTTCGTACATGCACAAAGCTCTACTAATTAATTGGCATTTAAAATAATTACCTTTATCATGAATAATGGCTCTAGGGGCACCAAATCTGGTAAATATGTACTTGTGTTGGAACTTGGCAACAGCCTTGGCATCATTTGATGGGAGAACAACAACTTCAACCCACTTCAAGATGTATTCTACTAACACAAGTATGTACAAATTACAAAAGGATGGGGAAAATGACCCATAAAGTCTATCTATCCCCCACACATCAAATAGCTCCACAGGCATGATATTTAGAAGTGTCAATTAATGTATGCTGGAAATGTTTCTAGTATACTGGCATCTATTGCAGGCCTCGGCAAAATAATAGGCATCTTTGAAAATATTTTATTCTAGAAAAATCCTGACTGCAGCACCTTAGCCACGGTCTTGATTCTAGCAAAGTAGCCTCCATATGGTGCTTCATAGAAGAGTTGAAGAATATTTTGTTGTTCATCCATTGGCACGCATTGATGAATGATTTTACCGGCACAATATTTGAACAAGAATGACTCATCCCAATAATATTGTCATATGTCTCTCAGAAATAACTTCTTGGCATTACATGCCAAGTTTGGTAGCAAAATTCTATTTACCAAGTAGTTGACTATGTCAGCGTACCATGGCAGGGTATTGATTGTAAGCAAGTATTCAACAGGAAACTCATCTCTAATGGTGGCATCATTGCCATCCTTATGGTGGTGCTATAATCAAGACAAATGATCAGCTACCAAGTTCTCACCCCCTTGTTATCTCGTATCTTAGGGTCAAATTCTTGTAACAAAAATGTCCATAAGATAAGTCTGGGCTTAACATCTTTCTTTGCCAAGAGATACTTGAATTCTGAATGGTCTATGTATACCACAACTTTACTCCCACCAGGTAAGATCTGAATTTGTCAAATGCAAAGAAAACTGCAAGGAACTTCTTCTCAATTGTTGTATAATTAAGTTGGGCCTCATTCAAGGTTCGGTTGGCATAATAGATGGTATGGAAAATTTTCCACCCCTCTATCCTAACAGAGCTCTGACGGCATATTCGTTGACATTGCACATGAGCTCGAAAGACTCATTCCAATCTAGTGCACGACTATGGGGGAATTAATTAACCTATCTTTCAATTCTTGAAAAGCTTTCAAACAAGAATCGTCAAACGCAAAAAGGGGTATTCTGTTCCAAAAGTAAGCATAAAGGTTTAGAAATCATTGAGAAATCTTTAATAAACGACGATAAAAACCCGTATGTCCCAAGAAACTTCTAATACCTTTGACACTTGTGGGTGGTAGAAATTGTTTGATTACTCTACCTTTATTTTGTCAACCTCTAGTCTATTATTAGTTACTTTGTGTCCGAGAACTATGCCCTCCTTCACTATGACGTAGCATTTCTCCCAGTCCAGGCCCAGGTTGGTTTCAATGTATCTCTGGAGAATAAGTTCCAAACTCAGAAGACATTTCTCGAATGTTTTCCAAACACTAAGAAATAATCCATAAAGACTTCTATGTTATTCTCAATCATGTCCGAGAAAATTAACATCATGTAACGTGAAACATTCATGGGGCGTTGCAAAATATAAATGGCATTCTTTTAAAAGCAAATATCCTATATGGACAAGTGAACGTAGTTTTCTCCTAATCTTCTGGCGCGATGGCAATCTGATTATAGCCTGAGTAGCTGTCTAGAAAATAATAAAATACCTTCCCTGCCAATCTATCCAACATCTAATTGATGAAGGACGGTGGAAAGTGCTCCTTCTAAGTGGCATTATTTAGCTTCCTGTAGTCCATGCACACTCTTCAACCCATCATGGTCCTTAAAGGGATCAGTTCATTTTTGTTGTTCTATACCACGGTTATTCCTCCCTTCTTTAGCAGACAGTGTACCGAGTTGACCCATGAGCTATTAGAATTGGGATAAATTATCCCAGCATCTAGCCATTTTATGACTTCTTTCTTAACTACCTCCTTTATGTTGGGATTCAATCTCCTCTGGGCCTCGATTGTTTTGCTAATGTAATCCTCTAAAAAGATTTTATGCATACAAATTATTGGGCGTATACCTTAAATATCAGCTAAGGTCCATTCTAAAGCTTGCTTGTGATTTCCTAGTGTCTCCAACAATATTTCCTTGTAGTCATCAGTCAAATCGGCGGGCAATGATCACTGCAAAGTTAAATCATCACACATATAAGCATATTTGAGTTGGCTTAGCAAAGTTTTCAGTTCCAATTTTGGTGGCTCCTCAATGGATGGTTTAGGTGCGTTGATTTCTCTGGCAACCAATTCAAGTAGCTTAGGTCTCCCAAAATAACTCATGACCTCATTCAGCATGGTTGATCCTTCAGATTTTTCACTCGTCGTATCCTTATCATCCTGCTCTATGGCATCATCGTCTGTGTCTTGGAAAAACTTTGCTAACTTCATATTAGAAATCGATTCCATCATCTTAGCAGCTTGGCATTCCTTAGGTTCATCTGCACACTTAAGAGCTTGAAATACATTAAACGTAACATGTTGGTCATTCATACGCATAGTAAGCTCACCTTTGTAAACATCAATTAAAGTCCTACCCGTGGCAAGAAATGGTCTTCCCAAAAGTATTGGAACATTAGCATCAACTTCATATTCTAAAATAATAATATCAGTTGGGAATATAAATTAATCTACCCTTACCAACACATTCTCAATCTTATCCTTAGAAAGTACATAAGATCGATCTGCTAGATGAAGTGTTATCGTTGTATGCCTTGCTTCAATGCCAAGTTTTCTGAAAATTGAAATTGGCATTAGATTGACGTTGGCTCCCAAGTTACACAGTGTCTTGCCCATGAATCTATTGCCAATCGTACAGGGAATTATGAAGCTTCTTGAATCTTTCAGTTTTGGTGGCAATTTATTGTTGATCATTGCACTGTATCCTTCAGTAAGAGCAACCGTCTCGAAATCACCCAGCTTCTTCTTTTTGGACAAAACATCCTTCATTAATTTGACATAGTTGGGCATTTGTTCGAGAGCTTCTACTAATTGTATGTTGATCTGCAGTTGTTTAAGAACTTCTAAGAAGTGCTTAAACTGATGGTCTTGCTTGTGTTTTTGGAGCCTTTGTGGAAATGGGGGTGGCGGATAAGTGAATGTTGGTTCTGTTGGTTCTGCCAAAGTGGTGTTGGCATGAGATTGAGGTTTGGAATTGTCAGAGCTCACCTCCTTCTTTTTTGTTTCTGTGGGTTCATCTGAGGGCATCAACTTCTCATCTTGGCAATTAGTTGACGTCTAACAGATGTCTCAGTCTTGCATTGTTTGCCACTCCAAAGAGTTACTGCCTTGCATTGTTCTCTGCCTTTTTGTCAACCATCCTCCGTATCACTTGGTAAATTTATATAGGGTCTGTTGCTAAGTGCATTGGCAATTTTCCCCAGTTGAACTTCCAAGTTCCATAGATGCTGCTAGACTCTGGATAGTTGCATCATTTCGCTCTATATACTCAATTAGAGTATTCCTCTGGGTAGATCTCTGCCCTTTATGAAAATTGTTTTGTGCTCTATGTGGCATCACATTCTGATTAAATCATGGCAGTGCATTGTTGTTTTGACGTTGGGTATTATATTGGTTACTGCCTTGATTCGCCCAAGAAAAGGTTTGATGCTGCTTCCAACCTGTATTATAAGTATTAGAATTTGGGTTAAAATTGCGATTGAAATTGCTAATAGAATTTATGGATTCGGGGTTTGCTGAGTATTCTTCCACATTATGATCCTCCACACAAATTGTATAGAATGGTTCTAATTTTACTTCTTGGACTTTAGTAGGTTTTTGCATTGACTTCACTATATTAGTGAGATTGGACATTTGAGCATTGGTAGGTGATAGTGCATCAAGCTCTAATTTTCTAGCAGTTTTTGTTACGGTTCCCATTATGATAGTAGGATATTGGAGATCATTTGGGGCAATCCTTTCAAGGATGTCAAATACCTTCGTGTAATTTTTCTCTAGCAACAAACTATTTGACGTAGCATCAACCATAGACCTGGTATGAGCATTGAGTCTGTTATAAAAGTTTCCCATCTGGGTCCAAGTAGGAAATCAATGTATGGGACATCTTTTCAACAGGTCCATAAAATGCTACCAGCATCATACAAAGTCTCATCATCATCTTGCCTAAAAGTGATGATATCACTCCGCAACTTGGCATTAAGTTTAGGTGACTGGAATCTCAGAAAGAACTTATGGCATAATTCTGCCCATGAATGAACTGAACTAGGTGGCAAAGAACTTAGCCACATTTTTGCTCTGTCTCTCAAGGAAAATAAGATTAGCCTCAACTTTACTGTCTCGTCAGCTACACCAGGTTGTTGAAATAGTTGGCACACCTCCACGATTTGCTTCAAGTGTTGCCTTGGGCCTTTAGTAGGTGATCCATCAAATTGACCTACATTCAATGGCGTCTGAATCATTACCTATTTTAGTTCAAAATTGACTACATTTACCTCGGGGCTAATTGGTCATGTCATCAAATTTTCCATGTTTGGTGCCAAGTTCTCTCTAATAGGTCTCTCTTCTAGATTTTCAGCAACAACAGCTGGTGCGGGCGGTATCCCATTATTTATTGGTGGATTCTCCTCATAATTATGAAATTGTCCACTCTATTTCTATTATGAGCCATTTCTCGAAGTTTTTTTTCAATCTACATCGGGTTCTTTCAATCTATGGGTCGTATGGCCAATCTTCCACTATAGTGTGGTTCCTAGTCATACACCAAACAAACAAAATAAATAAAAACAAACAAAAATCAAAACAATAAATTTCGTTGAATCCCCCAGCAACGGTGCCAAAAACTTGTCGACTAACTAATGCTTGGAAAATAATTGATGAATTAGTATAAATAAGCAGAGAAATAATGTCAATTTTAGGTCTTTTTGCGTGCAAGTATACATGGTCAGTAAGTAATACAATAGTAAGCTGAGTATCATATCCATAGGGATTTTCCAGGAATTAAATGCCACAATAATTTTTAGTGAATGGGAACAAATGAGTTTGATTTGGGTTTCATATTTTGATTAAGAAAAATAACTAAGGAAAATAAAATGAAAATTCAGGCAGATTGGAAAACACATGTATTTAGATGGATGGTCGGCATTGGCAAGGGATGTATGGATTTAACGCTAGCAAAGACAACATTTAATAACCTCCAGCTTTGGTTTTATTGTCGACCAGGTTTTAAGGTTAGTATTGCCTCTGTTGATAGCAATACCTTAAGTTAATTATGATTAACTCCTATATGTTCGTAGCGATGTTTTTTAATAATTAACTTGGCAAAGTTCTAATCTTTAGTCCTAAAAGGTAGATTCACTTTTGAAGTAAGCTCATCTACTTGAACATCTTCTGTCAAAGTTTCTCACCTTAGTATTTGAAAATTAATCGGCATCTCTTAAGTCTGTTAAGATATTAAGGAATAATATGCATGCAATGCCAACTGTCGTTCGGCAAACAATTTAGGAAAATTAAGTACTAGCTAGATAGAAAAAATGCCAAAATATTCAATTATTTAAATTGAAAAACAATTAAGCGTTCATCGCAAAAACATCTACAAACAACTTAAAAGAATTAGTTCTTGGCTGGGAGAACCATTAACACATCATCACTTTCAAATAACACCATAATTAAAATAGAATTAAAACTAAGAGAAATGGGCAAAGAAGGAGATCTGTCGATGCAGATGGATCCAGAGCTCTTGGTCTTAGCATGGTCGAACCACGGTTTGCCTTCTACCCTCTTTCTTCACCACGGTGCAGCCTATTTGATCAATTCCCTTCCTCTTGGTTCATTGTTGGGCTTCCTTTAAATAGGCACTCGTGGAAAACGTAGATTGAGTTTGAATTTGAAAGTTGGTTATGCAGTTGAGATAAGCCATTATCTTCTTATCCTCCTTTTGAATTTTTGGGCTGACGTGTTCAACGGCTACTGATCGGGCATCAGTCATCCTTCTTTCGCAAAACGAGCTTGGCAATCCTCGTCCTACTTTTGCCACAGCTACTCGGCATTTCTCTTTTGGCTTTCTGCTCTGCTTTGCTCTGCCAAACTTGTCCTGCTCCTAACCTGCCACCAAAGCAAGAAAATACACCCTTACTCTGGCAAAAGAAACGTTCCTCAACTCCTTAATGCAAATGCATGATTCTTCTAGCTAAATTCACAAATATGTACTCAAAGTCAAGCAAAAGCATAACAATATATATATGAAAAGCAGTACTTTTGAGGAGCTAACACAAAATAAATGGAAGGATTACGAGTTTATGCATGTACAAGTAAAGATGAAGCTAAATGAGGTTTAAACAATAATCTAAGTAAAAAGGTATAAAATATAATACTTTTTCACAGTTAACATTATGTTTTCATTTTCTCGTGTAAAATATTATAAATTTATATATTATTTTATGTCTTTAATGAATTTTAATATTCACGATTATTTTATTTTCATGATACTATAATATGACATGTTATAGTTATTTTAAATTTTTAGTGTCATGATTCAATCTGTTTCATAAGTTGTATAAATTAATATAATAATTCATTTTTTATTAGGTAATATAATAATTCAATTTTTTGACAAAGATAATAATTCAAATTTAACTTTAAAATCATAATTTTTTAAGAATTGAATCACTACACAGGTCTTTTACATTAATATAGATATTATATTCGAATTAGATTTAATATTCTTTTTGTCTTCCTCGGTAGAGAGTTGGGTTGGAGGCTAGATATCTGGGCTCATCTATTGGGTTTGAATTGCCAAATTTATCCTGGGCTGTGAAGAATGCTGAAGTCGAAGAGATTTTAAAAGCATACTAGCATATCAACAATAGAGGAAATTGGACCTGGGTTTGGAGTTGCCATGAAGTTACATACGCAGGATTTTATGTTAGAGGAAAAATATATAAAATTTTAATATAATAGATCTAATGGCCCTCGAGACCAATTTCAAATCTCGATCAAACCAATTTCAATATTAAGTTTTAATATAATTAATTATGATTCACTAGGGCCATACCAAAAACCTGTACAAGGTTCCTACCAAAAATCCTAACTTTTCAGTAGTGCTCTAATGAGTACCGGTACGCTTCTATGGTTATCGATACTCGGCTTGGGGGTACTGGTATGAGTCAGTTGTATCGATATTGATTTTTCATTCTTTGAATTTTACAAGGCTTTTCAATACTGATACTAGATCTAGGGATGTGCATAATTAACCATAACCATTAACCGTAATCGTTAACCGGTATAATCATTATATTTTACATGTTAATTAACTGAACGACTAAGATTAAACGGTTTTGGTAAACCGAACCGCTAAAAATAATGGTTACGATTACGGTTATAAATTTTGACAAACAGTTAACCTATAGGTTAATCGTTATTAAATTATTTATATATATATTCAGGGAATTTTCATTTAACTTATGTTTATTTTATGTTAGTTAAATATTTGTGTTTTATGGTATCTTTTTATGCCCTAAACTTTGATGGTGGATTTCTATGAACTAAACATTGTTGAAACTTTAAACTTTAAACTATTGTGAAGCTTGTTTGTATTGTGTTGAAACTATATAGTATGTATGTACATTTTTTAATTTAAGTATGGAGTTAGTGTTTATAATCTCTCTTTTTAAGTAATTTTTTGAATATTTTAA
Source organism: Hibiscus mutabilis (assembly GCA_019671005.1). Lineage (NCBI taxonomy): Eukaryota > Viridiplantae > Streptophyta > Magnoliopsida > Malvales > Malvaceae > Hibiscus > Hibiscus mutabilis. The sequence continues at coordinate 50,424,399 of CM033719.1, forward strand.
TTTAATAATTATCGGATAGATAATTCTCCTATTCTAGTGAACATGTGAGAAAATTGTAATAGGTTATAGGTTAAACTATAATCAACCATTGGTTAACCATGATCTAATGGTTAATTGTCAGCAGTTAACCATTTCTTAATGGTTAGGTTATGGTTAACAAAATATAGTAACCGTTGTAACGGTTAACTGTAATACCTCAAAGTTTGGTTAGTGACTGAAATGATAAGATTGAAAGTTTGATGTGCAAAGTGAAGTGACCAAAATGAATAGAATGAAAGTTTAGTGGCTAAAGTGAAATTTTCTAAAAAGTTTGAGTACTAAAATGGTAATTCTCCCATAAATAATTTTTATCCCGTAAATGGATAGTTCACCTACGAGAAGTAGCTGGAAACGAGATTTTTAAATTAATCCGGGATTTCGATTTTAAGAAAATTATCCGACAAAGTTTTTAGAAATTTTTGGATAAATGGATCTAATATAAATTTAAGAAAGTATTACTAGCCATTGGATGGAAGGCTAAGAATGTTAAATACACATGGGTAAAATGTTAGAATTAATGTGGACTATTGGATTAAGATAATTTTTCCATGTTAAATCCTAGTCATTGGATTAAAGGGACAAGATGGAAATTTAAGTTTGATTCAAGGGCAAAATTGGAAATTGATATAGTTCAAGGGCAAATTGGTAAACTACTAACTCAAGATAAAATCTAGACCATTGAATAAAGTATGATGATATGTGGCACATTATGAATTCATTGGATTTGAGGGTAAAATGGTCATTTGACTATTCAGAGGATATTTTTATACTTATGGATATTAAAAATGACAAATGGAATAAAGGAAAGGAAAAGAAAAGAAAAGAAAAATAAAAGATTGCTCATATTTCTTCTCCAAAACGTGATCTACCAAGGAACAAAGGTAATAATTCAAATTTTTTTATTTTTCTCCCTTAAATACTAGGATTTAGGGTGGCTTGTAAAATGCAAAGTTGTTCTTCATTGAATTCTCTTTCATTCGGTACCATTATATTCATAGTTTTTCATGAGATATGCTCTCGAATTTGAAGAGAGAAAGTTTAAGGTTATTATATCCAAATTGAATTAAGGTTTGATATTAAGGATTGAATGTTTGTATAGCCTTTTCATGCTTGATTCAAGTTTGTTTTCAAGTATGAAGTGAAACCCCAATTTAACAAGTTAGGGTTAATATAGGATTATTGGATTACAGTTAAATTTGGTGTTTGAAATGAAAGGAAAATTGTTGAAATAATTCAATTCAAGGTTAATTTGAAGTATTAGAATGGATGAAAGATGTTAAAGATTTGATTTGTAAAAATCTGCACAGAATTTTAGTCTTTGGCAGCGAGTTTGGAAATTCACCGAAAATTCCATGAAAATAATTAGGAAGTGATCTTTATGTCATTGTGTTCATGATTCAGTCAAGTTTCAATTAAAAATGGTGACTTGATTTCGATTTGAATATCAAAAGATATGAATTTTTAAGTAATGAAAGGTCAGGAAACAGAGCAGCAGTCTGCTCCGAATTTCAGTACTGAAATTTGAATTTAAAAATTTGTCATAAATAGTACGAGGTGAATTTGTGCTATTCGTTTATATGGTTGAAAAGCTTAACGAATCTAGTTTCTATCATAATAAACAGGATCGAATTTCGAGTTGTAGATTATTTTATAGAAATATTTCTTTGACGGTAGCGCGGGCTGACATATTATAAAATGAGTGTCTTATGGTATTATTTATTAGAAACTTCTTATTAGTATTATTAATTGTGCATGTAAGGGATGAATTAGGGATGGGAATTTTACCCAATCCGGTCGGGTTTTAAACCGGCCAGACCCGACCTGATCGAATTAGATTTTTTTGTAGAAAATTCTGGTTCAGGTCGGGTCGGGTTTTTATCTAGAGTGTTTTCGAGTAGGTTTAGGTGTAGACTCTCTAAGTGAATGTTGGCAAAAGGGGCAGAAGATATGTATTGGAAAAGTATAAAACAGTGCCAAGATGAGTCTTTTGCATACAAGTATACACGGTCTGCAAGTAATACAGCAGTTAAGCTGAGTATCGATCCCACAGAGATTGACTTGGAATTCAATTGTCTTTGATTGTTACTTGCCTTGAGAAAAAATTGTTTGTTTTGAAGTTGATTTTGGAAATATTTGAAATGAAACAAAAGAAATGAAAGTAAAGTAAGACGTTGGCAAGGAAGGTGATTTAATGAATGATGAGCGTTGGCAGGGAATGCCTGGTTTTTACGTTATTCATGTCGTGCCAGCCTTCAATAACAATATGTCTTGGCATTGTTTGCCGAGCAGATTCAAAATTAGCAAAGCCTCTCTCGATGGTCATTGCCCTAAATTGATCATGTAAAAACCCTATATCTCTATAGTGCATGCTTTTAAATAAACCAATTTGATTAAGATCCAATCTATACTCCTAAGGGGTAGATTTCACTCCCGAAGTAAGTTCATCTACTTGAACGACTTCTCTCAAGCTTCTCTCCTCGGTATTCAACAACTTAATCGTTGCCACCCCAAGTTTGTTAAGATATTGAGGAGCAATAGGCCAATAGTGCTAGCTCTCTCTTGGCATAGTATTTAGAAAACATTAATGTATGTCGAATAGATAAAACATTGTCGAAGGCATATTTATTATTAAAAACTAAAACATAAAATAGCGTTCAACGCAAAACATCCCCCACCAACTATTAGATTAGTTCATGACGAGGGACTTAACCAAAAAACCATAAACATTTTCCAAATACACCATCATTAAAAAGAATTCAAAGCAACTTAAAACAAGAGATAGGCAAGAGAGGTCTCTCGATGCAGCCCTCAAGATCCAGGCTCTCGGCCAAGCTGGTCGAACAACCCTTTCTAGGTGCAGCTGATTGTCAATTGCCTTGCACTCCAACTCCTCACTCCGATCGTCTATCAATCCCCTAAAGTCCTCCTTGGTTGGTGTTTAAATAGGCGTGCAAGGAAGGGATATGATGAGCTCCTCATTTGAATTTTAAATGCTGAAGGGATAAGAGATAATCATCTTATCCAAGTTTGAATGAGAGGTGATCAAGCTAGGGTTGACATCATACTGCCGACACTGCCTTGGCATCCAAGCTTGGCATGAATTTGCCAACCAATCTTGGCACCATCTTATCCGCTATTTTTCAAAGATTGATCCAATTGCTATCTTTTCGGAGCCTGATCTTGTCCTATTTTTTTGGGTTCCAATAGCTTCTTGGCATGGCATCAAATTTACTTCTCTGCCAACCGGTGCTTGGCATTGTTGGTCCATCTGTGCCAACAACACTTGGCATTCCTTCCTGTGTTGCTTTCCTGGGCCAAATACTATGCCAAACCTGCGAAATTGCTAACAAAACAACCATTCACACTTGCATAGGCAGAATTCTAAACTCCTTACGCAAATGCATGGTTTTAACATCCTAATGCAACTAAATGTACCTAAAATCAAGCAAAAGCATTGTAAGATTGGCACTAAAAACAGTACTTTTGGAGAGGTAACATCAGGTTCGGGTTTAGTGTGGAAAATATCCAACCTGACCCGGGACTAATAGTGTAATTTTCCTTTGCATTTTTAGGGATATTCGCAATAATGCTCTTCTTTATATGTATATTTTACAATTAGGTCATTAAAATTAATTTTTTTACAATTAGGTACCTAAAATTAATTTTTTTACAATTAGGTCCCTAAAATTAATTTTTTTACAATTTGGTCCCTACAATTTATTTTTCAATAGCTCGGGTCGGGTCAGGTTCGGGTTTAGGTATATAATTTTTGGGTCAATTTTTTTCAAGTATGAGATCGGGTCGGGTTTAGGTTTATGGTATATATTTTCGGGTCGGGTTTGAGTGGACCAAAAACCTGACCCGACCCGTGGCCATCCTTAGGATGAATGCGAAGCACTCTAGTAAACACGATAAATCAAAAATTCAGTAGATAAAGCAAATGACCAAAACTGAAGTTCTCTTAAGTTATTCAATTTAGTTTGGGATAAGAAATTTCAAGGTGAGTGCATTTAAATGTTTTAAAATGTATTTAGGAAGACTTGCGATAAGTCGACCTAAATGATTTTACCGAATTGGTAATATTGACTTTTATGTGAAATATAATATTTTCACAAGCAAAAATAAATGGTTTTGAACATGATAGGGTATGAACTACTTTATTATGTTTTGTTTATGATAATCTTATTATCATATATCAATGATATGTTACAAAATGATTTATGGTATAATGGAGTATGAACTAGACTATTATTTTGTTCTATCGATGATAGTTTATTTATCATTTACAGAATGATATATTGCAAATATAAAGATGATGCTTTAATACCCAAGTTTATTATTGAGAGTTACAATATAGTGGTATGTTATAGAGTCTAGCAGCTGCGTTCGACACTTTTATGTGTCTAGAACTTTGGGAGTTCATCGGTCTTTATGGCCTAGTAGTTTGGGACTACATAGCACTTTGGTACTTATTCCTCTGGAGTACATTGAGCTCGTCTTAGTTACCGTTAGTATTCATGGGATGCTTAGTACTATGGGAGTACACGACTCGCATACTTAGTTATCTCTTTACGTATATCTTGGGCAGTACATAGAATTAATTTATAAGATGTTTTTAGCATTGTTTTAATCATGATATATAATGGTAATGATTTTTAGGAAAATTTGGAAATAACTGCTTAAACTATGTTTTTTCTTAAGTTATTTATTTTATGAATACATTATCATGCCTCACTAATTTCATACTTAACATGTGTTTGATTGTGGTAGCTGTCAAGTATTTCACCAAATGGATAGAGGTTGAACCCTTAGCCACGATTAGGGAAAAACAAGTCGAGAACTTCGTATGGAAGACCCTTAGACACATGGCATCATCACCGACAATGGAACATAGTTCTAAAACAAATTTGAAGAATTATGTGCAAGCTTAAAAATCGTCCCCTCCAAAAGTTCTATTAAGACTCCTCAAACAAACGACCAAGCTGAAGCTGGGAACAAGAAAATCCTCATCGCCTTAAAAAAGAAGGTTGTGATGCCGAAAACACTTGGCTAGAAGAACTTTTCAGCATATTATGAGGTCTCTGAACAACATCTCACACAGGGATAGCAAAACCCCCTTCAACATGATGTTTGGATCTAAGGCAATAATCCCAGTAGAGGTAGGAGTGAGCTTCTTTCAAATATCACAATACGACCTCACCTATAACGAGAAAATGCTTTGAACCAACATAGACCTCTTGGAAGAAATCAGAGAGACAGTAGAAGTCTGACTTGTAGCCTGAAATTGCCAGGTTGCTAGATACTACAACTCCAAGGTCCAAAATAGAATACCAAGTAGGGGACCTCATCATGAGGAACACAGAGGCAAGTGTACCCGCAGGACGAAGAGGAAAGATGAGCCCCAATTGGTAAGGTCCTTACAAAGTAACCATAAAGATCAAACTTTGAGCATACAAGCTGGAAGACCTGAAGGGTAGAGAGATACCCCGCACTTGAAATGCGCACCATCTCAGGAAATTCTACATCTAGCGAGATTGCACCATTGTTGCCAAAGCCAAAAAAATTCAACTATCACAGTATGCCTCGAACGTATAGCACCAATATTTGTAAGACACCTTCATGAATATCATAATGAAGATGGACGCCTCGCCTGGCCTACTTAAATATCATAATATTCATCATATTCTTGCCTCACCTCTAAGCTACAATGCTTCACCACTCGAAGTAACGATTGTTTCTATATAAGGAAAACCCTTGCTGAATAATACAATGAGCACCATGATTTTACAAAAATAAAGGATACCTTCATCCTATCAATGTTTGAAGCGTTACGATTCTACAAGGACGGAGAGGACTACACAACCTATTTCGAACAAGGCATGCTAACCATCCAAATGTATTATCAACTCCTAAAAGGAAATGCCCTTATCCCATCAATGCTCGATTCATTGAGATTCTACAAGGACGGGGAAGCCTATGCATTTCATGCCAACATGAGCATGAGAGTTCTACAAATAAATGATTGCCTCCTAAAAAGGAGATGTCTATACATACTATCTTCATAATTGTACAGGTAACCCTAAGAGAATACCTTCACACTCCTTAGGAGAAATCCTCTGAGAGCATAAAGAAAGATGCCCCCACCCATAGCACTCGATTATACAAGGGTACGAGATGCCTCTACCCCACAAAATCTAGTCTCTTCAAAGATACGAGATGCCTCCATCCCAATTTCATAAACACTACAACTCTACAAAAATGGAGAAGCCTGTGTTTCGTGCCAAGAAAGGCACCCATATTCACCCAAATGAATACAACGTACTCTTCGCCCAATTAAAAGCAACGAACACCTTCCACATACTCTTAGCCCAATTAAAAGCAACGAACACCTTCCACACAGAAACAGACTCAACCTTTGCACCCAACAATGTCTTTGATCATACCACTTTATAGCACTCATTTGACTAAAAGAGGACTGGTGTTATACCTCTGATAGATTGCCTTTGTAAGACTCTAACACTGCCTCCGAGTAAGACATCATCGACTTTGCTACGCTCCACTTAGAGCCTTCTACCTAAATGGTTTTACATCTCCACAAGTATCAACCTCCAGAGACCTAGGGGTTCTAAAATCTCTAACAAACCCCCAATCACCAATCTCTAAACTATGATGATAAGCACGGTCGTCGTCCTATCAGCCAAATCTACTTCTATTAGCCCACTAATAAGCCATCATAAAGTCAGGCCTGACATCACCCATGAAAGTACCATGAATGACCTATGACATGGCGAGTGTAACACCCTAAACCAAGCCTAGAAAGGTTACCACTATCTAAGCTATTGACTAATTGAATTATGTGCTAATCAAATTGAAAGAATTGGGAGTTAATTGAGGAAATTAAAAGAATGATACTCAAATTGTAGTGATTAGTTTGTATTGCTACCTAAACTGAGTAATCAAATTTAAGAGGAAAGAACATTAGCTAACAAATAACTAAAGGACTAAGATGTTATAGCCAACAAGTATAGTGCCGAAATTAAAAGGACCATCTTGAATATTAGGCAAAACTTAAGCATTGCATGGTAAAATTAAATTGGATTTTGGACAATCCACATGTCCTCCTAACTATAGCATGACCGGCCACTTGGGTTAAACCCCATCTTCTTCAATTGTTCTTCAAACCTAAAATACCATTGAAGGAAAGAGCGAGAAGAGAGAAAGCTTGAGTGATATCCATGGAATCCTTGAGAGATTAAGCCATGGTTAGGACTAAATTGAATAAGAATTCACATTGAGGAAGGTAAATGCTTGATTCCTCACTTCAATTACATGATTGAATCTTGAATTAGTGATGTTATTGTTGCCTAATTTGAATAGGATGATTGTTATGCATGTAAAATAATATTATCTTTTAATGGTCCTTGAAATTGTGAGTGTTATTGATCAGATTTCTAAAGAGATCTGTATGGGTTGAAACTAGTTTCGATTAGGGACTATTTTGCTAGATAAAAATGTGTAAACATGCTTAATTGTATATGCTGCCCTATTTTGATCACATTGATAGGTGAATTAGATTGACCTAGACATGTAAGAACATGAAAATAATTTGAATTACAATGTTAGAATCGTTTTTAGAGGAATTATGAAGCTAGAAACTTAAACTAGTGTAATTTGCCCAAAATACTCTATTCTGGGCAGTAACCTTGAAAAATCACCATAAATTGTATAAAGGGAATTTAAGGCTGGAAATTTTATGGACAGTTCCTTAACATGTCTAAATTCATTAGGAGAAAACAGGACTGAATTTTGGATTCTAGAATGAATTGTAGAGAAGAAACACTTGGGACAGTGCAAACTGTCCAGTGTTGTAAATTTGCTCTGTCTTTAAGCTAAAAACTGTATAAATTGGCAAAGAACTAAAATGCAAGGCCTATATGGTTAGAAATACAATTAATTTAGCTTTCCAATGGTGTAAGCCAATTGAAATTCCGACGTACGAAATGAAAGTTATGCATGTTTAAGTGAGCAGAGTACTTGCTGCCTGGTAGCAGTAGTTTAGGTAATTGTACACAGTTTTGTGGTAGTCTCGTAAATCTTTTTGCAAACAGTTTTAGGACAGTTTAATTACTACCTTATTTTCACTTAATATGAAATGTAAGCAGTTTGGTAATGTGCATTAAGGTGTGTATATGAATATTCTATTTGTCTTGTCTTGTATATGTGATGTATTAACCTTGCTGACATGTTGAATGATTTTGTGATTACATGTTTTGACCTTGTTCTATCTATGTGATTTATTAGAGCAAGGAGAGGACTTTGGAGAAGGATCTAAAGTCGAGCATTCAATGGACAAGAAAAAGGGAATAGTCTTTTGAAACTAGCTAGCTTGGGAAGTATTGTGAGTGTAGTTTATTCTAGAGTTAGGACTAGGTCCTAACTAAAACAAGCATGTCTAAATTCATGAATTTTTAAATTGGACTTAATATGATCTTGACCTAATAAGGGAAGTATGAAATAAGATAATATATGAAACTTGACTACATCATTGAAGTGTTGTATAATTAGAATGCTATCATCTATATATGGTAACATTGATGCTTGAATATATGACATGGTATTGTGAACAATTGCTTAAACTGAATGTTTGATGTGATAGCTTAGATGATGCAATGAACACTTGAAATATTGAGTTATGGCTCTATCGCTCTAAGGGCTTGATGCATGTATAAGCTTGCCATGAAATACACAAAATGACTCTTGAAACAAAGATAATGCTTGACATGAACTTGTACACATGAATGATACAAGATTCTTGAACTTGAAAAGCTTGAAATCCTTGAATAAATGAATTATAATCAAACAACCTTGGTTGCTAGTTGAATAGGTAGAAGGGCATGCCTTAGAGTCTAGAGTTCATTGTGTCAGGGTGGACTACGGTCCAAGGCTAAGTCCCCTAATTGGTTACAGCCGAAGGGTACGTATGTGGTCTTTGGAGACAGTAGGAGGGTTGACCAGTACTACAGTACATCTTGTGGCGACAGTTGGTTGGAGACTCGATTACCTAGACAAACTATGAACCAAGGATAGTGTTAAAAGATGATAAATGAGCTAATATAACCATGAATAGCTTGACTACTTGTCATGTAAGCATGAATTGCTTGACTTCTTGTCATGTAAGCATGAGTTGCTTGATTACTTGTCATGTAAGCATGATTTGCTTGATTTCTTGTCATGTAAGCATGATTTGCTTGATTACTTGCTATTTAAGTAACTCGTCTAATAGGGATGAGTTAACTTATTCTTGCCTCGTTCTTGCTTGTAATGTGCTTGGTAATGCTCCTGAACCAGTTTGCTACTAACCCGGGGTAAGGGGTGTTATAGCGAGGGTGTGAAAGAGGTATAAAAGGTGAGCAATTTCTCCTTAAGGGAGCAAAATACCTTTCTATACAGAATCTTCTCCTCTTTTTTCCTTGTTCTCATGACGAGTCATCCGAGACACCCAACTTGCATTCAACGACTCTCTGCCAGTTAAAAGTTCAGGTGAACCTCCATCACCCGTCGTCGGTTCCTCCCACAATAGCCTATATAACCTCCTTGTTTGGTGTCACCCAAAATCAACATCTACACTACTTTTAACCCTATAGCAGAATAATGTAACGCCTTTTAGCTTTTTGGGTCTAAATCTCCCACAAATGATCTATGTTGGTTTTCCAAATTAATATATTCATACGTCGGGACTGTGGATAAAATGAATGGTTCATATTTGTTGAACATAACATGAAACCCAATTAAAACTAAAGCCTAAAGGCATTTTTTTCTTTCAAGCCATCTTTCTATTAATAGTAAAGCATTCCATATACATGTTCTGCAACGATACCTAATAAAGTATGTAAATTAAGCAACTCATCCATCTAAGTGATATGATTATCATCAAACCAGACATTAATAGTAATTATTATTTTAGTTGAGCATGAATAATATTTTTTTATTTCTTAAAGAAGTATTCCAAATTGGGGAATTCTAAAGTGAGGCATGGTAAAATAAGGCTCAAATGAGGCGATATAGAAATGCCTACAAAAATGGTAAGAGTTTGTGTAGCGACTGGTAAGGATTTGTGTAGGTACATAAATTTTTACAAAAATCGGTAAGAATGTGTATATACCAAAATAAAAAAGGGTAAAAGCTAAACTGGTTAACCAGTAACCTTAAAAATAGGATAAGAAATTGTGTAGTTACAATTTTCCTTAAATTTACTGTAATAAATTATGTATATTCTATAATAATTTATGTAGCTACTCAAATTCTCATAATTTTTGTAAGAAAAAAGGTTATCTTGTAGCCCTTTCTATGGCTACACAAATGCTTACCATAAGTTGACATCCTTTTGGATTGGGTGATCTCGAGTAAGAATTTGTGCACTTACACTTTTCCTTATGTTTTTTGTAACCATTTATGTATATTTTGTAATAACTTATGTAGATAATCAAAATCTCATAATTTTTGTAAGAAAAATGGTTATCTTGTAACCTTTTTTGTGGTTACACAAATGCTTACCATAAGTTGAGCTCATTTTGGATTGGGTGATCTCGAGTAAGAATTTGTGTACGTACACTTTTCCTTACCTTTTCTGTAACAAATTATGTATTTTTTGTAATAATTTATGTAGCTACTTAGATTCTCATTATTTTTGTAAGAAAAATGGTTATCTTGTAACACTTTGTGTGGCTACACAAATGCTTACCATAAGTTGAGGTAGTTTTTGATTGGGTGATCTCGGGTTACACTTTTCCTTACATTTCTTGTAACAGATTATGTATATCATGTAACATTTTATGTAGCTATGCAAATTCTCATTATTTTTGTAAGAAAAAAAGGTTATCTTATAGCCCTTTGTGTGGCTACACAAATGCTTACCATAAGTTGAGGTAGTTTTGGATTGGGTGATCTCGAGTAAGAATTTGTGTACGTAAACTTTTGCTTACATTTACTGTAATAAATTATGTATTTTTGTTATAATTTATGTAGCTACTCAAATTCTCATTATTTTTGTAAGATAAAACTTGTAACCAATTGTGTGGCTACACAAATGCTTACCATAAGTTGAGTTACTTTTGGATTGGGTGATCTCGGGTTCAGTACTTACACTTTTTCTTACGTTTTTTGTAACAAATTATGTATATTGTGTAATAATTTATGTAGCTACTCAAGTGCTCATAGTTTTTGTAAGAAAAAAGGTTATCTTGTAGCCCTTTCTGTGGTTACACAAACGTTTACCATAATTGGAGCTCCTTTTGGATTGGGTGATCTTGGGTAAGAATTTGTATACGTACACTTTTCCTTATGTTTATTGTAACCAATTATGTGTATTTTCTAATAATTTATGTAGCTACGAAAATTCTCATAATTTTTGTAAGAAAAAAAGGTTATCTTGTAGCCCTTTCTATGGCTACACAAATGCTTACCATAAGTTGACATCCTTTTGGATTGGGCGATCTCAAGTAAGAATTTGTGCACTTGCACTTTTCCTTATGTTTTCTGTAACCATATATGTATATTTTGTAATAACTTATGTAGCTAATCAAAATCTCATAATTTTTGTAAGAAAAATGGTTATCTTGTAACCTTTTTGTGGCTACACAAATGCTTACCATAAGTTGAGCTTCTTTTGGATTGGGTGATCTCGAGTAAGAATTTGTGTACGTACACTTTTCCTTACCTTTTCTGTAACAAATTATGTATTTTCTGTAATAATTTATATAGCTACTTAGATTCTCATTATTTTTGTAAGAAAAATGGTTATCTTGTAACACTTTGTGTGGCTACACAAATGCTTACCATAAGTTGAGGTAGTTTTTGATTGGGTGATCTCGGGTTACACTTTTCCTTACATTTCTTGTAACAGATTATGTATATCATGTAACATTTTATGTAGCTATTCAAATTCTCATTATTTTTGTAAGAAAAAAGGTTATCTTATAGCCCTTTGTGTGGCTACACAAATGCTTACCAAAAGTTGAGGTAGTTTTGGATTGGGTGATCTCGAGTAAAAATTTCTGTATGTAAACTTTTGCTTACATTTACTGTAATAAATTATGTATATTTTGTAATAATTTATGTAGCTACTCAAATTCTCATTATTTTTGTAAGATAAATCTTGTAACCAATTGTGTGGCTACACAAATGCTTACCATAAGTTGAGTTACTTTTGGATTGGGTGATCTCACGTTGAGTACTTACACTTTTTCTTACGTTTTTTGTAACAAATTATGTATATTGTGTAATAATGTATGTAGCTACTCAAGTGCTCATAGTTTTTGTAAGAAAAAAGGTTATCTTGTAGCCCTTTCTGTGGTTACACAAATGTTTACCATAATTGGAGCTCCTTTTGGATTGGGTGATCTTGGGTAAGAATTTGTATACGTACACTTTTCCTTATGTTTATTTTAACCAATTATGTGTATTTTCTAATAATTTATGTAGCTACGCAAATTCTCATAATTTTTGTAAGAAAAAAGGTTATCTTGTAGCCCTTTCTATGGCTACACAAATGCTTACCATAAGTTGACATCCTTTTGGATTGGGCGATCTCGAGTAAGAATTTGTGCACTTGCACTTTATGTTTTCTGTAACCTTTTATGTATATTTTGTAATAACTTATGTAGCTAATCAAAATCTCATAATTTTTGTAAGAAAAATGGTTATCTTGTAACCTTTTTGTGGCTACACAAATGCTTACCATAAGTTGAGCTTCTTTTGGATTGGGTGATCTCGAGTAAGAATTTGTGTACGTACACTTTTCCATACCTTTTCTGTAACAAATTATGTATTTTTTGTAATAATTTATGTAGCTACTTAGATTCTCATTATTTTTGTAAGAAAAATGGTTATCTTGTAACACTTTGTGTGGCTACACAAATGCTTACCATAAGTTGAGGTAGTTTTTGATTGGGTGATCTCGGGTTACACTTTTCCTTACATTTCTTGTAACAGATTATGTATATCATGTAACATTTTATGTAGCTATGCAAATTCTCATTATTTTTGTAAGAAAAAAGGTTATCATATATCCCTTTGTGTGGCTACACAAATGCTTACCATAAGTTGAGGTAGTTTTGGATTAGGTGATCTCGAGTAAAAATTTGTGTATGTAAACTTTTGCTTACATTTACTATAATAAATTATGTATATTTTGTAATAATTTATGTAGCTACTCAAATTCTCATTATTTTTGTAAGATAAATCTTGTAACCAATTGTGTGGCTACACAAATGCTTACCATAAGTTGAGTTACTTTTGGATTGGGTGATCTCGGGTTGAGTACTTACACTTTTTCTTAGTTTTTTTGTAACAAATTATGTATATTGTGTAATAATTTATGTAGCTACTCAAGTTATCATAGTTTTTGTAAGAAAAAAGGTTATCTTGTAGCTCTTTCTGTGGTTACACAAATGTTTACCATAATTTGAGCTCCTTTTGGATTGGGTGATCTTGGGTAAGAATTTGTATATGTACACTTTTCCTTATGTTTATTGTAACCAATTATGTGTATTTTCTAATAATTTATGTAGCTACGCAAATTCTCATAATTTTTGTAAGAAAAAAGGTTATCTTGCAGCCCTTTGTGTGGCTACACAAATGCTTACCATAAGTTCAGCTCATGTTGGATTGGGTGATCTCGAGTAAGAATTTGTGTACGTACACTTTTGCTTATGTTTTCTGTAACCATTTATGCATGTTGTGTAATAATTTATGTAGCTACTCAAACTCTCATAATTTTTGTAAGAAAAAAATGTTATTTTGTATCCCTTTCTGTGGCTAAACAAATATTTACCATAAGTTGAGCTCAATTTGGATTGGGTGATATCGAGTAAGAATTTGAGTACGTACACTTTTCCTTACCTTTTTTGTAACAAATTATGTATTTTCTGTAATAATTTATGTAGTTAGGTTGATGCTTATGAGTTTTGTAAGTGTTAATGTTATCGGGTTAGCATTTATGTATATATTGTTTTCTTACGTCGTAAAACTTTGTGTATATACCGTTTTATTTACGGTTACGGTAAACATTTATGTAACCACCGCGTAAGAATTTATGTACAAACCTACTACCTGTAGAATCGATCCCTAAACTTATCGCCTCATTTTAGCCTTAAATTTACCACCTCACCCTAGAACTACCTATTCAAATTGCCTTAGTTTTTTAATTTCTTTATTCACACAAAAAATGATAGAGACAAGACAACGCGTTCCTAGACCTTGACATGATTACTTGATGTTGCTATATCAATCATGTTTCCCTTCACTTGATCATCAATAATATAGCATGATATCTATGTATAGTATGCCAAAACTTCTATTGTCTTGATATTGTTACATATATTGTGTTTCCCTTTCCTTGCCAAATTTGTCTCCCATCCTACATGCCAAGAATGGGTAAAATTCATGTAATCGTTTCACCCAAGTCTTATCCCATATGAGAGGTATGTTGGTATATATATACAATAGAACCTCTATAAATTAATACTCGTTAATTAATAATCTCTCTAAAATAATAATTTTTTTGGTCCCGACTTGGGCTCAATGTCTAAATTAATAATTTCGATAAATTAATAAGATAATAATTTTCTGGAATACCCTTATATAAATTTATATTTCTATAAAATTACAAATATAACTAGGACAACTTAGTAAAGTATGATTTTATTGTTATTTGTTCCTTCTTAAAATTTAAATTAGTATTTCATCTCTAACTTTCCTTATTACATCCAAAAGTTCACTCGGATAATCTAATAGGTGATTGACATTTATTTTGTTGCGGTACCCAAGGCATTTATTCATGAAAAATAATGTAGGTTCGTTGAATCGAAAAAAAAACTCTTTAAATAATAAAATATTAATTTATCGATTAATTAATACCTCTTTAAATTAATAAAATTATTTGGTCCCGACATTATTAATTTATAGATGTTTTACTATATATATATAGATAGAGAGAGGGGGATGGGGATGGGATCCACTTACATAGTGTAAAACTCATCTACTTTTACATTAATTCATGGCCATTGGATGAGTGAAACGGATGGATGAGATTAAACACTCCAATTTTTTCTCCTAAAAATCTCCTTATTTTTCAACTTTTAATCTCATCCACCCATTTCACTCATCCAATGATCATGAATTAGTATAAAACTATATGAGTTTTACACCATGTAAGTGGATCCTAACCTATATATATGATATAGGTTACTCTTACACCAAGTAAAATTAGATGAGATTAACAGTAAAAATGTGAAGATTGTCATAGAAAAAAATAAAGAAATAACCTAGTAATTTATTACTGTTGGGCTTGAATTCCTTCAATTGTTTGTGTTGCCAAGTGGTGGAGAAGTTGTATTTTGGGTGATGGTTGTGGGAAGTAAAAGATAGAAAATTGACATGATGACTTTAGAGTGGTTCGGCTTTCTAACCAAAGCCTACATCCACTACCTTAGCCTTCCCACTAAGGATTTCAACAATTCACTAAGAATCCTTCCCCTTTTCAAGGCTTAGGAGGCAACCTTTTACAACCTAGACTCACTCACAAAGTCTAGCATCCAAAGCTCATAAATCGAGCTTTGGGAACACTCTTAAAGAAGATAATTGATAGCAAATTGAAATCCCTCTCTAAAGGTGTTTGTTTGCATTCTAAAACACTCACCCAAATCCTAATACACTTGAGCACACATTGACAATTAAGCTCAATAAGTGTAGTCTATACAAGAATGAGAAATTTATGCACTAAAACTATTTTCATCATAATGTTGTTGACTTTAGGATCATTAGGTGTTGCTGAAACATGAAGGTCCCTTTTATACTCCCAATTGAGTTCCTAGCCGTTGGAGACTGTTGGGATTGAATTGGAGCCGTTGGAGACTTAATTTCCCACAATAAATACAGTTCTGGAGCTGTCCGTATCGATATGCGTATAGTCGTATCGGTACGCCCTTCTTGGAAAATAGCCATTGAGCTCTTAACTGCCTTCTTATATCGGTACGCCTTGGCGCGTTTCGGTGCGATGTATCTGAACGCCTCTGTTCCGTATCGGTACAGGTGCTTTGTAATCTGCAGGGAACTAGCCGTTGGGTGTTTTTGAAAATAGCCGTTAGGATTTAAAGCATAGGGTTTCGGTACGTGTATAAGCGTATCAATATGACCCTTCTCGTATCGATACGGCCAAGCCTATACCAGTACGGTTTTTCAGTTTTGGAAAATTACTGTAGCTAAAACCCTTATCTGTATCGATATGGGGTATACCGTATCGGTACGGGCATGTTGAAAACTTTAGTTTGGCTACTTTAAAACGTTTAAAACACTTCCAAAACCTCTCAAAAACTTCTCAAACTTATTTTCAAGTTGTTTGGACTTAAAACCATTTTTGAAATCTTTTCAAATTAGTCCAAAACATTTTTCAATTATTATATCAAAACAAATATCCTAACAATCTCCCCCTTTTTGATATAATAAAATCAACTTGAAAAATTGTTTTTGAGATTCTCCCCCTTAGTAAAAATTAAATTTGAATAATATATTAATTCTTGAAAATCTTATAAGCTCGCCCTTATTCAATTGAAAATTCAATTTTTCAAAACATTCTCCCCCTTTTTGTTATATCAAAAATGGTTAAAATTTAAAGACCAATAACAATGAAGAGTTAAAAAGTTGTCAAAAATAAGTTTTGTTTTTAAATTGGCTCCCCCTTACTCAAGCATAATTCAAATGTTAGTCTAACAATTATAATAAGCTAGTTGAATTAAAATAAATAAAACAAAATTCAACTAATTTTTACCACATTGAACCAAAGGTAGGATGTGAAGCCTTCTTTCTTCAAGTGTTCTTCCTTGTGTGTATAGAGCTCCCCCTTAGTTTTATCACTTGTTGACTATGCTCCATCACACCTAAAACAAGACAATCAAGTAATTTTTGGTATCAAATTGCTTTGGATCCATAGGCATTAGTAGCACATAATTTAGTCCCCTTAGGAATCCATTTTTCAATATCATCCTTTTTAGTTGAAGTAATTAGTCCTTTTGGGACCCAAATACTTGTAAAACATTTACCGTTTAAAAATCTAGGGGCACTAGATTGCCTTACATAAAAGTTTTATTTTCCGAAATTGTTTTTCTTTTGAAGTTTATTGGAAATCAAATCTTTTTCTTTCTTAAGATCATCTACTTCAATTTGATGATCTTTTTCTTTCTTTTGAAGCAAATTTTTTAAATCCAAAACTTTAAGTTCAAAATCCTTCAATTTTGCTTCAAATTCCAAATTGGTTTTCACAAGCAAATCATTTTCATTTTTCAATTTAGAAAACAACTTTTTATTCTTGGAAAATGAAGCTTTGAATTCAAAAACCAATTGGTCATAGGCTTCTTGCAACTTATCAAAGGTATATGAATTTGAATTTAAACTAGATGAGTTAGAAGTTACCTCCCCCTCTTGGAGGGCCATCCAGCATAGGTGGGCTATTTCATCTTTATCGATGGAGTCTTTATCACTCCATGTTGCCACATATGCTTTTTTGAAGATGATCCCTTTTTGTTAAAGCAAGGGCAATCATATTTGGTGTGCCTTGTGTTCTTGATTTGGAGCACTTGGTATTCTTCATCTTCTTCTTCTTCCTCGATTCATGCTTGGATTCTTCTATGTTACTCTTCATGAATCGGGTAAATTCTTTGAAGAGATAGGCTATTTCTTCATCTTCACTTTCCTCCTCACTTGAATCTTCTTGATGGCCTGTAGAGGATTTATGAGCTACTATGTTTAGATCTTCGAATCTGAGCTCTTTGATCTTCTTCTCCTTCTCCTCTCTCAATGGCTTGGACATCAACTCATGGGTAAGAAGAGACCCAATTAGCTCATTAAGCTTGAGCTCCTTTTAAGTTCTTGGCCTCAATGATGGTCGTCTTCTTGCTATCCCATGATTCGGGAAGTGATTAAATCAACTTTTGAACGAGTTTGTCTTCTGAAATCTCCTCTCCAAATCCTCTTAGCTCATTAACAATTATGGAGAAACGGTCGAACATACTCTTGTTGTCTTCATTCGGGTCCATCTTGAAGTTTTCATAGTTGAGGTTGAGTAGACCAATCTTTGTCTCATTCACCTCGTTTGTACCTTCATGTATTACTTCAAGCTTGTCCCATACTTCCTTTGCACTCTCACAAGAAGATACCTTTGCATATTCGTCCAGGCCTAATGCACAAAATAGAATGTGCAAGGCCTTGAAATTAAGCTCCATCATCTTCTTGTCGTTGGCATTCTATTCTGCCTTACTTTTTGTTGGCACGAACGGTCCATCTTCAACAAGATCCCATAGATGATAATATTTGGTCTTGATGAATTACATCGTCTTATTCTTCCAATAGGTATAATGCTCACCGTTGAAGAAGGGTGGCTTGTCAATGGATTGCGCCATAGAAACTGGTTGACTTATTGATTGGTCGAGCTTGCTGGATCATCTCAACAGGATGTTAATCCCTCTCGATTAAGCCTCACTCTGATACCAATTGTTGGGCTCAAATTCCTTCAACCGTTTGTTTTTCCAAGTGGTGGAGAAGTTGTATTTTGGGTGATGGTTGTGGGAAGTAAAAGATAGAAAATTGACACAATGATTTTAGAGTGGTTCGGCTTTCTAACCAAAGCCTACATCCACTACCTTAGCCTTCCCACTAAGGATTTCAAAAATTCACTAAGAATTCTTCCCCTTTTCATGGCTTAGGAGGCAACCTTTTACAACCTAGACTCACTCACAAAGTTTAGCATCCAAAGCTCACAAATCGAGCTTTGGATTTGGAAACACAAAATTGATAGCAAACTGAAATCCCTCTCTAAAGGTGTTTGTTTGCATTCTAAAGCACTCACCCAAATCCTAATACACTTGAGCATACATTGGCAATTAAGCTCAACAAGTGTAGTCTATACAAGAATGAGAAATTTAAGCACTAAGACTATTTTTCATCATAGTGTTGCTGACTTTAGGATCATTAGTTGTTGCTGAAGCATGAAGGTCCCTTTTATACTACCAATTGAGTTCCTAGCCGTTGGAGACCGTTGGGATTGAATTGGAGCCGTTAGAGACTTAATTTCCCGCAATAAATGTAGTTCTGGATCTGTCCGTATCGATACGCGTATAGCCGTATCGGTACGTCTTTCTTGGGAAATAGCCGTTAAGCTCTTAAATGCCTTCCCATATCGGTATTCCTTGGCACATTTCGGTACGATGTATCGGAACGCCTCTGTTCCGTATCGGTATGCCTTGGCACATTTCGGTACGATGTATCAGAATGCCTTTGCTCTGTATCAGTACGGGTGCTTTGTAATTTGCAGGGAACTAGCCGTTAGGGGTTTTTGAAAATGGACGTTAGGATTTAAAGCATAGGGTTTCGGTATGCGTATAAGCATATTGGTACGGCCCTTCTCGTATTGGTACGGCCAAGCCTGTATCGGTACAGTTTTTCGGTTCTGGAAATTTATTATAGCTAAAACCCTTATCTGTTTCGATACGGGCATATTGAAAACTTTAGTTTGGTACTTTAAAACGTTTAAAACACTTCCAAAATCTCTCAAAAACTTCTCAAATTTATTTTCAAGTTATTTGGAATTAAAACCATTTTTGAAATCTTTTCAAATTAGTCCAAATCATTTTTCAATTATTATATCAAAACAAACATCCTAACAATTACACTCATTACCCTCATCCGTGGATCTTCACCATATATATATATATATATATTGAGTTTTACTTGAAAGTTTTGCACCTTTTTAGACCGTTGGATGAAGGTAAATGGATGGATAAGATTAACATTAGAAAATGTGAAGATTATCACTTGAAAAGAAATAAGAAAATAATCTTAACCATTTATTTTCATCATCTAACGGTCCAAAAAGATATAAAAGTAATTGAATTTTGCACAGTGTAAGTAAATCATAACCCATATATATATATATATATATATATATATATATATATGTGTGTGTGTGTGTGTGTGTGTGTGTGTGTGTGTGTTATTAAGGATAAAGATAAGATGAGATAACTTTTATCTCATTCAAATCCTTGAGATAACTTTTATCTCATTCAAATCCATGAGATAACTCTGGGTCCAACATCTTCTTCAAGAAATTGCCGTGGCATTACCAAAACCACCATCTCTCTTCTGCGACAATCTCAGTGCCACATATGTTTGCAAAAATCAAGTTTTTCATTCTCGTATGAAGCATCTTGCCCTTGATTACTTCTTTGTTCATGACTTAGTTGCTGCGGGTTCCCTACTTGTTCAACACATTCCCTCCCAAGCTCAGATTGCGTACACGCTCACCAAACCGCTTGGTCGTAATCTCTTCATCCATTTTTGGTCTAAGATTGGAGTCTCCGATGGATCCTCTATCTTGCGAGGGCATATTAAGGATAAAGATAAGATGAGATAACTTTTATCTCATTCAAATCCATAACTTAGTCAAATCTCATTCAAATCTTATCTTATCCTATCTCTATCACAATCTCATCTTGTATTTAAATATTTGATTTGTATTCAATATTTGATTTCCCTTATCCTTGTATATTCATTTGTAAGCCTATATATAGGTCAATTGTAAATATTATCATTCATCAAATATACAAATCCTTTACATGTATTGTGTTGTGTAGACAACGATTGCCACAATTTATGGCAAAAAGTAAGGGGGAACTCTCAAGCTACTCAAATGTTTCCAAAATATTCTCTCCATCATATCAACAGCTGTCGAGGGAAAATATCTTTTTCATGCTTTTAAAGATGTTCCAAGCAACAAACTACTTTTTGAATGAGAATAAACTGACATTCATAAAAATATATACAGAAAAAGAAAAGACGATACAGTGAAACAGAGAAAAACACAGAATAAGCTAGGAGGAGAAAGGCAAATAGAGCTGGAAAAAACGTCGGTCAAAACAAATTGGGAAACAACAAGAAAACAAAAACAGACATAAACAACACGACAAACGAACAAGCAGAAACAAATGACCTAGGTCGGGGTTAGAAAAGCCAACAACTATAGCCTGCACTACATGTCATTTCGGCTGTCACTGGACCATATCGGCGATGAACGTAATGCAGCGAGAGCATTCAACAGCAACGACACGTTCAGATCGAAAGATGGCGAAGGCTAAAGGGACATGAGAAGGCGGACGGAGGCTGAGCCGCCGGCTATAGTAGATCCACTCTGAGCTCAACCTTACCTACGGACAAAAGGGCAAAAAATCAAAAAAAAAATGAGAAGAAAAAACAATAAAATATTAGCGGGGGAGGTGCCGCCGGACCTCTAAACTGCGGCAAGCGATACCATCCAAATATAAGCGTCAGGCCAACTATTTTTTGAAGAAATTATTTTCGTCAAAAATTCGACGCAAGGGGTGGAGGAAAGAGCCCCGAGGCATGGCCATCAATATTAAGGATAAAGATAAGATGAGATAACTTGTATCTCATTCAAATCCATGAGATAACTCTTAGTCGAATCTCATTCAAATCCTATATTATCCTATCTCTATCACAATCTTATCTTGTATTTAAAGATAAGATTGTGATAGAGATAGGATAAGATAGGATAAGACAGGATTTGAATGAGATTTGACTAAGAGTTATCTCATGTATTTGAATGAGATAAACGCTATCTCATCTTATCTTTATCCTTAATAATCGACCACTTCGAGAGTTAGAAGACTCAACAAAGGTGAAGGAGGGTTATTATACTAGAAGGGAATTCGATCAGACTACCGACTACTGGTGGCCGATGAAAGAAATGAGCAAAAAACAAAAAAATTAGAGAGAATGGGGTAGTTTAAAAATAGAAAAGACAAGAAAAAAACACCAACATAGCCAGGGATAGACACAAAACTTTCTGTCAGGAGGAGCGAACCTATAAAATTCTAGGGGAGGCGAACTTATAAAATTTTAGTGGGGGCGAAAATAGATTTTCATTAGGAAATACATAGTAAATTTCTAACTCATATAGAAATTTCAATTTTTTAGGGGGGGCGACCGCCCCCTCCAGCCCCTCTAGGTCCATCCCTGAACATAGCTCTACCACATTAAATTGTATTACACGTAGACCGCAGTGGAACATAACAGTGGAATCATAGTTTTTTTCAAGGTTATTGAACTGTAATATCGGTCGAACCATATCATAATATTTTAGAAGCATTGTGATTTTGTAGAAACAAATAACATTTGCGATAACCGCGATGCGTTATGTAACGTCCACAATATTCGTAACCACGACACTGTAATTACATCCACAACTACAATTTTATATTATGGTTTTACATTCACTCCTATTCGTAGAAACACATTGATGTTCAAATAAATCAGATAAGTTTGTGTTCGATTCTTCAATTTATTAAAAAATTGAAAAGAGAGGATGGAAGAAGACGATGTAGTCATTGCAGCAGAGGAATCCACTGAGGCTAACCTCGATGACATGAAAATAGAGTTTTAAATCTCGGACCGAAATCGAGATTTCGGCCGAGAAATCTCGGTATCGCCGCCGTCCGAAATCAGTTTTGACGAAAATCACGGTGGGTAATGGATTTACGTCAGTAACGGTCTGTCACGGCCGTAATTTGACGTTGAAACTGTAATAACGAGCCGATATTCTCGAGTTCTGAACAATAGCAGCAATAACGGGCCGCAATTTAACGTTAAAACGATCGATAGCAGCAATAACGGGCTAGAGGAAGAGGAAGAAAAAAACGTGGGAGTCAAAATTTTGGAAAATATGGGTAAATTACATGGAGTGACATTAAACTTTTTAAAGTTCTCAGTTTGGCCTCAATACTTTAATCCGTATTCAAATTGATCCCTTAAACTTTCAAAACTTCTTGATTAAGCCTTTAAATTTCTATTCTATCTCAATTAAGTCCTTAAAGATTTGATTTTTTGTTAAATCTAGTCCTTAAACATTATATTAATTTTATTTTCCTTTTACTTAATAATAAAATTAGAGTATATATTGGATATAAGTATTGGAAAAGAAAATCAAATAAATGAGAATAAAGGCTTATATTTAATGTGGTATAATTGTTTATTAATAATATTATAATTATTTAATTTTTAATAATATGTTTATTGTTTATTATTATTTTTTATAATATATTTATCTAATTTTTATTATTTATTAATATTATTAATTATTTTTACTATACTAATATTTTTATTTTTATTTAGGTTTATTCACATGTTTAGTCTTTTTATTGGTGCACATTGTTTATTTAAAATATTCATATGGTTTTATTATCGAAACTAAACTAAACAAAATCACAATACAATCTAGAATTCTTTAAACAAAATCACTTTCACTTTTAAATTTATATTAATAAAAGTTTATAAGTGTTAAAAAATACTCTAAAAATCATTGAAATTGATTTTTTATAATTATAATTATAATTTGTATGTTTTACAATAAATTGTGCAAAATTTAAAAAAAAATGCACGACCGCAACACCCGCAGTGACCGCAATAGCCTCTGTTATATCCGAAAACGCAATAATCACGACGCAATAGAAAACGCGACCGCGACCGAGATTTAAATTCCTGCATGAAAAGAAGGTTAAAAGAGATGGAGGATGAAGCCGCTGCTCTTCGTGAGATGCAAGCTAAGGTCGAGAAGGAGATGGGTTCCGTTCAAGATCCTGCTGCTGCAGCTACGTCTCAGGCTAATTGAGAGGAAGTAGATTCGCGATCAATCTTTGTTGGCAATGTAGATTATTCGTGTACATCTGAAGAAGTTCAACAGCATTTCCAATCTTGTGGTACTGTAAACCGGGTTACTATTCGTTCAGATAAGTACGGCCAGCCAAGGGTTATGCATACGTGGAGTTCCTTGAAGCTGAGGCTGTTCAAGAGGCTCTTCTTTTGAATGAATCTGAACTTCGTGGCAGGCAGTTGAAGGTTACCGCTAAGCGGACCAGTATACCTGTTACAAATATTAACAATCTGAGACGAAAGAAAATAAAAAGAATTTTTATTAAGTGAGCAAAAAGATACAGTATAGAAATAAATACTTGAAATTAGACAGAAATCGACTGAAATCGATTGAGGCCTACAACTACGCTCGTCCACTCCGAGGTGGTTGAGATCTTTGGTTGCCTGCCTCCCAAGATACAATAACGAGATGATCAGCTATAGTTGCACTGCTGTAGAAATCACGAACTATACGCTTGTCTTTGTCTATCACCAAAAATTTGAGGAGAAGAAAAGATTTTTTGATTTGTTTTTAACCTAGTAGGTTTACACAATATTTATAGGAGTTTTAGGAATATTCATAAAAATATGTCACATTTAAGGAAAAAAGTTTAATTCGCAGCATTTGCATCCCACGTCATGCGAGTGTGCCCCAAAGCTCAAATAGTTTTTTTAAACAAGTTTTGATCTACAGCCTCTGTACACACACACACGAAACACAATTTCCATCCAAATTATCAATTTCTAACAAGTGGGTTGGTGTATTTAAACACTTCCCAATCTTGTTATCCAACCAATGTGGGATAAGGGGTTTTTTTTCCTTACACAATTCACAAGTACCTTACTTTGAAGGTCAATTTCTCATTCAGCACTCAACCGTTTTGAGCATATGAAATACCGTTGTAAAGGTCTCATGGAGTAGAATATGAATCAATAAATTCATTATTCGAATCTCTATCTTTACCTATAAAAAATATGGCTCAAAGTTACCAATTTATCACATTTTCCAACAATACCTGGGATTAAACCATATTGTCCACGTCGGTCCAACCCTTTTATGCAACTCAGGGAGCCATTTATGATTTATGGCTCCATATTTCTTTGCTCCCTATGGATATGGGAAGGTTCCAAGGTTGAAAATGGCAACGCGATACAACCCCTATTATTAAATACCAGGGACCATAGTTGTAGTTCCATATACTTTTGATAATGTGGCTAGTTTATGAGTGATTTTTTTACTTATCAATTTGGTGGATGTGCCAAAACCATGCAAGAATTCTGGTCTGGTTTTACTGGTGGTGAATTATGCAACTATCTTTCTTGCAAAAGAAAAAATCAAATGAATCAGATTATATATGCTATAATACGTTCTTACAAGTGAGAAAGTATCAAATGTTGTTCCCGACAATGCGGGGAAAGCATGACCTGAAAATCAAGTGAAGTAAGATCGAAAAATATGGAGAAATGAAAGTGGAAATTAAGAACAAGGGAAATTATAAGCTTTTGTACCTAAACGTGACGTAATTGTATATGAATTAATGTTTAATGCATTTATGTTACATCAGGGGCGGATGGTACCAGGGGTTAGTGGAGAGTCTTGGTCTCAAAATTTTTTAAAAATTGACATTCAATCTTATAAAAATCTTAAAAGTTTTAGTTTGATTCTTTAAAAAATTAAATATTATTATATTTAAAAATTTTAAATATTTTTAATTAAGTTTCCTCCTAAAAATTTAAAATTTCTCATTAAGTATTAATTTTTTTAAGAATTTTAGTTAGACACCAATTTTTTAAGTTCAAATTAAATCCTTCAAAAATCTTGAAAATTGTAATTAAAGACCTCCAAAATTTTTTGAAAAATTGAAGTGTCCCTCAAACTATATTATCAAGATCCGTCTTGGTTATACTGGTTAATTACGATACGATTCAACAATCATTTGATCTATTGGTAGGGTATTTGAACTCTTAGTTCCACAAACTAGAGTCAAACTTTGGTAGCTTTATAAATAAAAAAAGTGTAAATTATTTCTTCGTCGTCTAAGTATTGTCATAATTCTATTATAGTCACTAAACTCTAAATCATTAATGGGATGTTAACCAAGGGCGGATCAAGAAATTCAAAAATAAGGTTCCAAAATTTTAACTCTTCCCCCAATGGTTATGTAAATTTCCTTTTTGGGGTAAAATACACTAGAGGTCACTTAGTTATAGGTTTAGTAACAAACATGTTACTCTTGTTCTAAAAGTAACAATTGAGTCACTCAATTTTAGTGGCAGAGTGACTTGTTTGTCACAAAATTTTAATTGAGTGTCATACTTGTTCCTAAACATATAATTGAGTGATTAAATTGTTACTTTTAGAAGAAGAGTGGCATGCTTGTTCTTAAACCTATAATCGAGTGACTCAATTGTTACTTTTAGAAGAATAATAATTTGATTGTTACTGAACCTATAACTAAGTGACCTATAATTTAATTTACCCTTTTTCTCCCTTTACACATTAAACTCAACTTGTCGGATTTTGTATGAAATTGCTACCAAGGTGGCTCCATGGATCCGCCACCGACGCTGACATGACATTTTTATTTGACACAATAACAACTTTAGGCCTCAAGATTTACATTTTTTTCAATTTGGTCTTGATTCTTAAATTTAAAACAAATAAGAAAAATACAAAAAAATTATTTAAAATTTCAAAAAATACATAAAGATGATAAAATATCCTAAAATTTATGAAAGATCTATCATTGCTTATCTAAGACAAAAGAGAAATCTTACTTGAAATAACTTGCAAGTTTGAATCTATTATAATTCTATTACATATGTAAAATTAACTTTTCAATCTATCATAATTTTTTCATCTCCCTGTTATTACCCATGTATGTTGCTTTTATCTTTGTTTTTTGCCAAGTTTGGATCCTTCTTATGAGGAAGCAGCAAATGATACAGCTGATGAATAGGGATTTTCTTGAAAAGCTAATGGCGGACGCCTTTGATTTTACAGGCAATGCAATTCTCATACCCTGAATTTGAAAAATGGATCAGAAAACGTTCATGTAATTTGTAAAGAAAATAAGAGAAATGAACACAGGAAA
This sequence comes from Hibiscus mutabilis, assembly GCA_019671005.1. Taxonomy (NCBI): domain Eukaryota; kingdom Viridiplantae; phylum Streptophyta; class Magnoliopsida; order Malvales; family Malvaceae; genus Hibiscus; species Hibiscus mutabilis. Next base: position 50,451,284 of record CM033719.1, read on the forward strand.
GAAATTCACATGGCTGACATATTAAATTCGATTTTTGATCTTCAAACACTTTAGCTTTGATCTCATCTTTGCAATAATGTGTGTAAGCAAATGAACTTCACATAAAAAGCGATACAATCAACAGAAAACCCACTGCTGTGGCCTGCCTAAGTCCAAGAAGATACCAAAGTTCGAATGAGTGAGTGAGGTGATGGCAATGCGTGGGATATGTATAAAGGTTATGATTTCTACAAACATCAATACAAAACAGCAACCACTTGGTTCGAACTCGGCGTTTGAATGGAGCAATTGAGTTAGGAGGGTCGTTCCTATAATGGGCCTTTGCAATATTCGATCCGAATCAGTCGGTCAATGAGTTGGATACCGATGGTTATGCCGAAAAAGCTGTTATGACCATCCATCTCCACGGTGAAGGTTGCTGGCGTTCCCTCCCCAAAGCCTGATGGTGCGCCAATTTCACAATCTTTTTGCTTCATTAATTTTCTATTTAGTGATTTTGTTTCTTGAATTATATATGTATGCAGGACTTCTTAGGTATGGAAAGATTAGTTCATATTAAAATGGACAAACTACTTAAGATAGGATATTTCACTGAAGATGACCATGAACTTATAATCAAAGTCCTCAGTTTACTTGGAAATAAGTGAGGTCTTCTTAAGTAGATAACGAGAACATGAAATACTGGAACAACCGCAACAAAAGGAAGCTTTTTTAATTAGAGGAATTGAATAAATGTATTTCAGAAATTGAGTTGGAAGGATTGTTTCATATTAAGTTTTTGTAAAACTTGATTTAAATTAATCGTTAATAAAACGATATAAGTGATTAAACAAAAAATATATATCAAATTTACAGCAAACCCATCTCTGGATTCCAAATTCAATGTGTTTCATTTTAAAAATACAAATATTTTTTTTGAGTTTTCTAGAACTATAATTTAAAAATTCAAAAAAAATACTAAACTGATATTTTTGGCTATAGTTTATATATGTCATATAAAAAATTAATATTTTGGTTTCCCAAACTGTCCATTAGAGCGAGTCCAGTGACTAATCTTTTTTCGTTATGTTGGCTCATATAGGGAGCGGACTCTGAGGGGACGAATGCTGGCCACAAGTTTTAAAGCTGTTTCATGCCCAAAATGAGGATTGAATTAAACCCTTAACCACTAATTAAGGTAGAAAAAACCCATACTATCTCACCTAAGCCTCGTGCTTTATTTTTTTTAATATAACACATTATCAATTTAAAGGGATTTGATAATTGAATGACAATTTTGTGATATATCAAATAATATTAATGATAATAACATAACATTTTAAAGTTAAATGATTAAAAAAAAGACTTATTAAAACAAAAGTGGCATATTATATAATTATATTTTTGTAATTTAGTCGTAAAAATCTTTATTTAACCTAAAATTAGCCCCTATTTTTTTTTATAATTTTTACAATTTAGTTTAATATTTTAAATATAATTATATTCTATTCAATTTAGTCCTAAGAATCTATATTTAACCCAAAATTGACCCCTATTTCTTTATAATTTTTATAATTTAGTCCAATATTTTCAATATAATCATATTTTTGTTCAAAATTAGTCCAAAAAATCTTTATTTAACACGAAATTAACCCTAATTTCTTTCTAATTTTTATAATTTAGTCTACTATTTTAAATATAATTATACTTTTTGTTCATTTTAGTCCTAAAAATCTTCATTTAACCCGAAATTAACCCTAGCTTATTCCTAATCTTTATAATTTAGTCCAATATTTTAAATACAATTATAATTTTTTTCATTTTAGTCCTAAAAGTCTTTATATAACTTAAAATTAACCCTAATTTCTTTTTAATCTTTATAATTTAGTCCAATTTTTTTAAAAATATTAGTCCGAAAAATCTTTATTTAACCCGAAATTAACACCAATTTCTTTCTAATTTTTATAATTTAGTCCAATAGTTTTACTATGATGATATTCTTGTTCATTTTAGTCTTAAAAATCTTTATTTAACCCGAATTTGACCCAAATTTCTTTCTATTCTTTATAATTTAGTCCAATTTTTTTTAAAATAATTATATTTTTGTTCATTTTAGTCTTAAAATCTTTATTTAATTCGAATTTGACCCCAATTTCTTTGGAATTTATATAATTTAGTCCGATAATTTAAATATAATTATATTTTTGTTCATTTTAGTCTTAAAATATTTATTTAAAGTGAAACTAACCCTAATTTCTTTATAATTTTTATAATTTAGTTCGATGTTTTAAATATAATTATATTTTTGTTCATTTTAGTCTTAAAAATCAGAGAAAAAAACAGGGGTCAAATTCAGGTTAAATAAAGATTTAAAGACTGAAATGAACAAAATATCATCATATTAGTGGACTAAATTATAAAAATGAGAAAGAAATAGGGGATAATTTTGGGTTAAATTAAAGATTCTTAGGACAAAAATGTAATTATATTAAAAATATTGGGCTAAATTATAAAAATTAGAAAGAAATTGAGGTTAATTTTGGGTTAAATAAAGATTTTTATGACAAAATTGAGCAAGAATATAACTATATTTAAAATATTGGACTAAATTATAAAGATTAGAAAGAAATTAGGGTTAATTTCACTTTAAATAAAAAAATTTAGGACTAAAATGAACGAAAATATAATTATATCTAAAATATTGGACTAAATTATAAAGATTAAAAAGTAATTAGGGTTAATTTCGGGTTAAGTAAAGATTTTTAGGATTAAATAAACAAAAGTATAATTATATTTAAAATATAGGACTAAATTATAAAAATTAGAAAGAAATTGGGGTTCATTAAGGGTTAAATACAAATTTTTTGGACTAATTTGAACAAAAAATGATTATATTTAAAACATTAGACTAAATTATAAAAATTATAAAGAAATGTGGGTAAATTTCGGGTTAAATATAGATTTTTAGGACTAAATTGAACAAAAATGTAATTATATTTAAAATATTAGACTAAATTATAAAAATTATAAAGAAATATGGGTCAATTTCGGGTTAAATATAGATTTTTAGGCCTAAATTGAACAAAAATGTAATTATATTTAAAATATTAGACTATATTATAAAAATTATAAAGAAATTTGGGTTAATTTCGGATTAAATAAAGATTTTAAGGACTAAATTGAACAAAAATATCATCATATTAAAAATATTAGACTAAATTATTAAAATTAGAAAGAAATTTGGATCAATTTCGGGTTAAATAAAGATTTTTAGGACTAAATTGAAGAAAAATAAAAATTTGACTTAACGTGAAATTTACCCTTTTATTAAAGTCAGCTGAATTTTTTTGTTAATAAAGTGACATGTGGAGCATTCTGATTGGTCTATGATTTTTTAACGGGAGTTAACGGTAGGGGGAAACTGAGGTCACGATTTAAAGTTTATGGAGCAAAACGTCCTGAAGAAATCTTTAGGGGGCAACTCGATAAAAGGTGTATACTTTATGGGCCATTGGTGCTATTAAGCCTTAGATAAATTCAAACTCATAAACTTTAGATTGCTATTGTAATAGGATGAGTCTACAACGGGCGAACTACACCACTAACGCAATACACCGCTGCACACTATTAAATTTTTAATAATTTTTAAAAATCTCAACGATTCGGATTACAATTAAAAATATTTGAAAATAAAATAAAATAAAATTTTGGATTTAATAATTATTTTTTATTTTTTATTTTATAGTGTTTTTTAATTAAAACATTAGTATCGAATTTGCAGTTGTTTTGTATGTTGGTGTTGCTTCGTTTCCGTTAAGGTGAAGTCCATGTGAACTTTGGGTCTTAATTAATCGCATTTTCATTGTGAAAACAAAAAAAAAAATGATTTTCTGGTTCTCTTCGATTATGCAGATAGTCGTCACTGTTCAAATGAGATTTTTATTCTTAGTTTGATGACTTTATGTTATTTAATCTCCCATAAATCGTACACTTGGTTAATTTTGCAATTCTGAATTTTTTTCTACGAATCCTAGTTCAATCTTTTTATTTTGCTATTATTCAAATATTGATTCAGTTGATTGTATCTGTCGATCTTAAATCTTTGAAATTGTTAAAGAAAGCTGGTTCATTTGATGTGAAACTGTGAAATTTTTTATATGCTAAATTTAGAACCCTAATTTTAAATTTTTCCAAATTTTAAAAAATAATTTAAGATTGATATTAGGGTTTGTGGATGATGAAAGCTTTGATACTAATATATTAATTAAAAAACTAAAATATAAAATAGTTATTGAACCCAAAATTTATTTTATTTTTAATTGCATGTTGAATCTTTAAAAATTTTAATAATCATTAAAAATTAAATAATATATAATAATGTATTATATTAATAGTGTACAACTATGTGCGTTGCTCGTTCTAAAATTTTCCGCTATAATGACATTATCAACAAAACTACACTCTTTTAAACACTTGATTGACCGGACAAATCAATGACGAAACCAGAAAACTTAATGCCAACTGTTTTACGTAGACTCTTGATGTACTTAAACAAGTGGCCGGCCTCGTCTGTAGTCAACCTTGGCGTCCATGGGGTGATTCTAAAGCTAGTACTTCTCAATAGTGGTGTTTACGGAATGGCTTGTCAATACGCTTATTAGAATAAAAATTATAATATTTTTATAAACTATTATCGTCCGTTTAAATTAGTTATCGTCTAAACGATTAATCGATTTTTATTACAGTTACTCAGTTAATTATGAACCGTTTTACATCTAAAAAATAATATATATATATATATATATATGTTGGAAAAATGTGAGAAAAATGGTAACTTTGAGTCATATTTCGAATGGGTAAAGGTAGAGATTTAAATAATAATTTTATTAGATCTTATTCTACTCCATGAGACTTTTACAACGGTATCTCATATGCTCAAAACGGTTGAGTGATGAATGAGAAATTGATTCTCAAAGTACGGTAGTTGTGAATTGAATAAGGAAGTGAAAACCAAGCATTTAAATAGCGCTCAGCTAACGCGATAGCGGCTGCGAAATTGCGGTCACGCCGCCGTCCGAAACCGCAATTGGAGAAAATCATAGTGGGCAACGGAATCACGGCGATAGCGGGCTGCCGTGGACGCGAAATAATGAGATAGTGTTCGGTCACGACGATAGCGAGACGCTATCCCCGTTTTCAGACCAATCGCGGTGGTGGCCGGAGATGAAAAGGGGAGGAGAAAAATGTTGCAGAGAATGGGTTCGGGGTTGAAGATGAAGTTATAATATTAAAAGGGTAAATGCGGGAAGAAGGGTTCAATTTTTAGTGAATTTTTGGAGAGGCTTAAAGGTTTTAGTACTCTTACAATTTAGTCCTTTAAGGAGGACTTTTAGTTTAATTACGATGTTTTATTTTATTCTATTTCCAATTAAGTTCTCAAATCCATAACAAAACTTCCGATTGAGCCTCTAAGTCTTATTTTCTTTCAATTAAATCCATTTATAAGTGTTGGAATTTTTTTATAATTATAATTAAAATTTCCCATTGTTGATATTTACCTTAATCATTTTTTTTTTAATTTAGGTATTGGCCATTAGAACAAATATATATGTATATATTATTTTTGAGTTTGCTGGTGGAAAAGAACTATTTGATAAAATCGTAAGAAATTTAATCTCCTATCTCACAATTATAATTTATAATAGATATTTTTTAATCCATTTTAATTTTATATTCATTTTTGTTTAGAAAATACTATAAATGTCATTAAAATAACTTTTTATAATTATAATTATTATATTTTTACAATAAGTTGTGTGAATTTAAAAAAAATCACGACCGCGACATCCGCAATGACCGCAATGGCATCCGTTATGTCTGCAACCGCAATAAATGTGATGCGACCGAAAATGCGACCGCGAACGGTATTTAAATCCCTAGTGAAAACCCCTATCCCACATTGATGAGATAAATTGAATGGGAAGTGTTTATACACACTTACCCACTTGGTGGTCATTGAATGACTTGAATGGAAATTATGCCTCACGCACAAGTGCATGGGGGTGCGGATTGAAGCTTGTCGAACCCATTCGGGTTGGGGCGCACCTGTACGACGTGAATGTCTGGACCAGTCGGGCCCTATGTGGACCTATGTATATTTTACCACTTCGAATAAATATTTCCTTATTATTGGCATATTTTTTAATATTTCGAATTTAAAAGGATAATTTATGGTTTCCTTTAAATTCGGATATTAAAAGGTAATAAGTGCAATTCAAGGGAATATTATGTTTTAATATGGTATTAACAAATTGTTACCGATTTAATTCGGTTAAATGGTTAATGACCACATTTAACCTAGCTCACTCCCCTATAAATAGCATGTCTTTCCTTTGATTTCAATACAACGAAAATCACAGAACTTTTCTATAGTTTTACTCTGTGGGTTTTTCAAAAGTTAGTTTCGGTGGTAGGCGAAGGCAAGAGTAAGTTCATGATCTTCACGGCAGTGCAACTGTGGCTGATCATCTGTTGTTGTATCCTGGGAGACAAACGACCAACGAACTCGAGCACCATAGGAGTGGCCGAAAATCTGTCTTAAGGAAACTGCGTTCGTGCAGGCCTCTACGTGTTTCCTACTAGTTATTCGAAACTGATTCAATTTCCAATTAAATTGTATTTTGAATTTCTTTATTTTAAATAATATTTATTTGTCTTGGATTAACGCTATTTTTCTAACAATATATATATATATATATATTACTACTAATTTTAATAGCTTAAAAAATATCAACCAAATAAATCCATAGAAAGTCTTCAATATTTATATTAAAAAGTCTTCAAAGTTTAAAGCAGTTAAAAAAGTTTAGGAAAATTAAAATACAGTGCCAGTTTAATAATGTTGGAAAAATCGATATTTTTGGAGCTTTGAATGAGAAATTGATTCAAACGTTATTGAGGAAAAAATTTGGAACCAATTGTTGGTTAGTAAATGTGCAATCGTGCACGAAATGGATAACGAATGTCCGGACCGGTCGGGCCCTCTATAGGCCTGCGAATACTTTAACCCAAATATTTTCCTAAAATAGAGCATATCTTTTCCAAATTATGTTTTGGAATTAAAAAGATAAATATTAAAAGTTTCTTTTTAATTCAGGTAGTAATTTTAGAAATTGCTTATGAAAAACTCATTAATTTTTAATATTAAATGTTCTATTAGGTCAAAAAATTTCAATAGTTTAGTATGTGAAACTCCTATAAATACCATGTAAACCTAGTAGGTTTTACACAACTCAAAAACACAAAATTTTCTATTGTTTTACTCTGTGACTTTCAAAAGTAGTTTTTTGTGATAGGAGAAGGCAACGTTATAGTTCGTGATCTCTACAGTTGTATTAGTATAGCTGATCATCTAGTGGTGTATCCTGGAAGACAAACGACCGACAATCTCAAGCACCAAGGAGTGACCGCAAATTTATCTTAAGAAAATAGTGTAGTTACAGGCCTCAACTTGTTCCCAATCAATTTTGGTTTAGATATGTTTTATCTATCTTCTTCTGTTCGATTCAATATTCATATTTTATTATTTATTTTATTTTTAGATTAAAGCCTTTTCTAAAAATCTTAAGCCAATTTTTTTAAGTTTTAATCTAAGACCAACCTTCAACCTACAGGTTAAAATCCAACATGCGCAGCCAAAAAAGATTAGGGAAATTGGCTGCTTTATGCGTTCATTCTATACGTTCTTTTTCCTTTTATATATATATATATAGCAAAAAACTATTACATTCGTAGCATATAATATGGTTTATCTTGCATACTCAGCAAAATTGATTGTAGGGATCAAAGACCGATCTATACTTTCGACTTTCTATGCTATGAAGGGCTTGGTAACGCATGTTTATAACTCGGGTGAGGACAATGAGATTTTGGACATTGACTTTTTAAATAGGAAATACTCCATCCGTCTCATTAAAATGTCTATTGTTGATTTTTTACGTAATTTTAGAAAAAAAAAGTTTGTGTAAGAAAGATGATATAAAATAATTAAAACGATAATTTTATCCTTGAAAAGTTGAATTTTGTTTTGTTAGGAAACTAAAAAATGGGTAAAAAGGGAAATATGCAATACTAGAATAATTTTCACAATAATTTCCCCTTTATTTCCTATTCTAACCGAATTGGTCCTTTATTCTTCCTAAGGGAAAATTTTCATTCTAACATCAAGTTAGGGCTTCTAGTATCAAAAATCATTCATTTCCATCCTTTATTCAATTCCCTAACCAAATCCCCAAATTCTAGGGTTAGGGTTTATAACCTTGAACATAGAATTAAACAAAGTTCAAGATTGTTTTCATGTTTACAACACTTGAATTACTTAAATCAAGCCTTAATTCTAACATGGCTTATGAAATTCCAATTTCTCTCTCTTCAAGAACATGAACTATTCTTCATATCACCATGCAAAATTACTATCAAAAGAAAGAGCATGAAGCATAGATCAATTTATTTCAAAGCAACATACCTTGATTCTAACTTTAGAACCTTGAAATTTGCCAAAGAAAATTTCTCCCTTTTTTTCTCTTGCTTTTCGAAATTCTCCAAGAAAGATGAGCAATTTTTGTTCATCTTTTTCCTTTTAATCCACATGTGATAATTAAATGAATTTTAAATTCATTTAATTAGTGAAATTACTAATTTAGCCTTCAAATCCAATGGCTAAATTTAATCTTATCATAAACCAAGGACCAAGATTAAATCCATGTGTTTTTCACCTTCTAAAAATGCCCTCAACATTTCAAAATATTTCAAAAATGCCATCCATGAAAAATGTCCAATTTGCCCTCCGACTAGACTTTATTTACTAACAAGACTTGAAAATTGTCATTCCATCACCATCTAACTAAATCTAGTTAGAATCCAACCAAATGTAATAAAATAATCATAAAATGATATTTTATGAATTTTCCATAATCCTTGGAGCTGTCTTTAAAATTTTAATTCGATCCGATTACCAGATATTCATTTTCTACAATTTTTTTTCAATTTCCAAACTATCGAGTAAAATCTGAAATTCTCATAATTCTGATCTCCATATGTAAATATTTTTGACATACAAAATATTCCATAATTATGTCAAAATCAAAATCATGAAATTTTGACTCAGTCTAATATACTGCTAATTTACTCGAAATCTTTATCGTATAAATTTCTCTTAATAATCCTTTATCAAATATCCATAAAAAAATTCAACTCGAACTGATTCCCTTTTTATCAGTCTCAACTATTGACATGAGACCTTCCCATAAGGTCACCCATCCTAATGCTACTCTAACTTGAGCATGCTTAACTTTTTAGTTCAATCCAAATTCGAATAATATAAGCCTCATATGAAAAACTCGAGTAACACAGAAATACCACTCTCGGGGGTAAACTATCCATTTACGGGGTTAAATTACTTAACTTTTTAAAATTACAATTTGGTCCCTAAACTTTTCCAAAGTTCACACTTTAACCCCTAAATTTTCAAAAATTACATTTTGGTCACTTGACCAAAAATTGAGATATTACATAAACTGCATACCCCAAGTGATAATCCAACATCTCGAGTAGCCTAGTTAAATCGCTTCCCAAAAGGACCGTGGTGCGACCGACTTAATATATTATAGTGCGCTTTAAACCCTATGGCATGCCAACTATATCCGATACTTTTTTTGTATGTTACATAGCCAATATACACTTTTAAACATATTTATTTACTGTTTTTCCTTATACATTTAACAAACCATTTTCCATATGCAAATATAACATTGCTCAAGGCGACAACCACATTTCATTTAGAAATCATTTTCTCCATACTCTTAGGCATCCATAACTTGATAAAATATTACATATCTTTTAAATGATGCATAAAACAATAAGTAAATCAATCCATGATTTTAAACTAAAACATGTAAATCAAGCCTCGTATCAAACCAATATTCAAAAGGTGAAAATAGAAAAACTTACTTCCGAGCTTAGCTAAGCTTTCTAGGCTTAAACTAAACTCCCAAGCCATAATTCAAACCTCTTTATAGTACCAAAACACATTTGCACACACCAACATACTACCGTTTTGATGCTAACGTCTCGACGCCTAACCAAAAATCGTCCAAACACTTGTCAATCTCAAAAAAATACAAAGGTCAATATAAATTAGACTACACCAAAATAACCACTTTATTATAATATTTCCCCTTGCACGTCACATGACTAAAATTCGAGCCATCCTTTCCCATTTTTTATACCTAATAGCAGCACACAAAAAGAGAGGAAAAGCAGCAGTACGGCACTGCCATGATCGCGCCCAGCGGTGCGCCAAATTCCCTATACGCCTCTGTTGCAGCCTCCCCTTTAAAAAATATTTTCTATTTTTTTTTTTGCACCAGCTATAGACGAAATGAATGGCCATCAATAGCCATACTTTGAGAATCAGAATTCACCCAAAGAAAATGGCAGCAGCACCATTATCTTATCATACCATTGTTGCGACCATTTAATTCCCCTGTTTTTCAACAACACGACACCTTACCGGAAATTTATCGAAAACTCATCATGCACACTAAGATGTAATCTAATAATTAAATCGATCATTCTACCAATCACTCCATTCAAGAACTTAAATATAACTTTAACCAATTAGATTAATTTCAAAATCAGTTTCACAAAATTGATATTAAATTTCATGTTACCCATAAAATTAATTATTAATCTAATTAAAACATCTTGATCTTATCTATCAAATAGCAATCACCATTTACCGTCCTAGAAACCAAATAAATCAAACTAAATTCGTTATAAACTCCAAAGGAATAATAGATAATTAACTAAAACAATTAGAAAGCCTTTAAGAATCAAAAGCTTACCCAATTGATAGGAAAAATAAAAGTTGAAAACATCGTCCTTCAATTGAATGTGAATTCCAAGAAGATTTGACGAAGACTACTAGCTCTTGCTAGATTTTTTTGATCAGCAAAGTAAGTATGATTTTATTAGAGTGAATCATACATACTAAAACATGGTCATAGGCCTCGTTACCTCCCTAAACTTAAATGGAGGAAAAGAGTACCCAATGACCATGAGACAAAGAAGGACCAAACACCAACACAAGAACCATACCCTATTGCAAAAAGCAACCACATCGCAAGCACCAAACCAGTCATGAGCATAAAGCCAATGCATTCGACCAGTGCACCCCAACCCCATTCAAAATCAAACAGTAAGACCAAGCAAGCATCGCCAAGTGTCACCAACCTCCAGTACCAAGCATCAGGCCACATCGCCCCAATCACTCAAACCATCAGAGAACATAGAAGGGGGATCAACACCCTATTTAGCCAAAACGTCCACGAAACTGTTAGCTATCTGAAATACATGTGGAAAACAAACACAACATAACTTCGCACCAAGCCGAATCTATCACCACAAAAATGATCCAAAACCTTCACGGCCAAAGTTCTTTATGCAACACCCAACCAATTGTCGCACTAGAATCTGACTCTACAACCAAGCTTCCCACCATATGCCACCGCGATCGCACTATCAACACCTGAAGCCCCTCCAATTTGCTTTTGAAGCTCTATCTCCACCATGCTTTCAATTGCGTCTTCTACATTACCGTTTTTTTCTTAGTTACGCTACCTAAGCCGTTGATAGCCCTTGATAAAATCTTATCATGTACTATAACACGCGTCTCTCTCGTTTTTCAATAAACCATGCAATATCCTTTATCAAATTCTCCTTATTATATATCGTCGCTCATTGCTCCTTGCTATTCCTCTCGATCCTCCTTATCTAATAAACGCGTTATATCTTTAACGATCGCTTCTTCGTTACCAATTGTTGAAACTCTTAGGAATTTCCCTAACTCCATTATTGTTCTCGCCTCCTTCAATAGAGCTTGCTATCGCACAATATACTCAGATTCAGAGAACGAACTTCCCTTACCCCACGCACCTGCGCTTCCAATGATCTACCCCGTCCTCTCTATTTTTTACACGAACGAGCATTCTTACTTGGCAATACCACATCCAACACGTTTCTTGCCCCTTCCTGAATGACCTGTGCCTTAACCTGATAAGTATCAGGTAAGGGCTCCACTGGAATTGTAAACGTAACCTCTATAGGCTCAATCTCTCTCGGTTCTACTCTTATGGACTTTTACAGGACAGTCTATCAAATTCAATTCCTTTAACCTTGATCTTGCCTCACACTGCTCATCAAGCTCCACTCGCTTTATCATACCCACATTTTCATCCGAAATCAAATCATTTGAACTCGACTGAACTTCTAAAGCTCTGTCATCTGATCGTTGTTCCTCAAACCACAATTAATTTTCCATACTAATTCATATCCTGTGCATCATCCTTCACCAGCATGTTTGTCTGATCACCCCCAGACCTATCTCTATTGGACTCATCATCCTCACTCTCACTCTCTGACCCACACGTTCATAATAGGAACATAAATTCATATCCGTCAACGGTTCAAACTCAACAACAAGAATCTGATAGGACACCCCTTGCACTTGTAACTCTAAGACCTCGTTGATATGTTCAAATTGATCCGTTTCCACCAGTACATGTCCTCTTTCAAACGAATTAGGCTCCAGGAGAGAATTATCACACTTTATCAATGTCCCCCATAGCGATGCTATATTAAAAAAGGTATCCCGCGACCATACAGGCATTGGGACCCCATATAGCGACAACCAGACCCTTCGATTCCCTTTATCCAAACCTGGCTTCCAAATTTCAACCTTAGAAAACCATTTGCTTAATACCCCATTACTAAGAACCTCACTCCGAGTATCGCTACTTGAGAACATCAGTAATATTCTCGACCTTGCAATATGGATTATTGAGAATCCAACAATCTCTGCCTCTTTTAAAGCTCGTACAATCGATGCAATCCTTGTTGATACTCTGCACCACGTAATTGCATAATGTTGGAGGATTCCAAATTTTACCATCACCCTCCACTCCCTGAACAATTCGCTTAGAACCCTCCCCCTTGCGAGCATCCACTCTAATGCTCAATTCATCACTGCCTCCTTTCCATTCCTCACTTTTCTCCTCCAAAAGTACTCTCGTGATGCTCTGCGAGCGAAAGATACCCTCAATCTAGACTCATAAATCCAACTACCATCTAATCTCTCAATCGCCCTCCTTGCCGCAACCTCCGACTCCAAACGCACAAAGCCAAATCTTGCTCCATCAATCACCATTTTGACTAGAACAAAAACATCTAAAACCCGCCCATGACGATCAAACACCCGCCATACTCCCTTCCAATGTATTTGATCCGATAGATTCCCAATGTACAGAGTCCAAACCTGGCGACGGCTACGACTGCTCGACGTTACTCTTGATCTCCAATCTCAATTTTAACCTTGGACTAACGCTAATGAATTTCAAATAGCTTACCCACAAACCCTCAATCCATCATGAATCGACGCCTCAACCCTGATAAAATAATTGTAAAAATAATAACGATTGTGGCTCCAATTACCAGATCCATAAGTAATAGATCAAAAGCTTTCAAATAGTCGGGAGAAAATGAATAAGAAAAGACGAATCAAAAGAGATAAAAATGTGACTTACGGTTCAACAAAGCAACTGCTGGGAATTGTTGATTTTAGGGAAGCAAACCAAAAGGAAATCATTAGGAATTTCTCATCTAATAAGTCAACCCTAAATATAATTTATTCATCAGCTCTTGCTAGGTTGATCGATTAGAAATAATTTAGGATATAAAAGAGATAAAAATCAAGAAGGAAAATCAATGCTCTTTAAATTGTGTTTGGCAAATTCAAGAGAGAAAATGAGAGAAAAGCTTAGATGTGTTTTTCTCATCTTTGGGAAAATAATAACCGTCATATTTTTTTGTTAAAAAATGAGGGGGGAAAGATTTATTAGTAATAATCCCAATAAAATATCACTTTAATTCATTTTTACAATTTTTTCATCACTAACATTTTGCAACCATTGCAAAATAGTTACTTTTTTAATTTAATATTAAATCAACCAATTCTAGAATTACTCAACTAAATCCCATCCTTCAATAAAATTATTAAATATATTTCCAAAAATATTTGCCACGATAAATTTATCAGAAACCAATTTAATCAATCCAAATTATTTTTAGGAATTAATTAATTAGCTAAAGCCTAACCAAAAATCCAACCCGATTTCGATAATACTCGAATCTTCTAGCTCATTTTTCGAGATGTTACAGGTTGCCTCATGAAAGCTTTAAGCCGCCATAGCCATCAAGAGAAAGCTCCAAAACCAAGGAAAAATATGATAAGATATGAGCTCCCCTTTTAGGGTAAGAATATATGTATATATATATATATCCTTACCACTTTCCAATTGGGTGTTTACAAGTGTCCTTCATAGATTTTCTGAATAAAATTTCGTATAGGGAAACTGTACTAATGGACAGCTTATAATTCTTTGATCTTATCCTGACAACTGTCAATACAGCAATAATGAATGTTTCATTGCGCTGACATCATGTCCGAACAAAAGTTGTAGTAACTAACTGCCAGCTTATTGCCCTTTGATCTTATCTTCATGCCAGCACCATTTGATCTTATCTTTTTACAACTATCAATGCGGTGACAGTCATGGACGCAATCTAAACAATGTTTTTGCAACAACATCAGCATTGTAGTGACATCCCAATGCGGCAACGGTTCTGGCTGCAATTCTAGAAGAACTCATGCAGCGACATTAGTAGCAAAAATATGATAAATTCAAGGATAATTCAAGAAAGAGTTATTGAGTTAAGAAAATGCAAATACAAAGATAAAAATGCTAAAATGTATGCAAAGGTTAACTAAATGGGGACAAATTAACTAATAAACAAGGTGAAAACACATGCTCTTTAGAGTAACACCGTGAGGGTTGTTGGACCATAAATACAAAATGGAAAATATTGATGCTAAGAAATTCTTAGTTGCCAAATTTTCAATTTTGTAATGATTGATTCCAAATTGTTGTGAATCAAAGGCATTGACTTTAATTGATCGCTCACGATATTCTCACAAAAGGAATGTATATAAGTAAATCCATTCAGGCATTAGTCATTTGAAAAGTTAACCCCCGTTTGGAACGACTTCAATAATTTCCTTAAGCATAAGAGAATGAAACTCGTAAATGTATTATTGAAAGTCAATATGACAGTGCACGTCTATGATTGTTTTTTAAAATACCTGTATTTAAGCGTGCCTAGTGCATCACCTCTCTTTTCATAAGTTTCCTACCTGGTGCACTGTTCATTATTGCTTTTTCTATTAAATTATGTAAACTTTTGTTTCGGGTTTCTAGTTGACTAAACTCTTGTCGTCTGAAAAAAGTTAGAAATTGTGTTTATTTTTGGTTTTAGTTTCGAACTAAATTCTTAATGACTAACAAGTTCACAATTTTCTATTTCTGGTTTGTGACTACGAACCACAATGAAAAATAGTGAAATTCATTGTAGAGAACTTCAAAACTTGATAGCAAAAGATGTTGTCTATTTGACCATGTTGAACCTGATCAAATATATAAAGGATGATCTTTTTATTGTTAAAGAGGATATGGTAAATGTTGTTACCACCTTCAAATGTTGCTAAGGAAAATATTGCTATGACAAATATTGCCATGGCAAACATAGTGGAAGTCAAAAAAAGACTTCAAACAACAAACTAGACGGTATGCCCATGAAGCGAATTTCATAGGAAATGCTTTAATTGCCCTAAGATGGAGAGTAAGTCTTTAGACTAGAGACTTTTAAATGAAGTCAATGTTATGACAGAATATTGGCATAACAATTGACATGACTAACTACTGTTTGAAATAATACATTTATTATCTTCATTGATGATAGTACAAAATAGTGTTATGTGTATTTGCTTAAAAGAAAAGATGAAACTATAGAAAAATTATTTTCTATAAGCATGATGTTGAAACCCAAACTTAATGAAAGGATTAAGATGGGGAGAAGCTCTACATGAGTAAAGTTGGTAGTATAATTTTGAAGATGACTTCTAAAAAACTAAAACTTAAAAAATGTGCCTAACATGTGGGGGGGAAGATGTTCTATCAGCTAATTACCTTTTAAATAATGTTTCTCACGGTAAAAGAGACAAGACATCATATGAGTTATAGAAGGAAATAAAACATTCGTACAACTACTTGAAAAAGTGAGGGTGTCTTGCAAAGGTGATTTCACCATTACTTAAGAAAATGGAAAATAAGTTTCAAAACGATGCGCTGTATTTTCATTGGCTATGCATATCATAGCAACGTATATCAATTTCTTGTGTACGAATCAAAGAACCCTAAGATTCACAAGAATATGATAATAGAATCAAAGAATGCCTCATTCTTTGAAATATACTTCATTGTATAACTAGGGAAGTTGATCCAATTTTAACGAAACGAACTTTAGGGATTATCAATGAACATAGTCTAAACAATCAACAAAAGGTTAAAACTTAAATATTGTAATGATGACAAATAAGCGTGACAAATGTGTGTATCTCAAACCTACTGACATCAGGATATATGATCCTATGTTGATGACATAATCATTATTATAAGTAACAATAAAAATAGTAAACTTACCAAAGGCATGAAAAATGTAAGACGTAAAGCTTTGATTTTGGGAATCCAAATCTAACAACTATCTGATGGTCTCATATTGACACAGTCACACTACGTGGACAAGAGAAGCTTGGCAAGGATTTTTCTAGCATAGCTAGAACTCCAATGAATACTAGCCAACATTTTTCCAAAAGTAAAAGGTTAAAAGGTTAACCAAATGGAATATGCAAGGGTCATAGATAGTCTAATTGAACTGTACTAGACCATATATTGCTTTCACTATAAGTAGTTTAAGCAGATTCACAATCAATCCAAGGTAAAACCTCTGAAAAGCGATTGTGAGAGTACTGATATATCTCATATATACTTAGGACTATGAACTGTATTATTCTAGAGAGCCTAATATTTAGAAGGATTTTCCAGTGCTAGTTGGATATTTGATATTCAAAATACCAAAGGCACAAGTAAATATGTTTCACATTGAAAATAGGAGCTATGTCATGGAATTTCTCAAGACAAACGTTTACAACCAGATCCACAATGGAATATGAGTTTGTAACTCTAAACAAGTCTAGAGAAAAAGCCAAATGGTTTCAAAATTTCTTGGAGGATATTCATGAATGGTCAAAGCATTTGCCCACAATATTCATAAATTGGTAAAACACGAAGCTTTATGTATAATGGTAAGTCGAGACATATGCGTCGTCGACACGATACCATTAAACAACTGATCTCAAATGGAGTTATCTCTACTAATTTTGTAAGATCTAAAGATAACATTGCGGATCGCTAACCAAAGGGTTTAATTGAGGTCAAGTTGAGAAACATTGCGGAAATTAAAGGTGTTATGTGAAGGAAAACCTTATCTAGTTGACTGGAGATCCCAAGGTCCAGCTTCAAAGAGACAACCTAATTGCATAGACCTTGTTTGGTCACTGTGGGGTACTTTATCCTCAAGTCTGTTCCTATGATGTAAACAATGATCAAAGTGGAATAGGGTAAGCAAAGCTTTTAGTGACCATTGTATGCTTCAATGAGTCGAGCAAGATAAATCATATATGTGAGAGTGAAGTGGGCCGCTTCAAGGAGACTATTAGGCATAGTTCTTTCAAAATCTTACAGAACCAGACGATGTTCATGGCCATATTGACATACCCATGAGAACTAATACTCTTATCAGAGAGGTAGTAATGTGAAGTATATCACCATTTACACAAATAGCAGAACGGTTCAAGGACATCACGTCATTGGTTAACCGTAAAGTAAATATATTTTCACAAGTGAAGGTTCAAAGGAGGACACCTACTTATCCTATGCATCTATCGATCGTAAATTCTATCACCACATCGAGTCAAATTGTTTTTGATTTCATTCATGTGGGGGATTGTTGGAAAAAATCTATAATTTTAGAGCTTTGAAGAAATTGATTCAAATGTTGTTGAGGAAAAAATGTGGGACCAATTGTTGGTTAGTAAATGTGCAACCGTGTACGACATGAGTAACGTGAATGTCCAGACCGGTTGGGCCCTCCGTGAGCCAGTAGATATTTTAACCCAAATATTTTTCTCAAATAGAGCATATCTTTTCCAAATTATGTTTTGGAATTAAAAAGATAAATATTAAAAACTTCTTTTAATTCAAACAGTAATTTTGGAAATCATTCTTTAAAGTCTCATTAATTCTCAATATTAAATGTTCCATTAGGTCAAAAATTTCTAATAGTTCACTATGTGAAACTCCTATAAATATCATGTAAACCTACTAGGTTTTACACAACTCAAAAACACGGAGAATTTTCTATTGTTTTACCATGTGACTTTTAAAAGTAGTTTTTGGTGATAGGAGAAGGCAATGTTATAGTTCATGATCTCTATAGTTGTGCTACTGTAGCTGATCATCTAGTTGTTGTATCTTGTGAGACAGACAACTGACAATCTCAAGTTACAGGCTTCAACTCGTTTCCAATCGATTTTGGTTTAGATATGTTATATCTACCTTGTTATGTTTGATTCAATATTTTAATATAATAGTCGTATTTTATTGTTTATTTTATTCTTGGATTAACGCCTTTTCTAACAAATAAAACACATGGAGTTTAAGCGCCTAAACCTTAAAATTTTAGTTCCTCTTTTTTTTTGGTTAAATGAATAAGTTAAAAAAAATCTTTTAAAATTAATAATCATTATGATTTAAGTAGGCATAAACTATATTAAATTATTAATTGAACAAATATTAGTAATAATCAATAACTTGATATAATTATAAAATTAATTTCTGTTTTTCTTACCGGTTTTTTGTTAATCATTCCTGTTTAATGGTTAATTTTATCCGTGCAGTTATCGTACCATTTCGATCAATTTTTATTGGTACAGTTACCTACCATTTAGTCTGGTTTTAACTTTTCAAAATAGTATATCGGTTTGATTTTTATGAACATCCGTACTTCTCAGCTCTCATCGGCCAAAAGAGAGAAAATTGGTAAAATAAACATTTTGGCATCTCAATTTGATTTCAAATTTTAATTTGGTATATAATATTTTTGGTCCAGTTAGGTATCTAAACTTAGCTTCATTGTTTAATTTGATACCTAAATTTTTTGGCTAATGGGGTATTTTTGCCCCCTCGCGCGAAAATGCAGTCAATTAGGTCCTCCAGTTCGCACATTGCAGTAAATTAGCCTCTTGACTAACGTTAACCAACGGAACCGTTAACTGCTGCATATGTGGTCGTTAACTGCACGTCGCGTCACAGTTGACATGTCAAAAATGCTAACATGGCATAGCTGATGACGTGGCATCACAATTTTAAAAAAATTAATTATTTTTTATATTAAATTTCACCATCTGATTAGTTTTAAAGTAAAGAGTTAAATAACTCATGACGTGATATGGAGGGGTTGGGGATCAAATCTAGGTTTGGTGGGTGAAAGCTTAGCGCTTTACCACCAGACCAACCTCTTAACCTTGTCAATAAACACCAAATGTAATATATAACCTAATCAAAATAGCATGGCTGTTACTTTTTCTTCGTTACCTTCTTCTTTTGTGGTCAGAATCCCATTTTTATTTTGTTCTCATTTACAACGCGGAATTCGAGCTCTACTAAGGACATGAAAACCATATCAGTAGAGAACAAATTTTGTATACCCTCCCCAATAGTCCTTTCCACCTCATATTTAGCCACACGCCTCTTCAACTATCAACACCTTTGTCATTCAATTTACACAAACATGAATCATAAAAAAAAAAAACACAGAAACACCAAAACATGTAGCACAAGTAATATTGGAAAACTTCAAAAACACTCATTGATACAGCAAAAGAACATCTTCTACAGTACGACGATCAGAAAGTAAACTGATTTTAACTCAAAAAATGGAGGGAAGATGCAAAAATAATGGCCATTGAAATAAGATGATTTAACATCCTCAAACAACAGAACAAACATATGATGAAGAATCAGAAAAAGGGTGCATCCCCAAATAAGTAAAACAGCCAAATAGGTTATAAACTGCCAGCTTACTGAACTCAACTAATTTGCTATCAGCCTGAAAATTTACTGAGGCTTCTCTGTTTTGCTTCAAATGATCGATTCCTTAACAGCAGGAATCAAGCCTATTCAGCTAAAACAAAACCAATTCTTTTCTTCCAATTTTATGTATGGTAATACTAATGAATTACTACATAATATTTTGCCCATGAGAAAACTACACATTTCTGTTGTTATTAAAAGGAAAACTTAAGTTTTAAACTAATCACACATGAGAATTTCATTTTTTTTGTTCTCATTTACAACGCAGAATTCTCACCACAAAAGAAGAAGAAGAAGAAGCCATGCTATTTTAATGAGGTTATATATTACATTTGGAATTTATTGACATGCACCTACCTAATCCAAGTTCAATCCCCAACCCCTTTATATCATATCATGAGTTATTTTAACTCTTTACTTTAAAACCAATCAGAACAGATTGGTTAAAATTTAATATAAAAAATAATTATTTTTAAAAAAAATTGTGATGTCACATCATCATTTTTGACATGTCAGCCTTGACGTGGCATGTAGTTGACGGTCACACATGCAATAGTTAACGGTTCCATCGGTCAACGTTGGTCAATGGGCTAGTTTGCTACAATGTGCGAACTGGTGGATCTAATTGACTGCGTTTTCGCACGAGGGGCAAAATTACTAATTTTAGTCGAACTCGGGAGATAAAAATATCCCTTTAGCCAAAAAACTTTTATTCAATAGTTTACTGAACTTGATTTTCTAGTTCAAATTGATACTTGAACTTAAATTCATGGTTCAAATCGATTCAAATAAGTCATTCACTATAAGTACTAATTTGGATAAAAGACAAATTCACATGCCAATTTGGATCAAAAAGACAAGTTCACGTGTCAATTTGAATCAAGAAGACAAAGACAACTATATAAGTGGACAAAAAAACTTTATGTATCAAATTGAACATTAAATCTAAATTCAAATACCTAATTGAACTGAAAAAACTCAGATATTAAATTAAACTTTGTAAGTCAAATTTGGATACAGAAATCTATAACTACCCGGATAGAAAAGCTTGTAATTTATGTTATCTTATTTGCCCTTTCAATGTCAGGATATATCCATTGAACAAGTGTAATAAAACAATTGTGAGTTACATATGTGTTTTACAGTCTTTACATGAAACATTTCACATGATACATGCATCTGTCGAAAGGTCTTCGTGACATGGTAACTCCATAATGAATAAAGTTTTAGGTCTGCCTTTCCTTTTTCTTTTTTAGTAAATATAATTGAATGTAAGGTACTGATTTTTATAAATCGAGTCGAGTACAAATTAATCCTATGTATATTATTAACATGTTTATTTAAGTTTGATCTAACCTGAAATTGAGTATCAATCATATTCGTTTATATTTGTAAATGATTAATTTAGCTCATTTTAAATCTACTCGTAATATTTTTAATTAATTTAAATATATATGTTATTTTTAATATTCTTTTCAAAAAATATATGTAAATAAAAGAATTTATCGGATTTCATATTATATTAGAAGTTTAATTTTCATTTGACATGTTTTTTATTAAATATTTTATATACAATTTTTGAAAACATTTATGTGATAAATAACATAATATATAAATAATATAAAATTATATAACATATTGAGACAAGTCCTTGAACGTAAAAGTCTGACTGTCTGAGTTCAACTTATATTTTAAATGGAGTTTAACTTTTTCATTTAAACTCATTTCTCGAGATTAATAATTTTACTTCAACTCTCCAAAATGTGAAACATACCTTTGGAATAAAGAAATAATAATAATTCTTGAACAAACCTAATGGAGGATCATCTCTATCCGTCCGTTTGGGTCGTTTAGAAAATCAGTTTCCATTATGTAAAACTTGTGAATTTAGAACCATGAGTGTAAATTAATTATTAAAATTTAAAAATTAGAAATATTAAAATTTAAAAATTAGAAATGTAAAGATTTTTAAGAGAAAAAAAAAAGGAGAAAGGTTTAATCCCAATCATTGATTTACACTCATCCAATTGTCCTAAATTAGTATAAAAAATTATATTTTTTAGTAGTGTAAGTGGATCCTAACCTATATAATAATAATAATAATAATTTGCTAATACAATGCCAAACTTTTAAGTTTTGTAAGTTTTTTGGATTGTTAGACGTGTAAAAATTGATGCTTCAGATTAACAGTACGAGTGACAATCTGGTGGGGAATGACCGAAAATCGTGGAGATCCGAACCGACAGGAATATGAAATAACCAAACCCTTCATCGACAGGGATGATGAGGAGAAAGTTCTATCACCGAAGCTCAAATAGGCATGGTGTAGCGACTAAAAATTACGGTGTTACTTGGAAGATCCGGTTTTTAATTTGAATATATTTGAAAATTGATGGAGTCGCCACCGGTCACTTGGTTTAGGTAGGCCAGATACCGTAAAACCAAAGATTCGTTAAAAATGGGTTCGAGAGTTGGTTACGTGTGGGGAAGGA
Source organism: Hibiscus mutabilis (assembly GCA_019671005.1). Taxonomy (NCBI): domain Eukaryota; kingdom Viridiplantae; phylum Streptophyta; class Magnoliopsida; order Malvales; family Malvaceae; genus Hibiscus; species Hibiscus mutabilis. The sequence goes on from CM033719.1 coordinate 50,473,917, forward strand.
TTAGCACCCCCATCACGCCCGAAATCGGTACCAAATCATATGTAGCTTTTATCGATGGAAATTATTAAAATTTAAATTGAATTTTATTAAATGTTTGAATACAATTTTTAATCAAGTGGGCCTTAACACTTAGTGAGTTTGAATTAATTAGTCCTTTAATTAATAAGGGTGACTATACATTCGGACCATAGATTAAACCGACATCGAATAAGACCAATTACCGTGTTAATTTATGGTTCGAATCAAGTACATCACCTTTATGCATGATGCAAACAGTATAGTATGATGTTATGTGTAACGACCCGGATTCTCGAGTCAACGATGGGCGTTGACCCAGGTCTTGGACCGACACATCGAGTCGGATGTTCGGAGCTTATCGGGCTGAGATGTTAGGCTTTATGGACCTCCATGAGTTTTTGGGCTTGAATGTTGGGTTTGCGTTTGGGTGTGGAAGGAATAATGAAGGGTAAGAGGATAATTTCCCCTCAAGGGAAGACAAAGGTTGATGCCTTCATTATTTTTCTGCATTCTTGGAAGGAGGATGAAGTTATCTTGTCTCCATCTTCTTCCTACCATCTTCCCCTTCAAACATCCACCCAACTCAAGGTAAAAGTGGTATTTTGTGATGGTTGAGTGAGAATCTCATATTGGTCATCAAGGAAGAGTTTATCAACAAGCAATGATCTATCTTTCAAGGTGTTCATCTCTTGGTTTGGTGGAAGTTGAGTTTGGAAGCTTGAACCAAGGAAAGAAGATGAGTGAAGCTTGGTGGGTGCTCTATTTCGGATTGTTTGCTTTAATGTCAGTACATTTCTAACTCCTTCATTTCATGAGCATCCTAAAATGATTGCTTTGTGTGGTTTATGGTTTTAGGTTGCAAAGTTAATGTAACACCCCGAAAAATGGTCTAGTTGGAATTAGGTTCCGTTGATCAGAAATTTTGTACCATAATGGTCCAACCAATGTATTAACTCATTTATTGTACTCAATTGAACTGTATTAAACCTCAATTGAGCTTAATTATTGATCTTGGACCTTTTTGAAAGAATTGAAAGTTTTTTAGTGACTAAATTGTAAAAATTGAAAGTTTAAGGGTAAAAGTGTAAACTTCATAAAGTTGAAGGACCACCCTCGTAATTATCCTAATTTCTTGAGTGATTCACCACCTTGCTTAGCATAATCACGTGAAGTGATCATGTGAATCAAGAAGGATGACATATAGTAATCATCATTTAATAAATCAAGAAAATAATTTAATATAAATTAAACTTACCCTTGTTGGTAGGAAATCTTGTGATTGGTTCTTGAAAGGGTGGAAAAGATGATAGCTATCCTATGGCCAAGGAGAGCATGGATAAGTAAGCTTTGAAAGGGGAGTAAAAGCGTTTCTTTACAACCAAGACAAGCTCCCAATTTTCTTCACCTTCTCCACCAACTTCAAGCTAGCACCACCATTGTCATCTTCTTCCCTAAGCTCAAGCAAGCACCTCACTTCAATCCTTGGAGTTTCTTTGATTTAAAAACACCAAATTAAATCTCTTGGATTGGTGAGTTAAACCCCTCAAGAAATTTATGGATTCCATGGATATTTGAAGTTTAATTTCAAGATTTGGTCTTGGAAGTTGAAGTTGAACCCATGTGTTATAAGTTTAATTCCATGGAACTAATGTTGTCTATAAGCTCTAGTAAGCTTGAATATTGATTTTGAATCAATAGTTTTGATCCTAACTATTTCTCCTAAATTATGCCTAGCTCAAGTGTTGGAGAAAGTTCCATCGTCTCCATCAAAGGCTAGGAACAAAGGAATCGTCATCCAAGAGCCTTGAAAGCTTCGGATTTGAGGTGAGTGTAGTCAGAGTCTCAGGATTAGGCTAGGTGCCTTTCTCGGTTTCATTTCCATTGAATATATTATTGCTAACATTTATAGTAAGGTGCCTTTCTCGGTTTCATCGAGCCCTTTGGTGGGTGTATCGGTAAGCCTCCTTATTGAATTATTGAAACATCGAGTATTGATCATTGTCATTGAATATTGATCACTGGCATCTAAGCATTGATTATGAACATTTGCATAGCATTGGAAGGATCATCGTTGTTATTGGCTATTGAACACTAAGTATTGAAATATTGTCATTGATATTGATCGTTGTCACTGAATTATTAAACTTATTGATGTTGTCACCAGATTATTGAAATAGACCTAAGGGTCAATTTATTGTCATTGAAATCATTAAACTTATTGTCATTGATATTATGTTGAATATTGGCTTAAATCATTGGACCTTGGATTAGAGTGGAGTTTGGATACAATTGGCATGCCATAGGATTTATGAGCTCATAGGTACGGGTGGACTACGTTCCTTGGAGCTACGGCCTTTATATTGGTGAGGCAGAGGGATGTTGTGTTGGTTAATTGGCGATGCGGAGGGACTAGACCATTATTGATTTTTGCGAGGCGTAGGAATCCGCGTATCCACTATCTTTATCAGTCCAAGGGTTATAAATGAACTAAATGAATCATCGACATTGAGTATTGACATATAGTTTTTGATTAATGTTGCATTGTTATTGAATATTGACATATTGCCATTGAAATATTGATGAAGCATGCTAATGAGTGCATTTAATTATTGACATTGTTTATGACTACCTCACTAGGCAAAGTATGCCTAATGCATTCACCCTCATGCATTTTCAGGTTAAGCAAAGTGGTCGAGAGTTCGGACAACCTTATCGAGGATTTTGGCAAGTTTTGCAAGGGTTAAAGTAATGTATACTTCCCTTACATACTCCTAGAATGGTGGCATAGTTGTTGTAATAGTCACTTATATGTATTTTTTTGTGTGTGTGCCATGCATGCTATAAGAATGCTTGAAATGGCCTAAAATGACTTTTAGTAAATGTTAAAGTTGGTAAAAATTACCATAAGTGGTTAAAAAGGTGAAAACGTAGCAAATGGATTTAAATGGCTTTGAAATTTTGCATGCTGATAGAAATGTGTATTAATAACTTGCTGGTAAAATTTCATTTCATTTGGACATCGTTTGGTAGGTTAAATCGAATTAAAACCAAAGCAAATCTGTTTAGTGCAGGGCGTATCGATACATGTGATGCGTATCGATACGGATATGCATATTTGGACATATTCAACCACGTTTAACTTAGCGTATCGGTATGACAAAGGGTGTATCGATATGGAAAGTCAACACTAAAATATGGGAAAATAATTGCATCCGTATGGTCCTTAGGGTGTATCGAAATGGTCAACTCGTACCGGTACGGTTCCTTAATCGTACCGATACGAACCCTGCTCATTGAATTTTTTAGGATTAATAAATGTATTGCGTATCGATATGGGTGGTTGCTGTTTCGATATAAGCTCATTATTTTGTAACGACCTTAACAGTCTAGACATAGGTATACCAATATAGCCTCTCGAGTATTGGTACGGTTTTTGGTAAGTTAGGTAATAATTCTGGAAATTTGTAAAATGGTCACTAAATATTGTATGGTTTAATTGGGCAGTAAATAAACTCTGATTTGTATACAAATTTATAGATATGTTGTTTAATGATTAAACTTCATTGTATAAAGCTTAATTTCTAAAATGGACCCATAATTTATTAAAATTATAGATTAGTCCCTAGAGCTTGTAAAAGTTTAAAATTAGCCCTAATTGGATAATCACAACTTATATCATATTAATTGGATTTGTTTGTATTATTTGCTAAGCTTGATAATGTTAAATTTGAAGATATTGATTAATAATCATCACACCGATCACTGTATTGTTTTTCAGTAATGCCTTCCGACTCGGTTCTCTACCGGCCGGGAAAGGGGTGTTATATTTGTGGTATCAAAGCTAGAGTTTAGTCGATTCTATGACTAAACAGAAGTCTATTACATTGTTATTGTGTTACTTTGCCACATATGAGTCATTTATTGTGTATATGCAACTTGCCGACTAATTTGATCTCTTTCTTATAGATGTCTGACTTTAATAAAGCTCGCATAGATGAGCTTGTTATCAGATCCTCTACTCATAGTGAGGAGATTAGGGGTGGAGATCCTCCACCACAGCAGAATCTTCCAACACAAAACCCTGAGTCAGAGGCAATGGCTGCTCAGACAGAATGTTATCGGAACATGGCTGACATGTTCAAACAGTTTATGTCTTCAATGAGAGCTGAGTATGACGTACAACCTACTGCACCTATTATTCAATATGCCCGAGCCCCTATTGACAGGTTATCTCAGCTCCGAGCTTATACCTTTAGCAGTCAGGATGATGACAATCCTGAGGTTGCTGAGTATTGGTTGGATAGCACACTGCAAATCCTAAACAAACAACTTTAGTGCTCGGACGAACACAAGCTGGAATACACCCTCGCATTGCTGGCCGACGAGGCACTTCAATGGTGGGAGACTACCACTCTCACGGTACTGGAAGAAGCTATAAATTGGGAGTTCTTTCTTCGAGAATTCTGCAATAGATACATCAGCGAGTATTATCTCGCAGAGAGGTACAACACCTTTCTCCATCTTAAGCAAGGTGGACGACCTGTGGAGTAGTACATACATGACTTCTGCAAGTACTACCAATACGGAGCTAAATTTATCAAGAAGGAAAAAGATAAGTGCAGAATGTTTATTGATGGACTCGGTGACGAGTTACGCCCTATGTTCACAGCATTGGGCATCAAAAATTTTTAGGATGCGGTAAATTGGGTCAAAGCCACCGAAGCTACTCAGAAGGCCCAGAGGTTTGGAGGATCTAGAAGATCTAAGAAAAGGAAATATGATGTTTCTCATCCTCCAAAGCCTAATAAGAAATGACAGTATCGAGGACCGAAGCAGAATGTTTATCCTCAGCCTTCTCGATCCGGGAATATTGCTAAGCTGCAGACCATGACTCAGTCGTTTTCCAAGGCTACTTTAGTTTGGAGTACTAGAGGTTCGAGATGAACCGTACAGCATTCGGTATGCAATTATTGTCAAAACAAGCACCTTGCAGGGCAGTGTCATAAGCAGTCTGGAGCTTGCTATTTCTATGGTGAGCAAGGCCATTTAATCTGAGACTATCCACTAATAACAGTAAACATGTTACCACATCAGCTGCTACAGCATCACCGGCTCAGTTTTACCAAGGAAAGGGATCGAGGCAGGGTTCGTTAGGAGCTGCAGGATGACCCAGTGGCTCTGCTAAAGCATCAAACAGACAAGATTCCAAGCCCCCTGCCTAGATGTACCATGTGAGGAGCCGTGAGGAGGAGGACGATCTTGACATCATTGCAGGTATCCTTGAGTTATACTCTCATTCTATTTATGCATTGATTGATCCTGGCTCCACACATTCTCACATTAGTTCAGTGCTAGCAAAAACGTACAAGATGTCTTTTGAACTCGTAGTATCTAAGGTCTTTGTAACCAACCCTTTGGGTGACTGTGTCACCGTAAGTTTAATATATAAAAATTATCCCTTAATAATCCAAGGGATTCTTTTTTTGGCCAACCTGTTGGCTTTACAGATTCATGAATTCGATGTTATACTGGGACTGGATTGGCTCGATGAACATCAGGCCTGGGTTGATTGCTCTAAAAAGAAGTTGTATCTTAGAGGCCTTGGCAAGGAAAGTGTTACCCTGATGAGTTTGAGAAACCTGTCTTTGTATCCGTTGACCTTAAAAACCAAGGAGAAACATCGGTTATTCAATATTGACACTGTATGAGAATTCCCTAATGAACTTCTGGGTTTACCTCCAACCCGTGAGGTAGAATTTGGCATCAAATTGCAACCTGGAATGGCCCCAGTTTCTATTGCACCTTATTGTATGGCCGTTGTAGAGCTTACAGAGTTGAAGGCTCAGATTCAAGATCTTCTTGATAAAGGTTTTATTCGACCGAGTTCTTCACCTTAGGGAGCTCTGGTCCTCTTTGTGAAGAAGAAGGGCAGATCTATGAGGCTATGCATTGACTACCGGTAACTGAACAAGGCGACTATCAAAAACAAGTATTCCCTGCCAAGAATTGATGACATGTTCAATTAGCTTAAAGATGCTGCAGTGTTTTCCAAGATCGATCTAAGGTCAGGGTACTATCAAATGAGAGTTAAAGAATGCGATGTATCCAATACTGCTTTATGTACTAGGTACAGGCATTATGAATTCTTGGTGATGCCATTTGGGCAAACCAATGCACTGGCAGCCTTTATGGATTTGATGAACCGGGTTTTTAGACCCTACTTGGATAAATTTATGGTGATGTTCATTGATAACATAATTATCTATTCCAAGAACGCTGTAGAGCATCGTGACCATCTTCGCATTGTATTGCAAACCCTTCGGGATAAGCAATTATTTGCTAAGTTCTCCAAGTTTGAGTTTTGGCTCACCGAAGTTGCCTTCTTTAGGCATATTGTATCAACTTTGGGTATCTAAGTGAATCCGAAAAAAATCCAAGCTATTTTAGATTGGAGGCCACCGAAGAATATTGGAGAAATAAAAAGCTTTCTTGGTCTGGTTGGCTATTACAGGAGATTCGTGAAAGGATTCTCCATGATAGCAGCCCCATTGACAAAGTTATTGAGAAAATACATTCCTTTTGTCTGGACCGAGGAATAGCAAAGAAGCTTTGATCAGTTAAAGCAAGTCTTAACCCATGCACCCGTTCTAACCCAACTTGAGTCTGGTAAAGACTACACAATTTATAGTGATGCATCACATCTCGGGTTATGATGTGTTCTTATGCAAGAAGGCAAGGTCATAGCTTATGCATCTCGACAACTTAAGCCACATGAGTTGAATTACCCCACTCATGATTTAGAATTGGCTACAGTTGCCTTTGCATTGAAAATATGGAGGTATTATCTCTACGGGGAAAAATGCTACCTCTTCACCGACTATAAGAGTCTCAAGTATCTTCTGACTCAAAAGGAGTTAAATCTTCGGCAACAGAGATGGATGAAACTCTTTAAAGACTATGACCTAGTCATTGATTATCACCTGAGCAAGGCCAATGTTGTAGCTGATGTACTCAGCCGCAAACCTCAACCCGGTAAGTATTGTCATTGACCATCAAACTCTACATTGTCATTATATCTAACTCATTGAATGATCATCGTTTTGTAGCCCCTCGTGCTATTAATGCACACTTCCATCTCTGGAAGCGCCGTTGCCTTGTAGCTGAACTTTAAGTTCATTCTATCATCTATCGAGAATCAAGGCTCTTCAGGATCAAGATCCTCAATTACAGTCTATTGTTTCCAAGATGTAGACTAGAGATGAACCTGACTTCAGAATTAATTCTGAAGGTCTCCTATGTTATCGTGACCGGATCTGTGTACCCAACGATGAAACTCTCCGTGCTAATATCTTATAAGAAGCCTACTCAAGTTCCTTCTTTGTACACCCGGGTTTTGTTAAGTTGTATAAGGATCTTCGGGAACTTTATTGGTGGCCAGGCATGAAACAAGCCATAGTTGATTTTGAGTCTAAGTGCCTTACGTGCCAGCGTGTCAAAGCTGAGCATCGTGTTCCTACCGGCCTTTTGCAACCGATCGATCTACCGCAATAGAAGTGGGAGAGGATAACAATGGACTTCGTTTGTGGTTTGCCTTTAACTTCCACTAAACATGATTCTATATGGGTCATTGTGGACTGTTTCACCAAGTCAGCTCACTTCTTACCGGTTAGAATGGACTACGATTTTCCAAAGCTAGCTGACTTGTACATCAAGGAAGTTGTGAGACGTCATGGAGTACCAAAATCTATCATCTCCTATCGAGATCCACGATTTGCTTCTCAATTTTGGAGATCGTCTCATGGAGCTCTGGGCACTAGAGTAAACCTTATTACTGCATTCCTCCCTCAGTCTGACGGCCAATCAAAAAGGGTAATTCAAGTAAATATTAAAACCACCTTCCATCAAATCTGTACAAACAAACCTTGTTATTGAATTTTTCCATTTCAGATTCTGGAAGACATGCTTCAAGCATTATCATCGATTTCGGTGGATCTTGGGAGAAATCCATATCCCTTATCGAGTTTGCCTACAACAATAGTTACTAAACTTTCATCGGAATGACACCTTTTGAGGCGTTGTATGGTAGACGTTGCAGAACTCCTCTATGTTGGTCTAAACTCAGTGAGGCAAGATGTTGGGCCCTGACCTACTTCGGGAAACCGAAGAATGGGTTACCATCATCCATGATCGCCTGAAGGTAGCCTTTGACCGACAAAAAGCTTATAATGATCTAAGACGAAGGGACATCCAATTCGAAGTTAGTGAAAAGGCCTTCCTCAAAGTATCACCGTTGAAAAAGATTCTGAGGTTTGGCAAGAAAGGGAAATTGAGTCCCTGATTCATTAGACCCTTTGAGGTTGTTGAAAAAGTTGGCCTGGTTGCATATCATTTGGCATTACCCTAAGAATTAAACAGGATTCATGATGTTTTCCATGTGACCATGCTTCGCAAATACTGATCCAACCCTTCACACATCATTGAACCGAAAGTGGTGCAGATCCACTCGAATTTGAATTACGAGGAAGAACCGGTCCAAATTCTTGCAAAATAAGTCAAGAGACTTCGTAACAAATCTGTGCCCTTAGTCAAAGTGCTTTGGAGGAGTCACTTAGTGGAAGAAGCCACTTGTGAACCAGAAGAGTTGATGACAGAACAATATCCACATCTCTTCGGTTCAGATGAAAATTCGAGGACAAATTTTTTGTAAGGGGGAGAGTTGTAACACCCCGAAAACCAATCTAATTAGAATTAGGTTCCGGTGATCGAAAATTTTGTACTGGAATGGTCCAACCAATGTATTGACTCCTTTATTGTACTCAATTGAGCTTAATTATTGATCTTAGACCTTTTTGAAAGAATTTAAAGTCTTTTAGTGACTAAATTGTAAAAATTGAAAGTTTAAGGGTAAAAATATAAACTTTAAAAAGTTGAAGGACCATCATCTTAATTATCCTAATTTCTTAAGTGATTCACCATCTTGCTTAGCATAATCACGTGAAATGAACATGTGAATCAAGAAGGATGACATATAGTCATCATCCTTTAATAAATCAAGAAAACAATTTAATATAGATTAAACTTACCCTTGTTGGTAGGAAATCTTGTGATTGGTTCTTGAAAGGGTGGAGAAGATGGTAGCTATCCTATGGCCAAGAAGAGCATCGAATAAGTAAGCTTTGAAAGGGGAGTAAAAGCATTTCTTTACAACCGAGACAAGCTCCTAATTTTCTTCACCTTCTCCTCCAACGTCAAGCTAGCACCACCATTGTCATCTTCTTCCCTAAGCTCAAGCAAGCACCTCACTTCAATCATTGGAGTTTCTTTGATTTCAAAACACCAAATTAAAGCTCTTGGATTGGTGAGTTAAACCCCTCAAGCAATTTATGGATTCCATGGATATTTGAAGTTTAATTTCAGGATTTGGTTTTGGAAGTTGAAGTTGAACCTAGGTGTTATAAGTTTAATTCCATGGAACTAATGTTGTCTATAAGCTCTAGTAAGCTTGAATATTGATTTTGAATCAACAGTTTTGATCCTAACTATTTCTCATAAATTATGCCTAGCCCAAGTGTTGGAGGAAGTTCCATCGTCTCCATCAAAGGCTAGGAACAAAGGAATCATCATTCGGGAGCCTTGAAAGCTTTAAATTTGAGGTGAGTGTAGTCAGAGTCTCGAGATTAGGCTAGGTGCCTTTCTTGGTTTTATTTCCATTAAATATATTATTGCTAACATTGATAGTAAGGTCATTGCATCGAACCCTTTGGTGGGTGTATCAGTAAGCCTCCTTATTGAATTATTGAAACACCGAGTATCGATCATTGTCATTGAAAATTGATCATTGACATCTAAGCATTGATTATGAACATTTGCATAGCATTGGAATGATCATCGTTGTCATTGGCTATTGGACACTAAGTATTAAAATATTATCATTGATATTGATCGTTGTCACTGAATTATTGAACTTATTGATATTGTCACCGGATTATTGAAATAGACCTAAGGGTCAATTTATTACCATTGAAATCATTGAACTTATTGGCATTGATGTTATGTTGAATATTGGCTTAAATCATTGGACCTTGGATTCGAGTGGACTTTGGATACAATTGGCATGCCATAGTGTAACAACCCAGATTCTAGATCCAAGAGTCGAGTTGACCCGAGGCGTGGGCTTCACGTTTGGGTCATGATGTTGGGCCCTTGAGAGTCTTTTTGAGCTTGATCTTGGTTGTTGGGCTTGTGTTGATGGGTTGGGTTTAAGTTAGGAAGAGTTAGAGAATGGTAGTTTAGTAATTAAATAATTGGATGACAAAGAGAGGGTGGCCTCTTTAATTTTCTGCAAAAAGTAGAAAAGGATGATCTCATTTTGGTTGTCTCCTTCCCCTTTCAAAACCCAATCTTCCTACCCAAAAATCGCCATCAAAGGCTAAATCTTTGATAAGTATTGTGTGAATCTCATTTTAGTTGTTGAGGAAAGTTTGTTCAGCAGCAAAGGGATCTTTATTTTGAGTTAAACTTTGCTTGGAATGATGGTGGAAGAGGGTTCGCTAGAATTGAAGAAGAAGAACGGTAATGGATTATTGAAGGCTTCTTCATCAGGCTGAATACAAGGTTAGTACACCACTAACTCCTTTGATGCAACTCATAAAAAATAGGCTTTGTGCATGATTTGGGTGTTTATGGTTTGATATGCTTTGGTTGACCTCTTTAATTGTAAAGTGTGGGTTTGATGCTGCTAAGGCTTAAAATTGGTATAGACTCACTTAATACCTTCATCATAACTTATAGGAACGGTTTGAGGTTTAACCTTAGGGGTTAAATAGGGTTTCAAGGTGAAACCCACACCCAGAGTTCATAAGTCGGGCTCGCGTACCGGTACTGGGGCTAGCGTATCGATACCCCTTAGTATAAAAGAGGAGAAGGTTGTGAGAAGATTACCGGTATGCCTCTCCGTGTATCGGTACCCCTTGTATATTAAGGATTCTAGTAGTGTCTTTGCGTATAGGTACGCTTGGGGCGTATCGGTACGCACTATTGCATTGCCTAGGAGAGGCTTAGCGTACTAGTATGCGTATATGGTAGTACCAGTACAGGGGTGGATTGGTACAAGGCAATCCTAGTACCGGTGATGCGTACCAGTACAGCACGGAGCGTATCGGTACGGCTTGAGGTCTAATTCTTTTGAACCTAATTAGAGTATCGGTACTCATGGGAGAGTATCGATACCTAGAGGGGAGTACCGATACTCACCTTAGAGTATCGATACTCGCTGGGCAATCTGCCTAAGAATTTCAAGATTACGTTTGGGGGTTCTATAATTCGAGGCAAAGGGCCCTGGGTCTGTTAAGGTGTAAATTGAATATTAAAACTGAGAAATGGAGATTTAAACCTCGTGTATGAAATAAATGGCTAATGACTAGTTACACTTTGGTTAGTTGTGTGAGGTGGTAACCCATAGGGATCCTAGGCGGATCGTTGATGCTGTGTGGTAATTTGGGCCCTTATTATGTGCAGAATGGGCGTCTATAAGGTTAAGTCTTATCGAATAATAAGATAAATTAATGAGAACGTCGAATGCCTACCTTCACAACATACTAATAAATAGATAATTTCAATAGGGTGGCTTAATATTTGATAGAAACCATAAGGTAATCGAAAGTGTGTTAGAGCTGTGTGCGGTAAGACCCTTGTGTCGAGGTTGAGTGTTGTGTGGTGACTAGGGTCATTACTGTGTGCTGATGGGATGCCTAGATAGTTGAGTTATCAATTGTTGTTGGGATTTGGATACCGTAAGTGTGTTGCAACAACTTGAAGACTCCCGAATATAGGATCTCGATGCTTTGTGGAAGCAGGCCTCATTCGAAGATGCTTGATGAGAGATTTCGAGCTTGGATGTAGGATCCTAATGCTTTGTGGATGAGAGCCACATCTCCTTGAGTATAGGATCCTGATACTTTGTAGACGCGGGTCAAAATTGTTGGTTAGGTTTTAGGCGTGAGGCCCAAATGTGACATCCAGGTCGTGGGTGTTATATTTAATAGAATTAGAGTCTAGGTTTAGTCAGTTCTAGGAAAACCCCAGGGTGGTTAGGAGTCGTGGATAGGTGTCTAGCGAATATGAGCCTTTGTGTCTAAGTTGTACTCATTCAAGACTAGAATCTGGATTGTGTGCCTGGTGTTCGCGTGTGTCATTGATTGCGACATTAAGATAGATTCGATCGTGATCGTGAGGGCCGTGATGGTGGTTGATTCCTTTGAGGATGATTTTGAGATCGGAGTTATCTCAGACATTAAGCTTGATCTTATGAAAGAATGGAGGAGTTGAGGGTGTGCCCTCCTCCCATCGCTTGAGAAGTAATCATGGTTATGTGCCATAAGTTACCTTAAAGCCTTGAGTTTATGGTGAGAACCTCCAATGGTGAGATTCTACGTGTTGGTAGACGATTTTTATAGAACGGATCAGAGGACTTACTTCTGATTGACCAGCGGTAGACTGTCGATCGGGGGTCCCATCATTTGTAGTAGGTGAGCCTTAATGGTGGGTACCATGTGATAGGGATGTAGCACGTATGGCAAATATGCGTTTTCGTCTAACGTGGAGAGGTACATGATGGTTGTGAGGTCCCAAGTACGCTCTTAATAAGTTGAATGCCCTGAGATCTAGAGCAATGTATGCTTGTTGCAGTTGTTTATAATAGTAGCCGGAAGGACATCGTGGGTATTGTGTAAGGCAATACTTGAGTAAAGCTCGAGGATATGGGTTTGGCAGATTTGGTGGAGTGTTGTCTTAAAGAGTTGCTATGATCCTGGCCATTAGTTGTTGTTTGGTCATGAGCTAGCTTGAGATGTCAAGTATAGCGTTGGAAGCTTCGAGGTCTTAGGGGAACCAAACCCAGGGTAATAGAAGAGACAAACTACCATCTTTTGAATGCGGTTCAGACCAGTTGGGTTGACGGTGGAAGATTGACCAAGGAGAGTCGTGAAGGGAGCCATGTTCCTTTAATGGAAGGGACATTATTGTTACGAATCTAAGTATAGTAAAAGGGGTTGAGAAAGGATGACCGAATCAATCAGATTCATGGTTAAGAAACACTTAGAGAGATCTGAGGATGTCGTGGAATAGTCTTAAGGAAATCCTGAATGTATCATCTCTTTCTTAAAGGCAATGCATACGAATGGTGAGAGACCATAGAGTTAGGACCACGGCCTGTTTTCTCAACATGGGATATTCCTTGGGTGAGTCAGGGAAAAGGTATGTCAGTGAAGCTCCTATGAAGAATATGATAGATAAGTTCTTGCAATCAGTTTAGGGTGTCAATCAGTGTTGGGTATGAGTAAGATTTTTCTACGGTTGAGCTGTTATGCCCAAAGTTTGTTGCTATCAAAGAGTAAAAGTGGTTAGGGTTAAATGTGGATTCAAAGTTGACATATTGATGCACGAGACAATAGTTTTACCCAGGATATTCTCTAAACTAGTCGTTAGTACGAAGCACTCGAATGACCTTAGAGCCAACATTGAGTCAGTTGAGGATTCTGTATATCATGTTTTAGGGAGTCAGAACATCATAAGATTCTTCTCAGACCCTGAAAAGGGAAGGGTTTATGCTTTGAGCGGACTAAGAAGAGTTGCTTTAGATCAACCGAGGGTTGGTCAGAAATCTAAATTGAAGGTTTTGTAGGGGCTTATCGATTTATTCTATAACGGAGAGTGTTGATGGTTCGGTCCTAACGTCTCTCCCAACGGTTCGTGAGCCTTATGGTTGACATCACCTTGAGGTATATTTCTTGCTTGGGGGAAATCTGTTATGAGTGCCAGACATCGGGTCACATGGCAAAAGACTGCTCAATCGTGGATGAGTATTTACAGGTTCAGTCTTTGAGGTTGACTTCTTCTAGTCATAGTAGGGTTCTTCGAGAAGCGGTGTTGGGTCATTGTCGAAGTATCATGGTGGAGGTCAGGTGATCGCACAAGCTTTTGTCAGACAATATGTTGTTCATGCCAGAAAGGACAAGCTTGTTACCGAGAGTGTGTTAAATGATTTGGTCCCATTGTGGTTTTCAGTTTCTTGATGGCAGTTTGATTTCTTGTTCTTACCCTAGCAGAGATTTTATTGAGCGAGTTCTGTGATAAGTTTCCTCGAGGTTGATATTGGTTTGGTAAATTAATGGATTGGTAAGTAAGGGTATGGTTTAGAGTAACAGCCCCTATAGACTTGTTAGACTTACCCTTGGTACGGGTTGGTCACGTGAGTGCGAGGGGTGCCCTGGTTTCCAAGCAAGAATCTTAAAGTTAGGGTTTGGGGTGAACCAGTTTGTCAGTTTTGTGCGTGAATAAATCATATCCCTTCAACTTATGTGTTGTGCTCATGTGATGCTAGTTGAAGAGGAACTTGTAGGTTGCAAGACGTTCTTAGTTCGTGTAGTTGACGCAAGGGTGAGAGTCTGCGGTTTAGAGCGGTGTACGTACAAATGGTTATCGAGGTGCTCTTCGAGGGTTGAGCGGGATAACCTCTTGATCGTGGAGTAGTACCCATGATAAGGGATGTGTTGAGTTCAGCATTAAGTGTTCATCACCTTGTGGTCTGACATTTACCGAACTCCTCAAGTGAGAACTCCTTGGTAGAGGAGGGGGTGCGGGCGATGTCACCAAGGGGTTCACCTTGGGACGTGCTTATGTTGGTATAGCGAGATTATTGGTGTTAGCTGTTATGGGTCGATGTATAGCAATGGAAGGTCAGTATTTGTTTTTCTGGGCTGAGTCTTGTTAATGTTGAAGAGTTTTGGGATTCCCGTAAGATCGTTCAGGATGTTGGTCTCGTAAGATGAAGGTTAAGGAGAATTTGTATTAAAATTTAGGGTAATGCGATGTTTGAACTCTAAGGGCAAATTGAAGATTGTTTTGGACTTCCGAATGAGTCGAGATAATCTTAAGTTCGATGAGTAGAGGGTTGCTTATTTGGGTTTGAGATGGATTGTTTTTATGCATAGTGACAGAGTAAAGATGTTTCGAATGGATTTGGAGAAATGTAGGTTTTGGTTAAAGTTGTATGGAATCGGACTCTCGAGTTGTAATAAGTTGTGTTGGGAGAACTATTAGGAATCTTGAAGGGCTTGCTAAAGTTTTATCACCAACGCTAGTTAGAAATCGGTGGTTGAGAGTGAAAGAGAGTGTTTGGACCTTTAAGGATAGTTTAGTGGTTTGATCCCTAGTAGAGCTTGGTTGAGGCAACAATTTTCTTTTGGAACCGAAGTGCCTTGGCTAGTAGAATCGCTTGACCGTGGATTCGCATCTGCTTATGTAGTAGTGGGTTCAAGTAAATAAGGAGTTAAGTCATGTATCAGTTGACCAAGTTGTGAAAGAAGGTTGTATTTTCATTTTAGATGAATGATAGAACATGATTAATAGGGTTTGTTTTTCCTAAACACGTGGGTTATGGTGATTATATATAAGGAAATGCCTTGTGGTATACCTTGAAGAAGTGTCGTGTTGTAGACACAATTGAGGGTCGAGTTTAAGGCTTTGGAAATGCTAGTGTTGGTAGAGAAGTTCGTTCACCGAGTTGTGATTCAACTGAAATGAGTTCAGAGTGCCAATGTTTGATAATGTTGTTGAGATTATTGTTGGTTGATCTGTCTTCAGGTTTAATATGGGTGTTGTTCTGGATGTTGGGAATGTCCTGTTGAGGGGGGCTTGTAGAAAGTGAAGAATTTGTGTTGAGAGTTTTGATTAGAAAGGTTCTGTCGAACCTAAGAGCCGCATAGAAAATTGTCAACGAGAGGTTGGTTGGAGCATTGGCAGTTGCTCTGCTTCCATTGTGTAAATTTTGGGGACAAAATTTTCTTTTAGGAGAGGAGAGTTGTAACGACCCAGATTCTGGATCCAAGAGTTGAATTGACCCGAGGCATGGGCTTCACGTTTGGGTTGTGATGTTGGGCCCTTAGGAGTCTTTTTGAGCTTGATCTTGGTTGTTAGGCTTGTGTTGATTGGTTGGGTTTGAGTTAAGAAGAGTTGGAGAATGGGTAGTTCGGTAATTAAATAATTGGATGACAAAGAGATGGTGGCCTCTTTAATTTTCTGCAAAAAAGTAGAAAAGGATGATCTCATTTGGTTGTCTCATTCCCTTTTCAAAACCCAATCTTCCCACCCAAAAATAACCATCAAAGGCTAAATCTTTGAGAAGTATTGTGTGAATCTCATTTTGGTTGTTGAGGAAAGTTTGTCCAGCAGCAAGGGATCTTTATTTTGAGGTAAGCTTTGCTTGGAATGATGGTGGAAGAGGGTTAGCTAGGATTGAAGAAGAAGAATGAGAATGGATTCTTGAAGGTTTCTTCATCAGGCTGAATACAAGGTTAGTACACCACTAACTCCTTTGAAGTCCTGCAACTCATAAAAATAAGCTTTGTGCATGATTTGGGTGTTTATGGTTTGATATGCTTTGGTTGACCTTTTTAATGGTAATGTGTGGATTTGATGTTGCTAAGGCTTAAAATTGGTAGAGACTCACTTAATACCTTCACCATAACTTCTAGAAATGGTTTAGGGTTTAACCTTAGGGGTTAAATAGGGTTTCTAGGTGAAACCCGTACCTAGAGTTCAAAAATCGTGCTCGCGTACTAGTATTGGGGCTACGTATCTATACGTCTTAGTATAAAAGGGGAGAGGGTTGTGAGGGGAGTACCGGTACGCCTCCCCATGTATCGGTACCCCTTGTATTTTAAGGATTCCAGTAGCATCTTTGCGTATCAGTACGCTTAGGGTGTATAGCTACGCACTGTTGCATTGCCTGGGAGAGGCTTAGTGTACCGGTAAGCGTATGTGGGAGTATCGGTATGAGGGTAGATCGGTACGGGACGATCCTAGTACCAATGATGCGTACTGGTACGACATAGAGCGTATCGATACGGCTTGGGGTCTAATTCTTTCAAACCTAATTGGGGTATCGGTACTCATAAGGGGTATCGATACCTTGAGGGGAGGACTGATAATCACCTTAGAGTATTGATACTCGCTGGGTAATTTGCCCAAGAATTTCGAGGTTGCGTTTGGGGGTTCTATAATTCGAGGCAAAGGGCCTTGGAGGTTTGTTAAGGTGTAAATTGAATATTAAAACTGAGAAATGTAGATTTAAACCTCGTGTATGAAATAAATGGCTAATAACTCGTTATACAATGGTAAGCTGTGTGAGGTGGTAACCCATAGGGATCCTAGGTGGATCATTAATGTTGTGTGGTAATTTGGGCCCTTGTTGTGTACGGAATGAGTGCCTATAAGGTTAAGTCTTATCAAATAATAAGATAAATTAATGAGAATGGCTAATGCATACCTTTACAACATACTAATAAATAGATAAGTTCAATAGGGTGGCCTAATATTTGATAGAATCCATAAGGTGATGGAAAGTGTGTTAGAGCTGTGTGGAGTAAGACCCTTGTGTCGAGGTTGAGTAATGTGTGGTGATTAGGGTCCTTTTTGTGTGCTGATGGGACGCCTAGATAGTTGAGTCATCCCTTGTTGTCGGGATTTGGATACCCTAAGTGTGTTGCAACACCTTGAAGACTCGCGAATATAGGATCCTGATGTTTTGTGGACGCAGGCCTCATCCCCTTGAGTATAGGATCCTGATGCTTTGTGGGCGCGGGCCTTACTCGTAGTGTAGGATCCCGATGCTTTGTGGACGCGGACCTCACTTAATGTTGTTGGTGTTATTTGTGTGATGCTAGGTAAACGTAGGAGGTACTTGTATGTGCCATGTGCGTGATCATACATTCATAATGCTATGTGTTTAGGCGGTTATGGTAGCGCCATTGTTATCTTGCCGTGATGTCATTCATGTTGCATTGCTTTATTTATGATTTGCATGAAGCATGGTTGAGTGACGGTGTATCCACTGAGCTTTGTTAGCTTAGCGTTCGAAATCGTTGTTTCTGCTAGCAGGTTAGTAGGTTTGGCCCTTTCTTGGAGGAACACCATCAGAGAAGGATTCCAGTGCCTTGTCTCATCATAGTACATTATTTAGGTCCTTGGGCCATGTATTCGTAGGAACCTATTGTAAATTGTAAATTGTATTTGGATTTTCAAATGATCGAGTCAAAGGTTTATAATGTAATTTTAAAAAGGGCTCCATTGTATATGTTTTCGAATATTTATTATGTTTTATTGGGTTGTAATTAAATGGAATTTCATAATGGATTTGTGGATTGGGCTAAACTAGGTCAAAATTATTGGTTGGGTTTCAGGCGTGAGGCCCAAATGTGACATCCAGGTCGTGGGTGTTGCACATAGGATTTATGAGCTCATTGGTACGGTAGACTACGGTCCTTGGGCTACGGCCTTTATATTGGTGAGGCGGAGGGATGTCGTGTTGGTCAATTGGCGAGGCAGAGGGACTAGACCATTATTGATTCTGGTGAGGCTTAGGAATCCGCGTATCCACTATCTTTATCAATCCAAGGGTTATAAATGAACTAAATGAATCATCGACATTGAGTATTGACATATAGTTTTTGATTAATGTTGCATTGTTATTGAACATTAACATATTGCCATCGAAATATTGATGAAGCATGCTAATGAGTGAATATTAATTATTGACATTGTTTATGACTACCTCACTAGGAAAAGTATGCCTAATGCATTCACCTTCATGCATTTTCAGATTAAGCAAAGTGGTCGAGAGATCGGACAACCTTATCGAGGATTTGGGCAAGTTTTGCAAGGGTTAAAGTAATGTATATTTCCCTTACATACTCCTAGAATGGTGGCATAGTTGTTGTAATAGTCACTTATATGTATTTTGTTGTGTGTATGCCATGCATGCTATAAGAATGCTTAAAATGGCCTAAAATGACTTTTAGTAAATGTTAAAGTTGGTAAAAATTGCCATAAGTGGTTTTAAAAAGGTGAAAACGTAGCAAATGGATTCAAATGGCTTTGAAATTTTGCATGCTAATAGAAATGTGTATTAATAACTTGCTGGTAAAATTTCATTGTATTTGGACATCGTTTGGTAGGTTAAATGGAATTAAATCCAGAGTAAATCTGTCATTTTAGTGCAGGACGTATCGATACGGGTGATGGCGTATCGATACGAATATGCATATTTGGACATAGTCAACCACGGTCAACTTAGCGTATCAGTACATCAAAGGGCGTATCGATACAAAAAGTCAACACTATAATCTGGGAAAATAATTGCATCAGTACAGTCCTTATGGTGTATCGAAATGGTCAACCCGTATCGGTACGGTTCCTTAACCGTACCAATACGAACCCTGCTCATTTAATTTCTAATAATTAATAAATGTATTGCGTATCGATATGGGTGGTCGTTGTTTCGATACGAGCTCATTGTTTTGTAACGAACTTAACGGTCTGGACATAGGCGTACCGATACGGCCTCTCGAGTATCGGTACGATTTCTAGTAAGTTAGGTAATAATTCTGGAAATTTGTAAAACAGTCATTGAATATTGTATGGTTTAATTGGGCGGTAAATGAACTCTAATTTGTATAAAAATTTACAGACATGTTGTTTAATGATTAAACTTCATTGTAGAAAGCGTAATTTTTAAAATGGACCCATAATTTATTAGAATTACAGATTAGTCCCTAGAGCTTGTAAAAGTTTAAAATTAGCCCTAATTGTATAATCACAACTTATATCGGATTAATTGGATTTGTTTATATTGTATACTAAGCATGATAACGTTAAATTTGCAGATATTGATTAATAATCGTCACACCGATCGCTATATTGCTTTTTGGTAACGTCTTCCGACCCGGTTCTCTATTAGGCCGGGAAAGGGGTGTTACGGTTAAGGTTTAGAAGCTTTAAACCCTTTAATGGAAATCATAAATTAGGTGTTGTTAAGGTGTAAAATTGGTTGTAAACCACCTAATATACCCTAAATAACATGTCAGAACATTTTGGGGCTTAACCATTTAGGTTAATGGTTGGGATTGTGAAATCCCGAGCTCCAGGTTTTGAAATCTAGGCTCATGTACCGGTACGGGGTGGTCGCGTATCAGTACGCCTCTATATAAAATGGGGTTTTATGTGAGGAGTGTACCGGTACAGCTGGTCGCGTATTGGTACCCCATGCTTAGTAGAAATTCTAGTGGTATTTTAGTGTATCGGTACGCTCAGGTGCGTATCGGTACCACTATTTTATTATCTGAAAGAGGCTTTCGCGTACTCGTGCGCAAATGTAAGAGTACCGGTACGGGTAGGGATTGGTACGAGTACTGAGTATCGATACGAGGTTGAGTTTATCAGTACGGCTTGAGCACCAAATCTTTTGAACCTAATTCGAGTATCGGTACTCGTAGAGGAGTACTAGTACCTAGAGAGGTGCATCGATACCCATGTAGGAGTATCAATACTCGCAGAGCAATCTGCCCAAGAATTGTGAGAGTTTATTTGGGGGTATAATAATTCGTGGTAAAGGGTTTAATGGGTCGCTAAAGGTATAAAATGAATTCTAAAACTAAGAAATTAGGGTTTCTAACCCACATGTGAAATAAGTGGCTAATGGCTTGATAATAATTGGGTGAGTTGCTTGTGGTAGTAATACATAGGGATCCGTGGTGGATCGAGTGATGCTGTATGGAGATTTGGGCTCTTTGTTATGTTAAGGGATGCCCATATGGCTAGTAGCTGCGAATAATGAGATGGTCTAATGAGAATGTCATAAATAAACTTAAAAGACTTATATTATTATGCCTTGGGGCATTGGTAATGGTTGACTTGATGCCTCTTATCTCTTGGTGAGATGTACGGATGCTCGAAAAGCATATGTTATCTTATGTATCTTAGTCAGGAATCCGGATGTCCTAGAGTCAATCCAAGGGCACTTGTTTAAGGGGATGATACTTCGGGCTGTGTGATCGAGTACATTCGACGTATCCACAGGCTATGTGATTTGGATGCGGTCAGAAACCTATCCTTAGGCTATATGATCAAGATAAAGAAACATAACTCGGGGGTTGTGTGAGCTTGAGTAACTTGATGGGCTATGTGAACTCGAGTAACCTGATTGGCTGAGTGACCTCAGATAAAGACTGCTTGTAGCTATTATGATCCAAGTATGTCTAGGACGTATCTATGGCAATGATGATCCGGATATGGTCCATTAACCCAACGGCTATGTGATCACAGGTAACCCGACGCTATGTGAGCACGGGTATTGTAGGGCTTCATTGGCTATTGTAAGGAAGTATGCTATTTACGTTGATGTGTGGATAATATATGTTGGCTATTTTAGCCTTGGGCTATGTGATCAGGGTATATAATGTACAACTGGATGGGTTGTGTGAGCTCGAGTAACTCGATGGGCTATGTGACCTCGAGTATGGTAAGCCTGGGATGGCATGTAAACCTTCTTATAGTATAATGGCATCTTGAGACATGGTTGTAAACTCCAGCTAGAGTAGGTTAAAAGATGATCCTTAGAGTTGAGAAGCCTTTCTGTGCATTCTTGATTATATTATCATGCATGCTTGTTTTATGATATTCATGAATTGCGGTAGAGTAGAAATGTACCACTGAGCTTCATTAGCTCAACGTGCAGAATTTGTGGTATTTCTGTGCGTAGGTTGACAGGTTGTTTTTTAGGAGCACATCGAGGAGGATTTCCTAGCACCGAGCCAGCTTCAAAGTACAGTATTTGATATTTTAGTTTGGACTGATTGTATTCATAGGAGCTTACCACAGTCAAGTTTGTAACTTTATTGGATTTACTACTTATTTGGTCAAATGATTTATTTTAAATTAGAACTCCTATTTTGTAAACTCTTTTAATGTTATTTATTTATATGGATTTATGAAAATAGATGCTTTTGAGAAAGATTAATTTGTGGTTTTAATTGAGAAAATTTTGATGGGTTAGTTTTGGGAGACCCGAATATAATGCTTTAGATTCGGATTAGGATTTTGGTGTTATATTTAGTGGTATCAGAGCTTAGTTTTAGTCGGTTCTAGGAAACCCTGAGGTAGTATAAAGGTCGTAGTAAGGTGTCTAGTGAATACAAGTTCTTAAATTTGATTTGTACTTTGTAAGGCTGGGAATCCTGATGTGCTACATTGTTTCCTTATGTGTCAAAAAAGAGTTGATGGAATGGGAACCGGTAATGGAGAGGTGAGTCACTTCCGTGATCTTACCTCTGCCCTTTTTACAAGTGGTACAAGCTTTTTTGAGGCAATCTAAGACGCCTTGCAAGATCCCGGTAGAGGGGTTTTACCATTTTGGGCCTAAAAATTTTGAGGCCTTAGGTGAGGATGACCCGATCAAGGCTGATCACTGGTTGTGTGACACACAGAGAATCTTGAAGCAGATTAGGGGAAGCTCGGAGGATGATCTTGATTGCATTGTCTCCCTTCTTAAGGGAAATACACACGAGTGGTAGAAGACCGTTGAGTTGGGTCTAGAGCCTACACGTCTGACATGGGATATCTTTTTGGATGACTTTCAGAAAAAATACATCAGTAAGGTATATATGGATGAGATGAGGGACCAATTTTTATATTTGGTTCAGGGAGACTGGATGGTGTTTGCTTATGAGCAAGAGTTTCTGCATTTTAGCCGTTATGCCCAAAAGTTTTTTGCCACGAAAGAGTTGAGGTGCAAGAAGTTCAGACAAGGCTTAAGAGCTGAGCTCTAGGTGCACGTAACAGTGGGTTCGCTTGGGACATTCTCTGAGTTAGCCAATAGTGTGAAGGCACTTGAGCGAATTCAGAGTGCGGCATCTAATCAGTCTAAGGACTCTAGAGGGCACGTGGTAGGGACCCAAGATGTTATAGGTTTCTCTCTAGTTCTGTAAGGAAGGTTGTGTGCTTCGAAGGGTCCGAAGATGGTTGCTTCAAGCCAGTTACCGAGAGTCGATTTGGGATCTAGATCGAGGATTCATAAAGGCCTTTTGATTTCTACTCCAGAAATGAGTACTGATGGTTCTATTGGAGTATCGCTTCCACCAGTATGTGAGCATTGCGGCTGACATCACCTTGGAGTGTACTTTTTGCTTCGAATGGTTTGCTATAGGTGCCGAGCACTAGGACATGTGGCAAAAGACTGCCCAGTTATGAATGGAGATACACCAGCTCAGTCTCAGAGGTAGGATACTTCCCGACATGATTAGAGTTTTGCTAGAGGTAGAGCTAAGACACCGTCAGGCTATCAAGGTAGGGGTCTTGTGAGATCCACCGCTAGGGTTGACGTGTGAGGCATTGCTAAGCAATCTACTGCACAAACTAGGGATGACAGCATTACGAAAGATGATATGTCAGGTAGTTAAGTTCTATTTTGGTTCTAGTTGATTTTTATAGCCGTTCAGCTTTTTATATTTGTAATAGGTCAATTTTTGTGAATGTGTATCTTAGAAAATCTTTGGTTTGTTGTTGCTTTAGAGGGTAATTAGAATTGCATCTTCCGCTAGATAAGTTTTTATCGTAGATTGTTGTTGAGAGTACAAGTATTTTGTAAGTTGTGAGCGAGAAGTCTTAAAGTTTCAGATTGTTTGAATCTGGTTGTTAGTGTCAGATGTGTAGGATATTTACCTCTCTAGGGCGGATGTTGTGCTCCGTAGTGCTAGCTCAAAGAAGGTTCTGTAGGTTACAAGGTGTTCCTAGCTTGTGTTGTAGACACGAAGATTGAGAATTCCTGGCCTCAGGGTTGTAGATGTTTTGAGGGTATGGAGGTACCCTTGGTGAATGACCAGTCTTACCGTTTGATTGTGGTTTAAAACCATGATAAAGGTAAGGTTAAGTTCATTGTTAGTGTCTATCGCTCCATGGTATGGCACTTAACAAACTCTTTGATGGAGGCACACTTGTGCAAGCGACCAATTGGGTGTCGTTGCCAAGTGATTCGCTGAGAACGTATCTGTGTGAGAGTGGCTTGTATGGTGGCTTAGGATGTGTTGAGCCGTAATGTAACGGTGGGAGACTGCTGCCCGTTTCGTGAGATCGACGACCTTGTTTTTAGCTATAGAATGTGAGAGTTTTGTATGTTGTTTGTTCAGAGTAAAGGTATAGTGGTAAAGGTAAATGAAGGTTGTAATAAACATGGTTGAGGCCCTAAGGGCAAGTCGTGAGGATGGTAGTCTGGCTTGTGAACCTGTTGAGCTAGATTTTGTGGAGTTAGAAGATTGCTCTATCGAGTCTAAGTGGAGTTATTTTCGGTTAAGGCAAGCAGTGTGGAAGTTATTAGAGTAGTGCAGCGAAATGTGGGATCAATAGCCATGTTGAGGGTAACCGGATGATTGTGTTGCGAAGAATTTTTATTTGATAGACAAGTTGGAAATCCCTGAGAACAGTTGGATGGTTCTTCACATCTAATTGTTGGGACCGAGTGATGGGTTAGAAGAAAGTGTTTAGACCTTTAAAGATAGAACGGTTAGTTTTGGATTGCTTGTGTGAGTTCGTAAGTGACAATGATTATTTCTCTAAATCAAGTAGTTGAAATCGTGAGTAGTTTTCGTTTGGGTGGAAGACAAGTTTGAAAAAAGTAAAGTTTAAGTCTCTTCTTGGTAGGTCAAGTCCAGAGAGAAGAGCCGTAAGTTTAAGGTAGTTTGATGATAAGGGATGGTTGTTAAGGTTTTGCATATCCTTTAATGTTGACCGAGGTATGGTTGTTAGATATGATGTGTTTTTGACAAGGTATCATAAGAATAAGGTAGTGTTTTAGACATGATGAGGTTTAAGTTTAGGGTTTTGATTAACATATGTAGTAGAAAAGATTGTTATCTGAGGCAGATTCCTTCGGAGATGAGTTCCTTAGATTAGTGTGTGAACAACACAACTTGAGGTTAGTTTATTGCTCTGCTTTAAGGTTTGTTGTGGGTGCTAATGGTTGTGGTGTTTAGGTCGTTAGAGTTTTGGGAGATGTGTTGAGAACAAGTGGTTCAGTGTTATGGTTTCGGCTGAGGTAGGATGAGGGATAACTCTCCCAAATCAAGATGATCTTGTATGTGTTACGAGAGATATAGTATCTGCATTGGTTTCATCTTCTTGCTCTGTTTAAATTTTGAGGATGAAATTTCTTGAAGGAGAAGAGAGTTGTAACGATCCAGATTCTCGAGTCAATGATAGGCGTTGACCCGAGTCTTGGAACGACACGTCAAGAAGGATGTTTAGAGCTTATCGAGCTGAGATATTGGGCTTTATGGACCTCCATGAGTTTTTGGGCTTGAATGTTGGGTTTGTGTTTGGGTGTGGAAGGAATAATGAAGGGTGAAAGGGCAATTTCCCCTCAAGAGAAGACAAAGGTTGATGCCTTCATTATTTTTCTACATTCTTGGAATGAGGATGAAGTCATCTTGTCTCCATCTTTTTTCTACCATCTTCCCCTTCAAACATCCACCCAACTCAAGGTAAAAGTGGTATTTTGTGATGGTTGAGTGAGAATCTCTGATTGGTCATCAAGGAAGAGTTCATCAACAAGCAATGATCTATCTTTCAAGGTGTTCATCTCTTGGTTTGGTGGAAGTTGAGTTTGGAAACTTGAACCAAGGAAAGGAGGTGGGTGAAGCTTGGTGGTACTCTATTTTGGATTGCTTTCTTTAAGGTCAGTACATTTCTAACTCCTTCATTTCATGAGCATCCTAAAATGATTGCTTTGTGTGGTTTATGGTTTTGGGTTACAAAGTTAAAGCTTAGAAGCTTTAAACCCTTTAATGGAAAATCATAAATTTGGTGTTGTTAAGGTGTAACATTGGTAGTAAACCACTTAATATACCCTAAATAACATGTAGGAACATTTTGGGGCTTAACCATTTAGGTTAATGGCTAGGATTGTGAAATCTTGAGCTCCAGGTTTTGAAATCTGGGCTCGTGTACCGGTACAGGGTGGTCGTGTATCGGTACGTCTTTGTATAAAAAAGGGCTTTATGTGAGAGGCGTACCGGTACAGCTGGTCGCGTATCGGTACCCCATGCTTAGTAGAAATTCCAGTGGCATTTTTGTGTACTGGTAAGCTCGGGTGCGTATCGGTACCATTGTTTCATTGCCTGAATGAGGCTTTCACGTATCGGTACGCAAAGGTATGAGTACTGGTACGGGTAAGGATCAATACGAGTGGATCACGTACCGATGTTGAGTATCGATACGGGGATTATTGTATCAGTATAGCTTGAGCACCAAATCTTTTGAACCTAATTCGAGTATCAGTACTCGTAGAGGAGTACCGGTACCTAGAGCGGCGTATTGATACCCATGTAGGAGTATTGGTACTCGCAGAGCAATCTGCCCAAGAATTTTAAGAGTTTGTTCGGGGGTTCAATAATTTATGGTAAAGGGTTTAATGGGTCCTTAAAGGTATAAAATGAATTTTAAAAATGATAAATCAAGGTTTTTAACCCCAATGTGAAATAAGTGGCTAATGGCTTGATAATAATTGGGTGAGTTGCTTGTGCTAGTAATCCATAGGGATCTGTGGTGGATCGGGTGATGTTGTATGGAGATTTAGAGTCTGTGTTGTATGCTGAATGGATGCTCATATGGCTAGTAGCTGCGAGTAATGAGATGGTCTAATGAGAATGTCGTGAATAGGTTTAAAAGACTTATATTATTAATTGTAACGTCGAAATATGCCTTAGGGCATTGCTAATGGTTGACTTGATGCCTCTTATCTCTTAGTGAGACAATAAATGCATGACAAATAAATACTAAGGATTAGATGGATGACAAATAAATGCATGTCACAAAATGCTAACAAAAAATAGAACACGGCAAGAACAAAGAAATAACATAAATAAGGCGAAATAAAATAAATACGAAAATAAAGAACAAGCAAATAAATAAATGCAGAAATTGAAAGTTAGATGTTAACGGATTAGATGTTAGTTAAAGTAAACGTGCCATGAATAATACGGATAATACCCTATTGCGGGTCACCGTAAGGCTGAAAGTAAATCGTGATAACCAACAATAAAATAAATGCGAACAAATAATAATATAAATAAATAGCATAAAATATAACACATAAGATAAACATAATATATATATACATACTATAAGTAAACTATATAATATATATAACTACATATATTAAGATATAATAACTATATATGTTAACAATCTCTAGAGGTGGTTAAAGCTCTTAGTTGACATCTTCCCATTTTTTTCGGTTGTGAGTTCAAGATCCGGTAGGAGCAAAAATTTTACTTTTCTCTCTTTTTAAGTAGAAATTGTTCAAAAAAAAACTATATATTATGTGTTAGCATATAGTATATATATATATATTATACTGTATATATATATATATATATATATATATATATATATATATATATATATATATATATATAAAAAAAAGAAAATAAAATAGAAAGCAAAGATGAACACGACATTAAATGGAAAAAATGAAAAAATTGGATTTCAAAACATATATATATAAAAGGAAAATAAAATAGAAAGCAAAGATGAACACGACATTAAATTGAAAAATGAAAAAATTGGATTTCAAAAAACCCATTCAAATACACAACCCCTGTTTTCTTTTTCAGTCGAACAAAAACCCCACCCCCTTTTCAAGCTTTCTCACACTCGATTTTACTAAACCAGGATTAAAGGCGTCGGTCATCAACGGCGCGTTTCGCCGGAGTGTAGTTCTCAAAGTTTGAAGACAGCGGCTCTTCCTCAAACAGCAGGTAAGCTTCTTAACCCTTTATTTTTTTACTTCCATTTAAGATCTAAAAAAAACAAAAACCTAAACTTTGATTTAACACTGAAAAATCCTTTTGATTTTCGTTTTAAAAAACAAGATTCTACTCGAAAATTTTAAAACCCTTTATTTTTAAAAACAAATTTTTGAGAATGGAGGGCAAAAGCCTTTGATTTCGGTTTGAAAAAAAGAAGAAAAAACACAAATGTTATGCGAAAATGAAAGATTAAAATACCTAGAAAAAATTTTCCTCCGAATATTTGCTTGTTTTTTGTTTTGTATTAATTTCAATCCCCCTTTTTACAATGATTTTGATTCAGACTTTTGCTGAATTATGTGCATTGCAAATGAGGTTTTAAAACACTTCAGTGTTGATTTTATGTAGCATTGATGTGATTTTTATAAAGCGCGCTCACTGAGCATTTTATACTTACGCTCTCCTTCCATCTTTGCAGTGAAATAAGCAATTAGGGGTTGTTATCAAGCAAGGGTGCATCCAAGACATTTGAGGGTACTTTGAGTATGTGTGATTTTATTCCGCTTAATGTAATAAGACAATGTGGGTAGATTTTTCTATTTGAGATTTATGTTTGAAAGGTTGTAATCTCGTTTATGTTGTTGTTTGATTGTTGATTGCCAACATGGAGTTGGTTGATTTTATTTCTTATGTTGCCTTGATGATTGAAGCATGCTTTCTTTTTTTTTTTGTCTCTCTTTTTCGCTCCGACTCGTGGTTCTTTGTTCGTCCTTAGTCTGTGTCGCTGTGGAGCCTCATCCCTTCGTGTCTAGGGCTCCGATCGGGCCTCGTTTTTGTGTGGGGAAGTGGGTCGCAGACAAGATGGCATTAGTACCTTGCCTTTTAGTTCGACTGGGCCTTTTTGTCGGTGACCGATCCCTCGTCATCTTCTTCGATGAATGAACGATCTCTGTTTTCTCTTTTGCTCGCCTCTGTTCATCGATTGTTCCTTACCCAGACACGATGATTCAGTAGATTTTCTTGTTTCATCTCCTCCATTGTTTCTATCCTTCTGCGCCAATAGAAGCATTATGCAGGTTCAAGAATGGTTGATGGCTTGGTGTTCTCTGTCTCCCCCTTGTCGAATCTTGCTTCCCCTTTGTGTTGGGGTGTTTGCTCTTCCCATGTTCTTTTGTGTTTTCTGCATTGTTTCGTTTGTATGTTTGTTTCTGCTAATGCTCTTATGTTTCTTTTGTCTCCTGGTTGTCTGTATTTTCGTTTTGCTTGTTGTTTCTTGTGTCTCGCCTTCTTTCCTCTCCCCTGTATTTGTGTTTTGCTATGTATGTTTTCTTGTTTGTATTAAATGAATGATGTTAACTTTTTACGTTAAAAAAATATTATCTATGTGTTATTTAATCTTATAAATTTGAAAACTGAATGTTAAATTAATAAGAATATTTAATTATTATGATACTAATACTTTTAAAAATTATATAAAATATTTAAAATTTTAAAAATAAATTTAAAATATGAATCATAATTTTAAAAATTAATATGATCCTTAAATTTATAATTATTTTCTTCACATTTCCAAAAGTTGCTGTTTCTCTTCGTGGCATAGTAACCATTAACTTTTACACACTTTTCTTCCATCTAATTAAATGAACAAAAATCCTTTACTCTTAATTATATTTTTTCTTTGCTCCACATACAAAAAATTTAAAAATTAAATTTTATATTCTAAATCTTAAATCTTACACCTTAAAAAAAATTATTATACTCTTAATTCTTTAAACTCTAACTATAAATTTTAATTTTAATTTTAAATCTTAAATTTTAAATTATTTTTTTAAGTGAGGCACAAAAGAACATAATTAGGGACATGATTTTTAGGACTATTTTGGGAAATAATGCAAACCCAAATAATATTTTGAGTTTTAAGGTCCCTTTAAGTATATTTTGATATTTACGGCAAATTCTACAGTGAATGGTGAAGTATCCAGCAAGTGGCAACTTAGGTGAAGATGTCATTTGCAGGTGGCGACTTTCCCTTGATTTGTAATAGTTTAATATTTTTTTTATTGGTTTAAGACAAAATCAAGGTCAAATCGTCATCTACAGATAGTGACTTTATCCTATATTGTAAAATTTATCGTAAATTTTAAAATATACCTAAATATATCTTATTTTTTAAAATATTCAATCTATTTGGATTATATATATATATATATATATATAGAAGGAAGCCATGATTTCCATCCTGATTACTTGTGATATATAATAATATATATTCCACCGTAAACAACAATTAATTCAAGGGACCTACTTTCTTCCTTCCCACTGTTTTCTCAACCAAACCTGAAAATTAAGCTTTCAATACTCTGCATCTGAACTCTTTTCTTTCAGATTCCACTCCGCTCTGCTCTTCAAATTAGCTTGGGGTTTTCGTTGCTCTGCCTCTGCTTCATTTGAATTATACACAAGAGACGTGATGTTGCAGCTGTTGTTCACAATTGCTTTCTCTGCAGCGCCTTTGATCCTATATGTCCCACCTGTGAGAAGCGTGAATCTGTTCGTGGAGACCATGAAGGATCTGGTAAAGGAGTCGCGCGTGTATACCCACAGGCTTTACCCGCGTGCACGGCTCATGTGGTCTCGGATCTTGGATTGTATGCTCTGCAACTTGAGTTTAGATTAGGTTTGGTTCTAACCTAATCTTAAGTATTAGGTCTCTTTCAATGTACATATGTAACTTTTGGTAGTCCCTTTCCTTGTGTATGACTATGTGTGTGTATCATCTTCTTCAATCTTGTGCTTGTGGAATCAGGAACTTTGATCCCCCAACTTTTAGGGGTTTTGGTGGAATTGTATTTGGTGGTGATGAGTTTAGAGATTTGATTCTGTATTTGAGCTTTTTCCCATCTGTCATTAATGTCTGTGTGAGATTGAATGATCAATCTCACTGCAATTGCAAACATTAGGGGTTTAGAAACTGTAAATATTGTTAAAGAAGGAAGACTGGGGAGTTGCCTGAAAGATTAGAAGGAAGAAACAAATGATACTATAATATTTGTATTTAATGCCACTTGTATAAATGGCTGCAATAAGCTTAGTCGAGTTCGAGTAGTGCTTAGCTCAATTCAGTTCGTTAAGAATTCGAGTTCGAGTAGTTTTTAACGAGTCTGAATAATCTGAATTCGATTCAGCTCATTAAGAACAAAAGCTTAGTTTAAGCTTGAGTTGAGTGTTGACCGAGCTTTGACCAGTAGGACTTGTGTAGCTTGTGATCTGTCTCGTCTCATTTAAAGTTTTATTAAGAAAAAAATTTTGATACACAAGTTGTGTAAACCTTGTTAATTTTAGGATTTATGTTGTTAGTTTAGGGTTTAGAGATTTAGATTGTTGGGTTTAAAATTTAAAAATTTTAGATTTAGGATTTAGGACTTATGTTTAGGATTTTATGTTTTAGGGTTTTTAGTTTAAGAATTTAGATTTTATATTTAAAAAATTTAAAAAAATTAGTATAATATATTTTGAGTAATTTGCGAATTTTTTGAGTAAAGTATCAAGTAGTTCGAATCGATTCGTTAAAAATTCGAATAGAATTTAAATTGAAGTTGAATTCAATTAAGTGTTTGTATTTATCATTTATGTATATATTCTGAACAAATATGGGAACTGGGAGTATAAGAAGACAAAATTATAGTGTCTTGTCGTAGACGACAGTAGAATTTTCTTTTAGGCTTTCTTTGGATTTGTGGAAAATAAGAGGAAAGAAGAAAAAATATTAGAAAAAAATGAAGTTAAGATAGAGGGAAAAATTGAAAGAAAAAGGGTAGGTTATAGTTTTCTGTGTTCTTGTATAAATAATTTTTTCTTTAAATAAAAAAAGATAGGAATTAAAAGTATATTTTTTTCTCTTATACAAATAATTTTCTCTATAAACTATTATATTATAATAGTAAAATTATAAATTATATTTAAAAAATTAATTTTATTTTCACCATATTTATTATTAGTTTTTATAATTACATCCAATAATTTTAGTATTCATTTTAGTCCTTAAAATATTTATTTAATCTAAAATTGACCCATATTTGTTTCTAATTTTATAATTTTATCTAATATTTTTACTATGATTTTATTTTTGTTCAATTTAATCCTTCAAATTTTATTGAATTTGGAATTGAACCCTATTTATTCCTATTTTATAATTTAGCCCAATATCTTATAAATGCAAACTTTACGTTTTAGCCGCTAATTTTATAATTGCAATTAAGGACTCGTTTTAGCTCGAATTAACCTGAAATTTGGTTTATATGTCAATGATGATATTGATTTTTTAAAGGAAGGTTTAATTGCATTTTTTGCAAAATAGGTCCTTGTATTTTATGCATTTTTTAAAATGGCCCATAAACTACTTATTTTTGCAATTAATACTCCATTTCAATTCCAATTTCAACACGAATTTAACATTAAGTCTAATTGAAATTAATGTGTCTAAAAAATACATGAAACTGAGTTTTAACTTAGTCCCTAAACCTCGATTTGTACTTCGTTTTTAGCAAAACAGAGGTATAAGATGTTTCTACTTGTAGTCGTGTTTTGAATTTTTTTGGGTTTAAATTTTGTAAAAGTACCAAAATGTCTTTTTGTTAAATCATTTATTTTTCTAAAGTTTTTAAAGGTTTATTTTATTGGGTGACTTTAGTTAATTGTTTTCGCTTTATTTTCATGCAATAGTATATGTTTTTTTTAAATCTTTTTTAGGCCACAAATGGGCCATTTGTAGCATTCAATATTCAGGTTGGATTCGTCTAGATCGGGTATTGGGTGTTACATTGACAATCAAACAATCCGGATTAAATTATACAAATTTTAGACTAAATTATTAAAATTAGAAACAAATAAGGGAAATTTCGAATTAAATAAAAATTTTACGGAGTAAATTGGAAAAAAAAATTAAACATATTGGAATAAACTATAAAAAATATAAATACGTATGAGTCAATTTTAAATTAAAGAAAAAATTTAAAGATTAAACTGAACCAAAATAAAATCATATTAAAAATATTGGGAAAAAATCATAAAACAGAAATAAGTAGGGTTAATTTTGGATTAAATAAAAATTTTAAGGAATAAATTGAAAAAAAATATTGAACTAAATTATATAAATTAGAAAAAATATGGATAAATTTGTCTCAAATAAACATTTTAAGGACTAAACTGAACAAAAATAAAACCATATTAAAAATATTGGATTAAATTAAAAAATAGAAACAAATATGAGTCAATTTTGGATTAAATAAAAATTTTAGGGACTAAATTGAACAAAAATAAATATTAAATAGGGATTAAATTTTTAAGGATTATAATATACAAAATATTGGACTAACTTATAAAAATTGTAAACAAATAGGGGTTAATTTTTGATTAAATAAATATTTTAGGGACTAAATTGGAAAAAGTAAAACTATATTAAAAATTTTGGACTAAATTATAAAAATTCTTAACAAATAAGGGTCAATTTTGGACTAAATAAATATTTTAGGAACTAAATTCACAAAAACAACACTATATTAAAAATATTAGATTAAATTATAAAAATTAGAAACAAATAAATGTCAATTTCAAATTAAATAAAAATTTTAATAATTAATTGAATAAAAATAATCATATTAAAATATTATACTAAATTATAAAAATTAAAAATAAATTATAATTTTTAAAACTTAATTTTTCTTTCATCTCACTTTTCCATCATAGCAAACTCTACAGAAAAAAAACTTATTTTTCTTCTAATTTTTCATCATTTCAACGAAACATACCGATAAAAAAATATATATTTTTCATCTTTTTATTTTTTTCATACTTTCATTTTTTCCCTTTATACCAAATAAAGCCTTAGTATCTCGAAAATTAGATAAATAGATTATAGGAGACTTAGGGGATATTGTAGAAAAAATATTTAGGAAAATGATTTTGTTTTAGAGATATATGACAATTTCTGCAATAAGAATAAAAAAATTCGGCATATATCGATATGTATTATTAATTATATGTATCAATATATTATTAATTATTTTTAAAATTATAGGACTTAAAGTGTGATTATTTCTTTTTATAAAGAATTGATAAAAAAATATTATACGTTTAAATAAATTCTACGATAAATGACGAAACTTATGTTTTATTTTATGGGATGATTCTACGATAAATGTCATATATAATTAATTATGTATATTATCATGTATCATTAATTATTTTAACAACTTTTATAATTATATGAAGTGGAAGTATTATTTTTAAATAAATTCTAAAAAATAGTTTTTCTATTATTTTTTTAGATTTTTTGGGCAAATAACATAAATCATCACTGAACTTTACTCTTAAACCTATTTTGGTCACTAAAGTTTCAAAACGTTTAATTTACTCACTGAATTGTAAACATTTAACGTTTATGGTCACTCCTTCAAACATTTTGACATCCATTTACCGATGAATGAAGGAATTTTTTCAAGATCCAAATTGTGGAAAACTTCATCTGTATGACAGAAGCAACATACTAAGAAATGGGCTCCATCCTATGCCGAAAGAGAAAAATCGATGAGAGAAAAATCAGAAGGTTTTTTGTTGATTCATTAATTTTTAAGCACTTTTTAACAAAATGGAGGTTGAATTCAGTGTTTGGGGCTGAGATAAAGTGACTGGTGAAATTTGGGACCGAACAACCACTATCTATGACCATTTGGAGTTTAAGAGTGACAAAAAAATTCAATATCTAAACTTTACTGACAAAAAAGTTCAATATCTAAACTTTAGTAAGTAAATTGAGCATTTTAAAACATCAACGAGCAAAATAGGTTTAATAGTAAAGTTCAACGATGATTGATTTATTAATTTACCAAAAAGAAAAAAAATTGAAAAAGTAAAATAAAAATTGTTTTCTTAAATTTTATTATAAAAAGAGATAATAACGCTTTCAATCCCTATAGTTTTAAAAATAATTAAAATAGTTAACGATATATAGATGTACACATCATTAATATACATAGCGGTATATAATATTTATTGTAAAAACGTCCTTATTTTTAAGTACTTATGTTAAAAAAATGATTCTAACAAAATATTATATTATATGTATTTTTTATAATTATAATGATTACCTCTATACGTTAGAAAATAAAATAAATAAATTACATCATTTGATGTTTTTTAATGTGGGATTTGAATATAATACACGTAAAAAATATTAATTACATCATCGTTCAGCTCGTGTCAGCTAACAGCTGTTTCGACACATACAATATGCTATTTTTTTTTGACAAAATTTGAGCTAATCACCTGCGGGTGGTTTTAGGGTAAGACACACTTATTGTACAGTTAAAATGAAGTGATTTTATACAAATTTTTATTTAATAAAAATAATTTTTACAATCTATACATATTTTTACTTAAATAATTACTCAGTTGATAAGAATAATTCTTGCGATTTATATAAATTTTTACTTAAATAATAAGAATTTAGGTTATAATATAAGATTTTCTGTAGCTACACAAATTCTTATCTAAAGGAAAATTTACAAAAAAATTTTATTCGGCCCAGTTAATATGAATTTCGATTTTACCAAATTTCTTACTCAATCTTACCTAAATTCTTATCGTTTTTTTAAAAATTTATATTGGCCGCATTTTAACCGATTTTTTTAGACTTTCCGATCACCCCATTACTTTCTCTTATTCATGCTTCTGACCTCGCCTTTTACAACCCATCAACTTCCCTATTCTCCCATTTTTGCCCCCTTCTTTTCAAACATTTCTTCCGGTGATCGGCGTAACTCGCCGGGTCTGCGCGAAGACGGCACAACTTTGCTTCAGCCGGTGACTAGTTTACTCAAAATTCGTCTTGACATGCCTGAAGATTCTTCTTTCATTAGAAAAATTACTATATATCCTTCAATAATTCCGAAATAACATTTTCTGAAATAAATTTTCCCCACCATTTTTTCCTTAATGTAGTCCGATAAACACACATATTACACAGTCTGTACAATAAAAAATTACTTATATACAGTGGCTATAAATTCTAGAAGGCAAGGAAGCAAGGAAGATGCTTGATCAGTAGTATTAAATGTTAATGCTTCTTAGAGGCATTGAATGATTAATCAAAACTGATATTGCAGTCAAGAAAAAGAAAAAGAGAGGAAGAAAGATTGAAGGGATCAGCTTTTATTCACTGAAAAAGGGTTTTCAATACAATTATTAAACGAATTTATTACAGTTTCTCATCTATCAACAACAAATGAATCAAGGAACTACAACTAAGAGAGACAGGGCTAACAATTCTAATAGATAAGAATGGAGCTGAACAGAAGTTTTCAAGAAAGAATGGGAAAAAATGAAAGCATTTTGAGTTTGCTGCTTGTTGGCTTTTACCAAATTGTTTACTCAGACAGTGTGCAAGGCTTGAGGAACCAAAACACATCCAAAGCTCTTGCTTGTCTTCCATCCGTAACATCGACATTAGTAGTAACAGAAGTAGAAAAACTGCTCCCAGGTTTGTCTGTTTTGATATCCATGCTTTGCTTCACTTCTTGAAGGATCCCCCTCACCTATGGATACATACATAATGGATGCACTGTAAGCCACATATATGTATATAACAAGCTAAGCAATCATCTAAAAGAAACATACACACGTGCCAGCCAAGATTCATTATGATATGCATATACATACATATATCCATGTAATTTAATTTCTTCATATAATATAAAGTTACATACCAGAACTCTGGATCTGGTAGCCTTAGAAGGGGTAGTGGTTTTGAAAGGGGCAGAAAAACACTGTGGAGAGGGTGGATTGGTCCGTATTTGCAGCAACCCTTCTTTGTCCTTGTTCTTCACATTCTCCAGATTTAGAGAGAGGGGGGAGGCCATGTTCTCTGCGTCTGCCTCCTGTGTTCTGCACAATATCACACAACATAATCAAACTTTTCTTACACTATGCAGAATCTGAATCAAATTCAGCAAATCAAAAAGAGTGTCTTGAACTAAACTACACTGCTAAGCAGGGATTCAAATGCTGGTCCGCTAGTGACCGATATTTAGCAGTAGAGCCACCGTCCGAAACTGCTATTATAGAAAACAACAGTCCACAATGATCACAATAGCATCCATCATGTCCTTTATCACAATTTAAACCCGTGCTACTAAGTAAATTTGATTAACTTACTTTTTAATCTTTTCTTTCTCTTTAGCAATGCCAATTCCTTTCTGCATTACAGCAGGTTTCTCTTGACCTAATTCCACCAATGGCTTCCTCTCATTCTCCACCGCTGCCTCTTCAGCTTGAATCGTCTCCTCTGTTTCTCTCTCCCTTGCCCTGGTAGCCAATTTCTTCAACTCGTAGCAAAACTCGCTTATATGACTCAGTATATCCCTATCAGCAAACAGATTCCTAGTCGATGAAGTACTTTTCAGCCGCCGCATCTCATCACTCTGGGGCTGGGAGATATCATCTGTCACCATTGGTTTCTTTCTTTCACTGCTCGACTTGATCGCCGCTTTCAAAGACTTAGCTTGCTGATTCGGGGGAGGAGTTGATAAATTCGGGTTCTGGTTCTCACTATCATCAATCTTGGAAAAAACTGAAGATTGGATTAGGGTTTGCCCTCTTCTCTTCAGTTTAGCATCTCTGAAACAAAACAAGCCCCAAAATAGAAAGCAAGTGAAGTTCGGATGATGACATGAAATTAAACAAGCCGTAAAGCTAAATAAGTTCCGATTAATACCCTTGATTCAGTTCTCGAAATGGGGAGCTTCGATTTCCTCCGCCGGTAACCGATCTTCGTGGAGCCTTAGAACGAGGCGAAGCTTGAAGAAAATCCTCAGCAGTCTTGGGGTGATTACAATCTGCAAAACCCAGCAGATAAGAAAAGGCAGCAAAAATGTTGAAGAAATGAAGTGAATTGAGAGGAGAAAAGGGAAAAAAGAAAGGAAAGGGGGGATGGTACCGGGAGTGCAGAACCAGGCGTCATCGTCGATGGAATGATGATCGAGGGCCAAGAAATCAACCCATTTGGGAGCGTTGATGTGTTCATAAACGTAGTCCTCAACGAAGCGGGAGTGTATTCTGTTCCAGTCGATTTTTGCTGGTTCCATCACGCGAATCAAAACAACTTTGGGATTTCCGGTGAGGCAGAGAGTAGACTGAGTTATTCTAAGTGGGAAGAGAGAGAGAGAGGGAAGGGGGAGAGTGAAAGTGAACGTTATGATGATGATACGTTAGTGGAGTGGTGTCTTTTTTCCCCTTTTTATTTATTGCTTTTTCTGTATTCATTAGCATTTCTTCTTACCGTTGGGGAATTTCAGTTTTATTTTTGGTTTCTTTGGATAAATGGGTAAACATGCCACTTCATTTTTATTGGTAAAGTACATCACAAACCACTTAATTATAGGTTTAGTGATAAATATGTCAATTTCTTTTAAAAGTAACAATTTAGTCACTCAATTATATGTTTGATAACAAATAAATTATTTTTTCTAAAAATAACAATTTAGTCACTCAATTAAATTTTGTAACAATCATGTCTCTTTTTCATTGAAATTGAAACAAACGACTGGGTAAAATAATAATTTTATCTTCAAAATATATAAATTCTATTGATTTGGTCCATATTCAAAATAATTCAATAAGTTTAACCTTTCATATTTAAAATTATCATTAGTGAAGCGATTATGTGTAATAGCAGAAAACATTAAGGTCATAATGGGTATGTTCCATTAGTCTGTCAGTTGTCCAGTAATGAGGTGACTGTGTTTGTCATGTTATTACATTTGTCGATTATCGAGCTGAGGGATAGTTGCATGGAGTGCGACAAGTGGTCGGAGGGTGCAGTGCCAATATTTTAAATATGAAGAGTTAATTTTATTGAATTATTTTTGAATTAAGACCAAATTGATAGAATTATTTTTGAAAACATTAACATATTGTTTCAATTTTAACTACAAACTAACTTGTTTGCCACAAATTTATAATAGAGTGATTAAATAGTTAGTTTTAAAGAAAAGTAGCCATTTGTCACAAGTTTTTATTTGAGTGATTAAATTATTTTTTTTTAAAAGTGAATTATTCATTACTAAATTTATAACTAGGTGACATGTAGTGTAATTTATCTTATTTTTATTCTATTTTTTGAACATAAAGCCGACATATTATTCAAACAAAAAAAAAACAAATACAACAAAGGAAAGGGAGGAGAATAAACCCAGGACATCAAAGAGCACAAAAATAGACCACAAAACAGATAAAGCACAAACATTGACCGAAGCAACAAACAAAACAAACATAAGAAGAAGAAAAAAAAAAACAAAGACAACATAAACAACAAACACCACACAAACGAAAAACAAAGGAACCACACAAAGAAGAAAACAACTTTCAAAGCTAAATATGGACCGAAGCCATCAATTGATCATTGCGTATGGATCTGAGGATGACTTGTGCGGAGGGATGCAATGAGAAAGTCATCAATCAATCATTGTGTGTAAATTTGAGGTTCGCTGATGATAGATGGTCCGAAACGGAAGAGGAGGAGCCGAAGATCAAAGTTTATAGTCAACCATCAGTGGAAGAAAATAAGGGCTTGCACGAACGAGCCTGAAAACAAAAGTCCCAAAAAACAGAGAGAGAGGAAGAAAAACGAAAGAGGAAGAGAGGGGACTCTTCTTCACACCCGCAACTACGCTTTACCTCACCGCAAAGGATCCAAAATAGGTCATGACCGCCGAAGTCGACCACTCAACAAACAAGCCGACAGGGTACAACGAAACATCGAAACAAACCAAAATATGACAGTCAAAACAGTAAAAAAACTAACAAAAAAGAAAAAAGGAGAAGCCAGTTGTAAAGTCTGCAGCTATTTTTATTATTTTTGATTAAATAAAGGGATCATACCGAGATTCGAACTCATTTTGAGACTCTCTTTAGCTACTAGTCCACAGTTATTATTTTTAATCTATTGTTTGTATGTTTTCTTTTCCTTAAAAAATGTATGTTTA
Organism: Hibiscus mutabilis; assembly: GCA_019671005.1. Classification (NCBI taxonomy): domain Eukaryota; kingdom Viridiplantae; phylum Streptophyta; class Magnoliopsida; order Malvales; family Malvaceae; genus Hibiscus; species Hibiscus mutabilis. The sequence goes on from CM033719.1 coordinate 50,513,608, forward strand.
CTTGGTTATAAGTAATAGAATTGTTTAGTTTTACGTGCTTTGTACGTGATGCTTAAGCTTTTGCTTGCTCGAATCCGTATCAACGCCATTTCCTTTCTTTTTTTTCTTTCTTTCTTGATCAACACCCAATTTGTTTCTTATTCATATTTATTTAATGGCTTAACTATAAAATAAGTGCTCAAATTATGTCTTTTTTGCAATAGGTGCCTAAAGTATTTTTGGGCTGAAATATGTGCTTATTTCAGCCCAAAATGAAACTTTAGGCACATATTTCAACAAAAAATACTTTAGGCACATATTGCAAAAAAGAGACATAGTTTAAACACTTATTTTGTAGTTAAGCCTTATTTAATATACTCATCAAGTCATCATTATAACTTTTATTTTACTCATTGAGCAATTTGAGATTTATCACTATATTGACACAAGTCTTTTGTTTTTATTATCGAAACATGTGTCTTTTGTTAATGATTGAAGTTTAAGTGTAACTTTTATATAGCAAAAATATATATAAAATTTTGCATTTTTATTTTTTTTAAAAAAATCAAAGTCCTATCCTAAAATCATAATGCTTATACTCTAATTTTTAAATTCTAATCATAAACTCTAAACCCTACAAACTAAACTTTGAAATAAATTCCTCCCTAAAAAATAAAAATTTGTGTAGTTTAAAGACTACACTTTATGTTATTGGATAATTTTTTAAAGTTTAATACCTATACATTAACAATTAATGTTTGACGCATATCTAGTGGAGTTTTTTTTTCACAAGCAGGCTTCAAATGATGCCACATGTCATTTTAGGGGTACTAAAACCTAGACACTAAAAATCAAACACTAAAGTCTTGACCCTAAACCCAAACTTTAGACTTTAAAAACTAACCCTAAAAATATAACACTAAACCCTAAAAATCTAACCCTAAACTCTTACCACTCCATCCAACACCTAAGCGAGTGAAAAAATCATTCCAATAACAACCCCAACAATCCAATACCATGCCTACCTTCTATTACCATAACAACACAGTACGTACACCATAATACCATACACAAACGATAGACTTGCTACAACTATCAATCCTCACATTCCAAGACACTAAAATCGGGTAACACATCCTTGCACCCTACTCCCAATGCTTCCAGCCTAGTAAACACACAATAGATTTCCTCAATCATATCGTTTAGAACCATGTTGATCTATCGAAACCTCCCTTTGCCAAAGCATCATCTAAAACATTCGCCTCACGAAATGTGTGGAAAAGGAATACCCCCGACAAAGTACCACACTGTTCATCAATTTGCTTAGAAACAGTCCATAAACGCCATGGCCTATGATCATTATGAATGCACCACTTAATCGCGTGCCTCGATTCGAATTCAACTATCAACTTACAACTCTTTCAAGTCGAGCCAACAAATAATGCCAGTGTCGCTACTATTGCATACACCTCAGCCTCGTTTGAATCAACATAACTTTTAGATGCACCAATCATCCCACAAATATTCCATGAGAGCATCTTCATGCTAGATTTTTTTATTATCTCAGCCCTCAATCACCCTTGTTGCGTGTAATAAGTGCTACACAATTGTGCAAGTATACACGTCGCAAGTAATAAAGTGATACGAGTATCGTCTCCACAGGGATTGGTTTGGGCCACTTTGCTTTAGTTATCGCACTGTAAAAGTAAAAACACAATTGATAGTAGGAGTTGATTTTAACAAGTAAAGTAAAAGCAATAAACTAAAAGAATAGATGAAATTAAAAGAGAGAATAGGCCAGGTTATCGTGAGTTGTGCAGTGATGATCGAATGGTTTGTCGTGGTGATTGAGTAGCATCCGGATTGCCAGGGAAATTCTATTACGATTTCCTAGTCGATTGCCAGGGCAATTTGGTTGCAATTGCCTGGTTGATTGCCAGGGCAATTCGACCGTGTTGCCTAGTCGGTTGCCAGGGCAATTCCCCCTCGTTGTCTGATCAGATTGCCTGGGCAATGCTCCCGCGATTGCTTGGGCAATTAAGGATGGGTCGATTGCCTGGGCAATTGAGCATTCACTTCCAAAGTTTGGCGAAGCATTCTTCGATGGTTTCTTCTTATCCCTAAGTCGAAACTCTAGCTATTTGTGCATGCCTTGATAATACATCCCTACGTGAATCAAGGGTGAACAACAACCAATCTTGCGCACCTCTTAGCCGTTGAAATCCTAAACTTATTCCTAAGCCGGATTAGTCTTCACCATCAATTGATTGAATAAAGACCATGCTCATTCGTTTCTTGAATCTAACTCTCCCGATATTAGATAAATAGATGAAGTTACGAGATCCTCTCCCAATTCACTCGCAAACAAGATTGAGAACCAAGAATGAACAAACTTTGAAAATTGAATTTCAACTCAAAAACCTAAACAAAATCCAAAAGATTTCACAACCACAAAACACAATAACCCCAACCAATCAAGTTGGTTCATGGTTGGGTTTAAAAGATATATAAAGAATAATCCCCAAACCATGAATCTAATGGAAGCAAAGAAGAAGAAGAAGAAATTGAACTCTCTCCCCCTTACTCTCTTGTCAAAATTTCTCTCCTCTTGCCCTATGGAGTTGTCAAAATTTTCCCTCTTCTTGCTTGGAGTTGTAGAAAATCCTCTCCTCTTTTTTGGAGTTGTCAAACATCCTCTCCTCTTGCTCTTCGATCTTTGACGGCTTGGTCCTTTAAATAGGAGATGGCTAGGTCAAAATCCTTCTTGAGGAGGAAGTTAAGTTGGAATTAAATTATCTTTAAAGAATATAATTCTTTATTATATTTAAATTCCTTCTAGAACTTCTCCTATCTTCTTGGGATTTAATTTCTCTTTAACCTCTTCATGGAAATCAAACTCCTTTGGGATTTAACTTTGCTCCACGTCATCTTGGGTTTATCTAGTCATTAATTTCGACTACCATATCATCTTATTCCTTGTCGAAAATTGCCTTGGCAACTAGCTCGGCATCTCCTTCAAGCATTGCCCTGGCAACTATCTCGGTATCTCCTTCATGCATTGCCCTGGCAATTGGTTCCAGCCTTGCTTTGGCAAGTGATTCTGAACACACACAAAACACACACCAAAGCATCATCTTTTTCCACAAAAATCACCAAGTTATGTAATCAAGCTCAACGGTGGAAAGAAACATGAATTAATGCATGGATGACTAATTATGCAACTAATATGAGCCTAAGTCTAACAATAATATGAGTAAAAAGGGTAATAAAAATAGTACTTTTGAACACTTATCACACCCCCAAACTCAAACTATTGCTTGTCCTCAAGCAATGCAAACTAACAATTACCTGCCAAGACTTTAATCATCAAAGACATGCTTCAAACTTGAATTCAAACCTCAAAACCGTGGCACAAAGTATGATCACCTTTTAATTTTTCGGTTAGCACAAAAATTACCTGAAACCAAACTATAATGCTCATGACAATGTGTGTGCGTAGTTGTGTAAAAGTTGATTTTCAAGATTCTATATGAACAATTGGCTTTTATCAATTTAATTATCGGGACATTTATTTTTACTTTCACTAGAGCCAATTTCGGGCACCTTTAGCAAAATAAGCAATTTCTCATTTTATTTTAGTCGACTAGAGCCAATTTCGGGCACCTCTAGCGATTCTTTAATGTGCATTAACTACTAGAGCCAGTTTTCGGCACCTCTAGCAAGAAAGTGCATTTACTATTAGAGCCAGTTTCAGGCACCTCTAGCAAGAATTTAACTTTTAATTTTCAATTTTAAATTTAACCCAAATTTTAAGAAACCTAAGTTGACTAAGTTTCTTTCAATCAACAAGCCACAACCGTGTAAAAAAAAATCAGCGTCATAGTAAAATTCTAAGTTCTTTTCATGCAATCCTAAAATTAAAGGTTCTTTCAATTAAGTGCAGTGGCAAAAATTCATCATTGGATATTCAACAAGTCTTAAGCAACTAAATCCAATTAAAGGCACGGCAAGTAACATATGCAACCTATATGTGATTACTAAAGATGAACGCAACTAAACATGAAACTAACTAGAAACCAACACCCCCCAAACTCGAGAGAAGCATTGTCCTCAATGCATGTAAAAGTGAAACAAAATTTAAAAAAAAACTAAATAAAATGAGTTAGTCGGAGAGGTCGTCATCTCGAGTGATAAGTTTCCTTCGTGTTGTTTGCTTGATTTATATTCCAGTCGGTGGTTGAATGCTGGTACCGCGTAAATAGCATTGCTTTGATTTGATCCATGTTTGCCGATGCAGGTTCACTTGCTTGGGAATTAGTAGTTGCCGAAGCCATTGTTGTTGCCTGGGCATCGCCAATTTCTGTTGTCGTGGCAATTGTTGAGGTAGTTGTCGGGGCATCCTCTGTTGCGGTTGTCATGGCAAGTAGTCGGTAATGAATTTCCTTAGCATAGTGGTTGTGAGTCTTGTTGTGGAAAAGAAAAGAAAACAAAGAAAACCTGGAACCTAAAGATAATGAAAAAAATAAAATAAAATATCTCCTAAAAATAAAAATGAAAATAAAAAGAAAAAGAAAATATTGCATGCTCATGCATCTTCTAAGGTGACCATTTCTTTGTTACGTTCCACATGGGCACCGTTGTAGTGCTTCAATCTTTGTCCGTTGACTTTGAATTCATGTTCGTCAGTGATGGACTTGATTATCACGACACCATGGGAGAATGGTTTGACAACTTCGAATGGTCCTGACCATCTTGATTTTAGTTTTCCCGGGAAAAGTTTTAGCCGAGAATTGAATAAGAGAACTAGTTGCCCTGGCATGAATTGCCGCGGTAATAGTTTCTTGTCATGCCATTGCTTTGTTTTCTCCTTGTAGATTCGTGCATTGTTATAGGCGAGTGCACAGAATTCTTCTATCTCGTTGAGGTCCAACAAACGCTTTTGTCCAGCACTTTCCCAATCCATATTCACGGTCTTGATTGCCCAATATGCCTTGTGTTCGATTTCCACCGGTAGATGGCATGTTTTGCCATAGACAAGTCAGAAGGGGGACATACCTAAGGGTGTTTTGAATGCAGTGCGATATGCCCAAAGTGCCTCATCTAGTCTTACTGACCAATCCTTCCTAGAGGGATTTACAGCTTTCTCGAGTATACCCTTCAATTCCCGGTTGGAAATTTCTGCTTGCCCATTGGTTTGTGGGTGATATTGCCCGTCCTCTGACAGCGATCACATTGCTTGTAAAACTCTTGGGCATCTTTGTAAGTGTTGGTCAATACAAACCGGATTGTAAAACTTTGGCCGCGGTACGAGTTCCTCCAAAATGTCCTCCATAGGGTGAAGAATGACATTGCCAGAGTACATTCTGCTGCTCTTCTTCAGGGACACATCGGTGTATTACCTGATCTGCACATTGTTTAAACAAAAGAGGGCTTGTCCCAAAAGTAATGCTTAGCATCATGGTGGAACCACTTCTTCCCTTGGTGTGTAAGGCCATAAGGTAAAATACCACAAACAAGGAAATTAACTAAATCTGCGTACCAGGGTATTGCCGAGGTATGTGCTACCGTGGCGACTGCTCTCAAGATTGTTGAGGCATGTGCGTCTAGAGTTACCGAGGCATGCGCGCCCATGTTTGCCGAGACATGCGTATCAATGGTTGCCAAGGCATGCGCGTCAAGAGCTGCTGCAGCGTCGAAGGTTACCGAGTCGTGCGCATCAAGAGCTGCTGCAGCATCGAGGGTTGCCAAGGCATGCGCATCCATGGCTGCCGAGGCGTCAAGGGTTGCCGAGGCATGCACATCCATGGTTGCCGAGGCAACTGAAAGTTTCTCATCCAGGAATGCATCACATATCTCTAAATCTGCGTCCTTCTCCCTATTGTATTCTAAACGTGATAAGTGATCGACCACTTGATTTTCTGTTTCTTTCCTGTGTGTTGGCCTAGGACTGCTCCTATCGCGAAATCACTTGTATCACACATGAGCTCAAAAGGTAGCGTCCAATATGGTAGAACGACAATGGGTGTCGAGGCAAGCTTTTCCTTTAGGGTTTCAAATGCTTGGGCACAAGAATCATTAAAATTGAAGACTTTATCTTGGTGGGGGTAGTCTCTCGATCACGTCCACCTTGGCTTTGTCTACTTCAATTCCCTTGGATGAAATCTTGTGGCCGAGCACTATTCATTCATCTACCATAAGATGGCACTTCTCCCAATTACGGACTAAATCAGTTTCTTCACATCTTTCCAACACCTTCTCTAAATTACCGAGGCAACTGTCGAAGTCATTACAAAAAATGGAAAAATCATCCATGAAGATCTCAAGGAAGTCTTCGACCATGTCTGAAAAAAGTGCCATCATGCATCTTCTAATGTTACTGCATATCTGAGAAAACTTGAGGAGAGTCGTTTATGATACTTTTTATAGTCCATCCATACCCTCAATCGAGTGATAATATTGCCCAAAAAGAGTTGGGCCAATGTGCTCCCAGCTACTCCCCTTTGTGTTACCATGGTGGATGTGTCTTTCTTTCGTGTTCCCTTGTAGTCCATGCATGCCCTCCACCTTGCTACTATTCTTGAAGGCACAAATATATTAATAGGAAAAATTATATCCATTCTCAACCATTCAATTACCTCATTCTTGTCGACTTTTATCATGGTTGGATGTAGCCTTTGTTGTCGTGGCAATTGCTGCTTAAGCCAATTGCCGTGGCAATCAGTTTCCAAAATTTGTTGTAAGTTAAGGGAAGAACCAATTTTCTGAAAAGATTTACGAATCCAAACACCTTTTTCTTTTGGCCTCTCAAACATCTCCATCAGTAGAGATTTTGATGGCTTCAAATCTACCAACATCAGTTCCTCAAGACATACCTGCAATGGACGAGATGAGTTTTTAAAGAATTCAAAAGGTTCAACCATTACCTGCTCATATTCCATTGGAAAAGTATTATCATCTCGTTGATCTTATATGTGGTCGTATAATTGCCGTGGCAACTGTAGATGAGAGCAATCTAAAAATTCATGCTTCAACATCAACGTTGTAACCTTTTGGGCATCTGGTTCCTCAGAATTTGCTGTAGTATTGTTGTTCTCAGCTTCACTGAGTGTTGTCGCGGCATTGCTCTGTTCAGGCTCCTCAATCATTGCCGAGGCAATTTGTTGCTCAGGCTCATCATGTGTTGGGCAGACTTTCTCATCAACATACTCTCGACTTTGAGGTTTTAGTTGTTCCTCACACATCGGAGAGCTTTCCTTGCATTGTTCCTTGTCCTCTTGCCTTGGGACTTTAGTATCCCTAGGAATGAATTGTTGGTGCATGTTATCCATGACATATGTGGATCTCCTCAATTGATCTTCTGAATCCCCCAAGGTTGCATCCCACTGAGCTATCCTCGTATCTATGGACTTTGATAGCTCTTGAATCTCTTCAATTGATCCGTCAAGTCTAGCCAAGGAAGTTAGCAATGTTTCTTCCAAGGAATTGGAATGCTCTTGAAAAGGACTACATTGCCATGGAATATCTGTTGTTGTGGCAAAATTGTTATGGTAAAAAACTTTTTGAGATTTTTTACCATACCATGAAGAATTTTGCTGTTGGTTCCCTCTATGGTCCTCCATGTAGTCATGTGCACCAAAAATGTGAGGGCAATTTTCAAACACATGATGTTCTCCACACATAGCACAAGATTTTTCCACGGTATATGCTCTTTGGGCTTTTCTCGGTTGGTATAGGTAATCATCAAAGGGTGCAAGAAGCTTTTGATCAGATTGATTCATATCTTCCAACATCAACTCTCGAATAGATCGGCTTTTATTTCCTGACATGTTGATGTCCCATAACTTGTAGCGTACCTAATTTTTTTTGATAAAACAAACAAAAAGAAAAGTTAGTAAAACTAAGAAAGAAAAAAAATGCAATAACAAAAACAACTAACACCAATTGCCAATCCCCGACAACGGTGCCAAAAACTTGTTGCGTGTAATAAGTGCTACGCAATTGTGCAAGTATACACGCCGCAAGTAATAAAGTGATACGAGTATCGTCTCCACAGGGATTGGTTTGGGCCACTTTGCTTTAGTTATCGCACTGTAAAAGTAAAAACACAATTGATAGTAGGAGTTGATTTTAACGAGTAAAGTAAAAGCAATAAACTAAAAGAATAGATGAAAGCAAAAGAGAGAATAGGCCAGGTTATCGTGAGTTGTGGAGTGATGATCGAATGGTTCATTGTGGTGATTGAGTAGCAGCCAGATTGCCAGGGTAATTCTGTTACGATTGCCTAGTCGATTGCCAGGGCAATTTGGTTGCAATTGCCTGGTTGATTGCCAGGGCAATTCTGTCATGCTGCCTAGTCGGTTTCCAGGGCAATTACCCCTTGTTGTCTGATCAGATTGCTTGGGCAATGCTCCCACGATTGCCTGGGCAATTAAGGATGGGTCGATTGCCTGGGCAATTGAGCATTCACTTCCAAAGTTCAGCGAAGCGTTCTTCGATGGTTTCTTCTTATCCCTAAGTCGAAACTCTAGCTATTTGTGCATGCCTTGAAAATACATCCCTGCGTGAATCAAGGGTGAACAACAACCAATCTTGCGCACCTCTTAGCCGTTGAAATCCTAAACTTATTCCTAAGCCGGATTAGTCTTCACCATCAATTGATTGAATAAAGACCATGCTCATTTGTTTCTTGAATCTAACTCTCCCGATATTAGATAAATAGATGAAGTTACGAGATCCTCTCCCAATTCACTCGCAAACAAGATTGAGAACCAAGAATGAACAAACTTTGAAAATTAAATTTCAACTCAAGAACCTAAACAAAATCCAAAAGATTTCACAACCACAAAGACATAATAACCCTAACCAATCAAGTTAGTTCATGGTTGGGTTCAAAAGATATACAAAGAATAATCCCCAAACCATGAATCTAATAGAAGCAATGAAGAAGAAGAAATCAAACTCTCTCCCCTTGCTCTCTTGTCAAAATTTCTCTCCTCTTGCCCTATGGAGTTGTCGAAATTTTCCCTCTTCTTGCTTGGAGTTGTCGAAAATCCTCTTTTTTTTTGGAGTTGTCGAAAATCCTCTCCTCTTGCTCTTTGATCTTTGACGGCTTGATCCTTTAAATAGGAGATGGCTAGGTCAAAATCCTTCTTGAGGAGGAAGTTAAGTTGGAATTAAATTATCTTTAAAGAATATAATTCTTTATTATATTTAAATTCCTTCTAGAACTTCTCCTATCTTCTTGGGATTTAATTTCTCTTTAACCTCTTCATGGAAATCAAACTCCTTTGGGATTTAACTTTGCTCCACGTCATCTTGGGCTTATCTAGTCATTAATTTTGACTACCATATCATCTTATTCCTTGTCGAAAATTAACTTGGCAACTAGCTCGGCATCTCCTTCAAGCATTGCTCTGGCAACTAGCTCGGTATCTCCTTCATGCATTGCCCTGGCAACTGGTTCCAGCCTTGATTTGGCAAGTGATTCTGCACACACACAAAAAAACACACCAAAGCAGCATCTTTTTCCACAAAAATCACCAAGTTATGTAATCAAGCTCAACGGTGGAAAGAAACATGAATTAATGCATGAATGACTAATTATGCAACTAATATGAGCCTAAGTCTAACAATAATATGAGTAAAAAGGGTAATAAAAATAGTACTTTTGAATACTTATCAACCCTTGCGATATCCCTAATGACCTCTTCCTCATTCCATATAGTAGACACTCCAATCAATTTTCCAATATTAAGTGTCTCTCTTACCTCTTATAGAATCAACCATTTACGATTAAGAAAATTAGTGTAATATCCCAAATTTTGGCTAGTGACTAAAATGAAAATTTTGAAAGTTTTATGGTTAAAGTGTAAACTTTGGAAAAGTTTAGGGACCAAAGTGTAATTTTCATAAGTTATGTATTTTGATCGCGTAAATGAATAGTTTACCCCCAAGAGTGACATTTCTGTGTTACCTGGATTTTTCGTACGGAGTTTGTATTAATGGCTATAAAGCGATAAAATTCAAAAAAATATTCGGACAATCTAATCGAATCGAATATCCAGGATATTTTGAAGGATGATAAGCCAAGGTTTATTATGTCATTTTACATGTCTAAGATATTTTTTTTGTGTTGGAAGAATATGAAATCTTGGATTCAAGTTGATTTTCCATGCTAAATATGAGCCGTTGGATGAAAAATGGCAAGATCGTAATTTTGGAAAATCACAAGGGCAAAGTTGGTAAATTATTAACTCAAGATTAAATCTAGATCATTGGATGAAGGATGACGATATGAGGAACATTATGGAAATATAGAATTTTCAGAATAGATCAGATAGCTCGATAAAGGTAAAATCGTAGTAGAAGTATTTTGTAAATATTGGGAAATCAGATTGAATTGAAATTTCAGAGGTTGTTCCATAAAGCATGGAAAATCATAAAATGATATTTATAAAATAGTGGCCGGTTGAGAAGGAACTAATTTAGTTAGATTATAATGGAATGGCAATTTTGAAACAAACTAGTAAATAAAGACTAGTTGGAGGGCAAATTGGTCATTTGGCAGGGATGGCAATTTTGAAATATTTGAAGTTACAAAAGCCATTTTTGGAAGAAGAAAATTAAAGATTAAATCTTGGCTCTTGATTGATGATGAGATCAATCTCAACCGTTGGATAAAAGGGCACTTTTGTAATTTTCCTATTTGAATGAATTTAAAATTCATTTATATAATACAATTGGCATAATTGGAGCAATTCAAAATTGAAAGGCCAAAAAAAGATGAAGCCTTCTTCATCTTTCAATTTTCGAAAAGGGGAAAAAAGAAGAAAATTTTCCAAGTTCGATTCAAGCCCCCAAACTCAATTTTCAGGTAATCTTTAGAACTGCAAAGTTGTTCTACTCTCCAAGCTATATCTTTTGATATTATTAATTCATGGAATACATGCTTGATTGATGAAAATTTTACATGAGAAGGAAATTAGGGTTTATGAACAAAATTGAGGCTTTTGAAATTTTATGAATCCATGGTTGAATTTAAGTTGGAATCAAGCTTATATGATGTTAAAAACATGTTTTTTTTTATCAGAAAATGGTATGTATGATTAAAATAAAACCACAGAAATGAGATATCACAAGCCTAGTTAAAACCCCTAAACCTAGATGGGGAAAAAGAGTACTTGTGATAGTCAACTCATAACAAACAATAAAAGGCACAAAAACCCAATCCAATAAAACACTACGTAACCAACAACGCAAAAACACACAAAATCACACACCCATCCTTAACCAAGAAACCCGATCGACCCCCTTTTCGCAAGCAAGTCCGAAATACTATTTGCCTCACGATAAATATTGTTAAAACACACACAGTGCAACACTTCACATGCCGCATCATTCCTTCGAAACTAATACTCCAACCTCCAAGGTCTCTTTTCGTGTTGCAACACCTAAGACACTGCCACAACAGAGTCCGATTCAATTATAATTGAAGTATTCACGCTCCACTGTGAATGTACGACCAAATTCAAAGCATAATCAATCTCTCGTACTTCTGCTTCATTCGAATCCATAACTCCCAGCGGACTTGAAAGCAATGCCAAAATCACACCCTCCTTGTCGCGCAACACTCCCCCACATCTCGCTGGTCCCGGCGGAATCCACACAATCCCCACCGTAGGCAAACTCTGTGATATACACACTTCACAAGTCCATGGACAATCCCACCACATATATTCTGGGATAATACAATCTTTCATCGAAGCTCGCACCCAATAGAACACACGTAACTTCACCAGGAACAATAATTCACCCAAATGCATAATTTTCCTATTAAACATTCCATCATTACATGCTAACCCCAATGACCACATCACAGCAGCACATCCGGCCATCCACCATTGCCTTCGCACACCCGAGAAAAAGCCAAAGAATCTTTGAACCAAAAACTCACCTAAAGACCGTGGTAAAATTATCTCAACCTTCCACCACTAAAAGAATAACAACCAAATACCTTGCGCCATAATGCAATGGTAAAAAATATGCTCCAATTCATCCGCGCCCTCCCCACATAACACACAGTGCAATGCTACACCATCTAACGATATACCACGCGATCGAAGCATATGCAACGTAGGCAATCTATTGACCATTACGAACCATAAGAAAGCCTGAATTTTAGGCGGCACCCCAATATTCCAAACTCAAAACGATTCCCCATAATCCCCCACGAACTCATTAAAGATGTTAACTCCTTTACTGTAAAATGCCCCTGCAAATTAGGCTCCCACACCAGCGAATCACAGACCCCTACCTTCAACAAGCAAGGTTGGCCCACTGCCCGCAATTCACCAGCTGGCCGGTTTCAAAAGAGCGCAACTCTCGGTTAAAAAAGCTTCCCCAAACTTGATGATGAAAAGAGCCACACACAACATATTACGACACCAGTGCTACCTTATCCTTTGCTAGCCGAAACAAACGTGGGAAAATAACATGCAATGGTTAATCCAAACACCATCTATCATACCAAAAAAGTATCCGATTTCTATCACCTATATGCCATGAAAAATGATTCACAACCATAAACCTTTCCACACGATCATCTTCCTGCACATTGACTATTTCCCGCCATATCACCGACATCGTATTTCCCCCATTGAATTAAAGCGCCAATGTAGAACTTGTGCACCATATTTCAAAATTATTAATCGTTTCCATAAAGAATCACCCTCCTAACCATACGCCACGCCCATTTGGCCAATAACGCCAAATTACGGATGCGCAAATCCATGACACCAAGGCTACCTAATCTTTTTGGGGTACATACCTTACTCCAACTCACTCTACTCATTTTATTTCGCAAATCTGCATCCCCCAAAGAAAAGACCGACGCTTACGATCAATTTTCTTAGCAATACCTTTAGGAATAAAAAAGACACCCATATAATATACTGATAGAACTGAATTAACCAATGTCAAACGTGCAGCAAAGACAATGATCTACGCTTCCAACCAGCAAATTTTACACGAAACTGTTTCAGCAAGGGTTCCCACATTGCCAAACTCCTAGGATTAATTCCAATTGGCAACCCAAGGTAGACAAACGGTAACTCTCCCGTTGAACACCCTAAAACTGATGCCATCTTGTCACAACCCTTTTTAAGAAGCTCCTGAAGTTTTTTTTAAAGACAAAAACAACAAATTCGCCACCAATCTTTTTATAAGGTGTGATTGGATCACCTAAAAAGGGTCATTTTAATAAAATCATTTTATTTATCAAAACAACAATTTTGGTCTGCATAAAACACAAAAAAGGGGTTCAGGAGTAGGTTACGTGTAGGGAAGGGCTAGCACCCCCACAACACCCAAAAATTGTTACCTAGCCGATTACAAAAAGTTTTAATGTCGGAGTTTGCAAGTTCGTGTAAAATTTAAATTATTGTCCATTTATGAATATGACTCCATTTTAACAGCCCTACCATCTGGAAAGTAAACTTTAATCACCGCCAACATTTCTGGCGCTAACCCGTTACCTCCTTTTGGTAGGACACCGCATTAATTATATTCCACTTTTTAATCAAACAACCACATAAATAATTAGTGTGTTGAAGCTTTTATTTATTTGTGTTAGTGATTATTAGCCTAAAGAATTGTCTATGTAAATTTTATCTATTATGGTTAAAATATAATTAGGTGTATTTTATGAATTTTAATGTGAAGAAAATTTTATTAAACTTCAAGGCTCTAAGTTAACTAAGGCTCTAACACTAGAGAACCTAACCTAGGGTTTTTTTTTTCCTAAACAAATAATTTAATTAAAAGACAAACAATTAAAGATTTCAGCAGAGAAATAAATTAAATTAATAAGATAAATATAAAAGGTAACATTAATCCAATTTACAAAATTAAATAAAATAACAAAAATGGAAGAGAATTTAATAAAATTTTAAAATATGTATCATTCTCTAAGTCGAGTCAACACACGATATTCAAATTAATTTAAAAAAACTAATTAAAATTTTGATTTAAAAGAATGTGGTAAAAATGGGTTTAACAATTAAAAATTAAAATTAATGACAGATTAAAATTATATGCCAAGTTTAAAATGGGTACAAAGCCCAAAAACATTATTTATTAACTTTCATTAAGGAAAATGAATCAAAACACCTATTTTTTACAAGTTCATCAAATGTTCATAAAAAAGAAAAACAAAAGTGGAGAACCACCTTCTTATTCGATTGAGAACCCCCAAAATTAAAGAAAGATAAAAAAGGTATTCGAAATAAATAAATGAATAAGAACGAATTACCAAAATGAAGAACTTTTGCTTCTTGTATTTCCACCAAAACTTCAATACAAATTTTCTAGGAGATTATTCTCATGTTCAATAGATAAGCAATTCAAAAAAGGTTCCATTCTCCTCATGCCCAAATGAATATGTGGGTTCTATTCTCCTCATGCTTGATAAAATAAGCGAGTTCAAAAAAAAGGTTTCATTCTACTCATACCGAATGGATATGCGGGTTTTATTCTCCTCATGCTCGAATAGATAAGCAATTCAAAAAAAGGTTTCATTATCCTCATGCCCGAATAGATAGGCAGGTTTTATTCTCCTCATGCTCAAATAGATAATTAATTCAAAAAAGAGTTTCATTCTCCTTATGCCCAAATGGATAGACGGGTTCTATTCTCCTCATGCTCGAATAGATAAATAGGTTCCATTCTCTTTATGCCCGAATGGATAGGTAGGGTCTATTCTCCTCATGCTCAAATAGATAAGCAATTCAAAAAAGGGTTCCATTCTCCTCATGTCTGAATGGATAGGCAGGTTCTATTCTTCTCATGCTTGAATAGATAAGCAGGTTCAAAAAAGGGTTACGTTCTCTTCATGCCTGAATAGATAGGTGGGTTCCATTTTTCTCATGCTCGAATAGATAAACAATTCAAAAAAGGGTTCTATTCTCCTCATGCTCAAATAGATAAGCAGGTTCAAAAAGGGTTCCATTCTCCTCATGCTTGAATAGATAGGCGGGTTCCATTCTCTTTATGCTCGAATAGATAATAAATTCAAAAAAGGGTTCCATTCTCCTCATACCCGAACAAATAGGCGGGTTCTATTCTCCTCATGCTCGAATAGATAAGCAAGTTCTATTCTCCTCTTGCTCGAATAGATAAGCGGGTTCAAAAAGGGTTCCATTCTCCTCATGCTTGAATGGATATGCGGGTTCTATTCTCCTCATGCTCGAATAGATAAGCAAGTTATATTCTCTTCATGCCCGAATAGATATGCGAGTTCTATTTTCTTCATGCTCGAATCGATAAGCATGTTTCATTCTCCTCATGCTTAATGGATAGGCGGGTTCCATTCTTCTCATGCTCGAATAGATAAGCAAGTTCTATTCTCCTCATGCCCGAATACATAAGTGGGTTCTATTATCCTCATGCTTGAATAGATAAGAAATTTCCATTCTCCTCATGCCTGAATGGATAGGCGAGTTCCATTCTCCTCATGCCTGAATGGATAAGCGGGTTCTATTCTCCTCATGCTCGAGTAGATAAGCAGGATCTATTCTCCTTATGCTCGAACGGATAGGTGGGTTCTATTCTCCTTATGCTCGAATAGATAAGTAGGTTCCATTCTCCTCTTGCCTGAATGGATAAGCGAGTTCTATTCGCCTTATGCTCGAATAGATATGGAAGTTCTATACCTGTCAAAATTTAACAAATGCTATGATTATGATGAGCATGCTCCTAGGGATGCCTAACACGTGAATGCATGTCCTTTTCTCTTTTCGTTTTTAAATTTTCTCTTTTTCTTTTTTTACTTTTCTCTCTTTTTTTCTTCTTTTTATATTCCTTTTTTCATCATTCTTTTTTCTTTTCTCTACTTTTTCTTTTTTCCTCTTTTCCTCCTTTTTTTCCTTTAAGTTTTTTTTTCATTTATTTTTTTCTTTTTCTTTTTTATTTCTTTTTCTTTTTTGTTTTATTAAAATTTCTCTTTTAATTCTCTTTTTCATCTTTTTCCTTTTTCTTTTGAGGTTTATCCTCTTTGTTTCCATGAGCATTTGCTTGTTCAACCCCAGATAGACAACCATGCTAGCTATTTATTCTTTGTATCTCTTTGCCTTAGAGAAAACATCTGAGCTTTGCACATTTGCTCACTCAATCATGTATTCCTTGTTGAGAGGACTGACTTTTTGTCCTCATATCCTTCAAAACTCTTTTAGCCTTTACCTAGTTTAGAAACAAAATCTCTTACATCCTCCTAGAAGCTTGAATGAAAGCCTTAACATCACTGGACATCTCCTCCAATGTTTGTAAAATTGTTCTCATTGTGGGTGAAGGTTTAGCAATCATGCTGCCTTAAAATAATATCAAGTATCCTCAAAGCTTCTTGTGAGTTCTCAAATGCTTGCCCCTGCAGGGCTCTTTGAAGCGCTTGCATGTAAATCTTTACAATAAAGCTTATTTCTACCTTGAATGTCTTCGAATGTTACTGATGATTTCTTATTTTTCTCTTACGCCTAATAATGTTGATGGCCTTAAATCCTTGGCCAATACAAATTTCCCCATTCTAGGCGTGCCCCATTTAAATTTAGATTCCACTGGCCAAAACTTCCTAAGTAAGAACACCAGAAATTACCCTGTGTTGCCTTTGCCGAGTCGGTGAGGTATGAGGACAGAAAATTCCATCCAAGATGCCAAGTTTCCGAGAGATTCATTTGCTTCTTGCCCTATCCATAAACTATCCAAGCGCCCTTTACGGGGTTTCAACTCAAATCCTCATTTGGTTTCAAGACGCCCTTTGTGAGTTTTCATCTTGAACCCCCTTTTTCTTTTTTGTATCTAAGGCACCCTTTGCAGGTTTTCACCTTTCGATAATTTTATTTATTCTTTTTTCTTTCTTTCTTTGTTTCTTCATCTTCTTTTTCAGGCATAAAACTTTTGAATTCATCAGATTATGAAGCTTATCTCTATCTATCTCGACCAAGATCAATGCACTTTTTGAGAAGACATTCTTCCAGTTCGTTGTTCATTTTCTCCGAGAATCTCTTTGAATTGGAAAAATTGTTCTTAATATGAAATCTCTTTCTCGGATGAACTTTCTTGTCGCGAGTTCATGTCATTATTCCTTGATTCACCTGACCATGACAAATAACTTTTAACCCTTTTTTATTGGATAACTGAACTGGTCATATCTTGCTTGGAATCACTCTGCTTCTTCTAGTTTTGCTTCCATCAAGACACGGAGAGATAAAATTTAAACCTTGATTAGCAACTCAACCTTTTATCCCATAAACTAATGAAGGCGGTGTTGCCCTATTATTTCTTGATGCGATGGTAACAATTTCTCCTGCATTTGGAATCAATACCAAGAAACCTTTTTTCATGAATCTATGTCATTTTACTTGTAAGACGCAAGAAAAGGGTAGCAATGAGGATTTAAAGAAAAATAAAAGGCTCTAAATGAGGATTTAAAGAAAAATAAAGGCTAGAAATGAGGGTTCAAAGGAAAAAGTTATGGAAAACATGGAAAAGAGCAAAGTCAGATGCCCTAAAATTCATAGTATGAATGATTCATGAATCCATCAACTGGATAGTGTCCCACTTTTAGGTGACTCTCTTTAACTCACCCACATTTCGAATTTCAATATTCCCACTTTTCTAATCTCAATTAGACACTAGAAGTTTGGGGTCCCAAAAGAAAGGTTAACTCAATTAGGTGAAATGTTTTCTGAAAATAAACTCATTTTCTCAGATATTCATGTGTGATCCAAATGGTCTTTAAAGGCTTGTAATGTAGGCTAGGCTCAGGTTACAAAAAAAAGATATATAGGCTCAAATACATGCTTAAGGGTGATTAAACCAATGATCAATCTTTCTTGATTAAATCTCTATTGTTTTATTCTATAGATCACTCTAGACTGCCCATTTTGGGTTTTCACCCCTAGAGTTCATTTCCCTTTCTGGCACATGTCTTGTTTGAAGGATTCCACACATGTTTTTCTCTTGTTTTAAATTTTCCTTCGTATTCCAGCTTTCATTTCTTCCCTTTCTTTTTTTGCCTTTTTCTATTTTCTTTTTGCTTTTTGTCCTTTTATTTTGAATTTAGGACATTCAACTTGATCTGATATGTTTTTTTCTTGCTTACGAACAACCTTTCATCCTTTTTGTCCCCCAGTGTGGGGACTGATACTTGGTTAGGGTTCAATCAAAAGAAAAATATCCAACTCAAAATGGGACCACAAAAGGATTTTCTTATTCGTGAAGGGAAGTGAAGGAATGCCAAATGTCATTTCACACACAAATATCATCAAAGAGAAGCAGTCTTCAGTTGGTAGATGTTTTAGAGTTATCACTCTATTCAAAGACCTTAACAACAATGTCTGAGAGGAAAATCATTCAAAATCTGTTTGTGAGATTTCCCATTAATCCTGAACACACTTTATTGCCATTCTATCTCGGGATTAGATCCAAGAATCATTCATACAATCAATAATAAGGGTTCTACCAATATGATGCATTTTGGAAGGGAAATAGATGAAGATGAAATGCATAGGAAAAATAAAACGTTTGCTATTTGAAAAAATTAAAGGGAATGAATCTTTTACACAAGTAGAATAACATAGAGGCCCTTACAAAAGATCCCTAATGCTAGTGGGAAAAAGCAAAAGGGTTAATTCTAGGTATAACTCAACTATTTTCTAGGAAATCATTGATCATTATTCCGAGAAAGCATGGGTGAATTCCAGTTAGGCTTGACCAGTCTACTTCCTAACAAGATTCTACTGCTGAAGTTGTTCAGGCTACAGAGTACTTGTCATATTTCTTTCCTCGATTCCCAGAGTGAGCATAGGCAATTCCTGGCAGGGCCTTGAGGCCATCAGTTGTTTTCTCTTTATATGGGTCCCAAAACCTTAATATGACTACTATCTGGGTAACAACGTCCTAACAAGCTCACGTATTCTTGCGGTTCAGTTCTAAAGCTGACGATTTGTCTTCAATGACCATTGATTGGGTGTCGTGCTTATGCGAAACTTTTTTTTCCAAATTTTAACATAATTAATTCTTTTATTATGTATGAATGTATGCAATGATGTAAAAAACACTAAACTAATGCAAATAAACAACAAACAAACAAAATGCAAATGCATGAATGTAGACGAAGGGCCATCGATTCCATTAAGGTAACTGCCCTAGAAGTAGTTGTTATTGGATGGGAAAGGTCCTTATTACAAAAGATTTTGACTTTTTCTATGAGTACATCTCAGCCCGAGCGCCCAGCTCTTTGATTTCTTCAACCAACCATAGGAGTCTTGGTCCCGCTTCTCCCACTGGCCTGATGTACTGGCGAAGAGCCATAGCTTTCACAACTAACATCATCACATGCTTAGCTACGTCTTGTATCTGGGTCATGACGCTCTTGTCAAATTCATCTCGTGCTTGGAACCTTCTGCCATTTTCTCTAAGCCGCGTAAACCAATAGTCATTGTCCCATTCGTTGACATCTTCTAGAACCAAAATTTTCGTTCTGTACTCCTGAATGATGTTTTCCATATCTTCCACTTGCTTTTTCAATGTATCATTCTCACTCAGACTAGCCTGGAGTTCAATATAAGTATGATGATTCTAGAACCTGTGCAGCGAATGATTCAAGTCTGTTATCTTGGCTTGTAACTCAACAATGAAGGCCTGGCTCTGTTTCAGCTTCTTACTGGTCTCATCATATATTATCTGTAACTTAAACGAACAAATCTTGTTGTCATGGGCCTTCCTCTTCCATGTAGCCACATTTTCTCCTCCTTTTCTGAGGACCCGCTTGTTACTCTCATTATCAGATACTTGTTTTCCCTTCTTATTCCCATCAATCAGCATCCTTTTGTATTTTTCAACTTCTCTCTTGCCGCGCTCTCTTTCTTTCCCTACAGCTTGCTAAATTTCTTGCCTCCACTACTTTAGAGTCTTTCTCAAATTAGCATTTCATATTGTGGCTGAAATTTGAGAAAATCCACCCTCTGAATCTCAAATTTGCTTCTAGGTCCTTGTACAACTTCACTACCCGATCTATCTCTCCCATATACTTGTCCACATCTAAACTTGCCTCGAATAAGTCCTTCGTACATTGACTTTGCAGGTCTTCAATCTCAGCCTTGGTCCTTTTCAATTCGACTCTCAGAATATCATCCTTAAATGGGACCACCTTCAGATGTTTCTCTAAGGACTTAGCCTGCCCTGGAGTAGGTGGCAAAATTTTCTCATTCACCCTAACATGCCTCCATATATCATAGTCGGGGTGAACATGCACTTACTATTGTGCTCCACTTCTATGAGGTAGCAATGCCTCCATGAAATCATTGATAGTTTGGATTTTCTCTCTGAACTCCCCTTGGAACTCAAATTCTGATAAGTCAAGGCCCATAGTGAAAGGAACAAACTGCCAAGAGCCGTACAGTCGCGACACCAGCAATGGAGCACAACCGATTCTACCCCACAAACCTAATAGCATCAAGTGATTAAAATCCCCACACTTATACAAGACCTTATTGTGGCTCAACCATGGAACTCTCCAAACAATGTTCTGATCACGACAATCCCTAAAGATATCTATCCACTTATTCCTCTTAGCCACCGGCCACTTCTTTGCCAGAAATTCTTGAAGTAGAGAAAAATTCGGGGAGTATATGTTAGGAAAAGCTAGGGTCGGACACTTCCAGAAATGGCTAAGGGCCCAATCCTGAAACAAATGAGCACACCCTCTGAAACGCACACCTTCCAGCTTTCGGCATGCATTCAATGAGATGAAGGTTTCAACTAGTACAACTGGCACTGGATTGGTTTCCCTTTTCAACTGCTCAAATAAATCTAGCATAGCCACATCGATATTGCCCAATACTCTTGGAAAGATAACCAATCCATATATTGCTATAGCTAAGAGATCCACTCTCTTTTCCTTATCTGGATGAGTGGGAATTATGTTTCGGATGCTCCACCAAGGGAAGAAAAAACCGCCATTTCTTTTTTTGTATCGGTCTTTTAACCCATCTGTCTCCTATGCCAGCAAAAGATTGGAGCCTCTTGTTAGCATTCTTGATTTTAGGAGGTTTAGCATAGACTCGTTCCTTCTTCACCTTGTATAGGTTGAAAAGTGAAAAATACTCTTCGAATGTAGGAATCATATCTTCACCATTAAAAGTGAAATAATAATATCCAGGGTTCCAGAACTGAATCAATGCTTTGAGGAATGGTTCATCCACCTCCACATGTAGCAGATATGCTATGTCGCCATAAGTGTCAAGGAACAATTGCTTTGTTGCATGGTTAAAACGGCCCCATATCTCTCGCAACTCATGTACACTATTCTGTTTGATACTGACATGGGCATACTCTGATGTCTCTGTCTCGTGATCAACTGTCAAACTATCCCATTGTGCTTGCTGGTTGACCTCAGACTAGTGACTTACATCCACATTGTCTTCTTTCTGTTTTAGGTATCTCCCATCCATGACAAGATTTGTTTTCTAATTGAGCAAGTGTCTTGAGAATCAACCCCTTCTAGATATGAGATGTGAATGCAAGAAAAATATGCAAAGAAATACAAAACAAGAAAAGAAAGAATTAGTGCTCTTGAAAATAATAGAAATAAGACATAAACGGTCCAAAATAATTTCTTTGTACGAATAATAACTGAGAAGCACATTCCAACATTTCAGGACGCATTCTTCCTTGGACTATTCTTACAAAATAATTTTGACCAAATTTTGTCTCTAAGGTTTTCCACATGGCTCTAATGGGGTAAACTTCTAGATTCTCACACAGGTTTGGTTCTAAAATGTTCCCGAATTGTCCTCACTGTCCCCTACTAAGGGTAGCAAGGCCCCTAATCCTCACCCATTATAGGCTTCAAACGAATCAAGTTCAACTAAAGGGGACCCATTTTCCTATGCCTATACGAAGGATCAGTACCCTTACGAAGACATAGGCCATATGAACCCCGAAGGTACTTACTAGGCCCATACGGAGAATCAATATTCCCACGAGAGTAATAGCACTTTCCCACCACTTAAACGAATGGGACGAAGCTCGGGTGTAGAGCTTATAACCAAATTTTAAATGCATAAAATGAGATCATATTCATACATGGACAGTTAAATTAAATTTTACATAAACTTAGCAAATTCCGCCATTAAAACAAAATGTAATAAGCTTGTGGCTTGACTCTCTTTTTTATTTTTTTAAAAAAATATCCCCAGAGGAGTCGCCAAGCTGTCGCAACCTTTTACTTAAACAGTCTTGACGGTATTTTAAAATAAAGCCAAAACAACGGAGTCACCACCAATCTTTTTTAAAGGTGCGATTGGATCACCTAAAATGGGTTATTTTAATAAAATCATTTTTATTTTATTAAAACAACGATTTTGGTCTGTGAAAACTCAAAAACGGGTTCGGGAGTCGGTTACGCGTGGGGAAGAGTTAGAACCCCAAAGCGCCCAAAAATTGGTACCTAGCCGATTACAAAAAGTTTTAATGTCGGAATTTGCAAGTTCGTGGAAAATTTAAATTATTGTCTATTTATGAATATGATTCTATTTTAACGGCCCGACCATTATGAGTGTAAGCTCTAATCACCACCAACACTTATGGTGCTAACCCGTTACCTCATTTTGGTAGGACACCACATTAATTATATTTCACATTTTTAACAAGCAATCACAGAAATAATTAGTGTGTTGAAGCTTTTATTTATTCTATGTTAGTGATTATTAGCCTAAAGATTTGTCTACATAAATTTTACCTATTAGGGTTAAAATATAATTAAATGTATTTTTTGAATTTTAATGTGAAGAAAAATTTACAAAATTAAATAAAATAGCAAAAATGGACGAGAATTTAATAAAATTTTAAAATGTGTATCATTCTCTAAGTCGAGTCAACACACGGTATTCGAATTAATTTTAAAAAACTAATTAAAATTTTGATTTGAAAGAATGTGGTAAAAATGAGTTTAACAATTAAAAATTAAAATTAATGACAGATTAAAATTATATGCCAAGCTTGAAATGGGTACAAAGCCCAAAAACATTATTTATTAACTTTCATTAAGGAAAATGAATCAAAACACCTCTTTTTTACAAGTTCATCAAATGTTCATAAAAAAGAAAAACAAAAGTGGAGAACCACCTTCTTGTTCGATTGAGAACTCCCAAAATTAAGAAAGATAAAAAAGGAATTCGAAATAAATAAATGAATTAGAACGAATTACCCAAATGAAGTACTTTTGCTTCTTGTATTTCCACCAAAACTTCAATACAAATTTTCTAGGAATTCTTGAATACAATAAAGAAATTGTATGAATTGTGTTGTGAATGTGTTGTGGTGGTGGTGAGTGAATGAGTGAGTTACAAAGGGGAATGGGGGTTGTATTTATAAGTATTTTTCATACCTAAATTACAATGAAGAATAAAATTAAAATCCTTAATTTTGGTGATTGCTTCCCAAATCTGAGCTGATTTGGATTCCTTCCCATTTTGTTTGATTGCTTCCCATATTCGATGATTCTCCTTCATATTTGTTTGGATTTAGATTTGACTTTCCCCTTTATTTTTCTGAATCTGATAGCTTGAATTTTGGGCTGATATCTTTCTTTTTTTGTATTTTTGAGCCAAAAATCAGTGACACCACATCTCATCTACAATTTTCGACTCCAAACCTACAACATATAAACATGACTTTCCAAAGTTAATATGCAACCCAGAACAATATTGGAAACACAAAAGAAGCCGTTTTAAACTCCTCGCCACCTCAATATCCCCTTGTAAAAATAAAACAGTATCATCGGCAAACTGTAAATGAGTAATCTAAAAATTTAGCACAATGGAAATACCCCGAATCAAACCTATGTCTTTCGCATTACGAAAAAACACATGTAAGACCTCTGCCACTAATACAAACAACAGTGGTGACAAAGGGTCCCCTGTCACAAACCTCTATCCATACAAAATTCCCGAGTCGCATTACCATTCAATAGAACAACTAATCTAGCTGTCTTTACACACTCCGATATCCAGCTTCGCCATAAAGAACCAAAACCCATTTGTTCTAGCACATGATCCAAAAAAATCCCATCTAACACAATCATACGCCCTTGCAAAATCCAATTTCAAAATCACACCTCCTCCATTTGTTATTCGACTTTTGCAGAGAGTGTATCACCTCATTCACAAGCAAGATACCATCTATAATCTTGTGACCTCTGACAAACCCCAATTACGTATCACTCGCCAAACAATTCATCACCCCTTGTAATCTACACGTCAACACTTTTTAAACAACTTTGTAAGCCGAATTAAGAAGTCAAATTGGGCAAAAGTCACTTACCTCTTCCGGACAATCAGTCTTAGGAATTAAGACGATAAAGGATGAATTTAAACCACGAGGTAAAGTACTCAACGTATGAAATACCTGAAACATTGCCATTATATCCTTCTGAAGAAAATGCGACCCTTTTTATAGAATTCAAATGTAAAGCCGTTTGGCGTAGGTGCTTTTGACCCATCACTACCTTTTATCGCTTCCCAAACTTCCTGTACCATAAACTCTTTTTCTAGAGCCAATGCCTGTTCCGAAGACAACCTTTGCAAACCCGTATCCAACGTAAAAGAATCTAGAACAATTTTCTGGGCAAAATGTTTTTGAAACGCCCGCAAAACATGTTTTTTGAGTTGACCCAATCCTATATCCACTGTCCTTCAAACTTCAAACCTGCTATAATATTTCGCATGCCCCTAATCTTTGCTACCCGTTGAAAATAAAGCGTGTTACGATCACCCTCCCGCAACCAAAGCGCACGCGATTTTTGTCTCCAAATAGATTCCTTCAGCCGCATTAACCTCCATAAATCACACTGTAATTTTCTACGCTCCTCCACTAAAGCTCCATTATCAACATCCACAACCACCCTCTCATATAGATATTCAATTAGATTGGTTGTCACCTCTATTTGCAAATCTACCGAGCCAAACTCTTTCCTGTTCCACTCTTTAAAAAATAGTACGCATTGCTTTCAATTTAGCAATCAAAGCAACATCACCAACAACATTAGAAACACTACTCCACTCTAACTCCATGATGTTAACGTGTTTTTTCTTCTCCAACCAACAATTCAAAAATTTAAAAGGTCATGGTCCCCAATCTTGATAGTCCGAAATAAGTTGAATAGGTAGATGATCCGACATCGTTCTTTGCAAGCCATCTTGTGTTAAATTACTAAATCTGTTGTCGAGGCAATTTATTACTCAACTAGAGCTAGTTAGGCACCTCTAACAAATTCTTTTTTTACTAGAGCCAAATTGGCACCTCTAGCAATTTTCAATATTAAAAACTAGAGCCAGATGGGCACCTCTAGTAATCAATTATCATCATTCATTTTTTTTGCGGCTAGAGCCAAATAGGAACCTCTAGCATAATTTTTCCAATTTTTAATAACCTAACGTTTACTATGTCTCCCTCGATCAACAAGTGACAACAATGTGAATATAAACATCATCATAGCAAATTTTCAAGTTAATTTCATGCCAATCCTAAAATCTAAGGTTTTCTTATCTAAGTGTAGTGGCAATTAACTTATCATATGATATCACAACAAGTTTTGGCAGTTTAACAGACAATTGTCATGGCAAGTAATATATGCAAACTAACATGAGATAAAAAAATCTAAACAAAACAACACCCCTAAACTCGAGAGAAGCATTGTCCTCAATGCATGCAAAACAAAGCGAACATAAAAAAATAAAATGCAAATGAGTTAATTGAAGAGGTCATCACCTCGAATTCGTAGAGTCCTCTTTGTTATTTGCTTGAAGTATTTGCTGCCTCGCCTTGGTTACTGTCGTGGGCTGGTGCAGGGTCAAGAACCTCAATTTCCTCAACCTCCTCAAACAGCTCACCCTCCTTCTTGGCTTCCTCTTGTGGCGAATCTTTACGCTTAAATGCTTTCTTTGATGGTGCAACCAGAGGTGGGGACTTCAATGATGCAGAGGTGGTGTCGTCGGAATCTAAAAAATCATGACAAGATTTAGTATGTTTTAGTTCTTGAACTGGCTCCTTACCTAAGCATCAGTTGTCGGGGCAAGTAACTTAGTAGGAAAAACTGAAAAGGGCATGTTTGTCTTGGGATTGAGCTCCAAAATGACATTATTAAGGGTAATAAATCTATCCTTCATATAACAATAGAGCAGATGTTGCTTGGCTTCCAGTGCACAAATTTTTGCGGTAGTGGATGGAGAAGATCTGCTAGCATATGGGGAGATGCCGCAGCATTTGCACTTGCCATGACAGGTTTGGTAGCATGCTCTCCCTTTGTTTTCGTAGGCAATCGTATCATTCCTTCTTGCATCATCTTCATATAATGGCTCTTGGAACAACCTTACTTAACTACAACATCTTGTTTGTTGCATCTGATGGTACCCTCACCGCTTTGTAAAGAGCCATGATCAAATTGGGGAAATATAGCGCGCCTACATCCTTTTTACTGTATGCATATATTTCATCAACAATTAGAAGGTCAATATTAATAGTAAGTTTATGCAAAATAGAATGTAGCAAAAATAAATGAGAAGAGGAAACTGTAGTATTGTGCGTAGTCGACATTAAGCAATTTTTGGAAATGTTATTCCACAACTTCACATCGGGTTTAAGCAAAACTCGATTCACCGTTCCCTTCAAATTCTCTTCATTCCACACAACTCCTTCAATAGTAAGGTCTCAAAAAACCTTATCCAACTCATCCGGGGTTATATTCTTGGCAAACTCTTCATGTTCATCGTTCTCTACGAACACCCCATAGTGAGCATTAATGGCGTTTGCATCAAGAAAGAAATTTCTGCCACGTACAAAAACCAAAGGATTGTTAGGGTCCAAAACATGAGTATAAAATTCTCTTACCTATGAACAGTTGATTTCTCCTGGTTATTTACAAAAGATTGCCCATTGATGACTATCAACTATCTCAAACACAGATTGCTCAAGACCAAATTCTTATTTCTCCATGTCGAACGCAAATCCCTGTTCTTCCCAAGCCTTGGACGATTCAGCTCCGGGCGTGGATTTCTTGGCCATTGTGTTTGGTTCGAACAAGAAAACTCAAGAGTTTTAAGAAAATGGTGAAAAGGTGAAAAAAGAAGATGAAGAAGATAGGTGTTTATTGTGATTTAATGGTAGGGTGAAAGGTTGGTGATGGAGATGAAGGGTGGAGTGATGTTTTACCAATTGGTGAAAAAGAAAATAATGATGGTTGTGAGAGGGGTATGATGTGCAGCTAGGGTAAAGTAGGAAGGAGGCAAAGAAAATTTATGGGTAAAAATTTTCAAAAAGGTATTTAAATATCTAATAACCCACCATCTCCTTATCTCTTTGGAGATAAAATTTCATTCAAATGAAATTCTATCTATTAAGCCCAATCTCAATTCCTTTCGAACTCTTATCCTAAAAATCAAAAACAAAAAAAGGATAAATATTAAATAAAGAGATAAAATAAAGGAAAATAAATAAAGATAAAGACTAAATAAAAAAGAAAAAGATAAAAATGAAATAAAGAAAAACAAAATAAAATGAAAGATAAAAGTAAAATAATAGAAAAAAAAACACTTAGAAGGAATATTCTCATGAATCTTCTAAGGATACTTCTCTCTTATTGCGCTCGATATGTGCACAAACGTAGTACTTCAATCTCTGTCGATTGACTTTAAAATCGCGTCCATCTGTAGTTGCTTTGATCACAACAACCCTATGGGAATATGGTTTAACTACTTCGAATAGCCCGGACCACCTTGACTTCAGTTTGCACAGAAAAAGTTTAAGTCTAGAATTTTATACAAGCACTAGTTGTCCTGGCAAGAATTACCGCAACAATAGCTTCTTGTCATGCCATCGTTTAGTCTTCTCTTTGTAGAGTTTGGCATTGTCATAAGCTAATACATAGAATTCTTCCATCCTATTCAAGTCTAGCAAGCGCTTTTGCCTTACTTTCTCCCATTCCATGTTCATTGTCTTGATTGCCAAATAGGACTTATGCTCGATCTCCACCAAAAGGTGGCAAGTCTTGCCATAGACAAGTCTGTAAAGAGACATGCCTAGTGGCATTTTAAATGTTGTTCAGTAGGCCCAAAGTGCGTCATCAATTCTTGCAGACCAATTTTTTTTTGTGAAGGATTGACAACCTTCTCGAGGACGATCTTCAACTCACGGTTAGAGATCTCAGCTTGCCCGTTCGTCTGTTGGTGATATGCCATGGAAATTTTGTGTGTCACTACAAAGCGTAGCTTATTGTCAAAATGTTTTCCCTCATTGCTGATAATCTCCCTCGACATTTTGAACTGTGTAAATATGTTTTTCTGTAAGAAACGCTGTATGGTCTTTGAATCATTTCAGGGAACTACAGCTGCCTCAACTTATTTAGACATGTAGTCCACGGTAAGTAAGATGTATAGATTTCCAAATGACGATGGGAAGGACCCCATGAAATCAATGTCTCATACATGTCATATCTCTACCTTAAGGATATTAGACAACGACATCTCATGCCTCTTTGAGATATTCCCCGTTTGCTGGCATCGATTACATCTCTTGTAAAATTCATGGGCATCTTTATAAAGAGTGGGCCAATAAAATCCTAGCTGTAAGACTTTGGCTACTGTACGAATACCTCTAAAATGGCCTCCATAAGGTGATGAATGACATTGTAGGAGCACATTTGTTGTTTCTCCTCGGGAACACACCTTCATATGACCTGATCTACACATTGTTTAAACAAAAGAGTCTTATCCCAACAATAATGCTTAGCATCATGTAGGACCACTTCTTTCCTGATAGTTAAGGTCATAAGGTAAAATACCACTCACAATAAAATTCACTATATTGTCATACCAAGGAGTTACTGTGGAAACTAGTGAATGCTAATCTAAGAATGCTTCATGGATCTCCAAGTGATCTCCATCTTTATCGCCCCCTTCAAGCCTCGACAGGTGATCAGCAACTTGGTTCTCTGTTCCTTTCCTATACTTAATTTTGATATCAAATTCTTGTAAAAGTAAGGTCCATCGAATTAAACGAGGTTTGACACCCTTTTAGCTATCAAGTATTTAATTGTCGAGTGGTCAGTGTGAACAATTATCTTAGTACCAATCAAATAAGGATGAAATTTGTCAAATGTGAACACTACTGCTAGCAACTCTTTCTCAATAGTGGTGTAATTCAATTGGGCACCATTAAGTGTTTTTCTAGCATAACATATCACATGGAAAATTTTACCTTTCAGCTGACCTAAGACTACTCATACAGCAAAATCGCTCGCATCACACATAAGCTCGAAAGGTATGAACCAATCGGGGGGAATGATAATAGGTGTCGTGGCAAGTTGCTTCTTCAGATCTTCAAATGCCGAGACACAGGAATCATCAATATTGAAGGTTTTTTCTTGTTCAAGCAAATTACACAAAGGTTTAGAAATTTTATAAAATTGTTAATAAACCTGATGGTACTCTAAACAACAAATTTTTCCTATATTTATCAATTAATTTGTTCCCACATTGGTATCTCATGCGTGCATACTTCATTTTTAGTTTACTACTTGTATATTTTCTAATCTAGTTTACTTTGCTCGAATTCTCCTTATTTTTGACTTTTTTGTAGTTTTGTCATTACACTGCTAATGTCGTAGTAAAAACATCTTATTATTATAGCCAGACTATCGCTTTAATGTGATGTCGATGTATAAGCATTGTTTAGATTGCGTCCAGGACTCTCGGCACATTGACAGCTGTCAAAAAGATATGATCAAATGATTTTGGCTAGAAGATAAGATCAGATGACAATGAGCTAGAAGTTAGTTACAACAACTTTTTTCCGGACATGATGTCGGGGCATTAAAATAGTCATTGTCTTCGCAATGACAGCTGTCAGGATAAAATCAAAGAATTATGAGTTGTCCATTAGTACAACTGTCATATACAAAATTTTGTCCAGAAAGTATATGGACACTTGTAAACACCCAATTAGAAAGTGATAAGGATATATATTCATATATTCTTACCCTAAAAAGGTAGGCTCATCTTATCATCATCTTTCAAAAGATCATTTTCCTTCTTTTGAAGCTTCATCCATGGCGGCTTAAGCCTACCTTCTGGTGAACCGAGGTGTAGACGAGGTAGATCTCTTAGTGACAAAGAGAATCTAAGTGCTGAAGCAAGGGAAATTTTATGGAAATACTTTGAGATAACTAGAGATAGAGGCTTCTATTTATTTTCATGTGTTTTTTGTGTAAAATGTGAATGATGATTTACTGTTTTCTTTCCTTAAGAATGAGAGTTATTTTGGATTGTGAAATTCAACTTATTTTATGAAGCTTTCTCTCTTGTTTCAAGTTTTGGGTTTCAATGTTATTTTGCACGGAAGTGTTTAATGCAGCCACCGACACTAAGAGGTGCAGTGACAGTTCAAGTTAACGAGCATTACAATGAAAGTTGAATGGGGATGCAATGAAAGTTGGTCCACTCATTTAAGGATATGCAATATCTCCCAGCAACGAAAGTTGTGGTAGATTTGTTTGTTTAAGCCATTAGTTGAGAGTTGAAGGAAAGTTTATACGATAAGTTTAATCTATCTTGCTTTATAATCATCTTATGCTTTAACCTTGCAAAAATTGGTAATCTTCCGAGTTATATCGAGGGAATCTAGTATTTTTTTTATAGAATATCACTTGTCTTTACTGTTTTGTTACTATTGCATCCACATCACTATCTGAAATCTTTTGCATTTACATTTTTTTGCACCTACAACTTAACTCACATTTCCTTTTACTTTCAAAAATTTTGCACTAACATCAATAGGCAAAAAATAGCTTTCCTCGTGGGATCGATATCCGATAGGATCAACCTATCAACTATACTTGCATCGACGAGTGTATACTTGCACAATTGCTATGTTCATAGCCGATCAAAACCTTCTATAAAAACCTACATGTTCGAGGAAAATTTGGATCTCTCTAACTAAATTTTGTAGTGGCAATCTCTCAATCTAGTCCACCTTGGCCTTATCTACTTCAATTCCCTTAGATGAGATCTTGTGTTCTAGAACGATGCCTTCATCCATAATGAAGTGACATTTCTCCCAGTTTAAAACTAGGTCATATTCTTCACAATGTGCTAACACCTTCTCCAAATTGTCAATTGTCAAAGCTGTCTTCGAATATCAAGAAGTCATCCATGAATAGTTCTAGGAAACCTTTCACCATATTTGAGAAAATCACTATAATACACCTTCAAAAGGTCACTGGAGCATTTCACAATCCAAATAGCATCCTCCTAACTGCATCTGTGCCAAAAGGGATTGTGAAGGTGGTTTTTACTTGTCCTCTAGTGCTATAGCAATTTGGTTATAACCTGAGTATCCATAAAGAAAACAATAAAATGACTTTCCTGCAATACTGTTAAACATTTGGTCAATAAAGGGTAAAGGAAAATGATCTTTTCTAGTAGCCTTATTCAATATTTGGTAGTCCTTGCAGACTCTCTAATCGGTGACACTTCTTTTCAGAATGAGTTTATTGTTCTCGTTACTTACCACAGTCATACCTCTATTTTTCGGTACACATTGTACTGAACTTACCCATGAGCTATCGGAGATCGGGTATATGATATCAGCGTCAAACCACTTAATGATGTCCTTCATCATGATTTGTTTCATGGCAGGGTTAAATCTCCTTTGAGCCTTAATTGAATTGTTATGGCCTTTCTCCAGTAGGATCTTGTGCACACACACTGCCGAACTGATTCCTTTCAGATCGACAATTATCCAACCTATTGCCTTCTTATACAACACCGACATGTTAATCAATTTCTTTTCCTATTCAGGCTGTAACTTAGAAGAAATTATCGCGGGAAAGATGTTATCCTGTCCCAAATAAACATATTTCAATTGATCTACAATGGTTTTAATTTTAAAATTGAGGGTTGCTCAATGGAATGTTTGTCAGGTTTAAGTTCCTTACTTGAATAGTCACAGGATTTGAAACTTTTAACCATTTGACTTACAATCCAATTTGCTTCTTGCTGAGCCTCATTGTCTAGTTTTGGCTCTTCGATTTCTTCAGGATTGACAATGAAATTGTCGATTTCCTCTAGATCATCGACATACTTGAGGGTTTTAAAAAGATTGAGCATGACTTGCTGCTCATTCACCCATATAGTGAGATCACATCCCTCAACATCGATCAAGGTCCTTCTCGTTGCTAAGAATGGTCTTCCAAGAATAATGGGAGCAAACTCATAGGCTTCACAATCCAAAACAATAAAATTAGTAGGAAAAATAAATTTATCCACTCTTACCAAAAGGTCTTCAATTTTCCCTCTGCATGAACGTAAGATCTATCCGCAAGCTATAGTATGATTGTGGTAGGTTTCGTCTTTCCTATGCCTAATTGTTGAAAAATAAATTTTGGCATAAGGTTTATGCTTACGCCAAGGTCGCAAGTGCATTCCTAACATAGTGATTGCCGATGGCACATGGTATTGTGAAACTGCCTGGATCTTTTAGTTTGGGTGGCAATCAGTTATGCAACATTGCCATACACCTTCTGTCAAGCCAACTATCTCAAACTCGCTTAGCCTTGTTCGCTTAGAGATAATATCTTTAAGGAACTTAGCGTAATTAGGAATCGGCTCAATTGTCAACCGATGACAGTTTGATGTGAACTTGCTTCAAGATGTTAAGGAATTTCTTAAAATGGTACACATGTTTCTGCTTCCTCAGCCTCTGTGGGAATGGTGGTGGTAGTATGATCTCTTTTCCTTTACTCGTCTTATCTGGCTTGATAGTGTTGGATGAACTTGCCGCGTCATGTGGACTTCCCGTGGCAACTGTTAAAGGCTCATCATCTGCAATTTTCGTAGTATTGTCATAAGGCACATCTCTCTTAACAGAGGACTGCCCTGCTGGTTGACTACTATCCTCATATTGGATAGGAACATTGCTTGCCTTTGTTCCGCTCCGATGGGTAATCGCTTTACACTATTCATGGCCTGTTCCTTGTACAACCTCAACGTCGTTGGGTAGACTACCTTTTGGCCTTGAGCTTAGGATTTGGAAAAAATTCTCAACCTGCATCTTCAATGATTTCAGCATTGATCTTTGACTTTGCATCATCATCTCAGTCCTGTTTATAAAAGAGACAATCTTTTTCATGAAATTACTAGTCTCAGCCATATAAGATTCAGTCTTAAGCGTGAAAGCATTTAAAGTTGTTCCAAAGAACTAGTTGGTGACAACTGTTACTGCAACAACTATTGTCATGGCATGTTCTGTCGGAATCCTGATGCTTCTGTGTTTTGGCGGGTCTGATTATTGGAGTTGTTCTAGTTATTCCATGAAAAATTGAGGTGTTGCCACCATGCTGGATTCTATGGGTTGGAATATAAATTGTTGTTTCGATTTTAGTTTCCAACATAAAAATTAGAGTTTGGGTTTTGCGGACACTCAAAAGAATCATGATTATCATTACAAGAATCACAAAATGAATCTACTACCTTAACCTCATGTGTGCTATGGGTTGCTGCAAATCCTTAACCATGTTGGTTAATGCAGCCAGTTGTGCTGAGATTCCATATGATGAATCAAGCTCAATTTCTGTGGCATTTCTTCTCATTGGTCCCTTCCTGGTGGTTAGGAATTGGTAATCATTATTGGCAATTTTGTCCAAAATCTCTAAGGCTTCCTCAGGTGATTTATCTAGGATTGTGCCTTTTGTCGAGGCATCTAGCATCATCCTAGTTGGTGCGCTGACTCCATTGTAGAACATCACTTCTTGTGTATAATTTTTGAATCTATGCATGAGACATTTGCGTATATGCTCTTTATACTGCTCCTAACCTCGTACATGGATTCGTCAGCTACTTGATGAAAAGAAGTAATGTCATTACGTAGTTTATTGGTCATATTTGTAAAATTAAACCTGACAAGGAAACTCTGGCATAGAACTGTCTAAAATTCTAAAGATTCGAATGGTATACTGTTTAGTTATGTTATTGCCCTATCCCGCGGTGAATAATGGGAATAATTTTAGCCTAAGGACATCCTCATGGACTCCCCATTGTCTGAAAGAATCACAAACTTCTAAGAAAGATTTTAGATGTTATCTGGCATCTTCAGTTGCTGAGCCGCTAAACTTTCCAATTGAATTGAGCATGTTAAACATGATAGGCTTCAATTCAAAGTATGTGTCTTGAATCTCAGGAGTAACAATTCATGGATTGAGATCACCAAGGCCTGGAAGTAGATGATCTCGGATGGGCATGTTCTATACACGAATAGGTTACTTGACTAGAGCTGCATTGCCTTCTACCGTGACATTCTGATTGCCAAAGGCATTTGGATTGCAAACTGGATCAACAGGATCTGCTATAGCTGCTATTAGTTTTCCCATTCTTCTATGAAAAACTTAGTCAATCTAAGATTCAAGTGGGTAGTCTTGTGATGTTGGTTTTGCTCTAGTCATACACAGACGCAAAACAAAAAATGTTAGCCTCTTGAAATAAATAACAAAATAAAAAAAGACAAAGGTGCAAGAAACCAAAAATAAAGTCGCTATTTCCAATCCTCGACAACGGTGCCAAAAACTTGTTTCGTGATTTAAGTGCAATGCAAACGGTGCAAGTTTACACGTTACAAGTAATAGTATATATTAAAATTGTCTCCACAGGGATTGGTGAAACTTTGACTGTTAGCTTCTCGCACTGAAAATGAATTAAATTGATGGTGATAGATGGAGATAATAAATAAGTAAAATAACTAAGTCTAAGAGAATTTAAATAGATGAAAGAGAAAACTATTTGAGAGATTAGGCTAGGTTATTGAGCGTAATGGTGTGATTGCCGAATAAGTTGTTGTGGCAATTAATTATTGTATCGAAGTTTGAGAGAGTGTTCTTCAATGCCTTCAAATTATCCCTAACCGAAGAACTAATGATTGTGCAAGCTTCGATAATACATCCCTGTGTTAACCTTGGGTGAACTTCATCGATCAATGAACTCTTTTTAGTGCTGAAATTCACTCCTTATCCCTAAGGCGAATTAGCTTCCACCAACGGCTGTTTAAATGGAAACTAAATCCAATCGTTTCGTGAATCTAGCTCTCCCGAGCCTAGATAAATATATTCATCCAAGTCCCTCTCCCGAATTCACTTGGAATTAAATGACAAACCAATAATGGATATGTAAGACCCCGATTTTGGGCTTAGATGTTTTAAAGGTTGGTTTGAGGGGGTCCGATGGATCGGGATTAGAGATTCGAGTCAGTTTCGAGATTAAATCGAATTAAATATTTTTGAAGGTGATAAAATGGTGGAAAAATATTCTAAAATCATTATTGATTATATTAAGGGTAATGGTGAAATCAATTTTAGAAAATAAGATTTGGAAATCGAACATTTTGGCTAGTGACCAAAATGCAAGTTTTGAAAACTGCTTTTAAAGGTGACTAAAATGAAAGGGGTCAAATTCTTAGTATCTTTAAGGAGATATTTTACCAAGTTTTTTCTGATGATTTCTCACTTAATTAAAGATATTTTGTAATCATTAATTTTATCCGGGGCATTAACCCGTTTTTTACATTTATGTGAATATTTAAAATAATGGGCTTTAGTTGTTGTTACTTTTATATATTATAATTATTAGTACAAAAAAACCAAAAATCAACACTATTATAATTATTATTAATATGTTTGTCTATTAAGTACTACTATTGTCAATGTATTTATATCTATGTTAAAATTTCAAATTAGTATAATTTCTTAGGTTATTATATTTATTATGTTCGGTTGTTGTTAGTTGTTATGATTTGAAAAGGAAAAAACACAAAAATATTATTATGATTACTTGTTTTAATTAGTATTATTATATATTAATGTTTTTACTATTCGGTTTGCATTATTATTTCCTTATACTACTATTAGTATTATATATTATTATTTATTGTATTGTAATTATTATTATTAAACAAATATAAAAAACAAAATGAATTAATAATTAAATAAATAAACAAAGGCCCATTAATTTATATCAGTCCAATTACAAACCAATTTCTAAAAGTCTAAAAACATTAAGTACATATGGGTAGCCCATTAAGGGCCCGAATACTAAAGCCCTAATTACATCAGATAGCAAAAACCCTAACACCCTATTATCTCTACACATCCGCTCTATAGCCGTTAGATCCAGATTAGATCTAACGGTCTGAATTAAAGGCGGAAGAAGTCTCCAGAATCCCACGCGCCGCATGCGCGCCCACTCAGCTACCCTCACGCATGCGTATGCTTCACGCCCTAACCTTTCCGCTCCTCCACACGCGCGTGGAACCCACGCGCAAGACGATTCAGCTCTCGTGACCATCTGACCCCTCGTCTGCCACGACCTCTGCCATCCCTTGCATCAAGCCGAAACCACCAGTGGTCCTTCCTCCAACTGCAGCGCATGTAACAAAAATGCACAAATGTCATAGCCATAATAGATATCAGACAACATATGTTGTACACAAAAATGAGCCAACACATTTTCAGAACCGGCAATATCAGAGAGTGGCAGGCATGCAAACAAAAACTCAAAATGGATTTCAGACTTTAGTAAAGCAACCAATAGCAAACATTTAGGTTTTTTATTTTTCTGCAAACTTTTGTAATATCTTTGCTATAAAGATTCCGAAACACCATAATGTAAACCCCAACGGGGAATTTGAACAAAAAGCAATACAAAAAGATTTCCAGAGGTATCCTCCCTTCTCATCTTCGAAGCATATAAAGAAACATAAAATGCATATATATATATATATTAGGGTTTAGTTTTACCTGAGTAGCCTCTCGGCTCCGTCCACTGGCGATAAACCTTTGGGCCTCCTCGAGGCCAGGCATGGTGAGCTGGTGAGGAGTTGTGAGTCAAATGTCTTTAAAAAGTTTTTTTCCGGTTTCGACTCGGATCTCCTCAAATTTGGGTTAAAGGGTCTCTTGTCTTAAAAATCCAAGGACGGATCATGTTTTAGAGGAAAAAGGGGAGTGTTTCGATGATGGTTAGGTTTTTTTCGGCGCCATTGTTTGGCGGCTGGAGATGGTGTGCGGTGGCTTACTCGGCCGAGAACTGCCGGAGTCTGGGTTTCAAAATAGAGAGGGGGGTTTTTGGATCTGTAATTCATTTGCAGAGAAAAGAAAATGACTCCAAACTCGTTTTTTGTAAAAATGAGCAAAAGGGGATTTTCGTTCGGTTAAGGCCCCTGTTTATAGAACGCTTTGTTTTAAAATGGTTTTTCTACACCATAAGTCCCTTCGTCCCTTCACCTTTTCATCCTCCAAACCTTCTGCATTTTAAATTACGGATGTAGTCCTTGCCCCTTTAAACCTTATTGCAATCACATCCCTAAATCTAACCAGATTTCGTTTTCAAAAAGATTTTATTCCCATCCAATCCTTCCGCATTTTTAAAATATCCCTATAGGTCATTCCGTGTTTTTAAATCACACCCCTGATCCTTGTAATTTTAAACCATTTTGCAATTTCGTCCTTCGATCTATTTAAATCAGAATTTTATATGGTAAAACCCCTTTCAGCCCTTCAGTTTTTTTTTCAATTTCTTTTAAGTTAGGCCTTTTAAGTAGTTTAGTCCCATATTTGGGCCCTGGTTTTTTATTTGTTTTATTTTTGCCCCCTGTTGTTTGCATGCTTTTTTTTTCTGCCCTGTCAGTTTAATTCCCTTTAATTTTAGTCTCTTTTTAGTTTATCTATATGTTCATACATGTTAATTTGTACCTGATTCAATATATTTTTTTCTCGTATTTATTGTTACGTACATATTCATGTTGGTACATTTGGGTGCTTTAATTGGTTTGTGGTCTATGTAGATTAGATTTATATGTAACGTAGTTATATCGTATATTGTTTTTTATTGTTATGAAAATATTTGGACTTTATATTAAACTGTTTCTTATATGTTGTAATGTATGTATTAATGTATCTCTTTTATTTTGTTCTTAGATTTTTGTATATAATATAATTTATACATTAGCATGTATATAACATATAATAACATTTTAATTTCTTTATAAATTGGCATGTGCGTATTCATTTATTTTCCTTATAATCGTATATATGTATATGTTAGTACGTATATATAATTTAGGATATATTGTCGTGTACATAATATAGTTTCGTATGCTACGTTATTAATGTAATATTTGAGTCATGTCATACCATGTTATATATTATTGTTCGAAATAGATGTTTTATATTTTATTAGATCGTTTACATCCTTATCTGTTTTTGGCTTTGTTCCCTTTACTTTATTTGTTTGTCGTGCAGTTTAGACTGTATACGGAATGCATAAGTTTGCATTTGAATACTTCAATTATGTTAATGCGGCATCTCTTTATTCAGGAGTAAATGCGGCCAGTTTCAAATGTAGTGAAGGTGGTCTTGCTGTTTACTTTCGAATAACGAGGCCCTTAAAATAGACTCGCATGTATGACCGAATTTTAAATTAATCGTCACTTTAATTCGGAAAGTTCAATATTAACAAAGCGGCAATTATTTATTTTCTTTTTACAGTACCAATTTTTGGGCGGTATGGGGGTGCCAAAACCTTCCCCATCCGTAACTGACTCCCGAACCTGCTTTCAAACGAATCTCTGATTTTATGGCGTCTGGCCTACCTTAGTGGCCGGTGGCGACTCCGAGTTTTATTGTTTTTTTAAACACGAATTTTTAAAAAACTCCCCTATTTTCAAAAGAGTTTAAAAAAAATCAAAGGAAACCTATTATTCCTTTTTTAGAGATCTCATTCGAACCAATAAAAAAATTTTGAATTAAAAAAAAAGGTCGCTACAGCTATCGACTCTGCTGGGGATTGGTTTTGATTTTTTAAAACTAACGTGAGTCAGGCCATTTTTCAAAAAGAACAAAAATAATAATTACCGCTTTATTAATATTTTAAAATTTGTGAATTAAAATGACGATTAAATTGATATTTGTTTATAAATGCGAGTTTATTTTAACACATTTAAAATTTGACATTTAAACCCGTCCTTTTAAGTGGGGGGAAACGCTAGTGCTTTCGTGTCGATATTGTTCCTCCGTATGGGCCTAGTAAGTACCTTCGGGGCTCGACTACCCTATTTTTTCATGGGAATATTGTTTCCCCGTACGGAATAGCGAAAAGGTCCTCCTGAATTGAACTCAGTTGAGAGGAGCCTATAATAGGTGATGACCGGGGGCCTTGCTACTCTTTAAAAGTGGACAGGGAGGACAGTTCAGGTACCTTTTAGAACCAAAACTGCATGTAGAAAACATAGAAAGCCCACCCCTGTTAGAGCCATGTGGTTACCTTAGGTTCTTTAGAAATGATGTAAATAGGGTTGCTGTCTGATTTATTTTCTTGTTTCTCATTTTTATATGTCCGTTGATTTTACCCGGTACTGACTTGTTTCTGCTTTGTTATTTTCGTTTTGCATATATTTTTCGTACATACATTGCATAACATGAAGGTGTTGATTCGAGTGGTTTGACAAGTTGAAATCTTTCATCATGGATAAAAGGTAGCTCAAGAGGGAGGAAATTAACTCAGTAGTTCGACATTGGTCTGAAGCCAACCAAAGACCCCAAGATGACAGTTTACCGAGTAAGCACATTGTGGCGGGGTATACATAGGTCAGTCTTTTGCAAAATGATATATGTGATTTGAAACAGACTTGGGAAGGATGGGACCGACGACTGCAAAATTTGTTCCGAGAAAATTATGGTGACATAGCACAACTGATGTATGTTGAATCAATCAGCCTATGCTCCGAGCCATATTTCAATTTTGGAATTCGGCCTTCTGTTGCTTCACCTTAAATGGGAAGGATTTGATGCCTACGATCGAAGAATATATAACTTTGCTGAATCAGAAGAACGTTCATGAAAATTGGATTTGCACAAAGCAATCTATGTCTCATAATTATCCTCTAAAGCTTAAAACCATAGCCGGGATGAGTGAAGATTGGGTCAAAGGTTTGATCTAGGTTCAAGGAGACGGTACCGCTTTTCCATGGGAATGTATTCGAGATATCATACCAACACACCCATATGAGGGAGTGAAGATGGATTTATTTGCTTTAGGGATCTAGGGTTTGATCATTTTCCCTAGAGTTTTGGGAAACATTGATGTAGCCATTTTGGACTTGTTCGAAAGGTTAAAGAAGAAGGCTAACCCGATATCGACAATCCTAACTGAAACTTTTATTTCTTTGAACGCAAGCTGGAAGCATGAAGAAAGGTGCTTTAGAGGATGTGCACAGTTGCTTCAGGTATGGATTCAGAGTCACCTTTGGAAATCACCGACTAGGGTTCTACCCAAAATAATTTCGAGAAATTTTTCTCTCTTGTGAGAGTACCTAGCAAAAGAATGGTGGGAAGAACCAGACAAACAGAAATGGACGGCTATTTTTAAAAATATTCAAGACGAGGATATTGTGTGGAGGGTGCCTTGGCTCGGTAGCGTCCTTCATTTCTTGTATAGTTGCGGAGACTATGATTGGCTAATGATGATAGGATTGTACGGTGGGATCTCTTGCTCTCCCTTATTGGTATCAAGACAATTCAGGACACGACAGTATGTGCCTGTCACTGCCGGCTTAAGCACCTCCGAGTTTCCATTCAAGAATGAGTTTAGGGCAAAGGTTCGAAATATTTATAGAGCTTGGGATCACCTTTACCACATAAAGGTCAAAGAGGATGAAGAGTGCATGTTCACCCCAGACTACGCTTTTTGGATGCGTGTAAGAATCATTGATAAAACTTCGGAGCCCGATCAAGGATCGATTATGTCGCTTGAAGAACATTTGAGAATGGTAACTTTCGAGGCCGACATCCTAAGAAGTGGGCTAGGAGAGGTGAAGAAGAAGATGGATGCTTTGCAAACCGAGCATACAAGCGAGCTTTCTTGGGTTAGCCTAGACGTGGATGAGAGAGAAGGGACAATTAAACAGTTAATGAAGTTCAACACGGATTTGAAAAAATGCTCTTTACCAAAGTGATACCCTTAATCTCCAGGCTATAGTAAGAAATTCCGATTGGAAGAAGCTCTTAGCAGTCCAAAAAGAAAGAATCAACGAGATACGAAAGAAGGGGAAACAAGCACTTGAGAAAGAGGTAGAGAAATGCAAGCAAACTGTTGGGAATGAGAGAAATTTCTAGAACTGTTATTCAGCGAGAGAGAGAAAAGGCTCAACAAGAAATTGAAAAAGGCAAGCAAGCGATGGATGCTACCCCATGGAGGAAAAATCCCAAGAAACAAGAGCTGATTATTTGAAATGCAAGGCCTGATTACTCTACCATCTAGAACTTGTCAAGGTCATGCTCTGAATGCCCAACTAGAAGAAAGGGTTAGGGAGATAAATCGATCCCTTCCTGAATATCATGTTCAAAATGTCTTTCTCGAGCTTCAAGCTATCCTGCAAACACTTCAAGCTCAGATTGAGACATTAGAAGCCACAATCCAAGATTCTCTCGAAAGAATTATAGCTCTTGAAGAAGCTGCCGAGGGAGGAGACAATTATTGGTTGAGGCACTTTCGCACCGCTACTCTCATGATTTAAGATCGAGATCAGTATTACACCGACCTAATGGTGCAAGTTCAAGAAGTCGCTTAGTATATGAGGGACCTAACCAACGAAGCCAAAGCCTTTCTTCCTTTTATAGTTCCGGACATGGAGGAGACGCCCAAGTTCATTCAGTTACTCGAAGCAATCGAAGAGTTAGGAGTTAGGGCCGAGGCATATCTGTAGGAGTTTATCTTTCTTTGCAAAGAGAAGCTTTTAGTCTCCAATGAAAGTTGTTCGAGGGTGATCACTAACGGAATCAATGCCTTCGTTTGCACACATCCATGCATTTTTATATGTTCCATGCATTGCATAAAGCGTATATTATGCATTAAATAATTAAACAATAAGGTTAATTATGAGGGATTTCATAACAGTAGTTAAAGACTCCACCTTCACATGCAAACGGAAAGAAGTTCTGCTAAAATGAAAGCCAGTATGAGAAGAGCGTTCACCTCAAAAAATAGAGAGAACAAAGGGATGACTTCTAGCTAGTACAGCTTTAGAAGTATGAATGACCTAGTGACTAGGGTTGATAAGTTCGGACAACTCCAAGAACATCTGTTTTGGAATTAAAGAGAGATAATAACACACATGAAGAAGATCCAAGAGGAAACTAGGGGGCAAATCGATGAATTGATGGGTGTGATGGTCAAAGGAAAGAGTTTGGCAGAAGACTCCTTGGTGCAAAAGGAAGTCGAAGAAACAAGTGAGAGTTGGGATTGTGACTTTACAGTGAAAAAGATTTTGTTTGATGAAGATCAAGCCATGATTAACTAGTATGAGATAGTTTGTACTACTTCTGAATGTCCTATCAAATTGGCGTTAGATAAGATTGAAAATTCTCTCTTCAAAATCTTGTCTACGCCAAAGAACCAAGAACCAGCTTAGGAGCAATTGAATCAGGAGGATAATAACACAAACACCTACGAAGCCCATAAGAGGCAGATGGTCGCCTCACCCCAGGCCATGTCCCCAAATGCGCAAGGCTCGAATAGAAAGGAGACTAGAGGTCCCGAAGAGGAGATAGAGAAGGAATCCTTCACTCCTTTACCAATTTCGTACACGTAGTTGTACTCGCGACTATGCAAGGCCGATTTTGTTCAACCATGTCTTGTTGCTCCATTTCAATCGCCTTACCCAGTAGTGTATAATCCTAACGCACACTATGAGTACCATGCCGGAGTAGTGGGACACATGATAGAGAATTGCCCGATATTCAAGAAAATGGTGCAAAGCATGATTAAAGATGGAGTCTTAAAGTGTGAAGGACCTAGTGTGAAAATTAATCTACCTCTGAACCACGAGGGCCAAGATGTGAGCGCCCTTGAAGAGGAAGATGCAACGAGGGCAAAGATGGATGTGTCAGGAGTCAAGTATCCTTTAAGTCAGGAATTCGAACAATTATGCATGGTAGGGTTGACCAAAGACTCTCCCATGAATGAGGGTATTGAAAAGATAAGTGAAAGTCGAGACTATGAATTTATAATGGAAGAAACCTTATCTGATGAAAACCAAGCTATCACCAATCAGCGTGAGGTACGCAGTGTCGCCTCTGAATGTCCTGCCAAACTAGTGATGGGTGAGACCGAGGACCCTCTCTTAAAAGATTTGTCTTCACCAATGAATGAATAGACGGATGAGGTAGAACCATTAGAATCTCTCTATTTATCGGCTAACCCAACTTTTAGTTCTCAAAAGAAAGACAAGAAAGTAGAGGACTTTCAATTAACTCCAAGCCCATTCACATACCAAGATTTGTTCTCTAAGTTGCTACACGCTCGACTGGTTGCACCATGCTTTGTCAAAGCTCAGCCACCTCCATATCCGAGATAGTTTGATGAGAAAGATAGTTGCGATTACCATGCCAGAATTCATGGGCATTCCATCGAGAAGTGTGTGATTTTCAAGCGTATAGTTCAACACCTTTTGGATCTTGGGGTGGTAGAGTTTGTGACTATGGGTACCAGTCTGAAGATTAATTTCCCAACTGTGGCCAACATTATGAAATTGAGGGAAGGTCGAGTCGCCAAAATAACAGGGGTGGATAAAGCGAAATTGCCAACATTAGCAAAATCTAAAAATGTCGGCAGTTATCACGACC
Organism: Hibiscus mutabilis; assembly: GCA_019671005.1. Taxonomy (NCBI): domain Eukaryota; kingdom Viridiplantae; phylum Streptophyta; class Magnoliopsida; order Malvales; family Malvaceae; genus Hibiscus; species Hibiscus mutabilis. The sequence continues at coordinate 50,557,352 of CM033719.1, forward strand.
ACAACTTTTCCATGAAAGGTATTGTTCTAAACCCGTTTGAAAAGTCAAGAGCAGTTCTAGAAAATTCCCCAAAAGTGACAGTGCTTGAGAATAATGACGTGCTCAAAGAGGGGGAATTATGTTCAAGAAAAAGGGGGGCGATGAATGATAAAAATGCAAAAGAGAGTAACAAAAGGACGAAGATATCATTCCCAATATCAAATTTAGACCTGCTACCCCTGCTAGTTCAGAATAAACTCTTGAAGCAACTTCCCATGAAGTGATATGCTTATTTCAATCCTAATGTATTTTGTACCAGGGTTTCATACGGGTACCACCATGGTGACTTTAGCCATACCATGAAAGAGTGTGTGTTTTTGAAGAAAAAAATCTATGAACTCGTCAAGAATGGGATACTTTCTTTTGAGCATAGAAGGCCTAAGTTCAAGAAAGAGGCTGAGTTTGTGGGAAGGATTGAAGAGTCGGGGTGATTGACCGGTGTTGCAATGTTCAAGGGTTTCTAATGCAGCCTATCCATGCTTTTAGGTGTCACCTTTTTTGATTTTTCTTACATGTTTTTCTTATTGTGTGTAATCAACTTTGCTACTGTTTTCCCAAAAGTAGCAAGAATCTTGTTAGGGCTTATGTTATGTTTACTTTATTTTCCTTTCAATGAAATGATGCATCTTTTGAGAAAAATATATGTATACTATTTCGTACCCTCATAGATTCCCGGATATCACATGCATGATACGGTATTGATTCTAATGAAAGATCAATTGAATGTTGTGATCACGGTAAAGTATGATTTTTTTCTCAGCCCGTTCTGGTCGGTGAAGCGCATGACGTGAGATTACCACTCCTTCGATAATGTTCGATGGTAAGAAAATCTCCCAGGAAATACCGATAGAGTTGTTTAAACTTAAGAATTATTTAAAAAAGAAAAAAAATCTATTTTAATGGAGATGTGCGGAAGAACAAATCTAATAAGGAACTAGATTCCACATGTTCAATACCCCAGCATCATAGAAAAATCTATAAAATCAATGAACAATCAAATAAGTCTCGGAGCATCCTGATGGAGCTGTGGGGGGAGAACAAATCTAATAAGGAGCTATGCTCCACCTATTCAATACCCTAGCGTCAGAGATGACTCTTTGAAGGCACTGATACGATATTAATTGCAATTGGAAGAATACACTTGTACTAAATTCTCAGTTTGATGTTTTTGCACTCAATGTGTTAAACTAAGTCAAAAACCATAACATATTTTGGAGAAAATAATGAGAACTAGAAGGAGTAGTTTTTGAACAGACCAAGCAGATACCATAATCATGAGGATGAACCGAGCAATCTGGGAGGAATTTCACAACTTTAAATGTCGCCACAACATTCAAAGGCAAGCTGTTGATCACCGGGGGATTGACTCCAAGCCGCTCTTGCATTTGATAACTGGGGCATTCTATTTTTTTCTATTAATTTTGATTTTGTATGCTAATCCAAAAAGCATCCTCTGTTGAAACGTTAATCGGAAAACTGGCATAGATAAAGAAAAAGAAGAGAAAAGAAAAAAAAGAAAAAAAAGAGAGAAAAAGAAAAGGAGAGAGAGAAGAAAGAAAGAGAGAAAATAAGGGAAAGATAAATAACAGAAAAAGGAGAAAAAATAGGAAGGATTTGGTTTCTTTGTATTGTTTCAAGAAAAAATTTAGAATTCGGGGACGAAGATGTATATGATTGACCTAACACCAATGACCCGTCAGGGATCCAGAAAGGAATGATAGTAAACTTGGCATGTTACCGTTTTGAAGACTCAAAGTGAGTGTTTGTCGCAATTTCTTGATTGATTCAGAAGAATAAAGATTGAATATTATTGAAGAAATGAAATTTTAAGACTCAGGGGGCATGTTTTTGACCTACCTTGAGATAGAAGAAAGATCATCCCGGTGGATCAGAGAAAAAATAACAGCTAAGCCCGAAGGCAAGATAAGTTATTACCAAGACCCAGAAAGAAGAAAAATGTTCTTATGTATGGCTTTTGGGATAGGGTTATAGGTCAATGATGTATATGGTCAACCTAATACAAAACCCGTCAGTGATTCCGAAGAGAACAATAGCACGACTTAGTGTGCAGCACAATTCAAGGACTCAACTTGATTGGATCTGAAAAAATGATGACCGAGTCTTATTTTGGGGCATGATTTTAGCCCGACATTGAGATAGAATAAAGATCGTACTAATGGGTCAAGACCAAATGACAGTCAAACCCAAGGGTAAAGATCTATAAGTGGAAGAATGTGTCTTTGCATGGCTTCAGGGATGAAGGTTTAGGTCTACACGGTCGACCTAGCATGAAAGAATAATTTGTCAGAAATTGTATTAAGAACAATAACATGATTTTATATGCTAGACAATTTAGAGATTCGCGGATAATTTCTACCGCAACATGTCATATGGCTCAAAATAATGAAGATTTGAGACCTTATCGAAAAGAAGGAAGATTTGGGGACTTGGGGGCATGTGTTCATCCCTATGTTGAGGTAGAATGAGGCTCATCATAAAGTGTCATAGAAGAAATAAAAGTTGAGTAAGGGTGATGTCATGAATTTAGACTTCAACAAACAAGGGAGAGATCTAGTAGAGATAAAGATAATACCTTGATTAGTTTAGGAAATTGAAGATTGGACTTCATAGAAGTGGAATAGTTTTGAGACTTGGGGGCATAGGTTCACCATAATATTGAAGACCCCGTCATGAAGAGTTATTGAAGAGACAATATTTAAGCCCAAGTGGAGTAGGGACAATGATCTAGAATTAGACCTTCAGCAAGTGACATATTGTATTCCACCCAGTGCAAGTTAGCACATCCTTTCGAGAGAAGAAAAAAGATAAAGATTTTGCAAAGACAAAGGGCCTATGAGAGCTAAGGGTGACTGTCTAGGAAGCAAGAGTTTTTCCCAAAAAAATTTAAAAATAATTCTACTCGTGCATCATTTGTAGTTAGATGTCCTTAAGCTAGGTGCATGCCGACTTATACCATCATAGCATTTTGATTATTTTAAACTGGTATTTGAAGATTGATAAAAAATTTGATCTATAGCTTCATGAGAAGAGAAGTAGATCTCAAAAAATAATTAAGAGTCTTTGACTTGCATGATTAGGATTTCAAAGGGTCTTTTGGTCTCTGGTTAGTTCAAGTGTGGCGAGCATCATTTTATGCCAGGACGATCCGAAGTTTGGGCATTCGATTATTGAAGAGTTCTTTTTGACAGCCATGTCGGCGTGAATACAGTTATTGAAGATTTTTTATGGGTAGCCATGTTGGCGCGAATCCAGTTAGTGAAGTTTCCTTTAGTAGCCATGTTGGTGTAATCCACCTCATGAAGAGGATTTCGTGGTCAAAAGTTCTATATAGGAGGGACCAACATTTTTGAAAATTTTAGAGCGAAAGAAGGCATAAACTCATAGCCCAAAGATTACATGCAAGTAATTTCAAACCCGCAACATCAGAATTTCAGAAGCAGATGGGGCAGAAACCCATAGCTCAAGAATTATCAAATAGAAAAGTCAAAAAGCCTATCCGTTCAGGCTCATGGGGAATGGGCGCCTTCATTTGGAGAACAGTTATCTGGTTTGTCCATTAACACTTCAGAAGGATATGCCATTTTATTTTCACCACTTCGGGAAAGCAAGTTATCTGGTTTGTCCATTGCCACTCCGGGAGGATATGCCATTTTGTTTTCGCTACTCTGGGAGAGCAAGTTATCTAGTCTGTCCATTGCCACTTCAGAAAGACATGCCATTCTATTTTCACCACTCTGGGAAAATAAGTTATCTAGGTTGTCCATTGCCACTTCAGAAGGATATGCCATTTCGTTTTTGCCACTCCGGGAAAGCAAGTTATCTGGTCTGTCCATTGCCACTTCGGAAGAATATGCCATTTTGTTTTCGCCACTCTGGAAAAAGTTATCTGGTTTTTCCATTACCACTCTAGGAGGACTTGCTAGTGCTACCGAGTTTGTTTTCGCCACTTCGAGAAAGCAAGTTATTTGGATTTGTTCGATGTCGCTTGGGAGGAATGAGTCATTTGAAGTTATGGTTTGTCCATTGCAACTCTGGGAGGACTTTCCAACGCTACCCAATTTGTTTTCGCCGCTCCGAGAAAGCAAATTATTTGGATTTGATCACTGCCGCTTCAGAGGAACAAGTCGTTTGAAGTTTCGGTCTGTCCATTGCCACTCCTAAATGACTTGTCCAGCGCCACCCAATTTGTTTTCGCCACTCCAGGAAAGCAAGTTATTTCGATTTTTTCGCTACAGCTTCAGAGGAGAAAATCGTCTAACATATTGGATCTAACAGTCCAAATAAAAGGCGGAAAAAGTCTCCAGAATCCCACACGCCGCACGTGCGCCCACTTAGCTACCCTCGCGTGTGCGTATGCTTTACGCCCTGACCTTTCTGCTCCTCCACACGTGTGTTGAACCCACGCGCAAGACGATTCAGCTCTCGTGACTGTCTGACCCCTCATCCGCTATGACCTCTACCATCCCTTGCATCAATCCAAAACCACCAGTGGTCAATCCTCCAACCGTGACGCATGTAACCAAAATGCACAAAGGTCAGAGCCATAATAGATATCAGACAACATATGTTGTACACAAAAATGAGCCAATACATTTTCAGAACCGACAATATTAGAGAGGGCCAGGCATGCAAACAAAAACTCATAATAGATTTCAGACTTTAGTAATGCAACCAATAGCAAAAATTTTGGGTTTTTATGTTTCTGCAAACTTTTGTAATATCTCGGCTATAAAGATTCTGAAACATCATAATGTAAACCCCAACGGGGAATTTGAACAAAAAGCAATACAAAAAAATTTCCAGAGGTATCCACTCTTCTCATCTTCGAAGCATCTAAAGAAACATAAAATACATATATATATATATATATATATATATATATATATATATTAGGGTTTAGTTTTACCTGAGTAGCCTTTCGGCTCCGTCCACCGGCGATAAACCTTTGGGCCTCCCCGAGGCCAGGCATGGTGAGCTGGTGAGGAGTTGTGTGTCAAAAGTCTTTAATTTTTTTTTGGTTTCGGCTCGGATCTCCTCAGATTTGGATTAAAGGGTCTCTTGCCTTAAAAATCCAAGGACATATCTTGTTTTAGAGGAAAAAGGGGAGTGTTTTGATGATGGTTATGTTATTTCAGCGCCGTTGTTTGGCGGCCGGAGATGGTGTGCGGTGGCTGACTCAGCCGGGAACCGCCGGAGTCTGGGTTTCAAAAGAGAGGGAGGTTTTTGGATCTGGAATTCATTTGCAGAGAAAAGAAAATGACTCTAAACTCGTTTATTTTGTAAAAATGAGCAAAAGGGGATTTTCGTTCGGTTAATACCCCTATTTATAGAACGCTTTGTTTTAAAATTGGTTTTTCTACACCATAAGTCCCTTCGTCCCTTCGCCTTTTCATCCGCCAAACCTTTCGCTTTTTTAAATTATGAATGTAGTCCCTGCCCCTTTTAACCGTATTGTAATCACATCCCTAAATCCGACCAGATTTCATTTTCAAAAAGGTTTTATTCCCATCCAATCCTTCCGCGTTTTTAAAATATCCCTATAGGCCATTCATTGCTTTTAAATCACACCCCTGATCCCTGTAATTTTAAACCGTTTTGCAATCTCATCCTTTGGTCTATTTAAATCAGAATTTTAAATGGTAAAACCCCTTTCAGCCTTTCAGTTTTTTTTCAATTTTTTTAATTTAGCCCTTTTAAGTAGTTTAATCCCATATTTGACCCCTGTTTTTTATTTGTTTTATTTTTGCCCCTGTTGTTTGCATGCTTTTTTTCTGCCCAGTCAGTTTAATTCCTTTTAATTTCAGTCTCTTTTTAGTTTATCTATATGTTCATACATGTTAATTTGCACCTGATTCAATATGCTTTTTTCTCGTATTTATGGTTGCGTACATATTCATGTTGGTACATTTGGGTGCTTTAATTGGTTTGTGGTCTATGTAGATTAGATTTATATGTAACGTAGTTATATCGTATATTGTTTTTTATTGTTATGAAAATATTTGGACTTTATATTAAACCGTTTCTTATATGTTGTAATGTATGTATTAATGTATCTCTTTTATTTTGTTCTTAGATTTTTGTATATAATATAATTTATATATTAGCATGTATATAACATATAATAACATTTTAATTTCTTTATAAATTGGCATGTACGTATTCATTTATTTTCCTTATAATCGTATATATATGTATATGTTAGTACGTATGTATAATCTAGGATATATTGTCGTGTACATAATATAGTTTCGTATGCTACGTTATTAATGTAATATTTGAGTCATGTCATACCATGTTATATATTATTGTTCGAAATAGATGTTTTATATTTTATTAGATCGTTTACAACCTTATCTGTTTTTGGCTTTGTTCCCTTTACTTTATTTGTTTGTCGTGTAGTTTAGACTGCATACGGAATGCATAAGTTTGCATTTGAATACTTGAATTATGTTGATGCGGCGTCTCTTTATCCGGGAGTAAATGCGGCCGGAATTCAATTGTAGTAAAGGTGGTCTTGTTGTTTACTTTCGAATAACGCGACCCTTAAAATAGACTCGCATGTATGACCAGATTTTAAATTAATCGTCACTTTAATTCGGAAAGTTCAATATTAACAAAGCGGTAATTATTTATTTTCTTTTTACGGTACCAATTTTTGGGCGAAATGGGGGTGCCAAAACCTTCCCCATCTGTAACCGACTCCCGAACTTTCTTTCAAACGAATCTCTGGTTTTATGGTGTCCGGCCTACTTTAGTGGCTAGTGGCGACTCCGAGTTTTATTGTTTTTTTAAACAAGAATTTTTAAAGAACTCCCCCATTTTCAAAAGAATTTCTAAAAAATCAAAGGAAACCTATTTTTCCTTTTTTAGCGATCTCATTCGAACCAATAAAAAAAAATTGAATTTAAGAAAAAAGGTCGCTACAATTTTATCATGTGTTTTAAAGTTAATTACAAAGGGATTAGTTAAAAAGTTAGTTAAGCTCTCTAAAGAAAATTCACGTAACTTTTCTCTCAACTTTTCTCTCCACTCTCTGTAGTCACTGATTTTTTAACCCAAACCGAATATGGAGGAAAATATGGAAGGAATTAGTTCCAAAATCAGCTCCAAATAAGAATAAAAAAAAGGAAGGATGCCAACTTGGATATGGAAAAATCAAGGGAAAATCATTCCCAAATCATTCAAAATTGGTCAAAGAAACAAAAGGGGAGGAGGAATCAGAATTTTTCAAGATTTGGCAAGCAATTCACAATAAATTAGGGATTTTGATTTTTATTCTCGTTGTAAATTTGGTATGAATTTCTACTATGTAAACCCCCTCTCATCCTTTGTAATTCACACACAACTCACAACACAATATTTTCATTCACCACCATTCACCATATTCCTTTGTAATCACCACTACACCATTCTTGATCCGAGAGTTGTAAGAGAAGTAAGAAGTTTGTACCAACATTTTCAAGGAATACAAAGAGCAAGCTTTTTTAAGTACTTTGTTCTTCTTTTTTTTATCTTGTGTTATTTTTGTTATTTCGAATTAAGTATAAAAAGGGAGAACTTTTTACCCATATTTTGAGTCTTTGAAGACACTCATTCGAGCATTTTAATTAAATATAAAAGGAAGATTTTTTCGATGTATCTCGTCGAAGACGGCGGCCGGCGCCGGTGAAAGGATGTCGGTACGGTGGTGCACCACCTTGTTCTCCGTTCTTTATTTTTCATGAATACTTAATGAACTTTTAAAGTGGGGTGTTTTGATCTTTGTTTTAAAACCAAAATTGAATAATGGTGTTTTTGGGCCATTTGCCCATTTCAAATAAAAGTGGGCTATTTAATTTTATAAGATTCATGTACCATTTCTTTAAATCACATAAAATTTCTTTCAATATTTTTCAAATCGGGCGTCCAATTTAAATTTTTTAAGATTGGATATTAATTTATTTTCCTTTTAATTCTAATTTAAACTTATCAAACTTATTTTGTCACATATTTCTAAAAAAATAATAAAGTGTAAATTAATAACCCGGATATTGTGTTGACTCATTTTAGAGAAGGATACACATCCTTAAATAAAAATTCTTTATTTCATCTTTTTTTTCCACTAATTTGTTTAAGATTTTGTATTTATTTGAATTTTGTGAATATAAATGTTTAACTCTAATTTCCATGTATTTTATTAATTCGATTCTTTCCTAAAATACCAAGGTTTTAGTGTTTTAATTATTAGGTTAAATAAAGCCCCTAGGGTTAGATACTAAATTACCTTAGTTAGAGCCATAAAATTTTCAATAAATAACTTTCTTCACATAAAAAATTCATAAGACACACTTAATTAAATTTGAACCCCAATAGATAAAATTTATGTAGACATTCTTTAGGTTAATAATCACTAACTTAGAATAAATAAAAACTTTAACACACCAATTATTTCTTTGTTTGCTTGTTAAAAAGTGAAACCTAATTAATGCGGTGTCCTATCAAGAGAAGGTAACGGGTTAGCGCCAGAAGTGTTGGCGGTGATTAGAGTTTACTCTTCGGATGGTCAGGCCGTTAAAATGGAATCATATTCATAAATGGAAAATAATTTAAATTTTATACGAACTTGCAAATTTTGACATTAAAACTTTTTGTAATCGGCTAGGTACCAATTTTTGGGCGCTGTGGGGGTGCTAACCCTTCCCCACGCGTAACCGACTCCCGAACCCATTTTTGAGTTTTCGCATACCAAAATCGTTGTTTTAATAAAATAAAAATGATTTTATTAAAATGACCCGTTTTTAGGTGATCCAATCACACCTTTAAAAAGATTGGTGGAGACTCTGCTGTTTTTGGCTTTTTATTTAAAAAACACTCGGGACTTTAAAAAAGAGGTTGCGATAGCTTGGTGGCTCCGTTGGGGAAATTTTTGTTTTTTACAAAAAGAGAGTTAGGCCACAAGCCGATTACACTTTGTTTTAATGTCGGAATTTGCTAAGTTCGTATAAAATTTAAGTTAATTGTTGTCCACTTATGAATATGATCCTATTTTACGCATTTAAAATTTGGTTATAAGCTCTACACCCGAGCTTCGTCCCGTTCATTTAAGTGGGGGGAAACGCTATTGCTCTCGTGGGAATATTGATTCTTCGTATGGGCCTAGCAGGTACCTTCGGGGCTCATATAGCTTATGTTTTATTGAGGATACTGATCCTTCGTATGGGCATAGGAAAATGGGTCCCCTTGAGTTGAACTTGATTCGTTTGAAGCCTATAATGGGTGAGAATCAAGGGCCTTGCTACCCTTAGTAGGGGATAGCGAGGACAATTAGGGAACCCTTTTAGAGTTAAACCTTTGTGAGAATCTAGGAGCCTACCTCATTAGAGCCATGCGGAAAACCTTAGGTTTTGAAATTTGGTCAAAATTATTTTGTTGGAATAGTCCGTGGAGACATGTACAGAAGTGTTGGAATACGCTGCCCAGTTTACTATTCGTACAATGAAATTATTTTGGACCTTTTATGTTTTTCGAAATACTAATTCTTTCTTTTTCTTGTTTTGCATATTTTCTTACATCCACATCTCATATCTAGAAGGGGTCGATTCTAAAGCACATTGCTCAAGTAGAAAACAGTTTTTTGCGATGGATAGAAGACTCTTTCATAAAGATGACGATAATTGGTCCGAGGTCAACCAATGGGCACATGGAGAACAACATTCAAGAAAAATATCTTGGTCCTTAAAGATACCAATGAAGGAGGCAATGATTACTGGTCCACCAAGTTTAGGGACAATGTTAGAAGGTTCCAAGAGCGAGATGAATTGGCCCAGATTTAAGATGTAGCCAAGCATGTGATGGTGCTAGCAAAGGAAGCTACTACTGTTTGTCAGTTTGTCAGGCCAGTATGGAAAGTGGGAGTGAGACTCTTGTGGTTGATCAAAGAAATAAAAGAGTTAAGGCTTTCGGGCTGAGATGCACTCATGATATAATTTAGAATCTTCTATAATAAGGAACTTCGATGTCCAATGAAAAACTATTTCTAGAGTAATACCTTAATGGAATCGACGGCCTTCCACATGCATTTTTTGTTTGCATTAGTTTATGTTGTGATCATTGCATACGTACATATAGATTAATTATGGTAAATTTTATTTAAGTAGCAAGATTCTGCACGAATACAATACTCGAGCTATGACTATAGAGGAAAGATTGACAACTATAGAAATAAACCATAAGAGTACCCAAGATAGACTCGATAAAATGGAGAAAAACTTAAAAGAAAAAATTGCACAAGCTCAGAAAAACATTGTTAGCCAGGTAGCGGCTTTGTTGGGATTCAAGGATCCAGAAAGAGGAAAGACGATTAAAGTTGTTGATGTTTTGTCGACCCAACTCGGGATAGCTTTGGAGACATTTCCACCGAAAGAGAGGTTCTATATCCGCACGGTAGGAACATCAGCTCATCTTCTAGAAAGGTCTAGGATAAATCATGGGAAAAACCAAGGTATTAAGGTGCGGGATCTCCATAAGGCAGTCGACAAGTTCAGAGTGAATAAGAGGCTAGAAGATGAATGTGATAGGCTGAAAGAGATCATCAAAGCCCTACAAGGATGAAATGGCTATGGTGGCATAGACGCTAGAGATCTAAGTCTAGTATCTAACTTGGTAGTTCCTCTAAAATTTAAAACTCCCGACTTCAAGAAGTATGAAGGGACCCCTTGCCCTTCGTTGCACTTGACCATGTACTGCCAAAAAATGTCACTACACTTGAAAAATGAGAAACTACTCATCTATTGTTTCCAAGACAGTCTGTCAGGGTCTGTTACCCAATGGTATACCCAATTGAGCCGGTTCAACATACGCACTTGGAGAGATCTGTCAAGAGCTTTCCTTAAACAGTACGAGCATGTGACAGATATGGTCCCAAGCAGGATCGTACTACAGGGCATGGAACAAAGGCCCAACTAGAGTTTCCGTCAGTACGCTTAGAGGTGGCGAGACATGGCAGCCCAAGTTCAACCTCCACTATTGGAAAACGAGGTTACTCCAATGTTTATGGAGACTTTAAAAGGCCTTTTTACAACCATATGTTAAACCATGCCACCAAAGGTTTCACAGACATGGTCATTAAAGGGGAACTGATATTGGTGGCCATCAAAAGTGGGAGACTAGAGGAAAGAAAATATGACGAGCACCTATAACCTGAACTACTCCATCAATGGAATCTTGTCACATGGTAGATGTGGGCATTTTCCCGAAAAATGTTGGGGTCATACCTGGAATCAACCTTTTTGCTTTTTCCCAAAAGCATTAGATATCTTTTGTAAGGGCTTCTATGTTAATCTACTTGATAAAAGATGCATTTCCTTTATTTTTCTCAAGTGGCAAACATTTTATTTTTTTCTCTTTTCAATTTTCATCCATTTCTCTTTTAAAATACATCTTCTTTGGAGAATCCCCATTATTGATTGTATGAATGATTTTTGGATCTAATCTCGAGATAGAAAGGCAATAAAGTGTGTTCATGACCATAAACAGATTTTGAGTGATTTTCCTCTTAGACATTTTTGCTAAGTTCTTTGAATAAAGTGATAACTCTAAAACATCTACCAACTGAAGCCTGCTTCTTTTTTATGATATTTGTGTGTGAAATGACATTTGGCATTTCTTCATTTCCTTTCTTAAGTAAGAAAATGAAAAAATCCTTTGTTGTTCCTTTTTGAGCCTGATATTTTTTCTTGTGATTGAACCCTAACCAAGGATCGCTCCCCACACTAGGAAGCAAAGAGGATGAAAGGCTGTTTGCAAATGAGCAAAAGGTACATCAAATCAAATTGAATGTCCTAAGTTCAAAATCAAAAGGACACAAAAATAGAGAAAAAAGAAAGAAAAAGACGGAAAAAATGAAGAAATGAAAGATGAAACATGAAAGAAAAGAAAATTCGAAACAAGAGAAAGACATGTACGAAATCCTTCAAGTGAGACATGTTCCAGAAAAGGAAATGAACTCTAGGGTGAAAACCCAAAATGGGCAGTCTAGAGTGATCCAAAGAATAATAGAATGAAGATTTCATCAAGAAAGATTGATCATTGGTTTAATCACTCTTAAGCATTAATTGGGCCTATATATCCTTTCTTTGTAATCCGATCCTAGCCTACATTACAAGGATTTAAAGACCATTTGGATTACACATGAATATATGAGAAAAGGAGTTTGTTTTCAGAATACATTCTGCCTAATTGAGTTAACCTTTCTTCAGGGACCTCGAAACTTCTAATGTCTGATTGAGATTAGAAAAGTAGGAAAATTAAAATTTAGGGAGTTGGTGAGTTAATGAGAGCCACCTAAAAATGGGATACTATCCGGTTGATGGATTCGTGAATCATTCATACTATGAATTTTGGGGCATCTGACTTTTCTCTTTTCCATGTTTGCCATGACTTTTTCCTTTGTAACCTCTTTTCTCGCCTTTATTTATGGTCCTTCGTCTTTTTTTAAATCCCCATTTCCAACTCTTTTCTTGCATCTTACAAGTGAAGTAACATAGATTCCTGAAAAACAAAGGTTTCTTGGTATTTACTCCAAATCTGGGAGTAATTGTTCACCATCACATCAAAAAATAATAGGGGCAACATCATCTTCATAAACTCGTGGGATAGAAGTTGTGTTGCCAATCGAGGTTGGAATTCATTCTTTTCGAGTATTGATGGAAGCAAAACTAGAAGAAGAAGAAGAAGAAGAAGAAGAAGAAGAAGAAGAAGAAGAAGAAGAGTGGGTCCAAGTAAGATATGACCAGTTAAAGCTATTCGATAAAGAGGGGTCGAAGTTGTTTGCCATGGTCAAGTGAATTAGGGAAAAATGACATAGGCTCACAACAAGAAAATTCATCGAAGAAGATTCTAAGAAGAGGAAGTAAATGTTACCAATTCAAAGAGATTCTCGGGGAAAAATGAATGACTAACTGGAAGAAGGCATTCTCAAAAAGAACATTGATCTTGGTGAACTTCATAATCCGATGAATTCAGAAGTTTTATGCCTAAAAAAGATGGAAAAATTAAAAGAAAAAGAAAAAAAGAAAGAAGAGAATAAAATTATCGAAAGGTGAAAACTCGCAAAGGATGCGTTAGATACAAAAAATAAAAAAGAAGAAAAAAGGGGCTCAAGATGAAAACCCGAAAAGGGCGTCTTGAAACCAAATGAGGATTTGAGCTGAAAACCCGCAAAGGGTGGCTCGGATAATTTATGGAATAGGCAAGCAGCAAATGAATCTCTCGAAAATTGGTATCTTAGAAAGAATTTCATGTCTTCATACCTCGTCGACTTGGCAACACAAAGCAATTTTTGGTGTTCCTACTTAGAAAGTTTTGGCCAGTGGGGCACGCCCAGAGTGGGGCAATTTACATTGGCTGAGGATTTTAGGTCGTCAACGTTAATAGGAGTGAGAGGAAGATAAGAAAACGCTAGTACCATTCGAAGACATTCAAGGTAGAAATAAGCTTTGCTGCACGGATTTACATGCAATCGCTACAAAGAGCACTGAAGGAGCAAACATCTGAGAACTCACAAGAAGCTTTGAGGAGGTTTGATATTATTTTAAGGTAGCATGATTGCTACACCTTCTCCCAAATTGAGAACAATTTTACAAACATTGGAAGAGATGACCAGTGATGTTAAATCTTTCATTCAAGCTTTTGGGAGGATATGAGAGATTCTATTCTCTCAACAAGACAAAGGAAAAGAGTGTTGAAGAATGTGAGGTCCTTCAAACCAAGAATACAATATAACTGGATTGAGTGAGAAAATATGCAAAGCTCAGATGTTTTCACTGAAGCAAAAAGATACAAAGAATAAATAACTATTATGGTAGTCTATCTGGGTTAAACAAGCAATGCGCATGGAAGCGAAGAGGAAAAACCCCATAAGAGAGGGAGAAAAGGGAAAAAAGGAAAGAAAAAGAGAAAATCTAAAAAAAGAAAAAAAATATGCATTCATGTGTTAGGAATCTCTAGGAGCATGCTCATCATAATCATAGTATTTTTCAAAGTTTAACTGGTATGAAATTGCTTATCTATTCGAGCATGAGGAGAATAGAACATGACTATCCATTCAGGCATGAGGAGAATGGAACTTGCTTATCTATTCGAGCATGAGGAGAATAGAACCTGTATATCCATTTGTGCATGAGGAGAATGGAACCCTTTTTGAACCTGCTTATCTATTCAAGCATGAGGAGAATAGAACCTGCATATCTATTCGTGCATGAGGAGAATGGAACCCTTTTTTGAACCTGCTTATCTATTCGAGCATGAGGAGAATAGAACCTGCATATCCATTCGTGCATGAGGAGAATGAAACCCTTTTTTCAACCTGCTTATCTATTCGACATGAGAAGAATAGAACCTGCATATCCATTCGTGCATGAGGAGAATAGAACCCTTTTTTGAACCTACTTATCTATTCGAGCATGAGGAGAATAGAACCCGTCTATCCATTCGGGCACGAGGAGAGTGGAACCTGATTATCTATTTGAGCATGAGGAGAATAGAACCCGCCTATCTATTTGGGCATGAAGAGAGTGGAACCTGCTTATCTATTCGAGCATGAGGAGAATAGAACCCGCCATTCATTCAGGCACGAAGAGAGTTGAACCTGCTTATCTATTCGAGCATGAAGAGAACAGAACCCGCCTATTCATTTGGGCACGAGGAGAGTGAAACCTACTTTCTATACGAGAATGAAAAGAATAGAACCCGCCTATTCATGCAGGCACGAGGAGAGTGGAACTTGCTTATCTATTCGAGCATGAAGAGAATAGAACACGCCTATCCATTCAGGCATGAGGAGACTGGAACCTGCTTATTTATTCGAGCATGAGGAGAATAGAACACGCCTATCCATTCGGGCATGAGAAGAGTGGAACCTACTTATCTATTCGAGCATGAGGAGAATAGAACCCGCCTATCCATTCGGGCATGAGGAGAGTGGAACGTGCTTACTATTCGAGCATAAGGAGAATAAAACCCGTCTATCCATTCGGGCACGAGGAGAGTGGAACCTGCTTATCTATTTGAGCTGAGGAGAATAGAACCCGCTTATTAATTCGAGTACGAGGAGAGTGGAACCTACTTATCTATTCGAGCATGAAGAGAATAGAACCCGCCTATCCATTCACATGAGGAGAGTGGAACCTACTTATCTATTCGAGCATGAGGAGAATAGATCTCGCCTATCCATTCAGGCACAAGGAGAGTGGAACCTGCTTATTTATTCTAGCATGAGGATAATAGAACTCGCATATCTATTCGGGCACGAGGAGAGTGAAACCTACTTATCTAATGAGGAGAATGAAACCTGTTTATCTATTCGAGCATGAGGAGAATAGAACCCGCCTATCTATTCAGGCATGTGAGAACGAAACTTGTTTATCTATTCGAGCATGAGGATAATAAAACCTGCCTATCCATTCAGGCATGAGGAGAATGAAACCTGCTTATCTATTCGAGTATGAGGAGAATAGAATTCGCCTATCCATTCAGGCATAAAGAAAATAGAATTTGCATATCCGTTCGGGCGCGAGGAGAATGGAACCTTTATTTTTCACCAACCGCATATCCATTCAGGCATAAGGAGAATAGAACCTTGTTTTGACGTTCAACGTCCAGTTTGCAGTCCAACCAAAAAATCAGTTCCTTCTTGTTCTTTGCTCTATCCCAATTTCACCAGTATAAGCAAAGAAGGGGCAGCTGTAGTCATTGATTTTTTAACCCAAACCGTATATGGAGGAAAATATGGAAGGAATTAGTCCCAAAATCAGCTCCAAATCAGAATAAAAAAGAGGAAGGATGCCAACTTGGATATGGGAAAATCAAGGGAAAATCGTTCCCAAGTCATTCAAAATCGGTCAAAGAGTAAAAGGGGAAGAAGAATCAGAATTTTTTCAAGATTTGGCAGGCAATTAACCATAAATTAGGGATTTTGATTTTTATCCTCGTTGTAAATTTGGTATGAATTTCTACTGTATAAACCCCCTCTCATCCTTTGTAATTCACACACAACTCACAACATTTTCATTCACCACATTCCTTTGTAATCACCACTACACCATTCTTGATCCGAGAGTTGTAAGAGAATTAAGAAGTTTGTACCAACATTTTCAAGGAATACAAAGAGCAAGCTTTTTTAGGTACTTTGTTCTTTTTTTTATCTTGTGTTATTTTTTTTATTTCGAATTAAGTATAAAATGGGAGAACTTTTTACCCATATTTTGAGTCTTTGAAGACACTCATTCGAGCATTTTAATTGAATATAAAAGGAAGATTTTTTCGCTGTACCATTGCCAGAGACGGCTGTCGGCGCTGGTGAAAGGATGCCGGTACGGTGGTGCACCACCTTGTTCTTTATTCTTTATTTTTCATGAATATTTAATGAACTTTTAAAGTGGGGTGTTTTGATCTTTGTTTTAAAACCAAAATTGAATAATGGTGTTTTGGGCCATTTGCCCATTTCAAATAAAAGTGTGCTATTTAATTTGATAAGATTCATGTACCATTTTTTAAATCACATAAAGTTTCTTTAAATATTTTTCAAACCGGGCGTCTAATTTAATTTTTTTAAACTTGGATATTAATTTCTTTTTTCTTTTTAATTCTAATTTAAACTTACCAAACTTATTTTTGTCACATCTTTCTAAAAAAATAAAGTGTAAATTAATAACCCGAATATTGTGTTGACTAATTTTAGGGAAGGATACACATCCTTAAATAAAAATTCTTTATTTCATCTTTTTTTCACTAATTTGTTTAAGATTTTGTATTTATTTGATTTTTGTAAATATAACTGTTTAACTCTAATTTCCATGTATTTTATTAATTCGATTCTTTCCTAAAATACCAAGGTATTAGTGTTTTAATTATTAGGTTAAATAAAGGCCCTAGGGTTAGGTACTAAATTACCTTAGTTAGAGCTATAAAATTTTTAATAAAAACTTTCTTCACATCAAAAATTCATAAGACACACTTAATTAAATTTGAACCCCAATAGATAAAATTTATATAGACATTCATTAGGTTAATAATCACTAACTTAGTATAAATAAAAACTTTAACACACCAATTATTTTCTTTGTTTGCTTGTTAAAAAGTGAAGCCTAATTATTGCGGTATCCTATCAAAAGGAGGTAACGGGTTAGCGCCAAAGTGTTGGCGGTGATTAGAGTTTACTCTTCGGATGGTCTGGCCGTTAAAATTGAATCATATTGATAAATGGAAAATAATTTTATACGAGCTTGCAAATTTTGACATTAAAACTTTTTGTAATCGGGTACCAATTTTTGGGCGCTATGGGGGTGGTAACCCTTCCCCACGCGTAACCGACTCCCAAAACCGTCTTTGAGTTTTCGCAGACCAAAATCGTTGCTTTAATAAAATAAAAATGATTTTATTAAAATGACCCGTTTTTAGGTGATCCAATCACACTTTTAAAAAGATTGTTGGCGACTCTGCTGTTTTTGGCCTTTTATTTAAAAAAATAGTTAGGACCTTAAAAAAGTGGTTGCGCACTCTTTCCTCAGCCAAACACTCAAGTTTTCATCAAAATCCAGAGGTGAGAAGTCTTTTAATTTGTATTTATGATTTGTAATTGATTAATTAACATTGTTTTTACAAAATCTCATCTAAATCTTGTATTTTCTTAGCTTTTATCAAACCAATTGAGGGAGAAATCTCACAATAGGCGTAAGGTCCATGATCTCCTCTATTGTATGGTTCTTTACTGAAATTCCCAAGTATATGATCCTTGATTTATTGATTGTAAACTGATTTTGATGATTTATCAATGTTTGATTGATTAAATTGGGTAAAATTGATGTAACAAGGTAATTTTCGAAGTGGATATGATTTCTAGTGTTTAATATTGATTTAATACATATTTTGGATGTATTATGATGATGATAAGTTGTTTTTATCAATAGAATCCCGAAACTCTTGGATCTCTAATTGTTTAGGTTGATAGATTTGAATTTTTGTGATGATATTCGAGTTTAATCTTTGCTGGAAGTAAAAGGATATTGGGAAAGGTTTTTTGGATGTTAATTGATGTTGATTGATGGGTTGAATCGTTGTTTTATGGCTGGGTTAAGTTTCAGAAATGTTTGTTGATGATTTCAATTTGTTTCGGATGGTTTCTAAGTGGTCAACCTGAGAGTTGCGGGGTCTTTCTTTGAGGCAGTGGTTTGAATGCATAATGATGCATTTATCCTCTAGTTTTATGTGTTTAAAATAGGGGATAATCAAGGCAACGAATCTTGGCGTTGTTTGTTACTTGTCGGGAGCTTGTATCACGTTGGCAAGGAAGGCGAAGCGTATTGGTGAGTGGAAACTGGTTTTAAATGCTTTACAAAGGTTTGTAAAAGTTGTTGGGAGTTTAGGGTAAGATTAAGACACTTACCTAAGCTCGGAAGTAAGTTTCCCTTATTTTGCGCTTGAATATCGGCTTGGATATGAGCATGTTGTTTGCATGTTTTGGTGATAAACATGGTATGATTTACTTACTGGAAATGCATGATTTTGAGTACATATACAGGGGTTTAAAAGTATATTAAATGCTAATAAGCATTGGTTTTCATTCCGGTTGAGAATGGTATTATTGCATTGGCAATGAGATTTGCATATGTGGTATTTTATGTAATGCATTGTAAAACAGTAAGTAAATGGTTTTGTAAATGATATATTGGCTATGTGACAAGGTGAGAAAACAATCGGATATAGTTGGCATGCCATAGGATTAAAGTGCACAATAAAATATGAACAAAATTGATCGTGGCCATGGGTCCGTGAGGTATGACAGTTTAACAAGGCCACTCGGATTGTTGGGACATCATTTAGTGCGTGCGGTCTAACTAGACAACCCAAAATTGATGGTAATCTTGCGTTTTAACTAGGTAAGGAAGTAAAACTTGCGGTCTACTAGGATAGGTAATATAATCTTGTGGTTTAACTAGGCAAGGAAGTAAAACTCACAGTTTAACTAGGCGAGGTAATAATATCTTGCAGTTTAACTAGGAAAGGAGGTAAAACTCCTAGTTTAACTAGGAGAGGTTGTCAAATCTTGCGATTTAGCAAGGAAAAGATAAAAAACTTGCAGTTTAACTAGGCAAGGTTGGTAAACTTGCGGTGTAACTAGGCAAGGGTATTAAGCTCTCGGTTTAACTAGGTGAGGGTGTCAAGTCTTGTGGTCTAACTAGGCAAGGTTTGGGATATCATGCGGTCTAACTAGGCATGATATGAGAAATCTGTGTATCCGATATGTGTGGATAGAGGGTAGTCTATCCGAGTCACTATAAATGCCAATATATGTGGAGGTTCATGTTTTGAACTTATTTTTAATGCTTTGAGATTTAAACATGGTTTATGATTTAATGCTTTGAGATTTAAGCATGGTTTATGACTTAATGCTTTGGAATTTAACCATGGAATGTACATGGTGTTGCATAAAGTTTATTATGCTTTGATTCGGTTGGAATCATGGAAAAATGCTTTGGTTGTAAGCATGTTTTTGGTAAACAAGCATATGGTTTTCAAATGCTTTTAATGCATCATTGTTTTATGAGCATCCTCACTAAGCAAGTATGCTTACACTCTCTTTTTCCTAATGATGCAGAACATTAAGGTTTGGGGGCAGCAAGAGGCAAGGCTAAGTGATCCAAGGACATTTACAAGTTTGAGTATGAACTCAGTTTAAGTTTCAGTTAATAAGGCAATGTGTTCACCATGGTTTTTGGGAGTTGTAATTTTGTTCCCTTATGGATTTTGAGTATGTTTCTATGCTGGATTTTGAGGATGGTTTGATGTTGCTAAGTTTGATGTTAATCCTTGCTTATAGTTGTGGATGAATGATTGCTTAGGTATGCATCTAGAGCTTCCTCGTTGATTGCCATGTTGTGATGATTTGATCAAGTTTATTATGCTGTGTAGGTTGAGTTGTTATGATGCGTATGCTGAGATTGGCCTATTTTTGTATTTTGGGATGTTTGGCAAAGTGATTTTAGTAAGCATGCCTTCAGAATATCATGGGATGTATGAATGCTAATTGGTTCCTGAACTTATGATGTTTAGGTTGTCGTTGCATCTTGGTGGCGTTGCATGAGAGTTTGTGGCATGATGGAATGGTCTAGATTTGAAATAAGCATGTTAAACCAGTCATTTGTGACCATTCAGGTCCAGGTGTACCGGTACGCGTGTTCATGTATCGGTACGGGAAGCCATTTCAGGCTTGTGGTTCTGGTACACGGGCTAGGCATTCCGATATGAAAATACTTTTTAAGAGTACCGTACCAATACTCGAGTCTGTGTATCGGTATGGGAAGGCTGAGTTTGGCATGGGGTTTTGATACACGGGTTTGAGGATCGGTACGAGCCTTTGGTTTTGGTAAGGCATATCAGTACACAGGGTCATACCGGTACGGGAGTTGTCTATTGGAATTTTTAGGATTTGAAATGGTAAGGGCGTACCGATACTCAAGTGTGTGTACCGGTACCCGAGGCAGTTAAGTTATTTAATGGCTTTGGTGAAGTTCTGTTTTCTTTCATTTTGGTCCTTAATTGATGTAGGCTCAATTGTATGAGTATGGAGGATCATTTTGAGCTAATTTTTGTAATATGGGCATGTAATCTGACTAATTAAAGGATGGTAATTTTAAATTCACCTTTGGCCGTGTAAATTAAAAGTTTTGCATTTTGGTCCCTAAAGTGTATGTTGTGCAATTGAAGGCCTTACCATGAAATGTTTCCTTTGAAAATTCACCCGCTGTGAGTATGTACACTTAGGATTAATAATGTGCATTTAGACAAGATAAAAAGAAAAAAATGAGCCAGTTTTTATAATTCTCTCGGGTTTCTTCGGCAAACCTAATGTAGTTCTCTTGGTTTAGTCGAGCGTCTAGGCCGGGTCAAGGGGGTTACATTTGTTGGTATCAGAGCCAGGTTTGCAAAAAGTTGGGATGTTGTTGTTTGATTAGTTGTTGTTGTTTGATTAGTTGTTCGAACAAGGTTTGTCCTTAGCTGCCTCTGGGCAGGCAGCGAGTGTGAGCTCGAGTAAGAGAGAGGTTGATTTTGGCTATTCTATGAAGCAGAATAGGAGGTCTCATGATAAGAGGCGTAAGTCGGGTCACAAGCGTGGTGACAGTGTTGGTCAGGGTAACCATAGAGTTCGTAGTAGGGTTGAGTGTGAGCGTCGTGGTAGACGTCACACGGGTGTATGTTGAGGAAATGCCATGAGTTGCTAGAAATGTGGATCTTTTGATCACCTGAAGCATCGTTGTCCTCGTGTTGTGAGAATTACACCAATTCAGGATGTTATTGTACGACCGGAGGATGGTGGACCAGTGCAGACCTTTGTTCATTAAGAAGGTTGCAATAACACGGATATTGTAACACCCTTAACGTATACTCGTAAATCGAATATACATTGAAGATGTCACAGAGTCGTTTAGAAAAATCTCGACTTATAATTTTATTTTTGCAAGTATTTACAAATTTTAGTTTGTAAATCTAACCCTATCTCAGTTTTCTTGAAAACACATCCTATGTGCAATTAGCTAGTTTCAACCCTGGATTAATTACTTTAAAACATATTTGGCAATTATTAAAAACAACAGTTCAATTCAGGGTGAAAACTAGGTTCACAATCTAGGCCCTTTCTTGACTTTAAAATCTTTACCCGATTATTCTTATTAGCAAAGTAATTATCCTTTCTACCTTAGCTTTATTCTGTTACAATGCTAATGCCTTATTTTGCTTTATCCATATACGATTCATCATCAAAACTAATTACTTATCTATCCTTTAGTCTAATTTAATGCATCATACTCTACTTGCAATTAAATAATTACATGCCCACTAGAGATCATCATAAGCTAGAATATCTTACTAATGTTTTGTAGATTGAAGCTTGATCAGCATGCTCGACTCCTCTTCAAATACTCCATCTTAATCTAAGTGTGAAACAAACACACGCTAAGTACGAACTTAGTGAGGCAAAACTTATAAATCAAAGTAAAGCACTTTAATTTTAATCAAAATTGCATAATAAAAAAAATAATGAATATAACATATAAGAATTTAGAATCGTATAGAATGACTTATCGAAGTCGTTCCTTTGTCATGTAACTTGTAAAAATCAACATCTCATATACATATATAAGGCAATGTCACGTCAAATCAAATATCCAGTAAATCATTTATTTTCATTTGAATCATATCACTTTCACTTTTCACTTTCCTTCAGATCAATTGTACTTGTTACTTTTTATTTATTTCATAGCCCAATGTAATGTAATTGAGAATACAGGGTATGCGAGTCACTACTGAGTATGCACATGTGCGGCATCAACTAATTTGTTGTGCCAAAATAAAACACTGATCACTTTATAACCGCTGTAAACTTATATGTCACTAGATCACTAGGTTATAGCTGTAGAACACAGCGTCACTGTTTCATTTTATAGCGGTTGTACAATTGCACAACATCATTGTGTCATTATACTCCCACCTCATTGGCATGCCAATTATACCAAGAATCTCAATAATTATACAATGGGCTTTTAACCAATTCACTATTATGATTTTTTTCACTTGTTCAATAATATCAATAGATAAAGACATATCACTATAACATATATAAGAAAAATACATTGGGTAGTTCATACCCAAAATCATTTATAAATCGTTTCAAAGCCATTTAATATGTATATAATTTACGATTCAAATTGTTTTTCTTTTCAACACTCGAGGTTGACTTATCGCAAGTCTTCCTCATATCATAATAAAAATAAGTAGGAATGCACTCACCTGGGCCATTTATTAGCTTGTCTCACTAAGCTCTACTCGATCATTTCCTTCATAATACCTCGACCCTTCTTTTGATGTAAATTAAACTGAAAATTGAGTATCGGGGCTTGAATCGAGCTTGGAAAAATTTTCTCCATTTTTCTTTCTCCCCTCATATTTCAAAATTTTAAGATGAAGAATGGTCTTCATCTTTTGTTTTTCATCCAATTTGGCCACATGTCTTGTATAAATGAATTTTAAATTCATTTAGATAGTGAAATTACTAAAATGCCCTTTTAATCCAATGGTTGATATTGATCTAATCATCATTCAAGGTCCAAGATTAAATTTCCCATTTTCTCTTTCCAAAATTGCCCTTAAACTTTTTAAATATTTCAAAAATACCATTGGGGTAAAATGACCAATTTGCCCTCTAACTAGTTTTTATTTACTAGCTTGTTTCAAAATGTCATTCCATTACAATCCAACTAAATTAGTTCATTTCCAACCAGCCTCTATTCCATAAATATTATTTTATGACTTTTTCATGGCTTATGGATCTGATTTCCCAATATTCACAAAATATTTCTACTAAGATTTTACCTTTTTCGAGCTATCGGATCTATTCCGAAAACTCCATATTTCCATAATGTTCCTCGTATCATCATCTTTCATCCAATGACATAGATTTAATCTTGAGTTAGTACTTTATCAACTTTGCCCTTCTGATTTTCCAAAATTACGATCTTGCCCTTTTTTCATCCAATGGCTCATATTTAGCATGGAAAATCAACTTAAATCCAAGGGTTCAAATTCTTCCAACACAAAGAAAATATCTTAAACATGTAAAATGACATAACCAACCTTGGCTTATCATCCTTTAAAATATCCTGGATATTCAATTCGATATGAATATCCAAATATTCTTCCAAACTTTATCGCTTTATAGCCAAAAATACAAGCTCCGTACGAAAAATTCGAGTAACACGGAAAGGTCACTCTTGGGGTGAAATATTCACTTACGGGGTTAAAATAAATAACTTTTGAAAATTACACTTTGGTTCCTAAATTTTCCAAAATTTATACTTTGGCCATAAAACTTTAAAATTTTTGTTTTGGTCACTAAACTTCAATTCCCATTTCAATTTTCCTCAGATTTTTACCAAACTTTGAAGGTACCCAATTCAGCTTACTTTCTATCACAAGATACTTTTAAACCTTAAAAATTTCCTTTCATAAAGACTTAGACTGAATTTTCTTAACTAAATCTATTATTCCGATAATTATTGAAAATCTTCATAGCATAAGATTTCTCGTAGAAATCCTTTATTTGAAATCCATACAAATATTTTCTACTTTTATTGAGTCAAAAATATCGACCAGAAACATTTTTATAGGACCTTCCCAAAGGTCACTCATCCTAATATTTCTCTGGCCTAAGCACGCTTAACAATTTCATTCTATCCAAATTTGATACCTTCTACTGTATCTAAATTCTCAAAACTGATATCAAGGTTTTTATTTTGATCAGATTCACCAGTATACTGAATAAAATTACTTGTTGGGGAAATTTACACTTTAGTTGCCAAACTTTTCCAAAGTTTATACTTTAACCCCAAAACTTTCAAAATTTACATTTTGGTCACTAGCCAAAATTTGGGATATTACAATTCCTCCCCCTTAAGAAAATGGTCCTCGAATTTTCAAAACATACGTGTTTCAAACAATTGCAGATATTACTCCCTCATTTTCTTCTCAAACTCTCAAGTGGCTTCTTCGACCTTGTGATTTCTTCTTAGGGCATTAACCAATGTAATTTTTCTTATTCCTTAATTCTTTAACTCCATATACCATTATTTTTACTATTACCTCTACATGTATCAAATCTAATTGTAGTTCTTCTTTCTTTTTTTTTCTCAGGAGTGATGACACATGAATAATCCAATCAATATCTCCAAAACATAAATACATACACTATAAACTTTTGCTCACTTCTGAGGATAAGATCCAATAAAATGCCCTTGGTACAACTCTTTCACGATTCCTTGAGGTATAATAATTTTGAAACCAAGTTTTTTCCTTTTTGACTTGCACAAATCATCTTCTCTCGAAGTAGTGCTTTTCCTCTTTTTCTCTTCATTTAGCTTTTAACTGATAATATCTTGACTAAAGATCAACTTTCCATTTACATCTTACTTCTATGTTAGTCATAGCTAACCAATTTATCTTAAAATTGGTCTTAAATTCTAAGATCTTCTACAGGAGTTAACTTTCATGCTTATTTCACTGTATCATATCCACTATGAGTCCTTTCTTAACCTCCAAGATTCGTGGTATGACGAACTACATCATCGTCTTAGTTTCTTTATTCTAGTCTCGTTCCATATCATACTAATGAGGAGCAGCATCAAGTCATACAATTAGCACATCAGTAATATGATATCCTAGGGGCATGTATTTACTGATAAAAATCATATACAAACTTGGTTTTAGCTTCCAGAACCGGCTAAACCTGTAGCTCTGATACCATTAATGTAACACCCTTAACATATACTCGTAAATCAAATATACATTAAAGATGTTACGGAGTCATTTAAAGAAATCTCGACTTATAATTTTATTTTTACAACTATTTACAAATTTTAGTTTGACAATCTCACCCTTTCTCGGTTTTCTTAAAAACACAACCTATGTGCAATTAGCTAGTTTCAACCCTGAATTAATTATTTTAAAACATATTTGGTAATTATTAAAAACAACAGTTCAATTCAGGGTGAAAACTAGGTTCGCTATCTAGGCCCTTTCTTGGCTTTAAAATCTTTACGCAATTACCGATTATTCTTATTAGCAAAGTAATTATCCTTTCTACCTTAGCTTTATTCTGTTACAATGCTAATGCCTTATTTTGCTTTATCCATATACGATTCATCATCAAAACTGATTACTTATCTATCCTTTAGTCTAATTTAATGCATCATGCTCTACTTGCAATTAAATAATTACATTCCCACTAGAGATCATCATAAGCTAGAATATCTTACTTATGTTTTGTAGATTAAAGCTTGATCGGCATGCTTGACTCCTCTTCAAATACTCTATCTTAATCTACGTGTGAAACAAACACACGCTAAGTATAAACTTAGTGAGGCAAAACTTATAAATCAAAGTAAAGCACTTTAATTTTAATCAAAATTGAATAATAAATAAAATAATGAATACAAAATATAAGAATTTAGAATCGTATAGAATGACTTATCGAAGTCGTTCCTTTGTCATGTAACCTGTAAAAATCAACATCTCATATACATATATAAGGCAATGTCACATCAAATCAAATATCTAGTAAATCACTTATTTTCATTTGAATCATATCACTTTCACTTTCCTTTAGATCACTTGTACTTGTTACTTTTTATTCATTTCATAGCCCAATGTAATGTAATTGAGAATGCATGGTATGCGAGTCACTATTGAGTATGCACATGTGCAGCATCAGCCAATTTGTTGTGCCAAAATAAAACATTGTATCACTTTATCACTTTATAACCGTTGTAAACTTATACAACATCACTGGATCACTAGGTCATAGCTGTAGAACACAGCGTCACTGTTTCACTTTATAGCGGTTGTACATTTGTACAACATCACTGTATCATTATACTCCCACCTCATTGGCATGCCAATTATACCAAGAATCTCAATAATTATACAATGGGCTTTTAACCAATTCACTATTATGATTTTTTTCAATTGTTCAATAATATCAATAGATAAAGACATATCAATATAACATATATAAGAAAAATACTTTGGGCAGTTCATACCCGAAATCATTTATAAATCTTTTCAATGCCATTTAATATGTATATAATTTACGATTCAAATTCTTTTTCTTTTCAACACTCGAGGTTGACTTATCGCAAGTCTTCCTCGTATCATAATAAAAATAAGTAGGAATGCACTCACCTGTGCCATTTATTAGCTTGCCTCATTTAGATCTACTCGATCATTTCCTTCATAATACCTCGACCCTTCTTTTGATGCAAATCAAACTGAAAATCGAGTTTTGGGGCTTGAATCGAGCTTGGAAATTTTTTCTCCATTTTTCTTTCTTTCTCCCCCTCACATTTCGAAATTTTAAGATGAAGAATGGTCTTCATCTTTTGTTTTTCATCCAATTTGGCCACATGTCTTGTATAAATGAATTTTAAATTTATTTAGATAGTGAAATTACTAAAATGCCCTTTTAATCCAATGGCTGAGATTGATCTTATCATCATTCAAGGGCCAAGATTAAATATCCCATTTTCTCTTTCCAAAATTTCCCTTATAACTTTTTAAATATTTCAAAAATGCCATTGGGGTAAAATGACCAATTTACCCTCCAACTAGTTTTTATTTACTAGTTTGTTTCAAAATTGCCATCCCATTACAATCCAACTAAATTAGTTCATTTCCAACCAGCCTCTATTCCATAAATATTATTTTATGACTTTTCCACGGCTTATGGAATAGCCTCTGAAATTTCGATTCGATCATATTTCCCAATATTCACAAAATACTTCTACTACGATTTTACCTTCATCGAGCTATCGGATCTATTTTTAAAATTCCATATTTCCATAATGCTCCTCATATCATCATCTTTCATCCAATGACATAGATTTAATCTTGAGTTAGTAGTTTACCAATTTTGCCCTTCTGATTTTCCAAAATTACGATCTTGCCTTTTTTCATCCAACAGCTCATATTTAGCATGGAAAATCAACTTAAATCCAAGGGTTCAAATTCTTCCAACACAAATAATATATCTTAAACATGTAAAATGACATAATCAACCTTGGCTTATCATCCTTTAAAATATCCTGGATATTCAATTCGATCTGAATATTCTTCCAAACTTTATCGCTTTATAGCAAAAAATACAAGCTTCGTACGAAAAATCCAAGCACCACGAAAAGGTCACTCTTGGGGTGAACTATTCATTTATGGGGTTAAAATACATAACTTTTGAAAATTACACTTTGGTCCCTGAATTTTTCCAAAGTTTATACTTTGGCCACAAAATTTTCGTTTTGGTCACTGAACTTCAATTCCCATTTCAATTTTCCTCAGATTTTTACCAAACTTTGAAAGTACCCAACTCAGCTCACTATCTATCACATGATACTTTTAAACCTTAAAAATTTCCTTTCATAAAGACTTAGAATGAATTTTCTTAACTCAGCCTATTATTTCGATAATTATTGAAAATCTTCATAGCATATCGTAGAAATCCTTTATTTGAAATCCATACGAATATTTTATACTTTTACTGAGTCTAAAATATCGATCAAAATCATTTTTATAGGACTTTCCCAAAGGTCACTCATCCTAATATTTCTCTAGCCTGAGCACGCTTAACAATTTCATTCGATCCAAATTCGATACCTTCTACTGTATCTAAATTATCAAAACTGATATCAAGGTTCTTATTTCGATCAGATTCACCCGTATACTAAATAAAATTACTTATTGGGGAAATTTACACTTTTGTCCCCAAACTTTTCCAAATTTTATACTTTAACCCCAAAACTTTCAAAATTTACATTTTGGTCACTAGCCAAAATTTGAGATATTACTGATGTGATCGCAGGTACCTTCGCTTTTCAATCCTTGACATAATTCGGGGTCTACGCTTTCATATATGTCAAGTGAGCATATATTTGATGAATTCTCCTATAGTGTTGGTAGGAGTTGGCACGTTAGTTGCTGAGTATGAGATAAAGTTTGTTCGCCTGAGAGTTCTTTCTTGAGGTTCTAGCGTGATTAGTGTTAGTTGGGTTTTAGACCGCTAGCTGTTGTGACTGTTTGTGGAGGCGTCAAATGTGCTAATGACATTCGAGATGATGTCGTGTTGGGTATTCTTTAAATACCTGCTTTTGGATAGTAGTTAGAGTAGTGGTGTTCTCGTGTATGGTGGTACTGGAAATATTATAAGTGAGTGTGGATGTTGGCCATGCACAGTGTAAAAACACTTTTATGTATATATTTAAATATGTCAGTACATGCATACATCTTTGGGCATGACATTAGAGGTTTTGTATCCATATGCATAGGCATCTAGGATGACATGTAAGAAATCATGCATACATATGTCCATACTTACATATAACATTTTGGAGGCAGAGGTAGTGATAGTAACTAGTTCTTCTGGTGAGTTGGGTATGTTTAGAAGGTTGTATAGGCAGTTTCCTTTGGTGGTGCAAGGTTATGAGTTGCCGCAGATCTAAAGGAGTTGCCATTCCATGGCTTTAATGTGTTTTGGGTATAGGATGGTTGAGTGAGCATAAGGCGGTTGTGGATTGTGAGTCCTAAAAGGGTTTCCTTAGAGGTTAGTCGATGAGTATGAAGTTGTGGTAATTGGGAAGAATATGGAATTCTTGTCCAATGTAGTGGCGGCGGCTCAAGCGAGAAGGACGTCGCAAGGAGGTTGCCAAGCTTATTTAGCTTTTGTGGTGAGTCTTGAGGTTAAGGGTGTTCCATGAATATCTTGATTAGTTCGTGGTGGTGTTATAGATGATATTCTCGTGTACTCGCATACCGAGAAGGAACATGATCGGCATTTGCGGATTGTGTTGCAAGTGTTGAAGGATAATCAGTTGTACGTCGAGCTGGGCGAGTGTGAGGTTTGGCTTAAGGAAGTGATGTTCCTTGGTTGAGTGGTTTACGCAGAAGGTATTCGCGTTGATCCACAGAAAATTAAGGCTATTCTCAATTGGAAGCAATCTAAGTCTGTATCGGAGGTGCGTAATTTTCTTGGGTTGGCTAGTTATTATAGCCGTTTTGTTAAAGGGTTTTCGAGTATTACAGCACCGTTGGCAAAGCTACTGCAAAAGAATGTTCCTTATGTGTGGACGGAGGGGCAGCAGCACAGTTTTGAAAAGTTGAATAAGGTTTTGACACATGATCCCGTGTTGATTTGACCAGAATAGGGGAATGAGTTTATGGTTTATAGTGATGCATCGTACGTGGAGTTTGGTTGTATGCTAAGGCAGAATGGCAAGGTTGTGGCCTAGGCATCGAGACAGTTGAGGGTTCATGAGCGCAATGATCCATCTCATGATTTGGAGCTTGCGGTTGTGGTTTTTTCCTTGGACATCTGGAGGCATTATCTATAAGGCAAAAAGTTTGTGGTTTTACAAGAGTTGAAATTTTTGATGACTCAAAAGGGATTTGAATCTTAGGTAGCGAAGATGGTTGGAGTTGCTTAAGGATTATGACTTGACAATTGAGTATCATCCTGGTAAAGCCAATGTGGTTGCAGATGCATTGAGTCGTAAGGTGGCGGTTAAGCTTAGAGCTATGTTTCCAAGGTTGAGTGTGACACGGGAATGTGGTTAGTTAGATGAGTTGCAAGTTAAGCCTACACTGTCACAAATTATTAAAGCTAAGCAACTTTTTGATGACTTCTTTGGTTGAGCATGTTAAGGACATATCGGAGGGTAATCTGATGGATTTTCATTTTGATGATGGGGTTTTGTGTTTCATGGCTCGAATACTGATGCCGGATGATCCAGAGCTGAGGCACACTATGTTGACTGAGGCACGTTTCAGTCCTTTTGCTATGCATCCTGGTAGTGTTAAGATGTATCGCGGGTTGAAGGAGGCATGCTACTGGGTTAGTTTGAAACAGGATGTGGCTGATTTTGTTTCTTGGTGCATGGTGCGTTAGCGGGTCAACGCTGAACATCAGTTCTATCTGGGTTGTTGCAACCGTTGAGAATTCTGAAATGGAAATGGAAGGGGATCACCATGTATTTTGTGATGGGGCTGCCTTCGACACCAGCTTAAAAGGATTCCATTTGGGTGATTGTTGATCGGTTTTGAAGTGTGCACATTTCTTGCCAGTGCACACGACTGATATTTTTGACAAACTGACAAATCTGTACATTTTTGAGATTGTGCGTTTGCATGAGTTACCTAAGTCCATTGTTTAGGATAAAGATACGAGGTTTATGGCAAGGTTTTGGAGAAGTTTACACTAGGCTTTGGGTTCGTGGTTGAGTTTTAGCACCGCGTATCACCCCCAGACAGATGGACAGTATGAGCGGGTTATCCAGGCTTGGAGGATATGCTGAGGTGTTGTATTATAGAGTTTCAAGGAACCTGGGAGAAGCATTTAGCTTTATTTGAGTTTGCATATAACAATGGCTACCAAGCTAGTATCCAAATGGAACCATATGAGGATTTGTATGGCTGGAGGTGTCATACGCCCTTATGTTGGGCTGAGGTAGGGGAAAAACATGTTACCTTACCGAACATGTTGAAGGACACAGATGAAAAGGTAAAGCTTGTGTGTGATCTCTTGAAAGCAACTGCGGATCGGCAGAAGTCTGACGCGGATTTGAAGCGTAGGGAAATTGAGTATACAGGGGGCGCTCGTGTATTCCGGAAAGTGTCACCATGGAAAAAGGTGATGAGATTCAGACGTAAGGGTGAGCTTAGTCTGAGTTTTATTGGACCGTACGAGGTTATTGAGTATGTAGGTTCGGTGGCTTATAGGTTGAGGTTGCCTCCCGAGCTGGAGAAAATACATGATGTGTTCCATGTATCTATGTTACGGAGGTATCGGTCGGATCCTTCGCATGTTATGCCGGTGGAGCATATAGAGTTGATGTCAAATTTATCCTACGATGAGAAACTGGTGGAAATCCTTGATTCCAGCAGCAATGTTCTTCGTGGTAAGATGATTGAGCTTGTGAAGGTCTTGTGGCGACACCGAGGTGTTGAGGAAGCCACTTGGGAAAATAAGACAGATATGATGGGGAAATTTTTCGCGTTTGTTTCCTCCATGTAATTTAGAGGATGAAATTTCTTAAGTGGGGGAGAGTTGTAACACCCCATTTTTGGGCTTAGATGTTTTAAAAGTGGGTTCGAGGGTCCGATGGACTGGGATTAGAGATTCAAGTCAGTTTCGAGATTAAATCAAATTAAATATTTTTAACGTGATAAAATGGTGGGAAAATATTCTAAAATCATTATTAATTATATTAAGGATAATGGTGAAATCAATTTTTGAAAATAAGATTTGGAAATCAGACATTTTGGCTAGTGACCAAAATGCAAGTTTTGAAAAGTGCTTTTAAAGGTGACTAAAATGAAAAAGGGTCAAATTCTTAGAATCTTTAAGGAGCTATCTTACCAAGTTTTTTTTTATGATTTATCCCTTAATTAAATATATTTTATCATGTGTTTTAAAGTTAATTAAAAAGAGATTTTTGTAACATCCCTTTTCCCGTATCCATACACCAGTTACGAGTTGGAAATGATACGACTTCTTGAATCCAAAAATAATCAGGGTAATTTAAAATTTTTAGAAAACTTCCCAATGGTCACCCATCCTATAATTTCTCTATCCCAAGCATGCTTAACTTTATTTAAAATTGACTTAAATTGTTTGTTCGAGTTCCAATCATAAATTAATTATCTTAGCATGCAACTCAACACTTAAGGCTATTTTTAACCTTGAATCTTTCCAGAAATGCCACTTATCTTGAAACCATAACGAACTTTAAAGGTCAATCACACTCAAATAGGTTTAGCAAGTATACATGCCACTATAATAATCAAACTTTAATTAGGATGTCATTACTGTGATTACCTGTTGAGCTTTCCAATATTGATGCAATGCTTTTCTTCCTCTCATCTTGATTTACCTACGTTTGTACAATCAAACACACGCTAAGTATGAACTTAGTGAGGCAATAAAGGAAGTTAATAACAATAATTTAAATTTTATTCAACTTCATAGCTACATTTATATAGCATGATATAGCTTCAACTTTCACATTGCATTAATAATTATTTACTATATGCCAATGTCATAAGATTTTCATGCTTGCCCGGTTATCATAATATGTCGTATATGCATAAATGCATCATGATCACTAGATAAGTATACTTCCACATTAATCATATATCAACATAATATAAACCGGATATAAATTTCTTACCGATATACTTGCCATATTTTTACGAGCGTATAAACTCTTTAAACCGTTTATCAAATATTTACTGATTTCATAACCTGATTTCGTAGCCTGATTTTATAGCCCAAATATAGACCTATGAGGACCCTGGATACATGAGTCAAATATGCACCGAAGTGCTAATTCCCGCACATTTATAAGGCTATGCTGACCATACACTAAGTGACCTTTAGGTACACTATAGTGTTATCCTGAATTCCCAATTATGCAGCGTGCTGCTGGACTCTATGGCATGCCAACTATATCTTGTCCCTCAATTGACTTATTTGGGCATAAGTTCCATATTTATTCCATCCATGGCAATGTATATCAATATAATTTAACATTGGGGCAGTTCATACCCGAAATAACATTCATAGCATACCATCATCAATAACTGTGATCAATGCATTTGTTTTTAACCTTTGAAATATTTAAAATATGTCAATTATATGATTAATGACATAAATATCATGCCAATATATAAATTAGGTAGACTCATCGCAAGTCCTACCAGTGATATATAAAACATTCATGTATCATGTTATGTATGCATTGCACTCACCTGGGCCATTTATTAGCATGCCTCACTAAGTTCTACTCGATCCTTTCCTTTATAGAACCTCGAACCTTCTTTGATTCGGCTTTGACTTCATTAATCACATGAATAAGATAAAATATTTGTTAGATTCAAATCTAACAATACCTTAAACACGTTGTCTAATATAATCATTCGAATATAAAATTTCCAAATACTTTTCCTTTCTTCCTTGTACTATTCAAAAACTCATTATGGTCCTTAGTGACCAATTTGAACTTCCAATAATTCTTCCGAGCTTGCTAACTCACATTTAAATATAAAATGTTTCAAATTCCATTTTCTGACAGCTTGCACTATCTTCAAAGATTTGCTTATACCGGCCAGAATACATAACTGATCTTAATTTCCTTTATACTGAAAAAGCTAGATTCGATAACGGTTCTAATGATATAAACTACATAAATTATGAAAATATACAAAAATTATGAAAATTCTTCAAACTCCCATCACAGTAATGTCCTTACAGAATCTGCTCTATAAATTTTTTGACCTTCATTCGATTAAAAATTCATATCTTTTAACTCAGAACTCGAAATCAATTTTTCGTTTGTTGGGAACGAAACTAGACAAACACATATTTACAATGGTATCAAATTCATCATTTAACCATTTTTTAGAATTTATGGTGAATTTTCTTAGTCACTGCCAAAATTCAATCTTCTTCATAGCTTTCCATAATAAACTTCTAATTTCTACTAACTTCTCCTTATTTTTCTACTCATCAATTTAGTCCCATCACTTGTTTCAAACCACCAATTCATCATCTTCTTCATCAAATAATTATTCAAAATAATTCCCTCTATTTTTCTTTTTTTGCCCAAAATAGTCACTAAAATGCAAAGGTAAGGATTCAAACTTCTTAACTTTGCAATTTAGTCCTCAAATCGACACTACTACCTTAATTCTATTATTTTAACTAAAAATCATATTTGATCCCCATCCAAGAATTCCTTTCCTATTTGGTCACTTAATTTTGACAATTTGTCAAAATGGTCACTAATTTGATTCAACATCGGTTTAGCATTCTAACACCAATTTCACATCTCCAACATCATTAATTACATAAATACACTCTAAATTCATAAAATTCAGATTTGGTCCTTTAACTTTGAAGCTTGCCGAATTGGTCCCTATATATTTAACTTAGGGTTTTGCTTCCAAACAACAAATCAAGCTTACTAGATCATTAATCCAACATCACAAACCCTAAGTTAGACTTAAATCCATAAACCCTAATCTTCTCCATAGAAACCAAAATATGTAGAGTTTAAACCCTAACTCAATAACATGATTTTAACATCATATAAGCTTATTCCAACTTAAATTCAACCATGGAATCATAAAATCTCAAAAGCCCCAATTTTGTTCATAAACCCTAATTTCCTTCTCATGAAAAATCCTCATCAATCAAGCATGTATTCCATGAATTAAATACATCAAAAGATAGAGCTTGACTAATAGAACAACTTTGGAGTTTGAAAGATTACCTGAAAATTGAGTTTTGGGGCTTGAATCGAGCTTGGAATTTCTCCCCTTTTCCCCTTAATTTTCAAAAATGGAAGATGAAGAAAGCCTCATCTTTTTGGCCTTTTAATTTTCAATCCCTCCAATTATGCCACTTGTATTTTATAAATGAATTTTAAATTCTTTCA
The DNA here is from genome assembly GCA_019671005.1 of Hibiscus mutabilis. Lineage (NCBI taxonomy): Eukaryota > Viridiplantae > Streptophyta > Magnoliopsida > Malvales > Malvaceae > Hibiscus > Hibiscus mutabilis. The sequence goes on from CM033719.1 coordinate 50,592,475, forward strand.
AATAGGGAAATTACAAAAATGCCCTTTTATCCAACGGTTGAGATTGATTTTATCATCAATCAAGGGACAAGATTTAATCTTAAATTTTCTTCTTCCAAAAATAGCCCTTGTAACTTCAAATATTTCAAAATTGCCATCCCTGCCAAATGACCAATTTGCCCTCCAACTAGTCTTTATTTACTAGTTTGTTTCAAAATTGCCATTCCATTAAAATCTAACTAAACTAGTTCCTCCCCAACCAGCCACCATTCCATAAATATCATTTTATGATTTTCCAAGGATTATGGAACGGCCTCTAAAATTTCAATTCAATCCGATTTCCTGATATTCACAAATTACTTCTACTATGATTTTACCTTTACCGAGCTATCAGATCTATTCTGAAAATTCTATATTTCCATAATATTCCTCGTATCATCATCCTTCATCCGATGACCTAAATTTAAATCTCGAGTTAGTAGTTTACTAACTTTGTCCTTATGATTTTCCAAAATTATGATATTGCCATTTTTCATCCAACGGCTCATATTTAACATGGAAAATCAACTTAAATCCAAGAGTTCATATTCTTCCAACACAAAGAAAATATCTTAGACATGTAAAATGACATAATCAACCTTGGCTTATCATCCTTCAAAATATCCTAGATATTCGATTCGATCCGATTATCCTAATATTCTTCCAAACTTTATCGCTTTATAGCCAATAATAGAAACTCCGTACGAAAAATCCAGGTAACACAAAAACGTCAGTCTTGGGGGTAAACTATTCATTTATGGGGTTAAAATACACAACTTTTGAAAATTACACTTTGGTCCCTAAACTTTTCCAAAGTTTACACTTTAACCCCTAAACTTTCAAAATTTACATTTTGGTCACTAACCAAAAATTTGGGATATTACAATTTTAGTTAAAAAGTTAGTTAAGATCTTTAAAGAAAATTCGCGTAACTTTTCACTCAACTTTTCTCTCCTCTCTCCTCAGCCAAACACTCAAGTTTCCATCAAAATCCAGAGGTGAAAAGTCTTTTAACTTGTATTTATGATTTGTAATTGATTAATTAACATTTTTTTTAAGAAATCTCATCTAAATCTTGTGTTTTCTTAGCTTTTATTAAACCAATTGAGGGAGAAATCTCACAATAGGGGTAAGGTCCGTGATCTCCTCTATTGTATTGTTCTTTATTGAAATTCCCAAGTATTTGATCCGTGATAATCAAGGCAACGAAGCTTGATGTTGTTTGTTGCTTGTCGGGAGCTTATATCGTGTTGGTGAGGAAAGCAAAGCGTATCGGTGATTTGAAACTGGTTTTAAATGCTTTACAAAGGTTTGTAAAGGTTGTTGGGAGTTTAGGGTAAGCTTGAGACACTTACCTAAGCTCGGAAGTAAGTTTCCTTTATTTTGCTCTTGAATATCGGCTTGGATATGAGCATGTTGTTTGCATGTTTTGGTGATAAACATGGTATGATTTACTTACTGGGAATGCATGATTTTGAGTACATATGCAGGGGTTTAAAAGTATATTGAATGCTAATGAGCATTGGTTTTCATTCCGGTTGGGAATGGTATTATTGCATTGGCAATGAGATTTGCATATGTGGTATTTTATGTAATGCATTGTAAAACAGTAAGTAAATGGTTTTGTAAATGATATATTGGCTATGTGACAAGGTGAGAAAACAGTCGGATATAGTTGGTGTAATATCCCAAATTTTGGCTAGTGACTAAATTGTAAATATTGAAAGTTTAGGGGGTTAAAGTATAAACCTTGGAAAAGTTTGGGGACTAAAGTGTAAATTTCCCCAACAAGTAATTTTATTCAGTAGAAGAGTGAATCAGATCGAAATAAGTACCTTGATATCGGTTTTAAGAATTAAGATGCAGAAAAAGGTACCGAATTTGGATCAAATGAAATTGTTAAGCATGCTCAGGCCAGGGAAATACAAAGATGGGTGACCTTTGGGAAGGTCCCATAAAAGTGTTTCTGATCGATATTTTGGACTCAGTAAAACTAGAAAATATTCGTATGGATTTCAAATAAAGGTTTTCTATGAGAAACCTTATGTTATGAAGATTTTCAATAATTATCGGTATAATAGACTAAGTTAAGAAAATTCAGTCTAAGTCTTTATGAAAGGAAATTTTTAAGGTTTAAAAGTATCATGTGATAGATAGTGAGTTGTATTGGGTACTTTCAAAGTTGGTAAAAATCTGATGAAAATTGAAATGGAAATTGAAATTTAGTGACAAAAATGAAAATTTTGAAAGTTTTGTGGCCAAAGTATAAACTTTAGGAAAGTTTAGGGACCAAAGTGTAATTTCCAAAAGTTATATAAGTTAAACATGTAAATGAATAGTTCACCCCCAAGAGTGACACTTTCGTGTTACCCGGATTTTTTGTACGAAGCTTATATTAATGGTTATAAAGCTTTCGTAGAAAGAAAATTTGGAAATCGTATTGAGTGAAATTCGAATATTTTGAACGAATAAATGCCATAAATAAAAATCTAAGATATTTTGGGACATGGCCGATTGGATTGGAACCAATTTGGTTCAATTTTAATGGAATGGCAATTTTCAAGACTTGTTGTAAATAAAGACTAGTTGGAGGGCAAATTGGACATTTGCCATGGATGGCATTTTTGAAATATTTTGAAACTTTAAGGCCAATTTTGAAAGGCCAATTACACATGGATTTTATCTTGGCCATTGAGTTTTGATGAGATTAAATCTTGGCCATTCGATGAAAAGGGCATTTTAGTAATTTTACTATTTAAATGAATTTAAAATTCATTTATACAAGACAAGTGGTCAAATTGGATGAAAATAAAAAGATGAAGACCATTCTTCATTTTCAAATTTCGAAATATGAGGGTGAGAAAGAAAGAAATATGGAGAAAAATTTTCCAAGTTCGATTCAAGCCCCGAAACTCGATTTTCATGTAATCTTTCAAACTACAAAGTTGTTCTACTCATCAAGCTCTATCTTTTGGTGTAAATAATTTGTGTAAAACATGCTTGATTGATGAGAATTTTGTATGAGAAGAAATTAGGGTTTATGGACTCAATTGGCAGTTTTGAGATTTTATGATTCCATGTTGAAATCCAAGTTGAAATCAAGCTTTTGTGATGTTAAAATCATGTTATTGAGTTGGGATTTAAACTCTACGTGTTTTGATTATTATGAAGATGATTAGGGTTTATGGATTTGAGTTTGATTTAGGGTTTGTGATGTTGGATAAATGCTCTAGTAAGCTTGATTTGTTGTTTGGAAGCAAAACCCTAATTTAAATGTTTAGGGACCAATTCAGCAAGTTTAAAAGTTGAAGGACTAAATCTGATTTTTATGGAATTTGTGTGTATTTATGTTATTAGGGATGTGGAAGATATGAAATTGAAGTTAAAATGCAAAACCGATGTTAAATCGATTTAGTGACCATTTTGACAAATTGTCAAAGTTAAGTGACCAATTCAGAAATGAGGTTTTAGAGAAGGATTAAATTTGATTTTTAGTTATAATGATGGAATTAAGATAGTAATGTTGATTTGAGGACTAAATTGCAAAGTTAAGAAGCTAGAATCTTTATCTTTGCATTTTAGTCGCTATTTCGGTTAAGAAGGAAAATTAAGGGAAACTATTGTGAATAATTATTTGATGAAGAAGGTGATAAGTTGATGATTTAAAGTAAATAATGGGACTAAATTGACAAATAGCAAAGTAAGGAGAAATTAGTATAAAGTTTGAAGTTATCTATGGAAGTTGTGTAGGAAAACTAGATTTGGCAGTAAGTTTGAAAATTCACCATAAATTCTACAAAAATGGTTAGATGGTGAATCTTATACCGATGTAAAGATTTGTTCGTATAGTTTCTCCTCCAACAAACAGAAACTGATTTCGAGTTCTGAGTAAAAAGATATGAATTTTTAGGTGGTGAAAGGTCAGAAAACAGTATGGCAGTCTGTTTCGAAATCAGCACTGGAAATTGACTTTGAAAATTCGCCATAAATTGTACAAGTTGAATTTGGGCTATTAATTTATATGGGTGAAAAGCTTATTGAATCTAGTTTCTTTTAGAACAAACAGAATTGAATTCCGAATTTTAGATTATTTTATAGAAATAAGTCTTTGAAGGAAGTGCAAGCTGCCAGAAAATGGAAATTGAGACATTTGGTAACTAATGGTAGTTAGCAAGCTTGGAAGAATTATTTGAAGTTCAAAGTGGTCAATTGGGGACCAAAATGAATTTTTGGACAGTCTAAGGAAGGAAGAAAAGTTTTGGAAATTTTACATATTCGAATAATTAGATTTGATAGCATATTTAGAATATTGTTAGATTTGAATCTAACAAATGGTATTTATATTTATGTGGTTAATGAAGCCGAACACGAATCAAAGAGGATTCAAGATACTATAAAGGAAAAGATCGAGTATAATTTAGTGAGGCATACTATTACATGGCCCAGGTGAGTGCATTCTACTTACTCTATTTATGAAATGAGAAAGACTGATGATAAGTTATTCTCGATTATTGAAAGAAAAGGATTTGAATTTTATTAAATGAATTTGAAATGCTTTATGAATGATTTTCAGGTATGAACTGTCCAATGCATAGTTTTTACATATTGAAGTGATTATCTTGATCCATTGATATTATCGGAAATGAATTGAATGTTCATAGTAGTAAATAATTTGAAAGCCCATTGTATAATTATTGAGAGTCTTGGTATATTGGCATGCCAAAGATGTGGAGTATATTAATATGATATTACTGTCAAGTACAGTAATGAGACAGTGAGCTGTGTTCTACGGCTATGACCTATGGGTTAATACTGTTGTTAAGTTACGGCAGTGATATAGTGAGTTGTGTTCTACAACAATGACCTGTTATTATTATTCATGCCGTTAAGTTACGGTAGTGTTTACAGTGTTACACTGATATTGATACATTGATATCAATACATCGATACATTGATAAATTGATACATTGTTTTATTAATGGCACAACTAAATAGTTGTTGTCGGGCATATGTGCATAATCATCATTGACTCGCATACCATGTATTCTCATCCATACTACAATGGGCTATATTGAAATTGAAAGTACAATGGATCGTATTGATATAAAATGTATTGTATATATATATATGAATATATGAGATGTTGATTTTTACAGGTTACATGACAAAGGAACGACTTCGATAAGTCATTCTATATGATTTTAAATTCTTATATGTTATATTCAGTATTTTATTTATTATGCAATTTTTATTAAAATTAAAGTGCTTTACTTTGATTTATAAGTTTTGCCTCGCTAAGTTCGTACTTAGCGTGTGTTTGTTTCACACGTAGATTAAGATGGAGGATTTGAAGAGGAGTCAAGCATGCTGATCAAGCTTCAATATGCAAAACATCAGTAAGATATTCTAGCTTATGACAATCTCTAGTGGGTATGTAATTATTTAATTTCTAGTAGAGTATGTTGCATTAAATTAGACTAAATGATAGATAAGTAATCAGTTTTGATGATGAATCGTATATGGATAGAGCAAAATAAGGCATTAGCATTGTAACAGAATAAAGCTAAGGTATAAAGGATAATTACTTTGCTAATAAGAATAATCGATAATTGCGTAAAGATTTTAAAATCAAGATAGGGCCTAGATAGCGAATCTAGTTTTCACCCTGAATTGAACTATTGTTTTTAATAATTGCCAAATATATTTTAAAATAATTAGTTCAGGGTTAACACTAGCTAACTGCATATTGGTTGTGTTTTCAAGAAAATCGAGAAAGGGTTAGATTTACAAACTAAAATTTGTAAATACTTGTACAAATAAATTTATAAGTTGAGATTTCTTTAAACGACTATGTAACATCTTTAATGTATATTCGATTTACGAGTATACGTTGAGGGTGTTACAGTTGGCATGCCATAGGATTAAAGTGCACTATAAAATATGAACAAAATTGATCATGGCCATGGGTCCTTGAGGTATGGCGATTTAACAAGGCCACTCGGACTGTTGGGACATTATTTGGGGCGTGGTCTAACTAGGCAACCCAAATTGATGGTAATCTTGCGGTTTAACTAGGCAAGGAAGTAAAACTCGCGGTCTAACTAGGCGAGGTAATATAATTGTTAGGATGATCAATCAATTGAGATGGTTGCCAAGTGGGGGTGAATTGGCAATTTTAAAGTTTATAAGCAAATTGAAAGAATTAGACAATGTTACACAAGGATTTATAGTGGTTCAAGCTTCTAACAAGCTCTACGCCCACTACCTTAGCTTCTTGCTAAGGATTTTCAAACAATTCACTATCGAATTCTTCCCCTTTTTAGGCTTAGGAGACAACCGATACAAGTTCAAGTTTTCTACCCAAAGCTTTGAACAATTCACTCACAATACAAAGAAAGAAGTTTGGCAAATAAAATATCCTCACAAGATACAAATTTTTGCCCAATAATGATCTCTCACAATCCCAAACTTGAAACAAAGATATACAAAAGAATTACACAAGTTGGGTGTACAAGATTTGACTCTAAAAGCACAAAGGGTTGGATTTTAGCTTGGATGCCTGAGTGTTGATCAAAGTATGTTCATTAGTTGTTGCAGCAGCTTTGGAGACTTGTATTTATACCCTCTTATTGATTTCTATCCGTTAGGGTGGTTGAAGTCATCAATATAGTCGTTGTGCAATAGCGTATCCATACGCGGGAGGTCGTATCGAAACGGTCAAAGTGTAAAATTAGGGGCATATCAAAACACCAAGGCTGTATCGGTACGGCATTTGATTAATGGAATCTGAGTTAAAAAAATTGCATCGGTACGCCTAGGGGCGTACTGATACGGTTAACTGAAATTAAAAATTCGTTGATTCCAATAACTGACAAGGTAACGAAACAGACAAGGTCGTATCAGTACGAATAAGAATATCTTAAACCCAGATTTCGGATCATTTAGAAACAGACAAGGCCGTATCGAAACACAAAGCTTAAAACGTTTGCCCAGATGAAGGCCGCATCTAAACGGTCAAAACCTTATCGAAACGCAAGGCCTTATTTTCAAATTCATATGAATGTCGTATTGAAAATGGCTAAGTTGCATCGGTACGCTTCGAAAACCAAATTCTAATAATGAATTTTCGTATCGAAACACCAAGGGTTGTATCGATACGTCTGGGCAAAAATGCATAGTTTGGCTTGAAAACACTTAGAAAAATTTTGGGTTTAAGTTTTGGACTTAAAGAAATTTTTCCTTGTCAATTTGTGAGACATTTTAGTACTTAAAAATTTATTTATTTTTACAATTTAGTCCTTAAACAATTTGTTATATCAAAATCAAACATAGGTTTTATAATATCCCCTTTTTGATATAACAAAACCAAAGTGAAAAAATTTTAAGTATCTTTGAAAACTTTGAAAATTACTCCCCCTTAATTTAAGACTAAAAAGTTTTTCTTTGAAAAGTTTGAAAATTTTTGGCTCTCAAATCTTCTCCCCCTTTTTGTTAGATCAAGATCAATTCAATAGGGTATAACAAGTAAACAGCAATAACTCCAAGCAATTTAATAAGCAACATAATCATTAAAATTTAAACCATAGTTCAAGCAACAAAAAAAAATCTAACCCAAGTCCTAAAAACATAAACCAAATAAAAACCAAAGCATAGGGATCCAAAAACATAAAACAATAGGTGCATAAACTAATCCTAATATGATATGAAATGAAAAAAGCCTAAGGATCCATCCCATCATCTCTATCGTCTTCATCTTCTTCTTCTTCATCCTCATCATCAGTGTTGGCTTAAGTCCCAAAGAATTGACGTCATTCGCCATGAAACATGGTAAGAGTGATATCCATTGAATTTTGGTGATTTTCAATAGCCGTCACTATTTCCTCCAAAGATGTGAAGCGTGTGTCGGTCGCAGCAAACCCGGAATCCATGGTTGTTTGCAAAAAAGTAATGTTGGTGCTCAAGTTGGTGAATTGCCCATTGAGGTATGCCATGAGAGCATCAAGATTAGATTGGGCAACTGAAGCTTGTGGAATAGGAGCTTCTTGAGGAGCCACCACCGGATCAAGTTGAACACCTCCCAGAAGATCGGTATTTCGAATCCATTCTGCATTGTAGAATGTGAACCTTGCGCGACGAAGAGAATGTTCATCAATAGGATCGGTGAGAGGTTCGCAAAGTCATAGGAGCAATCAATTATCATCTTGTGAAATATGTAGCTCAAGGCGGTGCCATATGTGAAAGATGTAATCATAGAGGTATGATGATGTTTCACAAGGAAGATGATTTCCGCAAACATAATTTAAGCAAGGTTTGGTCGCTTACCCTCATGAAAACAACAGAGCCAAAAGCCATCGACTTGGCGGATCGTAGAAAACTTACCACTGGATGGACGAAACCACCAAGTGATCATGAGGTGTAGGATGCGGTCATGGGCATCTAGCACAGTCACGGAGCCTCAAGGATATGTCACATCGAATCCTCATCATCAATTCATGTATCCTCAAAACCCAAAAAGTTTGCTAAAACGGTTGAATCAATGCGAAATTTCTTACCCATTAAATAAGATTCAATTGCAATAACCAAGGATTTATTTTCATTGAAAATACATAGGGCATTGGAATAAAAAATCAAAACAAGGTTTCGTTATAAAATCCCGGGTATACTCAAAAATGGCACAGATTTCCATTCTTCCATTAAATTAAGATATTTAAATTCAAATCTTTCGGATGATAAAAGAGGGATCAAAGTAACACACTCTCGGCAAATTTTATAACTTTGATATTTTTTAAAACGATCCATAGCATGTGGAAATTGCGGTTCATTAAAACAATTTTGATAGATATGGGTAAGAATGGGTCGATTACCATTATGGTCGAGATTGTGACTAGGAAGATTGGAACTAGAGGCTATTTCTTTTCTTGCACGTTTCTTTGGTGCCATAATCTGAAAACAAAATCAGACCAAAAAAGTGTATGAATAAATCAACACATTCGATCCAAAAATTAATCCAATAATCAAGGTATTGTTAAAAATCTATATAATATAGTTTAAAAACATATTCAAGTATAAAAATAATTTTTGGTAAAAGAAAACTTCAAAAATAGTGTTAAAAATATATGATATAATTTTATAGTCGAATAAAAAATTTCAAATTTGAAAAAGATTTTACAACTTTGAAAACTATACTATGTATATCCTAAATATGTAATTATGATTGAAAAACCGTGAGTAAATATGTACGAAAATTAAAAAGAAAAAGTTAGGGTTTATACCTTGAATTTGGGATTAAGGATGGATGAAGAGATGTTGATGCACAAACTTGATGATTTTTTGCTTGGGTTTGATGTAAAAACCAAAAGCCCTTAATGATTTTGAAGAATTGTGTGAAAACTTTTGAGGGACTGAGGAGTTTTTATAGTTGAAATTGGACCTAGGGTTTTGGAGAAAATAGGGGTATTTGATTTAAAGTAGGAAAACCTCTTTTAATGCCATTTAAACTACCCAACAGCTGTGCGTACTGATACGCCACGTGGCGTATCAAAACCAAGTACCGAAATACTTATTAGAGTGTTTCAATACGCGATCCATATCATTACATGTAAAGCCGTACCGAAACATGTTTCAATAACCCGTATCAATACGCAAAACACCGTATCGATACGCATATGCCAGAAATGACATTTCTGGCTGCAAGTTGCTCAAAAATTTGATTTGAATTGAATCGAAATGCATGAAAATTATATGATATAATCATGTAAGAACAAAAACATATGCATACTCCCCCTAGCAACAAGCATAGATGCATATAGGAGCACAATCACATAAGCAATGCAATCAATCAAATTCAAGCAAGATTTTAAGACCAAAGGGGCTCTAAGGCTCAATTAAGGCTGGTTAAACCTAACTCTCTCCTAAGAGACCAAAAATTCTCTTTGTCTAGTGGTTTGGTGAAGATATCCTCTAGTTTATTTGAGGTGTCTACATATTCTAGAACTACATCATTTTTCAAGACATGATCCCTAATGAAATGATGTCTTATTTCTATGTGTTTGGTTCTAGAGTGTTGGATGGGATTCTTAGTGAGACAAATAGCACTAGTATTGTCACACCTAATGGGGATGGTACCTACATCAATTCCATAATCTAAGAGTTGTTGCTTCATCCAAAGGACTTGAGCACAACAACTTCTTAAGGATATATATTCGGCTTCGGTGGTAGATAATGCTACACTATTTTGCTTCTTAGAAAACCAAGATATGAGCATACTACTTAGGAATTGACCTATGCCGGAGGTACTTTTCTATCTATTTTACAATCCCCATAATCCACATCCGAGAAGGCGTGTAAACTAAAGGAAGAGTCTCTAGGATACCAAAAACCTAAACAAGGTGTATCTCTAAGGTATCTAAAGATCCTCTTAACAGTTATAAGGTGGGATTCTCTAGGACTAGCTTGAAATCTAGCACACAAGCAAACACTAAACAAGATATCCAGTCTACCTGCGGTAAGATAAAGCAAAGATCCTATCATTGATCTATAAAGCTTTAAATCCGCACACTTACCTCATTCATCCTTATCAAGCCTTGTAGAAGAACTCATTGGTGTGGCTTGAGGTTTTGCATTCTCCAAGCCAAACTTTTTGAGCATGTCCTTTATATATTTAGCTTGATTGATGAAGATGTCATCCTTCCTTTGTTTAATTTGGAGCCCCAAGAAGTAGGAAAGCTCCCCCATCATGCTCATCTCAAATTCACCTTGCATCAACTTAGCAAACTCTCGAAAAAGAAATTCATTATTAGAACCAAAAATAATGTCATCAACATAAATTTGAACTACTAATATGTCTTTGTCATTTCTTTTTATGAAGAGTGTAGTATCCACCTTCCCTTTTTCAAAACCTTTTTCAACTAGAAAACTTGACAACCTTTCATACCAAGCTCTAGGAGCTTGTTTCAAACCATATAAATCTTTTGAAAGTTTAAAATCATGGTTTGGGTATGTTGGATCTTCAAAACTGAGTGGTTGTTCTACATACACTTCTTCATTTATAAAACCGTTTAAAAATGCACTTTTAACATCCATTTGAAAAAGCTTGAATTCATGATAACATGCAAATGCAAGAAACATCCTAATATCTTCCATTCTAGCTATAGGTGCATAGGTTTCATCAAAATCGATTCCCTCTTCTTGAGTGTAACCTTGAGCAACAAGTCTAGCCTTGTTTCTCACTATGTTACCACTCTCATCTAGTTTGTTTCAATAAACCCATTTAGTTCCTATAGTAGATTTATTACTATGCCTATCAACTAATGTCCAAACTTGACTTCTCTCAAATTGGTTTAGTTCCTCTTGCATAGCCATTATCCAATAATCATCGTTTAATGCTTCTTTGATATTCTTAGGTTCTATGCATCATATAAACGCAACATTACATGCATTTCTAAGAGAAAGTCTAGTGGTTACCCCTTTGGATGGATCACCTAAAATCTCACCACCTTTGACATAGTTGAACTCTCTTGGGTAGCTCACTTCCTTTTCCTCTAGATTCATGTCCTTCAATGCTTCTAGAGGTGGATCTTGTGTTTCTTCTTCTTTGGTTGGAACTTCATTCACCTTTGATGATTGCCCACCATCATTGGCTTCAAAAATCCCTACATCATCATCATCACAAAAATCCTTCCTCGGAAGGAGGTTATCATCGAAAATCACATGTATTGACTCTTCAACAACTAAAGTTCTTTTATTAAATACACGATAGGCTTTAGAGTTTGAAGAATATCCTAAGAAAATAGCTTCATCAATTTAGCATCAAATTTGCCTAAATTATCTTTTCCATTGTTCAAAACAAAACATTTACAACCAAATAGATGAAAATAACTAATGTTAGGCTTTTTGAATTTTAAATCTCATAAGGAGTTTTCTTTAAAATAGGCCTAATCATTACTCTATGTATAATTTAGCAAGTTGTATTAGTGGCTTCTACCTAAAAATATTTTGGCAAATTGTTTTCACAAAGCATGGTTCTAGCCATTTCTTCTAAAGTACGATTTTTTCTTTCAACAACCCCATTTTGTTGAGGTGTTATAGGAGATGAAAAATTATGGCTTATACTACTTGAGTTACAAAAATCCTCAAAACCTAGATTTTTAAATTCGGTACCATGGTCACTTCGAATATGAGAAATAGCTTGACCAAGATCATTTTGAGTAATTTTTTAATATGTGATGAATTTTTCTAAAGCCTCATCTTTGGTACTTAAAAATAGAACCCAAGTGTATCTAGAGTAATATCAACTAAAACAAATGCATATGATTTTCCACCCAAGCTAGTTGTTCTAATAGGGCCAAAGAGATCCATATGGATTAATTGTAAAACTCTACTAGTTGAAACATCATTAATAGGTTTAAAAGAAACTCTTTTATGTTTGCCTTTTGCACAAGCATCACAAATTTTATCTTTGAAAACTTTATTTTAGGCAAACCTCTTACTAGATCTTTTGAAACCAATTTTTCCAAAACACTCATACCTGCATGCCCTAGTTTTCTATGCCACAAACAAGAATCATGTTCATCATTAGCAACAAAACATGCATTAGAGATATGAATGTCATTTAAATGCACCATATATATGTTTCCTATGTGATGACCAAAACACACAATTTTGTGGGTTTCGACATTTATAATTTTGCAACTATATATATCAAAAATCACTACGAAACCTTTATCACAAAGTTGGCTTATTCTTAATAAGTTATGTTTAAGACCATTGACATGTAAAACATTTTCAATAAGAATGGAAGAGTGATTACCAATGGAACCCATTCATTTAATTTGACCTTTGGAGTTCTAAGAATCTACTCTTGTCTCCGGTCATATGTCTTGAGCATCCACTATCAAGGAACCACGTATTTGCACTTGAAGCTTTGGCCTTGTAGCAATGCTCCCCTACAAACATGGAATTATTTTTTTATTTTTGGTACCTAAATCCTTTTGGGTCCATGAGCATTAGTTCTCAAAATATTGTTTCCCTTGGGAATCCAAGAAGCAATTGCATTAAGATTATTAGAAGCAATAACATATTTTGTAATCCATACACTTGTAACTCTCTTACCATAATTGGGTCTTGAGAACCCTCCATGTTTGTACCCACCAAAGTTCCTTTTTACATAGTTGGGTTTTGAAGATTGCCCTTTTTCAAAACTTGGTTTCCCAACTTTGTTCAAGGAAGCTTTAAGATCATTTAACTCCTTGTGGTAATGATCATTCAACTCGAAAAGAAGGTTGCTTAAATCAACATTTTCTTTTTCAAAATATTTTTTATTATCTAATAAATCACAAACCTTCTTTTCAAGTTCCGAATTGGTTTTAGATAAGGAATCATTTTGGTTTTTCAAATCAAGGATAATTTTCTTATTTTTTAAAATAGATTTCTTATATTTTTCAACCAATTCGTCATACACCTCTTGCAACTCATCGTAAGCTTCTTGAAGCTCATCAAATGTGAAATCGAAAGTAGATGAGTTAGAGGTTACCTTTGGATCCTCTTCAAGAGCCATGAGGCAAAGATTTGCTACTTCTTGCTCCTCTTCATCGGATAATGATTCCTCATCGCTCCAAGTAGCAATGTGAGCCTTGAGCTTCTTCTTCTTCCCAAAGCTCTTCTTTTTGAGTTAAGGACATTCAGTCCTTATATGCCTCGGCTTCTTGCACTCAAAGCATATGAGTTGATCATTCTCTTCCTCCTTGTTCTTGTTATTAAAATCCCTTCTTCGGTTGAATTTTCTTCCTCGGTTGGATTTTATGAACCGAGTGAATCGCTTGGCTAACATAGCCAACTCCTCGCTAGAATTACTCTCATCATAAGATGCTTGGAGAGCAATTCCACTCTTCTTCTTCTCCTCTTCATTATTCTTGACCTTCATTTCTTTTTTTTTTCTTTTCTTCATCTCTTTCTTTCTTCATTATCTCGTGGGTGAGAAGAGAACCCATGAAAGCGTTGCCTTCATATGTAATATCGAGCTTATCCCAAATTTCTTTAGCACTTGAGCAAGATGACATCTTTGAGTACTCATCTGGTCCAAGAGATCAAAATAGCATATGCATGGCTTTATCATTGATTTGAAGCTTCTTTCAATCTTCACCGGTCATCTCGTGCTTGGACTTTGGTACTAGCCGATCACCTTCTCTCTTTATCGGGATTGTAGGTCCATCTTCCACTATATCCCATAGGAGGTAGTCATGTGATTTGATGAAGAACATCATACGGTTTTTCCAATGGGGATAGTTATCCCCATTGAAATATAGAGGTTTGGTGATAGAGTGAGACTCATACAAGTTGTTGCCAGAGGTGGATGCCATGACTTTGACTTCTATTGATTGAATCGCCTTCTAAGATCGCCTCGACGGTTGTTAGACCTTCGGTTGAGTATGGCTCTAATACCAATTGTTAGGATGATCAATCAATTGAGATGGTGGCCAAGAGGAGGTGAATTGGCAATTTTAAAGTTTGTAAGCAAATTGAAAGAATTAGACAATGAGACACAAGGATTTATAGTGGTTCAAGCTTCTAACAAGCTCTACGTCCACTACCTTAGCTTCCTACTAAGGATTTTTAAACAATTCACTATCAAATTCTTCCCCTTTTCTAGGCTTAGGAGACAACCGTTACAAGTGTAAGCTTTCTACCCAAAGCTTTGAACAATTCACTCACAATACAAAGAAAGAAGTTTGGCAAATAAAATATCCTCACAAGATACAAAATTTTGCCGAATAATGATCTCTCACAATCCCAAACTTGAAACAAAGATATACAAAAGAATTACACAAGTTGGGTGTACAAGATTTGACTCTAAAAGCACAAAGGGTTGGATTTTAGCTTGGATGCTTGAGATCAAAGTAGGTTCATTAGTTGTTGCAGCAGCTTTGGAGACTTATATTTATACCCTCTTATTGATTTCTATCTGTTTGGGTGGTTGAAGTCATCAATATAGCCGTTGTACAGTAGCGTGTCGATACGCGGAAGGTCGTATCGAAACGGCCATAGTGTAATATTAGGGGCGTATCGAAACAGCAAGGCCGTATCAGTGCTATTTATGCTTACTGGAATCTGAGTTGAAAAATTGCATCGGTACGCCTAGGGGTGTATCGATACGGGTAACTAAAAATTAAAAATTCGTTGATTCCAATAACTGACAAGGTAACGGTCGAAAAATTTAATGCAAAAATCTCGAAGATCTTGTCAAACCGTATTGAAACGGATGGGACCGTATCGGTGCGACTAAGAATATCTTAAAACCAGATTTCGGATCGTACCGAAACGGACAAGGCCGTATCAAAACGTAAAGCTTAAAATGTTTGCCCGATGAAGGCCATATCGAAATGGTCAAGATCGTATCGAAACGCAAGGCCTTATTTTCAAATTCATATGAATGCTTTATCGAAACGGGCTAAGCCGTATCGTTACAGTTTTGAAAACCAAATTCCAGTAATGAATTTTCGTATCGAAACGCCAAGGGGTGTATCGATACGCCTGGGTGAAAATGCATAGTTTGGCTTGAAAACACTTAGAAAAATTTTGGGTTTAAGTTTTGGACTTAAAGAAAATTTTCCTTGTCAATTTGTGAGACATTTGGGTACTTAAAAATTTATTTATTTTTACAATTTAGTCTTTAAACAATTTGTTATATCAAAATCAAACATAGGTTTTACAATAATCTTGCGGTTTAACTAGGCAAGGAAGTAAAACTCGCGGTTTAACTAGGCGAGGTAATGATATCTTGCGGTTTAACTAGGTAAGGAGGTAAAACTCACGGTTTAACTAGGTGAGGCTGTCAAATCTTGCAGTTTAGCAAGTTAAATATGGAAAACTTGGGGTTTAACTAGGCTGGTAAACTTGTTGTGCAACTAGGCAAGGGTATTAAGCTCGCGGTTTAACTAGGCGAGGGTGTCAAATCTTGCGGTCTAACTAGGCAGGGTTTGGGATATCATGCAGTCTAACTAGGGATGATATGAGAAATCTGTGTATCTGAT
Source organism: Hibiscus mutabilis (assembly GCA_019671005.1). Classification (NCBI taxonomy): domain Eukaryota; kingdom Viridiplantae; phylum Streptophyta; class Magnoliopsida; order Malvales; family Malvaceae; genus Hibiscus; species Hibiscus mutabilis. Next base: position 50,608,521 of record CM033719.1, read on the forward strand.
ATGTGTGGATAGAGGGTAGTCTATCTGGGTCACTATAAATGCCAATATATGTGAAGATTCATGTGTTGAACTTATTTTTAATGCTTTAAGATTTAAGCATGGTTTATTTTTAATTCTTTGATATTTAAGCATGGTTTATGATTTAATGCTTTGTGATTTAAGCATGGTTATGATTTATTGCTTTGGGATTTAAGCATGGAATGTACATGATGTTGCATAAAGGTTATTATGCTTTGATTCGGTTGGAATCATGGAAAAATGCTTTGGTTGTAAGCATGTTTTTGGTAAACAAGCATATGGTTTTCAAAAGGTTTTAATGCATCATTGTTTTATGAGCATCCTCACTAAGAAAGTATGCTTACGCTCTCTTTTTCCTAATGATGCAAAACATTAAGGTTTGGGGGCGGCAAGAGGCAAGGCTAAGTGATCCAAGGACATTTACAAGTTTGAGTATGAACTCGGTTTAAGTTTCGGTTAATAAGGCAATGCGTTTACCATGGTTTTTGGGAGTTGTAATTATGTTTCCTTATGGATTTTGAGTATGTTTCTATGCTGGATTTTGAGGATGGTTTGATGTTGCTAAGTTTGATGTTAATCCTTGCTTATAGTTGTGGATGAATGGTTGTTTAGGTGTGGATCTAGAGCTTCCTCGTTGATTGCCATGTTGTGATGATTTGAGCAAGTTTATTATGCTGTGTGGGTTGAGTTGTTATGATGCATATGTTGAGATTGGCCTATTTGTGTATTTTGGGATGTTTGGCAAAGTGATTTTAGTAAGCATGGCTTTAGAATATCATAGGATGTATGAATGCTAATTGGTTGCTGAACTTATGATGTTTAGGTTGTTGTTGCATCTTGGTAGTGTTGTATGAGAGTTTGTGGCATGTTAAACCAGTCATTTGTGACCATTCAAGTCCAGGCGTACCGGTACGCGTGTTCACGTATCGGTACGGAAAGCCATTTCAGGCTTGTGCTTCCAGTACGCGGGCTAGGCATTTCGATACGGAAATGCTTTTTAAGAGTAGCGTACCGATACTCGGGTTTGTGTATCGGTACACGGGTTTGAGGATCGGTACGAGCCTTTGGTTTTGTAAGGCGTACGCAGGGTCATACCGGTACGAGAGTTGACTACTGGAATTTTTAAGATTTGAAATGGCAAGGGCGTACCGATACTCAAGTGTGTGTACCGATACCCGAGGTAGTTAAGTTAGTTAATGGCTTTGGTGAAGTTTTGTTTTCTTTCATTTTGGTCCTTGATTGATGTGGGCTTAACTGTATGAGTATGGAGGATCTTTTTGAGCTGATTTTTGTCATGTGAGCATGTAATCTGACTAATTAAAGGATGGTAATCTTAAATTCACCTTTGGTCGTGTAAATTAAAAGTTTTGCATTTTGACCCCTAAAATGTATGTTGTGCAATTGAAGGCCTTACCATGAAATGTTTCCTTTGAAAATTCACCCATTGTTAATATGTACACTTAGGATTAATAATGTGCATTTAGACAAGATAAAAAGAAAAAAAATGAGCCGGTTTTCGAAATTCTCTCTGGTTTGCTTCAGTAAACCTAATGTAGTTCTCTTGGTTTAGTCGGGCGTATAGGCCGGGTCAAGGGGGTTACAGGATAAACAATGATTTATTGAATTAAAAACCAAAACCTAAATCATCCGTTCACAAACACCAAAAACCCAATAACCCAAGCCAATTTAATTTAGTTCATGGCTGGGTTGAAAGAAATGAACAAGGAATAAAACCCAAACATCATGTATTCAAAAGATAGAAGAAAAGAAATAAAAATCTGGAGAAGATGAACTCCTCCACGATATGATCCTCCCTTTTCACAATCTCGCCCTAGCTCCCATCCCTCTCTCTCAATCTGTCGTGTTGTTGATGTTGAAGATGTGATGTGTTTATATAGAGGTAGAGATCTCTATTTGAATTTCGAATTACATGGGATAATCTCTCTATCCTTATCTCCAACAGCTTTAAATTTGAATTTGAATTTGAGCTTTATCCCATGCGATAAGGATAAGGATAAAGATAATGGATAATTCTTGAAAATCCTGCATTTATCCTTAAATTGCCCTGGCAACCGCTCGACAATTGCTCGGCAATTCAAATCTGCACAAAAAAAGAAGAAGCAAAAACAACAATGATTTCTCCACAAAAATAGCTAAATGCAAGACCAAGTCCAATAAATAAAAAGACTATGAACTTATGCATGAATGAATACAAATGCAACTAAATGGGTCTAAGTCTAAACAATAATATGGGTAAAAAGGTTATAAAATATAGTACTTTTTCACACTTAACAATATGGGTGAATTATGATATGGTACAATATGTTCTACTTTGTATGCTTGGTTATGATAATATGTATGAAACAAAGTAAGTCTTGAAATGTAAGACACGAATTAGATGTTTAAATTGTTAAATGATAATTACTTGAATGGTAATGTTGAAATGACTTTAATAATTGGTACATGTTAGCTCTTGATCATGATCTAGCTTAAAGTTGTATGAGGCTTTGAATGATGAATGCTTTGACTAGAACTTTTGTTTAATTTTTTTATGGTTATTGAGTGTATAATATGCTTAATATGTTAGTCCATATGTTTTGTATTCTTTAAGTTTTGATGTTGGAGAAAGTCTAAAATGGTGGGAAATAGAGTAGAGTTTCGAAACTTCAGCTGAAGTATCGAAACTAGGGCCAAAGTTTCGATATTCAAAATTCTATTGGAATTCCAAGTTTCGAAACTAAATCAAGAGTTTTGAAACTCTTGACTCTATTGTGACATTTTTGCATTTTGGTCACTATTTCATAACTTTATCAATTGAACTCTGATTCGGTCACCTTTTATTTTTAAATTCAATTTTTGGGATGAAAAAAGATTAATAATAATACCTATTAATAAAATTAACATTCATTGGGTCCTTGAAACTTTTAGAAATTTGTATATAGGTCCCTAAAGATTTGAAACTTCATTATTTAGTCCTTAAATGTTAAAAATTGACCTATGTGTTGATAATTTTCTTATTGTGTAAGCCATAACAGGACCCAAATCTATAATAATTTTTCCCTACACTGCATTTGTCATTCCGTAACATCACATGTTGCTCATTCATCAACCCAGTCCGTTCTTCGCTTTTCTCTACAATCGGACACTACTCAATATCATTGGTCCATTGTTGGCTTCTCTCAACACCTCTCTCATTACTCGCAATGGTTGCATGGACATCACTATCCCCTAAAACCGAATGTGTACACTCTCAGCCTCCTCAATTTCACAATTACATCTATCATTGGGTATTAAGGTTGTGTCCGACTCCGTAACATGAATTCTAAAATCCTCCTCATTAACTAGCAATGTCATGCCCTCCTCAATTCTCATCAGTGATGATGAAACAATCTGTACACAATCTCTTTGAAAATTATTTGAATCAGTTACACTATCATCAATCTCCACAAAAGATCCTCATCCCGAAGCCACATTCTGAATCTCTCGTACAGGCATGCATCGGAACCCCACAGACTGCAAGCCACGAACACCTATTATCAAATCCCATTTTCTTTGACCACAACTTAGTTTTTTGCAAACCATTTTTCTAGTGTTGAGGATGCACGCATCTCATCCCTCTTCGCAATAAAATTTGGCTACCTGATACAAGCATAATTGAATATCTTTGCAACCCCGCCTCAGCTATACCACGATAAATGGCACCCAAAGACCTAAAATCATCACACCATCCAATCAAACAGTTCTGAAGAATTGTGATTTTCCTCGCATCCACTGTCCCCTCCACCACCCTAACTTGCTCAACAACGTCAATCGCATCTTTTTTGTACAATCACACGATCGGGCTGATTCACCTCTACACTTTCTCTTAACTCTCGATCCCTCTTTCCTCTCCAATAATCAAATCAAGCATTATGTTTTTCAAAACCACCCCTAATCAATATCCATACAATCAAAATCCATTCAATCTATCAATGGCACGCCACACATCGAATTTATTTTTCATCCTCACAAACCAAAGCGCAAACAATTTTACCCCTTTTTAGCAGGAATAAACACATCCACGAAAGTTCCATGATAACCAAATACAAACCATAATCCGTGCCAATATAATATTTTCGACACAAAAGGGTTACACACATTGTTGTCAGCGCTCCCCGCTCATTTGCTATTCATAATTTGTTACCAGATGACAAATCATTTCTTACTTTTGGTCTTTACAAAACCTTAAAAAATGAGTAAATAAAATAATAAGACTTATGGGTCAATTTAATCCTCAGTAAAAAATTAATTTCTCCTTCATAAAACTTTTGCACCCAATTTTCGAACATAATGACCTGCAACTTATTATATGCAGCGAGCACACCAGCACTGATAATGTGAACCCAATGAGTGGCTGTAGTAAAAAAGAGATTGATGTTTATCTTAAGAGACTTTGGTTCGAGTGCGTATGAGTGCAAGGTGTGTGTCCGTTGTCGAATGGTTAAGAAAAATGAACAAATAATACCATACAATCACACTAGTATATTAAAAAAATAGTTAAACGATTGTTGCAAGCAATTCATGGGTCCTAAATTTTGGTATGTTAAAAATAATTAAAAATAAATAAATAAAAATAATTTGCAACTATTTGAATATGCACTTTTGAGTAAATATACAAACTAAATCATTTAAATTAATCAATAAAAAATAAAACTGATTTTTTATAAATATTTAGAATACCTAATTTTTTCCATTCTTCAATCGAAAGTATTAAACATTTAAGCATATTCAACAACATGGACGAAGCTACATTTTGATCATGGGTGTCATATGATAGAGGGCGGTAATCAGGGGCGGACTTACCATAGTGCATGGTAGGTTATGTGACCTACCATTAATTTTTTGAATAAATTATATCTGTAGTCATCAACCTATTATTTTTTCTGTTTTGGTCATCGAACTATTGTTTTTGGTAAAATCTCACAAAAATTATGTATTTTTTCTATTTTAGGCATTAATGTTACGTTTTTTTTCTTGTTCTAATCACCAACCTATTATTTATTTTCTGTTTTTTTGCCACATAACTATTATTTTTTCCATTACTTTTTAAGGACGGGTGACCAAAACTGAAAAAAAAACATAATGTTAGTGACCATTTTGTAAAAAAATAATAGTTCAATGACCAAAATATGAAATGAGAAATAGTTTGGTAATCACAAGTGCAATTTATCCTTTTTTTTGTTTAAATTAAAATTCACTCATTAAATTTTAATTTTTCATTTTAAACTTTAAATTATTTTTATCAAATAATACATTGGATAATCATGTCAATAATAAATTAAAAATATCAATTTAAATTAAAAGTTAACTTTTTGATATGTCAATGTTAACCGTCAGTTAGTTTGAAACCAAACTATATTAACAAGTTGGCCAAACGATCCTTCCATCGTTGGGACTGATTGGCGACATTTCAGTTCATCAGAATTTTGGCCTTGGTGGAGATTTAAATTTGAAATATTGGTTTGAAAAAAAAAGACTTTAACGTGTCACATAAACATTTTTTAATGACAGTGGCCGTAGTGAAATCGAATTAAAAGTTTACAGATTGTAATGAGAGTTTTTCGATTTTAGTGACCAGAGTGAAAATACCTTAAAAGTTCAGTGAAAACCAGTGTAGTTTACCCTAAAATATTTTTTTGTTTAAATAAAAAACCAACCCTTAAATTATTTTAATTTTTACTTTTAGCTCCTAAATTATTTTTGGTCAAAACAAGTATCCAAATTATTATTTTATAACTATTTAAGTATATTTGTTAATTTAATTAAAAATCTTGGTTAAATACATTGAAACTCATGTCAAATAGTTTAACTAAAAGTTTGGTTTAAATTTTTTAAAATAATTACAATTTAATTTAAATAAAATTAAAAACTAGTAAAATATTTTTTAGCTCTCAAATAAACATGTTTACCTCCAAGAATATTTTTGTTTTCTAATCTTGTAATCATCTTTATTTGGAAAAGCAGTTCTATTTCAAACTATTTTTGAAAACTAAATTCCTTTTCTCTTTTTTTCGATAAATTGTAATCAATTCGAGTGTTTGATACTTAAAATGATTTTGATTTCATAATAGTTTTGAAAAATCCTAGACCTCCAAATCGATTTTGAAATATAAAATCTATGTTTGCTTGCACAATAATTGTCACGATCAATACTTAATTTTACTAGAACAAGTTTTTCTACTCTTTAAAACACAATTACATTGGTGCAAGATAGTTCTTATTTTTCAAATATATTTACACGATATAAATTTATTTTTCAATGTTAATATGTCTTTGACTATAAATCATATTTGCTTGCACAAAAATCATTCATTATTAACACATTAATACACCGATGTAAATAATTCTAAATTATTACATTGATCGGTGAACTGCCAAGATTAAATTTTTGAATTTGCCTCTGGTGGTGATGGCACGTTTCATACACCAGTTGGTGGCTGTGTTGAGTTTCGTCAGCTTAGGCGGTCATTTTTGTTAATGGAGAATGACGACCCTCATCCATATTTCTTCATTCTCTTAGACTAGGGTTTTGTTTTGGAGTTTAAGGTTCTTAGTATTTTTTTCTGATTCACTTATTTGGACCTTTAAATTTGTATCTATCTTTTCCTTAATAAAAGTTCTTTTTAGGAGTAATGAATATTTTAGTCTTTAAATTTAATCTTAGATATTTAACTGCTCTTTTATTCTTTTTCAGGACATATTTAATTCTTAAACTTAGCTTTAAACATTTAATCGGTCTTTGAATTTTTTTGATACATTTAATCTCCGGGCTTGCATGAGTACCTAACTGATATTTGATCTTGAAAACATCACATATATTATGCAAAAAATTTAACTATGTTAATATTTTTCTGATATGTCATCTCTAGCCAATCAATTAATATTGTGCGCAGGGTCGGAGCTAGGATTCACTTATGAGGGGACAAGTAGTTCACCTTTGAAACTAATGTGATCTTAAAAAGCAATTAAACTAAAAATAATAAGGGAGATAAGATTTTATTTTACTAATTTTCAAATTGAAAGGACTTAAAAAATAATTAAACTAAAAAATTGAGAGTCAAGACTTAATTTCATTAATTTTAAAATTTACAAGGTTGTGCGTCTTTAAAAACGAATCTCTGAACTTGACTTTAAGTACCTAGTTAATACTTGATTTTTTTAATCTTACTTATACTTAAATGTTTTTCCTTAACCTACTTGGTAGGTGAACTTGATATATGTCGAGCAAGGATGGAGCCAAAATTTGGAGTTGAAGGACAAAACGTAAAATTAAAAGGTGATGGGCAAATTCATAATATTTTTTTTCAAAAAAATAAAGGTAAAAACAATTTACGCGTGAGGGGAAGGAGCCCCTCGCATTCTCCATTTGAGATCGTCCTTAAAATCAAGTACATTAATTAAAAAAATCTCCATTAAAGTTTTACTATCAATATCTGGGAACCAAGTATGTTTTATTAAATTTTGGATAAAGGGGTATCTTTGTCCTCGAATTCGATCCAAATTAACAATTTAGCCCTTCGCGTAAAAACGCAGTCAATTAAGTCCCAAAGTTCGCTAACTACAGCAAATTAGCTCTTTGACCAATGTTGACCGTTACAATGCTGATGTGGCATTCTATTATGCTGACGTGGTAGTACACATGTGATGATGACGTGGAAGAGGGGCTAAATTGATTTTTTTACTGAATTCAAGGGCATTTGAATTTTTTGCCGAGTTTTTGGGCATAATTCATTTTAGGTGAAAATTTGATAACTTATTTAATATTTAAGCTAAAAATAAGAATTGAAGAAATTATTAAAATTTAAAAATATTAAAATTGGATAAATAATTTTTTTAAATTTCAAGTTAATTTAATCAATTTATTTAGTTTTTGAATAAAATTGGATAATAATTTGGTTTTTCAAGTTAAACTTTTACAAATAGAATACATGAAAAATCGACTAACAAATTGGTGTAAATATCCTTTGGGTCCCTAATGTTTTTAAAAATAAGCAAAGTGAGAACTTTCACAAAAATCAAAATATTCTTTAATTTTTTTTAAAAAATCCATAAACTTAATAAAAATAAATAAAATATTTTAAAAATATTGAAAATAAAAACTAATATAAAAAATTAAAATGTATTAGAGATTAAAAATGATAAATATAAATATAAAAATCAAAAAAAAATTTATAAAGTATTAAAAATTGAACACTTTCATCAAAAAAGTCTTCGACTTCGTCAGTCTAAGCATTAGAATTTGTTAAAACAAATTTTCAGTGGAATAAACCTTGTATTAAACTAACAATAAAACTCAAAAAAATTTCACTTTTCTACATCAAATTGATGCTCATTAATTTTCATGTAAAAAAACGAAGGAGAATTTTGGTCTTTTACTACTTTAATACAAGGATGATTCCATTGAAAATATGTTCAAAAAATATTAGTAGGCTTAGCATAACCAGAAACAGTAGAAGACTTTTCCGATGGTTTATAAATTTTTTAAATTTGAGTTTTTATATTATAAATTTTTATATTTTTAATTTTATGTTTTAATTTTTTTTAAAATTCATTATAGTGTTTTTTTAATATTTTATGAATATTTTTTTAGCTTAAAGATTAAGTAAGTTATCAAACTTTCAATTAAAATCAATTATGCCCCTGAACTCGGTAAAAAATCAATTATGCTCTCGAATTCAGTTAAAAAATAATTTAGCCCCTCTGCCACATTTTCATCACACGTGTACTGCCACGTCAGCACAGTAGACCGCCACGTCACCACTATAACAGTCAACATTGGTCTATCTGACAAGACCAATTATAGTGTTGTTGAAGAAGCTTTGAAGACTTATTTTTATACCCCCCTTCATTGATTTCTAGTCGTTTGGATTTTTGGGAAATTGAATAGAGCTGTTGGGGATAATTTTTCCCGCAATAAATGCTATCTGACAAGACTGGTATCGGTACACGGGCTTCTGTATAGGTACCTGCTCAAAATAGAAATAATCGTTGCAATAAAGGGGTACTGATACACGAGTTTGCATACCGGTACGGGGTGATGAAAATACAAGGGGTACCGGTGCGCAATGTACGGTACCAGTACTGAATTTACTCACTAGAATCCTTTGAAATCTTTGTGAACTTAGTGTATCAGTACGTGTATTACCGTACTGGTACTCAGTTCAATTTTAAACTATGTTTCGTTCCAAAATCAGACAAGTTTAAAATTCTTTAAAAGCCCATACCGGTACACCAAAGGTCGTATCCGTACTCAGTTAACCATTTGGTTTTACAGTGGTGAAAGCTCATACTGGTACGCGTATAGCCGCACCGGTACTCAGTTCACCATTTGAATAAAATTAGTTTCCAGTAAAGAAAACTTGTACCGATACGCATATAGTTGTACCGATACTCACTTACCAAAACGGCTTGTTTGAGTACCAAAACACTTAGAAATTATAGTGTTAAAGGATTGACTTAGAAAATTATTTTAGTTTGAATGCTTGTCAATTTGTGAGAAATTTCAAGTGCCCTTAAGAATTTATTTATTTACAATTAAGTCCTTATAATATCAAAATCAAAATGTTAATAAATACTTAACGACGTTATGACTAGACATCTTTGTTTTTTATTAAGTAAGATAATTACATTTCTAAGGTAAATGTCGAGATTCAAACTCATACAAGATGAGATAACATGAGCATTCTTGACCACTCAACCAATTAGTAGATTTTTTTTCAACTTTTCATTAGTTCGTTCTTCCCAAAATCTTTTTTAGCTGTCAAAAACAAAAGGAAGCATGTCTCCACCTCTTTCCCTATCGGGATTCAATCACCAGATTGATTTTGTGTTTCTTTCAACATCATTTGTCCCTCCATTAACCAAAGCTCTTGATCCTCCCAAACCTCCATTAACCAAAGCTCTTGATCCTCCCAAACCTCCATTAACCAACAGTGTAATACCTCAAAATTTTCTCTAGTGACCAAAATGAAAGTTTGGTGGCTAAAGTATAAACTTAGGAAAAGTTTAGGGGCTAAATTGTAATTTTTGAAAGTTATATATTTTAGCCCCGTAAATGAATAGTTTACCCCCAAGAATGATGTTTCCGTGTTACTCGAATTTGTGTTAAAAGCTATAAAAGGGTTAAGCTTGAGAAAAATTTGGATAATCGGATCGAATCGAATATTTGAGATATTTTGTTAGATGATAAGGCAAGATTAATAATATATTTTCCATGCCTTAATTTGGAAGGATTTAACATGGACCATTGGATTTAAGTTGATTTTCCATGTTAAATATGAGTCGTTAGATGAATAATGGCAAGATTGTAATTTTGGAAAATTACAAGGGCAAAATTGGTAATGACTAACTTATTGGTTTATTTTGACCATTGGATGAATATTTTGACAAGTGGCACGCTTTGGAGCCTTTGATTAAAAGGGTGAAAGGGTAATTTCACTATTGGAAGATTTTTTATGTTATAAGGTGGCTAAATAAGACATTTGACATAATTTAAAGCCAAAAATCAGCAAAAAAAATCTGCTCCTTGTTTCTTGCTACCGTGGGGTTTTAAATAAAGGAGAAAAAAATTTCAAGCTTGATTTTCAAGCATTTGGAGTTGGATTCAAGGTTAGTTTATGAAATACAAAGTTGTTTTCCTTTAAAATTCTCTTTCATTTGGTGTAATTTGTTCATGGTTTTGATGGTTAGATGTTCATATATTGAGAAGATAGAATTTGGAGTTATGGATTCAAATGAATTAGGATTGTTATGTGATTTTCTATCATTTCTATGCTTGATTGAAGTTGAAATTGATGTATTCTTGATGGAATATCATTTGATTAATTAGGATTTAATTTGGGATTTAAGGATTCAAGTTGAATTTGGAGTTTTCATGAAAGAAAATGTTGGAACAATATAATTAAAGGTTAATTTGAGGTGTTGGAATGGTTAAAGGATGCTAAAAATGTGAATTATGAAATCTGCCCAGAATTTTAGTCTTTGGCAGTGAGTTTCGAAATTCACTAAAAAATCCATAAAAATGATTAGGAAGTAAGCCAAATACCATTATATTCCTGGTTCAGTCTAGTTTCGTTTAAAACAAACAGTGACTGATTTCGCTTGGGATATAAAAAGTTATGAATTTTTAGGTGACAAAAGGTCAGAAAATCACTCCAAAATTCAGCACTGAAATTCAACTTTGAAAATTCGTCATAAATCGTACAAGTTGAATATGGGCTATTAGTTTATATGCTTGAACAACTTATCGAATCTAGTTTCTGTCAGAACAAGCAGAGTTGAATTCCGAGTTGTAGATTATTTTATGCAAATATTTCTTTGAAGGTAGCGCAGACTGACAGATTATAAAATGAGTACCTTATTGGTGTTATTAATTTGTGCATGCAAGGGATGAATGTGAAGTATTCAAGTAAACACGAGAAATTGAAAATTCAGTAGATAAAGCAATGACCAAGCTTGAAGTTCTCTTAATACACACATTTTAGTTTGGGATAAGAAGTGTCAAGGTGAGTGCATTTATCTGTTTTAAAACGTATTTAGGAAAACTTGCGACAAGTCGACCTATATGATTTTATCAAATTAATAATATTGGTTTTCATATGAAATATGATATTTTCACAGGCATAAAGTAAATGTTTGGTACATGATGGGGTATGAACTGCCCTATTGTGTTTTGCTTATGATAATTTTTATTATCATATATCTATAATTATGTTACTAGGGTGATTTATGGTATAATTAATATTGATTTTTATGTGTGAAATATAATATTTTCACAAGCAAAAAGAGATGGTTTTGTACATGATATGGTATGAACTACCTTATTATGTTTTGTTTATGATTCTTATTATCATACATCGATCATATGTTATAGAATGATTTATGGTATAATGGAGTAAGAACTTCTCTATTATTTTAATTTATTGATGATAAGATTTTTACCATCTATAAAATGATATATTGCAAAGGTAATAGTATTGTTTTATTGCCCAAGATTACCATGAGAGTTACAGTATAGTGGCATGCCATAAGAGACTAGCAGTCTGGGACGGCATTGTAGCTACACTTGCCACATAGTGGCTAGCATTCTGGGAATGCATTGATCTTCGAATCTAGTTGTCTGGGATTACCGTCACTTCGGTGACTAGTTCTCTGAGAGCACAACGAGCTCGTATTAATGTAATGTTCGTCTTTCTCCTTAGGGGAAATGGCTAGTACTCTGGGAGTACACGATCTCGTATACTTAGTTTTTCTCTACACGTACTTCTTGGGCTATTGGTATAAAAGAACTTTTACATAATGATTTTTATAAATATTTCATCTTTTCTTTAAAGCAATATTGATTTGAAAATAGTTTTATAAGGGAATTGTTTATACTATGTTATACTTAAAGACTGATTATTATTTAATTTTATGATTACCTTATAATGCCTCACTAAGTTCGTACTTAGAGTGTGTTTTATCTATGCACACATAGGTGGTTCGAGACATTGGGTGTAAGTAAGGCGTTGCATCAAGTTCAGAAAATTTTCATCAAGCTACTTCAATAATGACATCCTACTTGAGGTTTTTAATTAATTTTAGTGGCATGTATAAATAAGATAAATTTGTCTATTTTGGTTCAGAGTCTGTTATTTATCAAACAATTAATTTAGTTTTTGTAAAATAAAGGAGCTCCGATTTTGTGTAGAAGTTAATTTTAAATATTTTTAAATGTTTTACAATTTGTAGAATTTTTAAATAAAAAATCATGTTATTGTTATGTGACATCTCTGACTCATATTCGGTAATCGAATACGAGGAATGAGGTGTTACCAACAACTTTGTTCTCATCCCCATTAGTCCAAACAAAATCACATATAGAATATTTTACAAAGGAAAATTTCATTATTTTTAAATCTCATCTCGATTTTCCTTTGTCATTCATCTTCCATGCCTTTCGTGTCTTTGGTTTCATTTCAAGCTCAACTTTTACTTACATTTTGCTTAATTTCAAGGTATGTGCAAGCTTAATTTTTCTATAATTTTATGTTCCATTGTTAATGGTGGCAGAAATCTTTCTAATTTATGCTCTTCTTTTTCTTCATTTAACACCATTGCTACCCGCATCGAATCATTAAGCAAGAGTTCAATGCCTGTTAGAAAATCCAAAAGTTTTAAGATTTTTTTTTTTAAAAGTGATTTTGGGTATCAAGGTCGGAGTTTTATTAATGTATTAAGCAAAAATTTTGTTTTTTAGAGAAAGAAATAATTATGAAAATGTTTAAATGATTTGGGGTTAGTGTTGTATAGGGGTGGCAATCGGGTGGGGTGTAACCGAAAATCGTGGGGATTTGAACTGACGGGTATAGGGAAAAATCAAAATTTTCACTCACGGGGATGGAGACGGGGAAGTTTTATCACTGAAGCTCAAATGGGGATGGGGACGGGGATTTCTATATCTGAACCGTGGAGATAATCGAACCGTACTCGTATAAATCACCGTGGGGATCACCGAAAAATATCCGTAGGGATCCCAATATTTTACAAGGTTGGATGGACATAAGGGTAATTTACCCATTTTTTGACAAAAATTTAATCTCTCATAACCTGAGTATGGGGAGCTAGAGTAAGTTTGAAAATTCTCTGTAAGTTTCATAAAAATAATTAGAAAGTGGTTTAATACATCGTTTTAAACATGATTCGGTCTAGTTTTGCTTAAAATACACGGTGGTCGATTTTGATGTGTATTTTAAAAAAAATATGAATATTTGAATGTTGAAAGGTTATAAAAAATTGGCAGCAGATTTTTTCATAGAAATCAGTTTTAGCAGTGACTTTGAAAAATCACCAAAAAATCTACAAGATAAATCAAAAAGTGAGGCTTATATTTATATAACCATACGAAAGTCTAGTTCGTTTAAAATGAATTGTTCTTGAGTTTGAGTTATATATTAGGAGTTATTAAATTTTGAGTGAGCAAAGGTTATGAGAAAAGACTGCAGACTGTTTCCAAAAAACAATGGCAGTGACTTCAGAAATTCACCATAAATCGTACGAATAAAATTAGAAGAGGTAATTTATATGGTTAGAAAGATTATCAAATCTAGTTCCTTTTAGAACAAATGGATCATAATTTAAAACTATAGATTATTAGTTAAATGTTTTATTTTAAAGATAGTACAGGCTGCCATGTTTTAATAGTTAGCATTTTAGTCATGTTTTATAGTTCTAAAATGGTTTGTAATTTTGAAGATTTAATGCTGAGTATTTATTTTAATGTATTAAATTTTGTTTATTTTTTGAGTACGAGGATTAATCAGAAACCGTGAAGATCCGTAATAGATGGGTACGAGAACGAAAAATTTCCTGAAATATTTAATGGGAATTTCCAAAACTGTACCAGCAAGTATTGAGGATGGAATGGGGAATGCAAAATCGTCTCCGACCTGCCCCATTGCCACCCATAGTGTTGTATGAGGCAATGATCAGAGAAGCATGGAGGTATTAGCTTTATTATATCTCGTTGTAGTTTGAATCTACAATTGAGAAACGATTGAGTTCAAGCATCGAGTTAACAACTTTATTTGAACTCAGATCCTATTTGGGTCTTATAGCAGAGATTGGTCTAAAAAATGGATCTTTGTTTAAGTTGAAATCGCATCATATGTGAGAACGGTAATGTTTCTAAAAGAACAACCTCAATGGAGATATAAGATGGGTTTGAGATTGGTCTGTCTTTTGAAGAAGAAAATGAATTTAAGAATGAAAAAATAAATAGAAATATAATGAAAAAGTAAAAACATGGACGTGGGAAAAAAACTAATTGAAAAATAATAAAAGTAAGCCATGTCAGATTAAGATAACGGTAGAGTGATTAAAAAAATTAATGTTTGAAGTTCAATAATTAAATTTAAAAATTTAAATTTTTGATTAAAATAAAAATAAGAAAAAAATTGAATGATGAAATTTGTAATTTACCTTAAATTAATAGTAATAGTAATAAATAATAACAACAAAGCCTTGATAGATGCCACTCAAACTCAAATCTTTTATCTTTGTAAAGGATGAAGACTGAACCCAATTACATATTCGGAGGCACCAAAACTGAGCACCTACTTTTCAGGAATATGCCACTCTCTAAAAGGTATAACTCATTTTTGTTCTCATCTTCCTCCTCTTTCGATAGCACACAAACAAGCACCCAAGCTTTATCCATATAATAAACTGAAAAAAAAAAACACACACAATCAACAATGCAGTTTACATACAACGATATGAGTTGTCCAAAAACAAGGCCAAGTGAGTTAAGTGAGCTTGATCAAGTAGGGGTGAGCGTTCGAGCGAGTCGAGTTAAAAATTTTCAAGTTATTCGATTTGACGAGTCTAATTTTACAACTTGAACTTAATTTAAAATTTTTCGATTCGAGTCGAGTTTTCAAGTTTATGTACAAATCTTAATTGTAACTATTTATAATATTATAGTATGTTTTGGTTTAAATTTAAACGATTTTCTCTAATAATATGAGATCTACATACATAAGTTTGAGTCATTTCATTTGCACGCCTCGTTAAAAACCTCTTTTTTATCTAGGTAAGGCCAAGGTGAGATCAAAGATAGTGGAAGGAAGAAAATAGTGCCTCAAAATATATTTTTCAGTTTAGGGTTTAAGGAAATATTTGATAAATTTAAAACGCACCGTTGTAAAAACTAAAATTTTGAGACAGAAGAGTTTTTTTATGGCGGGGTTTTTTGTTTCGAATACATTTTGAAAATGTTTAGGAAAAATAAATGCATCAATTAAAATATCTGAAAAGGACCGGATTAACAAAAATAAAATGCATAAATTAAAATTTCAGAAGCAGATCGAGACGAACAAAATAAAATACGTAAATTAAATTACAAAAATTTAAATATGGGAAATTAAAAGTGCGAAAAATTAAAAGCGATAAATTAAATACAAAAATTAAAAACATAAAATAAATAACATAATATAAAAATACAAATAAAAACAAAAATTGCATTAAATAAAATAAAATAAAAAAATTTAGAAAGTGACTAAATTGTAAAGAAAAAATTAAAAGACAAAAATAAATAAAAACAAAAAAAGACCGGACTAAAATAAAACTAAAAATAAAATTATAATGTTTAAATGAGCAATTAGCCCTGTAATTTAAAGGGATATTTTCAAGTTATTCAAAAAATCGAATAACTCAAAATTTAAAAATTTGAACTTGACTTGAAATTGAAATTTTTTTGAGCTATTCAATTTGACTCAAGTAACTCGAAATTAAAAAAAAAAATCAATTTTTTCAAGTTGAAATTTGCTCATCAAGCCTTCTATTTCTGTATTTTAACAATTAAACTGGCAGGCAGTCACCCCAACATGATAACTAAATTCAAATTTACAACGAAATGTCCATAAGAAAATTATACAGTTCAAGTAGAACGTATGCAGTCATATCTATGACAAGGCAAAAAAACAAATGTCTCAGAATTTTCTAAAAAGAAATTAAAATTAAAATAAATCACAACTTCAGATCAAATGGGCCATTTCCACCACATCTAAACTATGATATGCCAATTTCAAACATCATAAACAAGGCTGTTGTATTACCAACTTGAAACATAATCAATTATAACTTAAAACATAATAGAATCTCTCAATTCACTGAAACCAACAAATCCGAGATTGGGGCAGCAGCATTACTTGCCGCCAATAATCTTATCATCCTTTTTAACCAAAACTTCCATAAAAGAAAAAAAAACAAAAAAATGTTCGGGGAAATCTACTCCCAACTTAATCTGAATTATTTAATGAATTATTGCCAGAATAAATTCTCAGAACAGAAGTTTTCATCGCCATCTAAACCTAAACGGGGCTAAAAGGGAAATATACCCAGAAGATTAGGCACCACCCGATCCATACTTCTTTCCGAAAACAATGAGCTGCAGCTTGTCATATCCAGCAAGCACACCAGCACCAGCAATGGCACGGAGGATGTTAGCTCCAGCACCCTTAAATAGAGACTTGGCACCCTCATTTTTCAAGATCTGAGAGAATGCATCAAGTGAGCTCTTGTACTTGACTGCCTCGCCAGAGGTCATCATCATTCTTCTGCGAACAGTGTCAATTGGGTAGGATGCAAGGCCAGCACCGTTAGTGATGAGCCAACCAAGAGCAAAGCTAGCAAAGAAACTATCCTGCAATTATTGGAGGGGGATCAGAGCGCAATGTCATTACAACACTAAATTATAGGAGTAACATATACAAGGTCAATGAAAGAAATTAATATACATCCAAAATTAGAAATATATCATTGATTAAGGATCAATATAACAAAAAATGGTCTTATAAAATCACTGCAGTCATAAAATAGCAGTTATAGAAGGAAGAACCTTTTACATCACAGGCTATCAAACAACTAACTAACCTGCAAATCACCAGTCAAAAGCACAGGCTTCAGAGAGTCATACATTCCAAAGTATAGACCACGGTAAACAATGATTCCAACGCATGAAATATTGAAACCACGGTAAAGCCCAGCAATACCATCAGATTTCAAGGTCTTCCTGTAGACATCAACAAGGCCATTGAATTGTCTTTCTCCTCCCTTCTTCGCAGCCTTTGCATCATTGGCAAGACGGGTTCGAGCATAGTCCAAGGAGTAGACAAACAGAAGGGAAGAAGCACCAGCAGCACCACCTGATGCCAAGTTCCCAGCAAACCATTTCCAGTAACCATCTCTGTCTTTCTTGAAGTTGAAAAGCCTCTTGAAGTAATCCTTGAAAGCAAAGTTCAAGGCCTGTTGCCAGAAAAGCAAATGGATAGGCGTAAAACACAAGACCAATCAAATTAATCCAACATAAAACTAAAAGTTCCAATGACTATGCTAACCTGAGTGGGGAAATAACGAATAACATTTGCAGTGTTTCCTCTCCACAAAGACACAATTCCTTCATCTTGAATCGTTCGCTTGAAACAATCACCAATACCCTTGTAGGGTTCAGAGAGCCTGCCAGTTTTAATCATTTCATCCTGGTTCTGAATCAAAAGCTTAACACGCTCAATTGGAGCAGCAGCTGTCTTAGACACAGCAGCAGAAACACCACCCATTAGGAAATCAATAGCAAAGCTGGTAAACCCTTTCTCGGCAGGGGCTTGAATACAAACAGCAGATGCTGTTGATGGAACCATAGATAGGTCACTGGTAGCTCCACAAGCTCGGACAGTAGAATACTGCAGTGCAGCATTGGAGCAATTCCGATATACAGCATGCCTTTGGTATAGAGCAGGCGTACAGAAGGACCCATCATACGCTTGAAAATCTTGGGAATTTCTAAAACGGGTGAGATGGACTGCTGCCTTCTGCATGACAGTTGGGTGTTGAACCTGATCCATACTGACTTCCCTGAAAGAAAGCTGCCTCGTTAACCACAAAAAGATAATACTACTAAAAAACAATTCCATGTCTTAATATCTAGACAACTGAAGAGCCAGACAAACATACCACAATCAACACCCGTATTCAAGTCAAAGCAACATAGATTACTGTCTAATAAAAAATATCATAGAGGATATAAACAATAAACATCCAAAAGTCTATCATTTGTCTGACCATCAATACGAATATTCAGGTCATGTATATGCAAGTATCTTACTATGAGTTAACAATATTTTGAAGTAGAAGTTTAAAAAGTATAAACTGCAATCACATGATAAGCGTTGCCTCCTATTAAACTCTGAAAAAAGGAAGTAGCCCCTGAACTGAAGGTAGTGAAACCATCCACTTTAAGAGCTCAGAGGGAGTTAGCTTAAGAGTAACGCAAAGAAACAAAAAAGGGTAACATAAACGCAGTATCAATAAACAAACCCAACAGATCTGACGAATCCAAATGCAAATGAGGGTCGGAGACAGATCTGAGAGGTTTCCAGCCTACTGCTTTACCTTCAAAAGCAGTAAATACCAATAGATCTAACGAATCAATGCTAAAATTTCCGGGTAACATTGTGCTTGATAATAGATCGGATCAAACGTAGACAAAATTATATCAGTTTTATAGATCTATGAATAACAATGATATTAGAACAGTAAGGTATATAGATGAGAAGTGACGAACTAGAATAGGTAAACAAGGAAGAACATCAGATCTGAGATGATGGGATATTTTAAGAGCAGAAATGTTTTACCTTCGAGAAGAGCGTGAATGGAGGGTGCGAGAGAGATTGTTGGAGGACTCCGCTTTGAAAAGGGAAGGGCAGAGGAAGCGAAAACTATTTTCTGCCCTTTTTATGGCGAGGCAAGAGGAAGGTGGCTTTATGGGCTGTGTACGTCAGTTGGAGGCCTGCCCAGCTCAGGCCCCATGTGCATGAACCATGATTCGTTGTGGTCAGCGGTTCATTGGATCTGAGCGCCTCCCGATTTCAACATCACCCGTCCCTTAATATTTTTCAATTTATGCCATGAATCATGATGGTTAATGTATTAGAAAAATAATTGAATTAGGAAAAAAATCTTAATATTATTTTTTAATAGTTTTAAGGTGATTACAAGATAATATTTGTTAATACATATTCTTAACCTTTTGACAATGTACACGCACCTTGCTGACAAAGCGATTTGATCTCATGTCTCCTAAAATGAACATCATTCACATTTTCACTAAGACTACTTGTTAGGTTCTTAACATTATTTTTCATAGTGTGAACGAAAAACTATATAATATAATATAACTTAAGCTATCTATTTAGTACCTAATTTATTATCGTATTTTTTGTATTTCACCTATTTTTTGGTAATATTATACCTAACATTACGTTTTATTTCACCTATTTTTTGGTAATATTATACCTAACATTACGTTTTATTTTTATTTTGGTACACTATCGTTAAAAAATTAACCACAAAACTGACTTGACTATTCTAATTATAATTTTTAATTTCTACGTTGTTTTCTTTCTCTTAATTTGCATAAGACATGTTTCCTTTGATGCAAGTGAGATTTGAAATAAGGAGCCCATGTAAAAGACGTCTAATGCTAAACCATTGAGCTAAACAATTGCTCGAGTTGAAACTAAACAAAAAATAGTAAATAAGTCTAAAAATAAAACAAAATTGTTGTCATAAAGAATCAAACTTGAAACCCCATGTAAACCGGAAATTGTGCTTGGCCATTAAGTTAAGCTAGTGGTATGGTTAAAATCAACCAGAACTAATATGAAAGCAGGCCGATGGAAACACCATCTCAAGTTGGTAGGGTGTCAAATTGTTTTGTAGAAAATGTGAAGGGCCTAGAAATAATGTTAGAACATGCAAGGCCAAGTTAGTGGTAATGCCAATTCCCTCCAACACACATATACGTTTGTTGCAAGAACTCATAGAATGTATAAACTTCCATAACATGTTCCATACATAACCCCACTAATAACGCTAACCTAAAATTGTACCCACAAATTAAGAGAGGATTATTTCCAATATCAATCACACCAAAAATACAACTTCAAGAAACAAAACTCCAACAAATCTAGCTTTCTTTTTTCTTTCTCGTCCCATAACTACAATCTTTTTAGAAGACCAACAATAATCATTCTTGATCTACTACTCATTGATGGACAATACCAATCAAAACTAACAAACCCTACCCTTTTACATGATTTTTACATCCAAAACCTCTTACCATAAATTTCATTAGTCCAGCATGTTGTTATCGTAGAATGAGTTTCACAGAAGCACACTTAATTCGTATCCATTATAGACTTCAATCTTCTTATCTTCTTCGTTCACACTTTTTATGGTTTCTCTTCTCAGCGACTTCCATGAGTTTCACAGAAGTACACTTTTTGATAATTTTTTGAACTTGCTAATATTATTTTTTTGTTAATTGATTATATTATTTATTTTTTTTCATTTTAAAATTTGTATTACTAGGATAAATACATTCTATATCACTTAATTATGTGTTCAGTTACAAAATGGTAACACGTTTTTTTCTTCTAAAAGTTACAATTTAGTCACTTAATTAAAAGTTTGTTACAAATCGATCAACATATCATTAAAATTAAAACATGGTATAATAATAATAATAATAATAATAATAATAATAATAATAATAATAATAATAATAATAATAATAATAATAATAATAATAATAATAATAATAATAATAATAATAATAATAGTCTCCAAAACTTATACATTATATCAAGGGTAAACTACAACAGTAGTGACCAAACTATTACTTCTTTCGTATTTTGATCACCAAACTAAATTTTTTGCCAAACCGTCATTAACGTTACATATTTTTTTTATTTTGTTCACTGACTATTAAGTTTATGTTAAGT
The DNA here is from genome assembly GCA_019671005.1 of Hibiscus mutabilis. Classification (NCBI taxonomy): domain Eukaryota; kingdom Viridiplantae; phylum Streptophyta; class Magnoliopsida; order Malvales; family Malvaceae; genus Hibiscus; species Hibiscus mutabilis. Next base: position 50,629,898 of record CM033719.1, read on the forward strand.
TTTAACGAACATAGTGACATTGCATGATATATAACAATTTTAGTCTCAAAACAGATCCATTGCATTAACTTGGCCCTATTTTTTAGAGTTTAATTATTATTTTTTTGATATTTTTATAATTTGATCATCTCACTTGATTTCATTCCTCTCCATTAATTTGACCAAGAACCAATTAACCCATCATAGCATAATTCAAATACTTAAAGGAGTCCATTGCTACTCAAAATCAGATTTCTTTCTAGCCAAATTAAATTGTAGATTATAACATTATTTTTTTTGCCTTATTTTGGCCAATATTTTTATGACCTTTGAGAAAATCCACTACAAAGCCTATAAATTCGTTTTTACCAAAGCAGTTTTCAGTTACTTTTCAAATTCCCAACGCCCAAACATGATGAAAGGCATATCTTTACTTGTACTTCAAGCTTTGTTTTGCTTCACTTTCTTCCCTCTAAGCTACTCAACTCCTTTATTGAAATCACAAGTAAATGATCTCCATTTTTCGATCCCTGCATCTCTGAAAAAGTGCGCTATGTCGGGTTAATTGACTCTTGGTCGAATTAATGAAGAAGAGTGGATGCAAGCGAGAGGACCAAATTATAAAAAAGTCAAAAAATAAGTTAAACAATAGAAAATGAGTGTAAAATATTTGTATTATTGATAATTATAACACTTACAAGTGATGAGTTACATAGTATTACAAGAAGACCTAATTATACAAAGATAAGGAAAGCAAAGGTTTATATAAGGTAAAGTTGGATTGATAAAGATTAGAGAATCGAATCTAATCTTTATCTTTAATACACCCCCGCAAGATAGAGGATTCATCAAAGACACCAATCTTGGATCGAAAATGAAGGAAGAGATTCCGTCCAAGCGGTTTGGTGAGAGTGTCTGCAATTTGAGCTTTGGATGGGATGTGTTGAACAAGTAGTGATCCCGCAGCAATTAAGTAACAAACAAAGTAATCAAGTGCAAGATGCTTCATATGGGAATGAAATAATGGATTTTTGCAAACATATGTGCACCAAGATTGTCACAAGAGAGAGATGTCAATTTGCTTAATGTCACACCAATGTCCTAAAGTAGATGTTGAACCCAAAGTACTTCAGCAATTGCATTTGCCACGGCACGATATTCAACTTCTGTGGAGGAACAAGAGATAATTTTCTAGCGAACTGACTTCTACGAGATGAGATTGGAACCAAGATAAATAGCATATCCAATAGTGGATCTACTGTATGTGGAGGATCCACCCTAGTCCGCATTGGCAAATATAGGGAAGATGCCAAGCAAAAAAGAATGCCATGGCTTAATGTACCTTTTAGATAACTCGGGATGCGTTTAGCTATTGTCCAATGCACAAGTGAAGGACTAGGGATGTATTGTGACATACGGTTCACGACAAAGGCAATATTCCGATGAGTAAGTGTGAGATACTAAAGAAGTCCAAGTAATCGTTGATAACTAGAGATATCTAGTGCCGTGGATGGCTCAGGCAGATGTAATTTTTCAAAGGAAGACATAGGTGTGGAAATTGTCTTGGCATTTTCCATGTGAAACTGAGCCAAGATGTCTGAGATGTATTGCACTTGAGATAGAAACAAACCGGTTGAAGTAGAAATAGACTCAATGCCAAGAAAGTGGTTGAGCAAGCCCATATCCTTCAAAGCAAATCTCGTAGATAATAAGTTGGTGAAGTGAGCAATGAAATTTGTATTATTACAGTAAGCACAATACTCTGTAGGGAGAGATGCAAAGTGAAGTAGAGAAAGACCAATCTCCACTATGTGACGATGTCTCTATTCAGTAGTACTATTGTGTTCAAGAGTATGAGGCTGTGTAGTGAAGTGTGAAATACCTTCCAAATTCAAAATGGGCAAGAGCTTAACAAACTCACCTCTATTATCAAAAAATAGAGACATAATGATCTAATTAAAAAAGCATTCAACAAGCCTTTTAAACTGAGAAAATATTGCCACAACATCATATTTCTCCTTCATTTGGTATAACCAATTATACTTGGTGAAGTGATTAACAAACACCGCATAATATGAATACCCATCATACGATATGTGTTTAGTGCTCCAAACATCAGAATAAAGGAGTTCAAGAGGACAAGAGCTTGGCATCGTATTTTGACCAAATGACAGTTTATGGATTTTATTAATAAGACATGAAGAATAATGAAAATCTTTCAAGCTCGTCGAGTTATAAGGTATATTACTATTGCGTAATATGGAAGCCAAGACTTTATTGGAAGGATGGCCAAACTTGTAATGTAGCTCATGCACAGACAAGCAACTAATTGAATTGATTTGAGGAAGAAATAATCATGGAGCATAGTAGGAAATAATCGTGGAGCATAGTAGACGCCGTCAATTTTACTGCTCCGAAGAAGAGGAGTTCTTGTGGGTTGATCCTTAACCAGAAAATAAGAGTCAAATAATTCAATAGTTACATGATTAGTCTGGCATAATTTAGAAATTGATACCAAGTTTGTATGTAACTAAGGAACACATAAGACATTTTTGAGGGAAAAGGCTTAATAGGCGTGGGAACTATACACCGACCAATGTGAGATATAGGTACAGAGTTACCATTATTGAGATAAACTTTATCAGAGCCATCATAGAAGGAGAGATCCTGAAGTAACTCAGTGGTCATTGTGGTGTGGTGTGATGTGAGGTACTACTATCAAATATCCAAGGAGCATGATCAGAAGATGCCAGAACAACACCTTGTTGAAAAATGATGGGTTAGTGACGTACTTCATAGAAAAGTTGTTCTTGTGAAGAAATCGAGAAAGCTTATGGCAATCTTGTTTCTTGGAGAATACGCTCATGATTAGTTAAGATCTCAGACAACTCAAGCATTGTTGTTAGTGTGTTACGCACATGAAGGGCAACATCTATTGGGCGATAGTTATCGCATAATTGATTAATGATAGAAATTAGTAGATCCATATCGAAGATATGACAGTTTACTAAGGCAAGGTCATAGGAAATATCCTACATATCTTTCATGTAGTCAAAGATAGACATGAAACCACGTGGATTGTGAGCCAGCTTGGATTTGAGAGTAAGGATGCGACCAGGAGATGCTCGGATATAACTTCTAACTAGAGTATCCCATGCCATTTAGAGGTGATAGGGGATGAATAAGTGTTTGAACTAGATCATCACAACTGTCAAGAAGAACACTGATAAGAATTTAATCCTAATGATACCAATACAGATATTTAGGATTAACAATCTTTACTGCGACATCGACAAACTGAGATGGGAAAGCTACAAACCATCAATATAATCGATTAGCCAAAACCAATTAGAGTGACCTCCACTTGTCGATGCCAAATAGGAAAGTTAGAGAACGTAAATTTGATTAGAAAGTTGGTCGGTGCACTAAGATGCACAAGATCGTTGAAAGTAGAAGACGAAGCTATGAGAGGATATCCAATTTGAAGAAGAGCAAAAGAGAAAAAATTTTGTGTAGAGAAATTATACTTGGCTTTGATATTGTTGCGCGTAATAAGTGCTCCGCAATTGTGCAATTGTACACGTCGCAAGTTATAGTATAAAAGATATCGTCTCCACAGGGATTGGTGCCACTTCAAGAATTCAATCTCTTGCACTGTAAAAAGTAAAAATACAAGTAGGTGATTGTAGGAGTTTTAACTAACAACTAAACTAGAAAGCAATAAAGTAAAAGAAGATGTAATAAAAAGAGAGGGAATAGGTCAGGTTATCATGATTTGAGGTATGATAGCCAATTGGATTGTCTTGGTAAAAGAGTGCAAGGGCACTCAGTTGCCGTGGCAACTTGAGTAGCTGGGTTGCCATGGCAACTAATCGAACGGTTGTCTGGGCAACTAGCTGGGCAACTTTTTGGGTGGTTGGGCAGCAACTTCAAGGTTCGGTAGAGCATTCTTCAATGGTTTCTTCTCATCCCTAAGTCGAAACTCTAGCTAATTGTGCATGCCTTGACAATACATCCCTGCGTGAATCAAGGGTGAACAACAACTAATCTTGCGCTCCTCTTAGCCATTGAAATCTTTAACTTATTCCTAAGCCGGATTAATCTTCACCATCAATAGATTAAATAAAGACCATACTCATTCGTTTCTTGAATCTAACTCTCCCGATATTAGATAAATAGATAGAATCACGAGATGCTCTCCCAATTCACTCGCAAACAATAATAAAAACCAAGAATGAGTAAACCTTGAATTGAAAGTGTAAACTCTTATTATCTAAACAAAATCCAATTGTTTCTCACAACCACAAAACACAATAACCTTAGCCAAATAGATTTAGTTCATGGCTAGGTTCAAAAGAAACACAAAACAAAGAGTCCCTAATATAAACCTAATCGAACAAGAAAGAAAAAGATGAAGAATGGTTGATAGCTTCTTGCCGATTTCTCTCCCCTTTTTGCACCCCCTTGAGGAGACGGCTTGGTCCTTAATTTATAGGGCTAGGTCAAGGTCTTTCTTAAAGAGGAAGTTAAGCTGGAATTAAATAATTTTAAAGAATATAATTCTTTATTATATTTAAATTCTTTCTAGATTTTCTCCTATCTTCCTGGGATTTAATTTCTCTTTGACGTCTTCATGGAAATCAAACTCCTTTGGGATTTAACTTTGCTCCACGTCATCTTGGGTTTATCTAGTCATCAATTTCAACTGCCATATCATCTTATCCCTTATCGACAATTGCCCTGGCAACTAGCTCGACATCTCCTTCATGCACTACCTTGGCAACTGCATTGGCATCTTCTTCTTGTATTGCCCTGGCAACTGGTTCCAGCCTTGCTTTGGCAAGTGATTCTGCACACACAAAAATAACTATCGGCATCACCCTTTTTCCACAAAATTAAGCAAAATATGATATCAAGCTTAACCACCAAGGAAACAATGCAAACATGCATGAATGGCTAATAATGCAACTAATATGAGCCTAAGTCTAGCAATAATATGAATAAAAAGGTGAATAAAATAGTACTTTTAGACACTTAACACACCCCAAAAGTCAAACTATTGCTTGTCCTCAAGCAATGCAAACTAATAATTACTCGCCAAGACTTCAATTTTCACAAACTTAGCTTTGAACTTGATTTCAATCCTCAAAACCGTGGCACAAAGTATGATTGGCTTTTCATTTTTCGGACTACTTAGGAATTACTCAGAATCAAACTATAATGCTTGTGAGTGTGTGCGGAGTTGTGTGCAAGTTGATTTTTCAGATTCTATACAAACAAGAGGTTTTCAAATTAGTTCCTTGGGTTCTTTTAACATGTTTTAACTAGAGCCAGTTTTGGGCACCTCTAGTGTTTTGTTTTTAGTTTTTTTAAGTTAATTGATTTATTCGACTAGAGCCGGTTTCAAACACCTATAGTGATCAATTTTTAGCACATACTAGAGCCAATTTCGGGCACCTCTAGCATTCATTCAATTTTAATTCTAATCCCCCAATTTTTTAACTATCAACCTAAGTTCGCTAGAATTCCTTAAATCAATCAATCCACAACAATGTTTCATCAAGTTTAGCATCATAATAAGGTTCTAAGTGTTTCCACATTTATCCTAGAATAAAAAGTTCCATCAATTAAGTTATTGTCATTGTCATCATCGGATATTCATCAAATCTAGGTAATTCTTGTTCCAACCAAAGGTATGGCAAGCAATTTATGTATCCTATATGCAATACTTAAGATGAATGCAACTAAACATGACAACTAACTAGTAACAATCCCCCAAACTCGAGTGAGGCATTGTCCTCAATGCATGTAACAAAGAAAAATAGAAATAAAAATAAAGAAAAGTAAAATGCAAACGAGGACTTACTCTGAGAGTTCATCGTTGTTGATGATTAGTTTCCTTTTGGTCGGTGTCTTGATTCTTTTACTTAAACGCTGTGGTTGCTTTCTTGTTACCGATGGTGGAATCGGTCCTCGTACGGGGGTGTCCTTATCGTCCTTATCATCCTCTTCCTCAATCTCATTGGCTTTTCGCTTTGCCTTGGAGGAGTCAACTGGTGTGGTCTTCGTTGGTGAAATGGAGGACTCGTCCGAATCTGAAAAATCAGACAATGATTTAGCACGAGTTGATTCGGGCATAGGTGCTTTACCTTTGGCTTTTGCAGTGGTTGCCGGGGCGTCTTTAGCTTTGGTTGTCGCAGCATCTTCAGTGTTGGTTGCCGTGGCAACTGCTTCATTAGTTGCCATGGCAAGGATTTCGGCAGGAAACTTAGGGAACTACACGCGGCTGTTCAGGTACTTTTCCAGGATGACTTGGGTGATGGCATTGTTGTGATCCTTCATATACCGCATGAACATTAGTTGCCGGTCTTCAATTTTCCTAAGGCAGTTCTCTAACGGTTGTAAGAGTACTTCAAGTTGTCCTGGGGTTGCTGGCCGAGTTGCCCGGGCATCAGTTGCTTGGGCATTAGGAGTTACCGAGGCGGCATGAGTTACCGTGGGTGTTGGGGATTTTACTGGTGCCTCTCTCATTAGCTTTCAGATTTGTGCTTGATTCCAACCGGACTTTGGTAGGGCCTTTTCATCGGTTGACTCACTTGGGACATATATCTCCTTGTAAAGATTGGAAATTAAGCAAGGGAAGAAAAGAGAACCCTTGTCTTTTTTGCTACATACAAAAATCTCATCACAAATAATTTTCCAATGTTAATGATGTGGTTATGAAAAATAGAATGTATGAGCAAAAGACAAGGTGTATCAACGGTAGTATTGTGTGTGGTGGGCATTAAAGAAGTTTTAACAAACGTATTCCATAATTTTGCCTCGGGTTTAAGCCGAAGGTGATTTACCGTGCCCTTATATTTACCGTCGTTCTAATGAGTCCCCGGTAGAGTGAGTTCTTGAAGCACTTTATCGAGTTGCTTTGGCGTGAGTTGATCAACAAAGGCTTGATGTTCGTCATTCTCAACGTAGAGCTCGTAAAAGGTATTGATACTTTCGGGGCTTATGAGGATAGCTTTGTTGCGAACAAAAACATAAGGATTATTCGAGTTAGGTGAGTGAGCATAGAATTCTCTTACCTATGAGATGTTACCCGGTTCTGATTGATGGCAAAAGATTTGGCACTTTTGATGTGCAATCCTTTGCAAGATGAATGGTTCAAGGCTGAAATCTTGATGAGAGTTGGAGTATTTGAAGCCTTATTCTTCACAAATCTTCCGGCTTTCAAACTTGGAGTGAAATCTTTCTTGAACTGCCGGTGTAGCAAACTTCTTGTAGCTTGGATCTTTGGAAGAGCTTGGATGCGCCAAAAACTTGATTTTGGATGCCACGGATGATCTTGGTTGTGAGTTGGGTAGAAACAAAGAAAAGAAAGCAAAAGAAACTAAAGAGTTGCAAGGTTAAAAGTAGGAATAGGTTTCTTGGAAGTTAAGGGTGATGGGTTAAATATAAAAGATAGGTAGTAAATATGGTGGGTGGGATTGATTGGAAAGAAAGAAAACAAGGGTGTTAATTGGGGGAAGGGGTGGGCAAAGGGATTTGGGGAAGGGGAAGGGTTTGGCCGGCTATGTAGGAGAATTAGGGTAAATTGGAGGCTTAATATAAGCCTTAGATTTAGCCCATTAGTTTCCTTGTTGAAGAAACTTCTTTCTTGAATCAAATCCCTCTTCATCTTGAACTCTTTTCCTACAATTCAAAAACAAATAAAATAAGGATTAAAATTAAAGATAAACTAGTAAATAAAATAAAAATAAATAAATAAAGATGTGCAAAGAGATTCTTAAACCTAAAATTCAAAAATAATTAAATAAATATGAAAGAAAGATGTAGTCTTAACCTAAAGAAAATAAATAAATCTATCCTAAAAAAATAAATAACCGAAATTAATAAAAATATAAATATAATAAGTTCGAATAAAAGAAAACTAAAAATAAAAGGAAAATATCTAAAGGAGAGCATGCTCATGCATCTCCTAAGGTGACCACTTCTTTGTTACGTTCTACATGGGCACCGTTATAGTGCTTCAATATTTGTCCATTAACTTTGAATTCATGTTCGTCGGTGGTGGAATTGATTATCACGACACCATGGGAGAATGGTTTGACAACTTCGAATGGTCCCGACCATCTTGATTTCAGTTTTCCCGGGAAAAGTTTCAGCCGAGAATTGAATAGGAGAACTAGTTGCCCTGGCATGAATTACTGCGACAATAGTTTCTTATCATGCCATTGCTTTGTTTTCTCCTTGTAGATTCGTGCATTGTCATAGGCGAGTGCACATAATTCTTCTATCTCGTTGAGATCTAGTAAACGCTTTTGTCTAGCACTCTCCCAATCCATATTCACGGTCTTGATTGCCCAATATGCTTTGTGTTCGATTTCCACCGATAAGTGACAAGTCTTGCATAGACGAGGTGAAACGGGGAGATTTCTAGGGGTGTTTGAATGCGGTTCGGTAAGCCCAAAGTGCTTCGTCTAATCTTATAGACCAATCTTTTTAGGAAGGATTTATAACCTTCTCGAGGATATTCTTCAATTCTCGGTTATAAATTTCTGCTTGCCCATTAGTTTGTAGATGATATGCCGTGGCAATTTTGTGTGACACGCCGAAGCCTTGCAACATCTTGGCAATAAGTCTGTTGTCAAAGTGCTTGCCTTCATCACTGATAATTGCTCTCGGCATCCCAAACCGTGTAAATATATTTTTCTACAAGAATCGTTGCACGGTCTTGGAATCGTTGGCGGGAACTGCAGCTGCCTCAACCCATTTAGACACGTAGTCGACGACAAGTAGAATATAGAGGTTGCCGAATGAAGATGAGAAAGGTCCCATAAAATCAATCCCCCATACATTGAACAATTCCACCTCAAGGATGCTTTGGAGCGGCATCTCATGTCGTTTAGAGATATTGCCCGTCCTCTGGCAACGATCACATTGCTTGTAAAACTCTTGGGCATCTTTGTACAGTGTTGGCCAATACAAACCGGATTGCAAAACTTTGGCCGCGGTATGTGTTCCTCCAAAATGTCCTTCATAGGGTGAAGAATGGCATTGCCGGAGTACATTTTGTTGCACTTCTTCAGGAACACATCGACGTATAATCTGATATGCACATTGTTTAAACAAAAGAGGCTCGTCCCAGAAATAATGCTTAGCATCATGGCGGAACCGCTTCTTTCCTTTGTGAGTAAGACCATAAGGTAAAATACCACAAACAAGAAAATTAACTAAATCAGTGTACTAGGGTATTACCGAGGCATCAATGGTTGCCGAGGTGTACACGTCTAGATTTGCCGAGGCGTTTAGGTTTGCCAAGGCGTCAATGGTTGCTGAGGCATCAAGGGTTGCCGAGGCGTCAAGGGTTGCCGAGGCATCAGGGGTTGCCGAGGCAACTAACAATTGCTCATCCGGGAATGCATCGCATATCTCTAAATCCGCATCCTCTACCCTATTGCATTCTAAGTGTGATAAGTGATCAGCAACTTGATTCTATGTTCCTTTCATGTCCTTAATTTCAATGTCAAACTCTTGTAAAAGCAATATCCAACGTATCAAATGCAAAAACTACTACTAGTAACTCTTTCTCTGTTATTGTGTAATTTACTTGAGCGCTATTAAGAGTTTTACTAGCGTAGTATATCACATGAAAGAACTTACCTGTGCATTGGCCTAAGATTGCTCCTACCGCAAAATCACTCGCATCATAAATGAGCTCAAAAGGTAATATCCAATCGGGTGGAACGACAATGGGTGCCGAGGTAAGCTTTTCCTTTAGGGTTTTGAATGCTTGAGCACAAGAATCATCAAAGTTGAAGGTTTTATCCTATTCAAGCAAATTACACAAGGGTTTAGTAATCTTAGAAAAATTATGAATGTACCTCCTGTAAAAACCTGCATGTCCAAGAAAGCTTCAGATTCCTTTAACCGAACTTGGTGGGGGTAATCTCTCAATCACGTCCACCTTGGCTTTGTCTACTTCGATTCCCTTGGATGAAATCTTGTGGCCGAGCACAATTCCTTCATCTACCATAAAATGACACTTCTCCCAATTAAGGACTAAATCGGATTCTTCATATCTTGCCAACACCTTCTCTAAATTACCGAGGCAACTATCGAAGTCATTACCAAATACTGAAAAATCATCCATGAAGATTTCAAGGAAGTCTTCGACCATGTCTGAAAAGAGTCCCATCATGCATCTTTGGAAGGTTACCAGGGCATTACACAATCCGAACGACATTCTTCGGAAAGCATAAGTACCGTATGGGCATGTGAAGATTGTCTTTTCTTGATCTTCTGGTGCTATGACAATTTGATTGTAACCTGAATAACCATCAAGAAAACAATAAAAGGGTGTACCTGCAAGACGGTCAAACATTTGATCAATAAAGGGTAATGGGAAGTGATCTTTCATAGTGACTTTGTTTAGCTTTCGGTAATCCATACAAACCCTCCAACCGGTCACAGTCCTGGTTTTAATGAGTTTATTGTTTTCATTACTTACCACTGTTATACCTCTCTTTTTCGGTACACATTGTATCGAACTTACCCATGTACTATCAGAGATAGGGTATATGATGCCGACGTCAAGCCACTTGATGATTTCTTTCATTACAACCCCTTTCATGGTATGATTCAGTCTCCTCTGGGCCTCAGTTGAAGGTTTGTGGTCATCTTCCAACAAAATCTTATGCATGCACACTGCCGGGCTAATTCCCTTTAGGTCGGCAATTGTCCACCCTATTGCCTTCTTGTGTAGCATCAACATGTTAATCAACTTCTTTTCATGCTCAGGCTGTAACTTAGAGGAAATAATTACAAGCAATATATTATCGGTTCCCAAGTAAGCATATTTTAGTTTCCCTGGCAACTGTTTCAACTCAAGAATCGGTGGTTGTTCAATGTAGGGCTTTTCGAGTTTACCTTTCTTACCTGAGTAATCCAGTGGTTCAAAATATGTACCTGGTCGATTGACTAACCAATTTGCCTCTTCTTGTTATTTCGCATCGATCGGTTTTTCATACTCCTCAGGTTCTTCTTGATAGGCAATGTAGTTGCCAAAACAACTAAATTCCTCGTCGAAGTCAAACTCTGCCGTGGCATGAAGAAGTTGGCATTCTTTTGGATCATCGGTATGCCTTAGTGTTTGGAACACATTTAGTTTAACTTGCTGGTCATTCACCCTCATTGTGAGTTCTCCCTTTGCAGCATCGATCAAGGTTCTCCTTGTTGTTATGAAGGGTCTCCCGAGAATGATAGGTGCATGCCCATCTGCTTCACAATCCAAAACAATAAAGTCAGCGGGAAAAATAAATTTATCAACTTTTACTAGTATGTCTTCGATTTTCCCTCTGGATGCACATAAGATCTGTCGGCTAGCTGTAGCATAACTGTTGTAGGTCTTGCCTTCCCAATTCCTAGTTTCTGGAGAACTGATTTAGGCATCAACTTTATGCTTGCTCCAAGGTCACATAATGCTTTCCTGACATAGTGGTTTCTGATAGAACATGGTATTGTGAAACTTCCGGGATCTTTCAACTTGGGTGGCATGCGATTATACAACATGGCCATGCATCCCTCTACTACCGCAACTATTTCAAACTCTCTTAACCTTGTTCTCTTGGACACAATGTCTTTCAGAAACTTGGCATAGTTCGGCATTTGTTCAATTGCCTCAACCAATGGCAAGTTGATATGGACTTGCTTTAGGATATCAAGAAACTTCTTGAATTGATATTCTTGTGTTTGTCGTTCAACTTTTGTGGGAATAGTGGTGGAATTCGGATATATTCAATCATTTCATTGGTTTGGAACCTAATTGACAGCATTCTGAGGGTAACTTGAGTTGCTGAGGCATCATCAACTGGGGTTGATGTGGAATCCTTATTGCTGGTTGTCGCGGCATGCTCAATTCGGGCATGCTTATCGTTGGTTGCCGCAACATTGTCAACTGGGGTTGCCGTGACATTTCCTGGTTCAACATCTATGGCTTTACTACCAAGTTCATCTTGTTCGTTTTGTGGAGTTTTGTTTGGTGAGCGAGCTTGAGCCTACTTAAGTTGTCGGCCACTTCTAGTGGTGATTGCCTTACATTGCTCGTAGACAGTTCCTCTTGCGACTTCAGTATCGCTGGGTAAACCTCATTGCGGTCTAGTATTCAGGTTTTGAGCAAATTGTCCGACTTGAGTTTCCAATGATTTGATTGCCCCCTCTTGGTTTTGCAATCTCATCTCGATCCTGTTAATAAAAGCATCAGTTCTTTTTATGAAGTTACTATTTTCAGCCATATAAGATTTAGTTTTCAACATAAAAGCATTGAGAGAATTTTCCAAAGCATTGGGAATCCGTGTAGGGTGCATTTGTGTAGAAGTTCTCTATATCGCTCCCAAGCCTCATACATGGATTCATCATCTGCCTGCCGAAAAGAAGTAATTTCATTACGAAGCTTATTAGTCAAATTTGTAGGATTAAATCAAGCAAGGAAATCATGACAAAGATCGGTCCAAGATCCTATTGATCCGACAAGAATACTATTCAACCATACTTTCGCCCTATCCCTCAGTGAATAGGGGAATAATCTTAGCCATAAAACATCTGGGTGACTCCTTGTATTTTGAATGAGTTGCAAATCTTGAGGAAAGATTTAAGATGTTGTCGTGCATCTTCAGTTGCTGAGCTGCCAAATTGACCAATTGTGTTGATCATATTGAACATCACCAGTTTCAACTCAAAGTGGTTGGCTTCAATTTCAGGTGTGACAACTCCTGGATTAAGTCCTTCAAGATCTTCCGAATATTTCTGTTTCGTGCAAAAATCACTCCTCCTCTTGCTGGAACATCCTGATTCATATTGCCGTCTTGATTAGCCATTGCTACTCTTAACCTTTGTCTTAGTCTTTGCAAGGTTCGTTCGATTTCTGGATCAAAGGGATATTCTGGTGTAATCGGTCTCGCCCTGATCATATACCAATGCAAAACCAAAGTTTGTTAACCCTTCGAATCTTAAACAATAAAAATAGAAAGTTCAAGAAAATAAAAACAAAGTCTCTATTGCCAATCCCCGAAAACGGCGCCAAAAACTTGTTGCGCATAATAAGTGCTCCTCAATTGTGCAAGTGTACACGTCGCAAGTTATAGTATAAAAGATATCGTCTCCATAGGGATTGGTGCCACTTCAAGAATTCAATCTCTTGCACTGTAAAAAGTAAAAACACAAGTAGGTAATTGTAGGAGTTTTAACTAACAACTAAACTAGAAAGCAATAAAGTAAAAGATGATGTAATCAAAAGAGAGGGAATAGGCCAGGTTATCGTGAGTTGAGGTGTGATAGCCAATTGGATCGTCTTGGTAAAAGAGTGCAAGGGCACTAAGTTTCCATGGCGACTTACGCAGCTGGGTTGCCTTGGCAACTAATCAAACGGTTGCCTGGGCAACTGGTAGCAACTTCAAGGTTCGACAGAGCATTCTTCAATGGTTTCTTCTTATCCCTAAGTCGGAACTCTATCTAATTGAGCATGCCTTGACAATACATCCCTGCGTGAATCAAGGGTGAACAACAACCAATCTTGCACTCCTCTTAGCCGTTGAAATCCTTAATTTATTCCTAAGCCGGATTAATCTTCACCATCAATAGATTAAATAAAGACCATACTCATTCGTTTCTTGAATCTAACTCTCCCGATATTAGATAAATAGATAGAATCACGAGATCCTCTCCTAATTCACTCGCAAACAAAAATAAAAACCAAGAATGAGTAATCCTTAAATTGAAAGTGCAAACGCTTATTACCTAAACAAAATCCAATTGTTTCTCACAACCACAAAACACAATAACCTTAGCCAAATATATTTAGTTCATGGCTAGGTTCAAAAGAAACACAAAACAAAGAGTCCCTAACATAAACTTAATCGAACAAGAAAGAAAAAGATGAAGAATGGTTGAAAGCTTCTTGTCGATTTCTCTCCCCCTTTTGCACCCCTTGAGGTGACAACTTGGTCCTCAATTTATAAGGCTAGGTCAAGGTCTTTCTTGAGGAGGAAGTTAAGTTAGAATTAAATACTTTTAAAAATATAATTCTTTATTATATTTAAATTCCTTCTAGATCTTCTCCTATCTTCTTGGGATTTAATTTCTCTTTGACCTCTTCATGGAAATCAAACTCCTTTGGGATTTAACTTTGCTCCATGTCATCTTGGCTTTATCTAGTCATCAATTTCGGCTACCATATCATCTTATCCCTTATCGACAATTGCCCTAGCAACTAGCTCGATATCTCCTTCATGTATTGCCCTGGCAACTGTGTCGGCATCTCCTTCTTGTATTGCCTTGGCAACTGGTTCCAACCTTGCTTTGGCAAGTGATTCTGCACACACAAAAATAACAATCGACATCACCTTTTTTCCACAAAATTAAGCAAAATATGATATCAAGCTTAACCACCAAGAAAATAATGCAAACATACATGAATGGCTAATAATGCAACTAATATGAGCCTAAGTCTAGCAATAATATGAATAAAAAGGGTGAACAAAATAGTACTTTTAGACACTTAACATATACCATGTACAAGATTTGTATTATTGATAATTTAAACACTTGATTACAAGAAGACCTAATTATACAAAGATAAGGAAAACAAAGGTTTACACAAGGTAAGATTGTATAAAGGAAGTCAAAGGTTTGTAAAAGGTAAAGTTGGATTGATAAAGATTAGAGAATCGAATCTAATCTTTATCTTTAATAATGGGGACATGTTTGATGAAATGTATATGTTTTGAGACTAAAATTGTTATTATACCATGCAATGTCACAATATTTGTTAAAACTTAACGGCTTAGTGACCAAAATAGGAAAATGTAACGTTTGTGATGATTTTGCAAAAAAAATTAATTTAGTGACCAAAATATGAACAAAGCAATAGTTTAGTGACTATGGATGTAGTTTACACTTATATTAATTTGGTGCTAGTTCAAAACAATTCAATAAATTTAACCTTAATGTTTAAAATTTTAGTCACTACACCCTCCTAACACATCCTTTGACCACTTTGTGGTACTTCATACTATTGCCCATCAACTCAATAGTTGACAAATGTGATAGCTCTACAGACTAAGTCATTTCACTGTTGAACAACTTGCAAACTAATGGAAAAGACTCATTATGTCCCTAACGCCGCATGTTATTATTAACTTCACTAATGGGTTTTTAAATATAAAGGGTGACATTTATTTAATTACTTCGAATTAGGACCAAATTAATAGTTATTTAAGTTTTTGAGGCTCAAACTATTATTGTAATAATCCAAATTTCTAATTCAACAGTTGGGCGTTAATCCAGATTATGGACCCTCGTGTTCGATTGGGTAATTGGACCCATTGGGCCATGTTTGGGCGTTTTGGATGTACTATATGGGGTTTGAAAGTGGCCATTTAATAATGAGGGTGAAATTCGGATGGTTTATGATGCTATTTACCCACATTTTGAAATAAAGGCTGAAATCCCTTTAATGTTTCTTGTCTTGGACGTGGGTTTAGGTGACCAAACTTGTAACACCCAAAAAACGGGCTAGAAGATTCGGGTGAATTATTGAAATTGGGTTGGAATTTTTTGTTAGGCTTTGGTTAATTAATTAATTTCGAAAAATAATTTGGGTTGATTAAATTGATCCTTGGTAAATTTATTATGGCTAATATTTTTGAAAATATTTTAATGGGTTTGTCGAATGACGAAATTAAATTTGGGTAATTTTAAATGGGTGGATTTAATATTAAATTAAATAGTGACTATTTTGCAAAAGGTTGTAAAATATTAATAATGAAAATTTTGTAAAAAGGGATTAAAGTAGTATTTTTATTGGAATTATTAAATTAAGGATTAAATATATATTTTCTCTTGTTTTTAACAAAAAGAAGTTGACGGTTATTGTTGCGTAATAAGTGCTACGCAATTGTGCAAGTATACACGTTGCAAGTTATAATATAAAAGATATCGTCTCCACAGGGATTGGTGCCACTTCAAGAATCTAGTCTCTTGCACTGTAAAAAGTAAAAACACAAATAAAGGATTATAGGAGTTTTAACTAATAACTAATCTAGAAAGCAATAAAGTAAAAGAGTAGATGAGATCAATTGAGAGAGATAGGCCAGGTTATCGTGAGTTGAGGTGTGATAGCTGATTGGATTGTCTTGGTAAAAGAGTGTACGGGCAACTCAGTTGCCGTGGCAACTTGCACAACGGGGTTGCCTTGGCAACTAACCGATGGTTGCCTGGGCAACTAGTTGGGAAACTACTTGGGCGTCTGGGCAGCAACCTTCAAGGTTCGGCAGAGCGTTCTTCAATGGTTTCTTCTTATCCCTAAGTCGAAACTCTAGCTACTTGTGCATGCCTTGATAATACATCCCTGCGTGAATCAAGGGTGAACAACAACCAATCTTCCGCTCCTCTTAGCCGTTGAAATCCTTAACTTATTCCTAAGCCGGATTAATCTTCACCATCAATAGATTGAATAAAGATCATATTCATTCGTTTCTTGAATCTAACTCTCCCGATATTAGATAAATAGATGAAGTTACGAGATCCTCTCCCAATTCACTCGCAAACAAGAATAAGAACCAAGAATGAATAAACCTTGAATAGAAAAGTGCAAACTCTTATTACCTAAACAAAAGCCAATAGTTTCTCACAACAACAAAACACAATAACCATAGCCAAATAGATTTAGTTCATGGCTAGGTTCCAAAGAAACACAAGATAAATAATCCCTAGCATGAACCCAATCGAACAAGAAAGAAAAGGATGAAGAAGGAGGCTTGTCGAAATCCTCCTTGCCCTAGATGCTTGTCGAAAATTCTCCCCTCTTTCCCTCCTTGGAGTTGTCGAAATTCCCCTCTCTTGCTCTCTCTTGGAAGTTGACGATATGGTGTTCTATTTATAGGGTTAGATCAAAGTCCTTCTTTGAGGAGGAAGTTAAGTTGGAATTAAATTATCTTTAAAGAATATAATTCTTTATTATAATTATATTCCTACTAGAACTTCTCCTATCTTCTTGGAATTTAATTCTTCTTTAATCTCTTCATGGAATCAAATTCCTTTGGGATTGGGCTTTGCTCCACATCATCTTGGGCTTGTCTAGTCATCAATTTCGACTACCATATCACCTTTGCTCTTGTCGACAATTACCCTGGCAACTGGCTCTAGCCTTGCTTTGGCAAGTGATCCTGCACATACACACAAAACACACCAAAGCAACATCTTTTCCCACAAAAACTACCAAGTTATGTGATCAAGCTCAACGATGGAAGGAAACATGGATTAATGCATGAATGACTAATTATGCAACTAATATAAGCCTAAGTCTAACAATAATATGAGTAAAAAGGGTAAGAAAAATAGTACTTTTGAACACTTATCACACCCCCAAACTCGAACTATTGCTTGTCCTCAAGCAATGCAAACTAATAATTACCTGCCAAGACTTCAATTTTCACAAACTTAGCTTTGAACTTGATTTCAATTCTTTGAACCGGGGCACAAAGTATGATTGGCTTTTTATTTTTCGGAAAGCTTAGGAGTTACTCGGAATCAAACTATAATGCTTGCTAATGTGTGTGGAGTTGTGTGCAAGTTGATTTTTCGGATTCTATGCAAACAAGAGGTTTTCAAATTACTTCATTGGGTTCTTTTTAACATGTTTTAACTAGAGCCAGTTTTGGGCACCTCTAGTGTTTAGTTTTCTTAAGTTAATTTATTCGACTAGAGCCGGTTTCGGGCACCTCTAGCGATCAATTTTTTTAACACATACTAGAGCCAGTTTCGGGCACCTCTAGCCATCAAATTTTTTTGCACATGTTTGAGCCAATTTCGGTCACCTCTAGCATTCATCAAATTTTATTCTAATCCCCCAATTTGTTAATTATCAACCTAAGTTCACTAGAATTCCTTAAATGAATCAAACCACAACAGTGTTTCATCAAATTTAGCATCATAGTAAAATTCTAAGTTTTTCCATGGTTATCCTAGAATAAAAATTCTATCAATTAAGTGCATTGGCAAAGTCATCATCGAATATTCATCAAATCTAAGCAATTATTGTTCAAATTAATGGCATGACAAGCAATTTATGTATCCTAAATGTAATACTTAAGATGAATGTAACTAAACATGGTAACTACTAATAACAATCCCCCCTCAAACTCGAGTGAGGCATTGTCCTCAATGCATGCATTAAAGAAAAATAAAAATAACAAAAAATAAAATGCATACGAGGACTTACTCCGAGAGTTCGTCATTGTAGATGATTAGTTTCCTTTTGGTCGGTGTCTTGATTCTCTTGCTTGAACGCGATGATTGTTTTCTTGTTGTCGGTGGTGGAATCGATCCTCGTACGGGGTTGTCCTCATCGTCCTATTCATCAATGTCATTGGCTTTTCGCTTGGAGGATTCAATTGGTGCGGTCTTTGTTGGTGCAATGGAGGACTCGTCCGAATCTAAAAAATCAGAAAATGATTCCGTAGGAGTTAATTCGGGCATAGGTGCTTTACCTTTAGGTTTTGCAGTGGTTGCCGGGATGTCTTTAGCTTTGGTTGCCGTGGCATCTTCAGGGTTGGTTACCGTGGCATCAGCTTGTGCACGCACGATGTAGGTTGCCATGGCATCATCTTTTGCGGTTGCCGTGGTGACTGCTTCATTGGTTGCCAGGGTAAGGATCTCGGTAGGAAAGATTAGGAACGGCACGTGATTGTCCGGGTACTTTTCTAGGATGACTTGGGTGATGGCATTGGTGTGCTCCTTCATGTACCGCATGAACATTAGTTGCCGGTCTTCAATTTGCCTTAGGTGGCTTGCCAATGGTTGCAAGAGTGCTTCAAAGTGTCCCGGTGTTGATGGCCGAGTTGCCCGGGTGTTAGGTGCTTGGGCATTAGGGATTGCCGGGGCGGCAGGAGTTGCCGCGGCAATTGGAGGCCTTGAAGATTTTCCCGGTGCCTCTCCCATTAGCTTTTGGATTTGTGCTTGATTCCAACCGGACTTTAGCAGGGCCTTTTCATTGGTGGACTCACTTGGGACATGCATCTCCTTGCAAAGATTAGAAATTAAGCAAGGGAAGAAAAGATAACCCTTATCTTTTGAGCGTCGTTCCAATGAGTTCCCGATTGAGTGAGTTCTTGAAGCACCTTGTCGAGTTGCTTGGGAGTGATTTGATCAACGAAGGCTTGATGCTCGTCCTTCTCAATGTAAAGCTTGTAAAAGGTGTTGACGTTTTAGGGACTTATGAGTATGGCCTTGTCATGAACAAAAATATAAGGATTATTCGGGTTAGGTGAGTGAGCATAGAATTTTCTTACCCATGAGATGTTGCCCGGTTCCGGTTGATGGTAAAAGATTTGCCACTTTTGATGTGCAATCCTCTCGAAGATGAATGGTTTGAGGCCAAAATCTTGATGAGAGTTGGAGTATTCAAAGCCTTGTTCTTCATGAATCTTCCGGCTTTCAAACTTGGATTGAAATCTTTCTTGAACCACCGGTGTAGCAAACTTCTTGTATCTTGGTTCTTTGGAGGAACTTGGATGAACTAAAGATTTAATTTTGGATGCCATGGATGATCTTGGTTGTGAGTTTTGTAAAAAAACAAATAAAAGAAAAGAAACTAAAAAGTTGCAAGATAAAAAGTAGGAATAGGTTAAGGGTGATGGGTTTTATAGAAAAGATAGGTGGTAAATTTGGTGGGTGGGATTAGAGGAAAACGAAAAAGGGCTTTGGTTTAGGGAGAGGGTGACGGCAATGGGGGGTTGATTAGGGTAAATTGGAGGCTTTATATAAGCCTTAGATTCAGCCCATTAGTTTCCTTGTTGAAGTTGTTTTCCTTCTTGGATTAAAATTCCTCTTTATCTTGAACTTTTTTCCTACAATTCAAAGACAAATCAAATAAGGATTAAAATTAAAGATAAACTAATAAAGAAAATAAATAAAGATGTGTAATGAGATTCTTAAACTTAAAAATATAAATAAATAAAAAAATCTATCCTAAATAATAATTATAATCGGAAATAATAAAAAAAAGTTCAAAAAAAAATAATCGGAAAAAAAATTAAAAATAAAAAAATATATCAAAGGGAGAGCATGCTCATGCATCTCCTAAGTTGACCACTTCTTTTTTACGTTCCACATGGGCACCATTGTAGTGCTTCAATCTTTGTCCATTAACTTTGAATTCATGGTTGTCAGAGATGGACTTGATTATCACAGCACCACGGGAGAATTGTTTGACGACTTTGAATGGTCCCGACCATCTTGATTTCAGCTTTCCCGAGAAAAGTTTTAGTCGAGAATTGAATAAGAGAACTAGTTGCCCTGGCAAGAATTGCCGCGGCAATAGTTTCTTGTCATGCCATTGCTTTGTTTTCTCCTTGTAGATTCGTGCATTGTTATAGGTGAGTGCACGTAATTCTTCTATCTCATTGAGGTCCAACAAACGCTTTTGTCCGGCACTTTCCCAATCCATATTCACGATCTTGATTGCCCAATATGCCTTGTGTTCGATTTCCACCGGTAGATGGCATGTCTTGCCATAGACAAGTCGAAAGGGGGACATACCTAAAGGTGTTTTGAATGCAGTGCGATATGCCCAAAGTGCGTCATCTAGTCTTAATGACCAATCCTTCCTAGAGGGATTTACAACTTTCTCGAGTATACCCTTCAATTCTCGGTTGGAAATTTCTGCTTGCCCGTTGGTTTGTGGGTGATATGCCGTGGCGATCTTGTGTGATACGCCGAAGCGTTGCAACATCTTGGCAATTAGTCTGTTGTCAAAATGCTTGCCTTTGTCACTGATAATTGTTCTCGACATCCCAAACCGTGTAAATATGATTTTCTACAAGAATCGTTGCACGGTCTTGGAATCGTTGTTGGGAACTGCAGCTGCCTCAACCCATTTAGACACGTAGTTGACGGCAAGTAGAATGTAGGGGTTGCCGAATGAAGATGGGAAAGGTCCTATAAAATCGATCCCCCATACATCGAACAATTCCACCTCGATGATATTCTGGAGCGGCATCTCATGTCGTCTAGAGATATTTCCCGTCCTCTGGCAACGATCACATTGCTTGTAAAAGTCTTGGGCATCTTTGTACAATGTTGGCCAATACAAACCGGATTGCACAACTTTGGCCGTGGTACGAGTTCCTCCAAAATGTCCTCCATAGGGTGAAGAATGGCGTTGCCAGAGT
Organism: Hibiscus mutabilis; assembly: GCA_019671005.1. Taxonomy (NCBI): domain Eukaryota; kingdom Viridiplantae; phylum Streptophyta; class Magnoliopsida; order Malvales; family Malvaceae; genus Hibiscus; species Hibiscus mutabilis. The sequence goes on from CM033719.1 coordinate 50,651,098, forward strand.
ACATTCTGTTGCTCTTCTTCAGGGACACATCGGCGTATAACCTGATCTGCATATTGTTTAAACAAAAGAGGCTCGTCCCAAAAGTAATGCTTAGCATCATGGCGGAACCGCTTCTTCCCTTGGTGAGTAATGCCATAAGGTAAAATACCACAAACAAGGAAATTAACTAAATCCGCGTACCAGGGTATTACCGAAGCATGTGCTGCCGTGGCGACTGCTCCCAAAATTGTCGAGGCGTGCACGTCAAGGGCTGCTTCAGCGTCGATAGTTGCCGAGGCGTGTACATCCATAGTTGCCGAGGCGTCGAGGGTTACCGAGGCATGCGCGTCCATGGTTGCCGAGGCAACTAAAATTTGTTCATCCGGGAATGTATCGCATATCTCTAGATCCGCGTCCTCCTGCCTGTTGCGTTCTAAACGTGATAAGTGATCGGCCACTTGATTTTTTGTTCCTTTCCTGTCCTTAATTTCAATATCAAATTCTTGTAAAAGTAATATCCAACGAATCAAACGAGGTTTGGCATCCTTTTTAGCAAATAGGTATTTGATTGTCGAATGGCCCGTATGAACAATTACCTTTGTACCAATCAAATAGGATCGGAACTTGTCAAATGCGAAAACTACAGCTAGTAACTCTTTCTCTGTTGTTGTGTAATTCACTTGAGCACTATTAAGAGTTTTACTAGCGTAGTATATCACATAGAAGGTCTTACCTGTGCGTTGGCCTAGGACTGCTCCTACCGCAAAATCACTTGTATCACACATGAGCTCAAAAGGTAGCGTCCAATCTGGTGGAACGATAATAGGTGCCGAGGCAAGCTTTTTTTTAGGGTTTCGAATGCTTGGGGTGCAAGAATCATCAAAATTGATGACTTTATCCTGTTCAAGCAAATTGCACAAGGGTTTAGTGATTTTAGAAAAATTATGAATTAACCTCCTGTAAAAACCTGCATGTCTAAGAAAGCTTCGAATTCCTTTAACCGAACTTGGTGGGGGTAATCTCTCGATCACGTCCACTTTGGCTTTGTCTACTTCAATTCCCGTGGATTAAATCTTGCGGCCGAGCACTATTCCTTCATCTACCATAAAATGGCATTTCTCCCAATTGAGGACTAAATCAGTTTCTTCACATCTTGCCAACACCCTCTCTAAATTGCCAAGACAGCTGTCGAAGTCATTACCAAAAATAGAAAAATCATCCATAAAGATCTCAAGGAAGTCTTCGACCATGTCTGAAAAGAGTGCCATCATGCATCTTTGGAAGGTTGCCGGGGTGTTACACAATCCGAGCGGCATCCTTCGGAAAGCATAAGTACCATATGGGCATGTGAAGGTTGTCTTTTCTTGATCTTCTGGTGCTATGGCAATTTGATTGTAACCTGAATAACCATAAAGAAAATAATAAAAGGGTTTACCTGCAAGACGATCAAGCATTTGATCAATAAAGGGTAATGGGAAGTGATCTTTCCTAGTGGCTTTGTTTAGCTTTCGATAATCCATACAAACCTTTCAACCGGTCACAGTCCTGGTTGGAATGAGTTCATTGTTTTCATTACTTACCACCGTTATACCTCCCTTTTTCGGTACACATTGTACCAGACTTACCCATGTACTATCAGAGATTGGGTATATAATGCCGGCGTCAAGCCACTTGATGATTTCTTTCATTACAACCCCTTTCATGGAATGATTCAGTCACTTCTGGGCCTCAATTGAAGGTTTGTGAGCATCTTCCAACAAAATCTTGTGCATACACACTGTCGAGCTAATTCCCTTCAAGTCGGCAATTGTCCACCCTATTGCCTTTTTGTGTAGCTTCAACATCTTGATCAGCTTCTTTTCCTGCTCAGGCTGTAACTTAGAAGAAATAATTACAGGCAGTGTATTATTGGTTCCTAAGTATGCATATTTTAGTTGCTCTGGTAATTGTTTCAACTCAAGAATCGGTGGTTGTTCAATATAGGGTTTTTCGAGCTTACCTTCCTTACCTGAGTAATCCAGTGGTTCAAAGTATGTACCTGGTCGATTGACTAGCCAATTTGCCTCTTCTTGTTGTTCCTCATAGACCGGTTCTTCATACTCCTCAGGTTCCTCTTGATCGGCAATGTAGTTACCGAGGCAACTAAATTCCTCGTCGAAGTTAAACTCTACCGTGGCATGAAGAAGTTGGCATTCTTCGGGATCATCGGCATGCCTTAGTGTTTGGAACACATTTAGTTTAACTTGCTGGTCATTCACCCTCATTGTGAGTTCTCCCTTTTCAACATCGATCAAGGTTCTCCCTGTTGCTAGGAATGGTCTCCCGAGAATGATAGGTGCATGCTCATCTACTTCACAATCCAAAACAATAAAGTCAGCGGGAAAAATAAATTTATCAACTTTTACCAGTATGTCCTCTATTTTTCCCTCTGGATGCACATAGGATCTGTCGGCTAGCTGTAGCATAACTGTTGTAGGTCTTACCTTCCCGATTCCTAGTTTCTGGAAAACTGATTTAGGCATCAATTTTATGCTAGCACCAAGGTCGCATAATGCTTTCCCGACATAGTGATTTCCAATAGAACAGGGTATTGTGAAACTTCCAGGATCCTTCAACTTGGGTGGCATACGATTGTGCAACATTGCCATGCATCCCTCTATTGCGGCAACTATTTCAAACTCTCCTAGCCTTGTTCTCTTGGACACAATGTCTTTAAGAAACTTGGCATAGTTTGACATTTGTTCAATTGCTTCCACCAATGGCAAGTTGATGTGGACCTGCTTTAGGATATCAAGAAACTTCTTGAATTGGTATTCTTGCTTTTGTCGCTTCAACCTTTGTGGGAATGGTGGTGGAAGTCGGATATCTTCGATCCTTTCATTGGTTTGGAACCTGATTGACGGCATTGTTGGGACAATTGGAGTTGCTGAGGCATTATCAACTGGGGTTGTCGAGGCATGCTTATCACAAGTTGCCAAAGCATCCTTATCGTCGGTTGCCGATGCATGCTTATTGCCGGTTGCTGAGGTAATTCCCGGTTCAACATCTAAGGCTTTGCCGCTAGGTTTGTCTTGATCTTTTTGTGGAGTTTTGTTTGATGAGCGGGTTTGAGCCTCTCTAAGTTGTTGGCCACTTCTAGTGGTGATTGCCTTACATTGCTCATGGCCAGTTCAGCTTGCGACTTCAGTATCGCTAGGTAAACCTCATTGCGGTCTAGTATTCAGATTTTGAGCAAACTGTCCGACTTGATTTTCCAATGATTTGATTGCCGCCTCTTGGTTTTGCAATCTCATATCGGTCCTGTTAATAAAAGCATCATTTCTTTTTATGAAGTTACTATTCTCAGCCATATAAGATTCAGTTTTCATCATAAAAGCATTTAGAGAATTTTGCAAAGAACTAGATGTTGTTGGTTGTTGCTGCGGCAACTGTTGCCGTGGCATATTCTGCTAGAATCTCGATGCTTGTGCATTCTGATTGTTCTGGTTTAGAGCATTATTGGGATTACTCTATGAAAAATTCGGGTGCTTCTTCCAAGCTGGATTGTATGTATTGGACATCACATTGTTGTTCCGATTGTAATTCCCCACATAGAAGTTGGATTTCAGATTCTGCATACATTCAGAAGAACTATGGTTATCACCACATAACTCACAAAAAGAATCCATTACCTTGACTTCATGTGTGTTGTTTGGTTTTTGCATGTTCTGGACCATCTTGGTTAAAGTGGCCAATTGTGCCGAAATTGAATCTGATGATCCTAGTTCATGTATTGTGGCTTGGCGTCTAACTCCTCCTCTTCTAGCAGATGGGAATTGATAATCATTCTTGGCCAGCCTGTTTAAAATTTGCATTGCTTCCTCCGGCGACTTATCTAGGAGTATGCCGTTTGTCGAGGCATCTAGATCATCCTTGTTGGTGTATTCACGGCGTTGTAAAACATTGTTACTTGAGTCCACACCGGGAATCCGTGTAGGGGGCATTTGTGTAGAAGTTCTCTATATCGCTCCCAAGCCTCGTACATGGATTCATCATCTGCCTGCCGAAAAGAAGTAATGTCGTTATGAAGCTTACTAGTCAAATTTGTAGGATTAAACCGAGTAAGGAAATCACGACAAAGATCGGTCCAAGATGCAATTGATCCGGCATGAATGCTATTCAACCATGCTTTCGCCCTATCCCTCAGTGAATAGGGGAATAATCTTAACCGTAAGACATCGAGAGTGACCCCGTGTATTTTGAACGAGTTGCAAATCTCAAGGAAAGATTTCAGATGTTGCAGTGCATCTTCAGTTGCTGAGCCGCCAAATTGACCAATTGTGTTGATCATATTAAACATTACCGGTTTTAACTCAGAGTGGTCGGCTTCAATTTTAGGTGCGACAACTCCTGGATTAAGTCCATTAAGATCTTCTTCAAGATAGTCTCGAATAGTTCTGTTTCGTGCAAGAATCACTCCTCCTCCTGCTGGAACATCTTGATTCATATTGCCGTCTTGATTAGACATTGCTACTCTTATCCTTCGTCTAAGTCTTTGTAAGGTTCGTTCGATTTCTAGATCAAAGGGATATTCTGGTGTAGTCGGTCTCGCCCTGGTCATATACCAATGCAAAACCAAAGTTTGTTAGCCCTTTGAATCTTAAACAAGAAAAGTAAAAAGAAAGTGCAAGAAAATAAAAACAAAGTCGCTATTGCCAATCCCCGACAACGGCGCCAAAAACTTGTTGCGCGTAATAAGTGCTACGCAATTGTGCAAGTATACACGTTGCAAGTTATAGTATAAAAGATACCGTCTCCACAGGGATTGGTGCCACTTCAAGAATCTAGTCTCTTGCACTGTAAAAAGTAAAAACACAAATAAAGGATTATATGAGTTTTAACTAATAACTAATCTAGAAAGCAATAAAGTAAAAAAGTATATGAGATCAATTGAGAGAGATAGGCCAGGTTATCATGAGTTGAGGTGTGATAGCCGATTGGATCGTCTTGGTAAAAGAGTGTACGGGCAACTCAGTTGTCGTGGCAACTTGCACAACGGGGTTGCCTTGGCAACTAATCGATGGTTGCCTGGGCAACTAGTTAGGCAACTACTTGGGCATCTGGGCAGCAACCTTCAAGGTTCGGCAAAGCGTTCTTCAATGGTTTCTTCTTATCCCTAGGTCAAAACTCTAACTACTTGTGCATGCCTTGATAATACATCCCTGCGTGAATCAAGGGTGAACAACAACCAATCTTGCGCTCCTCTTAGCCGTTGAAATCCTTAACTTATTCCTAAGCCGGATTAATCTTCACCATCAATAGATTGAATAAAGATCATATTCATTCGTTTCTTGAATCTAACTCTCCCGATATTAGATAAATAGATAAAGTTACAAGATCCTCTCCCAATTCACCTTCAAACAAGAATAAAAACCAAGAATGAATAAACCTTGAATAGAAAAGTGCAAACTCTTATTACCTAAACAAAAACCAATAGTTTCTCACAACCACAAAACACAATAACCATAGCCAAATAGATTTAGTTCATGGCTAGGTTCCAAAGAAACACAAGATAAATAATCCCTAGCATGAACCCAATCGAACAAGAAAGAAAAGGATGAAGAAGGAGGCTTGTCGAAATCTTCCTTGCCCTAGATGCTTGTCGAAAATTCTCCCCTCTTGCCCTCCTTGGAGTTGTCGAAATTCCCCTCTCTTGCTCTCTCTTGGAAGTTGACGATATGATGTTCTATTTATAGGGTTAGATCAAAGTCCTTCTTTGAGGAGGAAGTTAAGTTGGAATTAAATTATCTTTAAAGAATATAATTCTTTATTATAATTATATCCTACTAGAACTTCTCCTATCTTCTTGGAATTTAATTTTTCTTTAATCTCTTCATGGAAATCAAATTCCTTTGGGATTGGGCTTTGCTCCACGTCATCTTGGGCTTGTATAGTCATCAATTTCGACTACCATATCACCTTTGCTCTTGTCGACAATTGCCCTGGCAACTGGCTCTAGCCTTGCTTTGGCAAGTGATCCTGCACATACACACAAAACACACCAAAGCAGCATCTTTTCCCACAAAAACTACCAAGTTATGTGATCAAGCTCAACGATGGAAGGAAACATGGATTAATGCATGAATGGCTAATTATGCAACTAATATGAGCCTAAGTCTAACAATAATATGAGTAAAAAGGGTAAGAAAAATAGTACTTTTGAACACTTATCAGTTATAATTTTCTAAAAGATGAGAAATACCTTTATAAGTTTCTCTCATTTTCTTCCAAACAAAACTTAGGGATTTTTTATTCCTTAATTATATATGCTTCAATTTCTTCTCCATTTATTTCTAAACAATTAGGGATTAAGGATTTTGTTTCTACATCATCTTCACAATTTTCTTGTTGGAAATCAAGAGGGTAGTTCATCTTAAAGTTGGTTTTTCTTTAAGCAAGGTGAGAAAATGTTCTTTAATGATTTTCTACATGATTTTGATTCTTAATCTATGATTTCTCATGCTATGGGATAATTAAAACAAATTTCTAATGGAATTATTGGATTTTAATGGGTTTTATCATACATCTTGATTAGAATATGGTAATCTAATGATTTCTATGGAGTTTTGATGTTTTGTGCATGAGTAATGATAATCTAAAGTTGATTTTGTAATTTATTTCCCATAATTAATCTAATTGGAAAAATTTAGATTTGGATTCTTGAATGGGGAGTGGTAGAATGATTGATTGAAGTGTTTGATCATATATTTGTGTGCATTGTGAGTGTTTGAAGAAATGCACGTAAGGATTATTAAGCTGAAAAAAATGAATTGAATGGCCAAGGCTGGGCAGTGCCTGCCGTGAATCCTGATGTAGGATTTTGGTTGTAGAGTGGCTTAATGCCATCATTAAGTGTATAAATAAGTGGATTAAAAAAGAAGAAGAAAGGAAGCAGAGGAGAATTAAAGAGGAAATGTTGGCGTGAACAGGGTGTGCGGTGCGCGTATATGAATTATGTGGTGCTGCTGTCGCCTGTTCCTTTATATATATATATATTCATGAAAAATAGAGTGAAGAATATAATTGGTTTGAGTATTTGCTGTGTAAGGGAAAATATTTTAGTATATTGGTTACCTTTGGTTTGGTCCAATCTATATTAACCCTTGCATTTTCTCATAGAGGTTGGTGAGTGTTTGGGCGATTTCCGATTAGGCGTCGAGGTGTTGGCGTTGAGACGTTGATATTGAGGCGATAGCAAGCTGGTGAGTACAAATATGTTTTGGTACTATAAAAAAGGTTTGAATTATGGCTTTAGGGGTTTAGTTAAAGCCTAGCAAGCTTAGCTAAGCTGGGAAGTAAATTTTCTCTTTTTTTGCCTTTAAATATCGGCTTGATATAAACTTTTGATTTACATGTGTTGGTTTAAAGCAAGATTTGATTGCAATGAAAGGTTTGCTACCTACCATTATATGCATGATTTTCATATGAAATGCAATTGGAAATGGTTATGTACATGAATTCTTATGAGTTTCGATAAATGGTTTTTGAAAGGGATGTGTAAGTTGTTTTTAAACATGGTTTATTGCATTTGAAAACGAGTTATGTGTTGCATATGGAAAAGCAATGAGGTAACATGTTTAAAATGGAATATATTGGCAGGTGACAATGATTAAATGTTATCGGATATAGTTGACATGCCATAGGGTTTAAAGTGCACTATAATAAGTCGCCTTATGTGTGTCGAGGGGTTGTGATTGTACCATTTTCTCCACCATGGGTACCTTAGCGATCGACAAGTTGTAATTGTACCATTTTCTCCCACTAATGGGTATTATACATCGTAACCGTCCTGGGGTTTATTGTACTATTTGCTCCGGTTAGATATATGTTTAAGTGGTTTAAGAAACCACTTGTGAAATCCATTTATCAGGTGTGTGTTTACAAATACAAAGGTTTGGTTTCCGGTCACTTTAATGCCAATATATGAACTAATGTATCATGATGGATGAATTATGTTTTGTATAACGTGATTTATACATTTTATGCTCTTTAAGCTTTGCTATTGGAAGAATATGCATGTGAAGGCTTAAATTGAGGTTTGCATATGGGATTATGCATGAGATCCACGATACATGTTTTCCATGTTATATTTTGACTCAAATTCTAATTGGTAATTAAGTTGGGTTTTTTTTGTAATTCTAGTGGTTGAAGATTACTTGGTAATTAGGATTTACTTTAATGTGTAAATATCTATTTTAGGTTGAGATATTATTGAATAAGTTTTCTTGGTGACCAAGTATTTGGGTCTATAAATATAGATTAGGTTTAACCTTTTGAATTATGAGAGAACAAGAGAATGATAGAGAGGGGGAATTACTTTGGAGAGATGTAACTACTTTTAGGATCTTTACAACTATTGTGCCTATGTTGTAGAGATGTGTATTGTAGGGATGTTGGGAAGAGTGCTTTGGAATTCCCTCCTTGCCTGCTAGGCCACTTGCGCACAATCAGTCTGCATTGATGATAAAAGATAGCGTAAGCAATCATTGCTTAGTGAGGAACGCTCAAAATACAAACCATCATCCAATGCAATTAAAATCCATTTGAAAACAATCATGCCATTATTTCAAAACATGCACTTAGTCTTTACAAAATTAGCATATTAAACCATATGCAACATGTATCATGGATTTCATAGCATAATCTCATATGCAATTCCCTCTACTTAAGCCTTTCCCATGCATAACATCCCATATGCAAAGCTTAAGGAGTAAAACATGTGTAAACACATTATTCCAAATCAATCCATCAACATGATACATTTAAAACATTATATTGGCTTACAAGTGATCCATCTCAACCACAATATTTCCATAAAACCATCATTAACATCGGTAACATCGGATACACAGATTTCCAAGAGATCTCGCAATCTCTTTAGCTTAATGGCGTTGAGTCGTGCAACACAAGCACCACCTCTACACTACCAAGGCTAATCCTCCAATGCGGAGTAAACACATTCGATGCACCACCTCTATAGCCCATAGCTAGAGTAAATGCCATCTAAATTCTACCTTAACAAACATCGAGGTTCACATGATCGGAGTAAGTACCTCTCGTACCACCTCTACAATCACGAGCGACTTATTGTAGTGCACTTTAATTCCTATGGCCAACCAATTATATCCGATAACATTTCCATACCATTTTCAATTCATCACTTGCCAATATAATCCACTTTTATAAACATACCTCACCGTTTTCATATGCATTATTTAAAATACCTCAACATGCATTAGACCATGCATAAACCATGTTCAGAAACATTCTTTAAAATCATGCATTACTTTCCAAATGCATCTAATATCATTTCACACCAGTTTCCATCATTAAACCATGCTCATTTCATGCATAAAACAAGAGGTAAACATTCATCAAACAAGTGCATTCATAAAGCATTTGCCAACCAAAAACGAGAGAGAAAAACCAATTCACTTACTTTCGAGTCTTAGATCAGCGTATCAAGCCTAGTCTAGACTCCCATAAACCTTTTCAAACCATTGAAAGCCATTCTTATCTATTTCACTCACCGACAAAGCAACGATTTCCTTGCCAATGTCAAATCAAGCCTTCGGTAACCCCTTAACTCCAAGATTCGCTTCCAAACTACTTTCCCCTGTTTCAAACACATCATAACAGAGAATCCAACGCATTGCAATGCATCCAAACTCACAACAATGCAACAATTATCAGCACCCAACTATAATCCTCCACAACACTCTATCTTAACAACCAAAAACATCATCGATTCACCAAAAACCTCAACCCAGCCCACAACTACGAATCTCAACCTTCAAATAACAGCAATTAACATCAAAACAACAACCTAAAACAACTTTATACCTCCAACAAGCAAAAATTAACCTCAACACTTCAAAATCTCTTAACTACCAAACTAACAAACTAGAGATTCAATAGATTCCGGGATTCTATCATCAAAACTCACCCTATAATCATTTTAGACATCAAAATCAAGTTATAAACCAATCCTTAACTCAGCAAAAATAGATCACTACGAATTTCCACAAATTTTCATCATAAATCATCAATTAAACCATAAATCCGAGTTTAATTTATCAAAACCCAATACAAATCATATAAAATGGATCAAGAACTTAGGAATTTAAATAAAGAACCTTTCATTAGAGGATAAGAACGAATCCTTACCTCCAATGCTGATTTCTCCCCTTAATTGCTTTATAAACCATGAAAATCAAGGTAGAAATAATAAGTATTTGATGTAAAAGCTTTAGAAATCAATTGGAAATCAAAAACTCTTTGAAATCCTAATTTTACCTGAAGAAATTGAAGCTGGAAAATATGTTTGGCTTGAGAGAATTTGGGAGAAAAGAAGTTACAAAATTAGTTACGTAAAATTCTTTTAAGAGCCATCATTGTGTGTAATTAATTCTCTCCTTATTTATACCTCTTAAAACTTAATTAAAAATAGTTAATTAAAGGGAGAAATCTAATGAAACCCTTTTGGATTAATAGCTCCTTAAAGATTCAAAGTTTTGACCCATTTTCAAAACAATCACTAAAAATAGTTTTGCAAACTTGCATTTTGGTCACTAACCCAAAATGTCCCATTTCCGAATTTCATTTTCCAAAATTATTTTTACCAAATTCATTTATATATTTAATAATGATTTTAGACTATTTTCCATTTTTTATCTTCAATAAAAATATTTAATCCAATTTAAATCCCGAATCCGACTCGAATCTCTAATCTTGGTCCACGACTAAACCGTTCCCCAAAACTCCTAAGACCAAAATCGGGGCGTTACAATGGATTTTGGAGACAAGAAGTTAGTGAAGTGATGTAAATGGAGAGAGTTCACTATAAGGTGTCGTATGCTTGATAGTAATATCAAGATTCGTAATGTATGCTCGTGTTTTTCTTGAGAAAGCTTGGGCTGGGATTCTAATGAGAATTTTGGAGTGTTTAAGTTGATAAGGGTATGATGCACGCTTCAGGCAAGAAAGTTGACGTCCAGGATCGAATCCTGACCAATGTTGTTAATTATTAAGAAGAACTTGATAGTGTCCCTAACATCATCTCCACGAGGGTGGTCAAAGTATGAAATGTGCATAAGGCATGTGATTGATTTTCATATTTGGGAAATCAGAGTACATAGCAGAAATGTGGAATCTGTATTTTGATTATGGAAAGGTTGAGTAATCTGTCTTTCATTTCCTATTGTGTCGTCTAGAGGATTCATGCTTCATTTGGTTATGCTAGTCAACCGGAAGTGGATATGCTTTGGATAGTTGTGACAAGATTCCCATTTTGGGAATTATTATTAGGAGTACTCCTGGTAAGACCATGGCCGTTAACCAAATTGTGTTGAATATGTTCATGGCAGAATTTGGGTTTTTATGCTATTTTTAAAGATGATTGGGTGTTGGAACACCGAAAGATGGTTAATTTTGAATGTTATAAAGTTTCAAATATTAAAATTGATTTCTTAGTAGAGATTGCCAGGGTATGGATCGAATTATGGCTGATGTGATTATGGCTAATAATGTTGAAAAGATGTCGAGATTTATGTTGCGAACTTATCTTGGCTTATGTTAATAAATCCATGGTTTAAGGATGTTTAGGTTTTGAGTGTTTGTGTTGTTCAAGAATTATTTCTTAAAATTCGTCCAAATGAGTTTTTTTCTGTGTTATCCTATGTTTGCGAAGTTGAGTTTGGTATTGAGATGTACCTTGGTACAGCTCCCGAATCTTTTTTATATCGTGTTGACGGGCGTTAAGGAAATGTATGAGTTGAGAGTGTTATTATGAAAATGGTCGGTTCATGGATATGTTCGATCGTGTAGCCCCCTTAGCCTGGCCTAGCCGAAACTGAACTAAAAGGATGACATTAGGTTTGCCGAAGCAAACCTGAGCAAATCATTAACCTCCTGTATGTACATGCTCGTAGGTTAAATTTCTAATCCAAAGCGATAATCCACATTCATTCAATTGCATCCAAATCAATCAAGGACTAATTTACAAAATTTTCAAACTTCAGCAAAACCAGATTACATAAAAACAATATAGCGTACCAGTACAAGCAAGCCCGTACCGATACGGATTAACATATATAACGGCTCAGCGTACCAATATACTCATGACCGTATCGATACAGTATGTTTACCATCCCATACCGGTACATCTTTGACCCGTACCGATCCCCTTTATATTTGCTCAAAACACAAGACTCCAGTAACCAAAATACATACCGATACAGTACTTAGCGTACTAGTACAATATGTTAAAATTAAAGGGATCGTACCGATACTCAAACCCATGTACGAGAACAAGCATTCGTTTTCCTTAAGGCGTACTGATACGGTGGCTAAGCGTACCGGTACTCGTAGCTATAATTCAACATTTTGAGCCCCAATAGGACCCGCGTACCGATCCTGAGATACATGTACCGATATGCAGAGGCCTGTAATGACCTTAGGTCCAACATATGACATGTTGGCTAATTCCAAACATCTTTAATACAACTCTAATCATTATATTACTTCATCTCATGCTTATCAACATCAAACCAACTTATCAAGCAAGCTTAGCAATTATAGCACAATTATTCATCAAGTCTATTGGCATGCTCCCTAATCAACATCCAAAACATTAATCCATCCTCATCTCAAGCATTTTAAACCTCAAGCAAAAACAAATCAACCATTACAACTTGCTCAAACAAGGAATTCATCCAAAAACCCTCCCAAAATAACATTTAACAGATTGCCCTTATTACTACTAGGTAGCGTTCAAACCATACTTTGAAAACTGTCTTTGTGTTTCCTTCCTTGTTTCCTCGCTATCCTTGATCTTTAATATTCTACATTGACGGAAAAAGAGAGCGTAAGCACACAAGGTTTAGTGAGGATTGCTAAAAAACTAGCAATCATCAATGCATTTTAAACCAATATTCATCTTTTGAAAACCACTTTTAAAGCAACACAAAATCATCATGCCTTACTTAAACCATGCACTTAACATTTCCAAAACTGCATATTAGACCATATACAACATGTATCATGGATTCAACAGCAAGTCCCATTTGCTACCCTCAATTTAAGCTTTTCCATGCATACTACCAATGCAAGGCTTAAAGAGTAAACATGTTTAAACTCATTTTAAACAACATCATCCATCTCATGATACATTAACCATTATATTGTCTTAGAAGTGATCATCAACCAAGTTCCACCTTATAAAACATAACATCGGATACATGGATTCAACAAGTATTCCCAACACTTCATGCTATATCAACCGAAATCAGCGGTACATTCTCAACCCCACACATCGGTTGGGCGCATAGCCCAGTAATGGGAGTCTTCGGTACAAAGATCTAAACCCTCAACTGTTAGGTTACTTGGATAGAGTTTTCGGTACACGGATCAAAACCCCTCAACATCCAAGGCAACTTTTTATAGTGCACTATCAATCCTATGGTCGACCAACTATATTTGATAACATTTGCAAAACATTTTCATACCATAACTTGCCAATATAATTCATTTCATTAACAACAACTCACTATTTTCTTATGCATCATCAATATCAACTAACCAATGCAATCAACCTTGCATTAACCAATGTTCAAAAACATTAACAAACCATACATTACCTCTTAATGCATCATAATCATTTTAGAATCAATTTCCAGCATTAAACCATGCTCAAAACATGCAATAACAGTGAGCAATCCAAACCATGTAAAACAAGCATAAATAAACATTCGCCAAACCGAGTTCAAGAGAGATTTCTTTCATACTTACTTCTGAGCCTAGGTAAGCATTTCAAGCTCTATCTAAACTCCTAAAACATCATTTCAAACATTAAAAATGCTTTAAACCATATTTTCACTCACCGACACGCAAAGCGTCGCTTGCCGATACGGTAACCTTACCTTCAAAGCTTCCAAAACCGAGGCTCAAGCTTGAGGACAAACTTCCCCTGTTTTATCCATACAAAACAGAGAATACGTTGCATCAAAATGCAATCCATAACACAACAAAATATAAGCTCAACATCCTTGACCAAGAACTACCCCTCAACATTCGAACACACATCAAACTTCTTCCAAACATTACCTAGCCTCAATCTAACATCTCAACCTATCCATCTACATCAATTAACATCTAAAAATAGAACTCTTACATCCTTATACCCCCAGCATTAATAAAACCTCCATAACTCATCAAAAACTCATAACTAGCAACTTAGAAAATTAGGAATTCAATTAGTTTTGGGATTCCTATGATTTAACCATCTTATCAACACCTTTCAACATCAAAATCATAATCTAAATCAAATTAAATCATAAGAAAATAGAACCATTAGGAGTTCCAACTAATTTCAGCAATTAAACCTTGATTTAACCATTTCCTTCAATTACATCATCAACACAAGTTAAAAATCATAAGTAAAGGATCAAGAACTTGGGAATTTCAATAAAGAACCTTAAATTAGAGGAGAAGAATGAAGATCACCTCTAATTGCTGATTTCTCCCTTAATTGGCAATGTTTGATTGAAATTCAAAGAGATTTTGCAATAGGAATTAGAGGGATCACTTAGGAATCAAAAAGGAAATCTATAAGAATTGATTCCTGAGAATTTTGAAATGAAAACTCAATTTGGTTGCTGGGAAAAGTTGAGAGAAAAAGTAATTACGTAAGAAAATAATTTTGAATAACTAATAATCCTTATATTAAATCCATTTTATTTTAATTATAAAACCAATTAAAAACCCATTAAAATAGTCTAAATTAAGGGGAAAATATGATGAAAAATATTGGTTAAATAGATCCTCAAAGATTCTAAGTCTTGACCCTTTTACAAAAAGTCACTAAAACAGTTTTGAATACTTTACATTTTGGTCACTAACCAAAATGTCCAATTTCGAGACTCCATTTTGTAAAATTGATTTTACCAAAATAATTTCCATATTAAATAATGATTTTAGATAATTTTTCCATATTTTTATTCCTTCCAAAAATATTTAATCCAAATTAAATCTTGAAACCATCTTGAATCCCCTAATCCGATCCAACGGACCGTCTAAACCACCTAGAAAACCTCTAAGCCCAAAACCAGGGTGTTACAAATCGAAAGTCCTATCTTCGGGAGCATCAAGGTAGTTTTTAATGAGAATGGTGTTAGGAAAGTTTGGTTGGTATGGGTTAGTAGTTATGCAGTGTAGATGGCGAATGCACTAGTGGCATTCGAGGTTGAAACGAGATGAGTATTCTTTGAATATATGGTTTTGTGAATAGCAAAGGTGGTGGTATTTTTGTGTACAATTGTGTCTAGAAGGATCTTGACTGACAATCAAGATTTGCTAATAGGCTTTTGTATCGAAGCATTTGTTTCATAATTGGAGTATGTGCAAGGCTTGAAAGCTGAATGAGGTGTTTTGGGGATGTGATTAGGTTGTGTAAGTTTGGCCCGAAAATGTTGTTAGTAAGTGTGAATTGTTAATCATGCATAGTATAAAACACTTATATGTATATGTATAAATATATGTTCGTACATACATACATTTGAGCATGCCATTAGAGGTTTTGCATACATATACATAGACATTTATGAGGGCATATAGGTGATCATGCATGCATATGTTCACACTTACGGATGATGTTTTGGAGGCTAGAGAGGTAATGATATAAGTTAGCTCTAGCGAGGAGGTTCTCTAGAGTCTCAAAGTTTATGGCTTAATGGATATGTTATAGATTGATTATTGGAAGTCGGAGTTGTGCTAGTTGTGAAGCAACCAAGGTTGGTGTTAGAAGTACGTGGTTTTTCTAGGTTCAGTTGATTGTTATCGAAATTTGTTGAGGAATCTTCTTAGGTGGTTGCACTGTTAGCGAAGTTGTGGCAAAAGATGTCCTGTTAAATTGGACGTGTGATGGGTTCCATTCATGGTCGTAGCTTGGGCTTAGTTAGTTGATTAGTTTCGGGTTAACAATTGAATGTGTTTCCAAATGAATATGGTAAACTAGACATGGCTAATATTTTGGAAGGTTATTTAATTGGTTTATCAAATAACAAGAATTATGGTTTTGATGACTTTTTAAGAAGAACAAGCGACAAATTGGTTTTTGTGAATTAAATAGAAATGGGGCACATGCTAAGAATCTTTAGGGAGCAGTTTTACCCTTTGTATTTTAACAACTCAATTTTCTTTTGTTTTAAAAACTACTACCGATGGTTAACATTTTTCTTTGAAATAAGGGGTTTTCTAAATTTTCTTTCAAACTAAAAACTATTGTTTTCATATTTTCTACTTTTCTAAAATGTTTTCAATGATTAATTCTGATCTCATTTCTAATCTATTTTTCATACAAATGATTTATAAACTTAAGTAAATCGGTATATTTTGATCAACAATGATTTTCACGTTGGAATACAAGGGGAGGTTCATTTTGGTTGTACTCCTATCAAGCAAGGTGAGCTATGGTTTCCTATTGACATTCCACACGCTTTGTGTCCTTGATCTATTATTTCTAATATCATTTGTAACTAAAAGGAATTTTATTGGGTTTAAATGGGTTGTAATGGTTTTAATAACAAATCATGATTAGGTTGTTCAAAACTACTAGTTTCTCTTGGGTACTAATGATTTCTTATTGGTTGATAAAAATCTAAAATTAGTTTTATGAGTTTAATCCCATAGTTAGTTTGATTGACTAGATCGAGATAGTTGTTCTTCGTAGATTGAGATTGATGTATGGTCAAGTGAAGCCTTTTGTGTTGGTTGTAGTTTTGGAAATTAGTTGGTGATCCTTGCAACGATTATTGAGATGAGAATTGTTTATGAAGGGCTAGTTGGATATTAGAAAGGATTGGTGCAAGCTAAAAATAGTTTTTCTATATTTTGACGATGTTTTGGATGGGAATCATAGAAGTTTTGTGCGGATTGATAATGTGAAACCCAATATCATACGGGTGGTTGAGTGTTTCTCGACATTTCTCCATGGATGAATATGATAGGGGATAATTCATAATGGTGTGTTGAATCAAGTCTTAATAGGCGACATGTAGAAATGGGAAGATCGATTTTGTAGCATGTTGTGTCGAGATGATTTTGGGCTCTAATGTGTAATTGATGATTTTCCTACACTTTAATGGAGAGGTTTGTTTGATCCTTTGTTTGACCATTTAAGAGGAAGTTGGGAATTGTTGGTTTTACAATTGGTGAGGGAAGTATCTGATTAAGCCTCCAGCAACTAGGTGATGCTCTTCGAGATAATTGAGTTTATAGAAGTTATGCGGCATACGTGGAATCGGGGAAGTTGTTGGATGAAAGAAGGTTTGTATTTTTTTGTTCCCTTTACGCAAATTTTGAGGACGAAATTTCTTTTAGAGGAGGAGAGATGTAACACCCCGAAAAATGAGCTAGAAGATTCAGGTGAATTATCAAAATCGGGTTAGAATATTTGGTTAGGCTTTAGCTAATTAATTAATTCCGAAAAATAATTTAGTTTGATTAAATTGATCCTTGGTAAATTTATTGTGGCTAATATTTTTGAAAATATTTTAATGGGTTTGTCGAAGTACGAAATTGAATTTGGGTAATTTTAAATGGGTGGATTTAATATTAAATAGTGACTATTTTGCAAAAGGTTGTAAAATATTAATAATGGCAATTTTATGAACAAGGATTAAAGTAGTATTTTTACTGGAAAGATCAAATTAAGGATTAAATATATATTTTCTCTTGTTTTAACAAAAAAAAGTTGATGGTTATAATTTTCTAAAAGATGAGAAATACATTTCTAAGTTTCTCTTATTTTCTTCCAAACAAAACTTAGGGATTTCTTTATTCCTTAAATATTTCTACTTCAATTTCTTCTCCATTTATTTCTAAACAATTGTGGATTAAGTATTTTGATTTCTACATCATCTTCACTATTTTCTTGTTGGAAATCAAGAGGGGAGTTTTTCTTCAAGTTGGTTTTACTTCAAGCAAGGTGAGAAAAGTTTCTTTAATGATTTCTACATGATTTTGATTCTTAATCTATGATTTCTCATGCTTTGGGATAAAATGAATTTCTAATGGAATTATTGGATTTTAATGGGTTTTCTCATAAATTGTTGGGCTCGATTTCCTTCAAAGGAATTGATTGCCAAGTGGTGGAGAAGTTGATTTTTGGGTGTTGGTGGTGGAAGAAAAAGATAAGAAAAATTGCACAACGATTTAGAGTGGTTCGGCTTTCTAACCAAATCCTACATCCACTACCTTAGCTTCCCCACTAAGATTTCTTCCCTTTTTCTAGGCTTAGGAGGCAACCCTTTACACACTCAAAGCTTGAGTAAACCCTCTTTACAAGAGAAAAGAAAACAAAACAAACAAGAAATCCCTCAGAAGATAGATGTTTGCATAATTAAGCACTACCACCCAAACCTAAACACTTGAGCAAATATAACAATTAAAGCTCACAAGTGTTGTCTATACAAAGAATGGGAAATATAAGTTCTAAGACAATTTTTGCATCATAATGTTGTTGACTTGAGGATCATTAGTTGTAGCTGAAGCTTGAAGGGTCCTTAATACCCCCAATTGAGTTTCTAACCGTTGAAAACCTTTGGGAATGAATTGGAGCCGTTGGAGGCTTTATTTCCCGCAATAAATGCAGTTCTGGTGCTGTCCGTATCGGTACGCGGGTAGGCGTATCGGTATAGATACTAACCGTTATGCTCAGTCTTGCTACCGGTATCGAAACACCTTGGGCCGTATCGGTATGCCTTGGTCCCATTTCGGTACGCCCTGCAATTCAAATAGTCGTTGGGAAATAGCCGTTGGGGTAGTTGAAAACTGGATCGGTACGCTACGTGGCGTATCAAAACTATCCACTGCGCATCGGTACGCCTAGGGACATATCGGTACGATTTTTGGTTACTGGAAAAATACTGTAGCTGAAACCCTTGGACCGTATCGATACGGGGTATACCGTTGTTGAAAACGTTAGTTTGGCTACTTTAAAACATTTAAAACATTTCCAAAACCTCTCAAAAACTTCTCAAACTTATTTTCAAGTTGTTTGGACTTAAAATCATTTTTACAATATTTTCAATTTAGTCCAAAACTATTTTACAATTATTATATCAAAACAAATATCCTAACATAAATCTTGTTTAGATTATGGTAATCTAATGATTTCTATGGAGTTCTAATGTTTTGTGATGGGTAATAATAATCTAAAGTTGATTTTGTAATTTAATTATCGGAATGAATCTAATTGGTTAAATTTAGGTTTGGATTCTTGAATGGGAAGTGGTAGAATGGTTGATTGAAGTGTTTGATCATATATTTGTGTGCATTGTGAGTGTTTGAAGAAATGTAAGTAAGGATTATTAAGCTGAATAAAATGAATCGAATGGGGCCAAGGCAGGGCAGTGGGTTGCCGTGAATCCTAGTGCAGGATTTTGGTTGTGGCGTGGCTTACTGCCATCATTAAGTGTATAAATAAATGGATTAAAAAAAGAAGAAAGGAAGCAGAGAAGAATTAAAGAGGAAATGTTGGCGTGAACAGGGGTATGCTGTGCACGTACATGGGTTGCGTGGTGGTGCCGCCGCCCGTTCCTTTATATATATTCGTGAAAAAAGGGTAAAGAATATAATTGGTTCGAGTCTTTTCTCTGTAGGGGAAAATATTTTAGTATATTGGTTATTTTTGGTGTGGTTAAATCTAAATTGATGCTTGCATTTTCTCATAGAGGTTGGCGAGTGTTTGGGCGATTTTTGGTTAGGCGTCGAGGCGATAGCAAGTTGGTGAGTGCAAATGTGCTTTGGTACTATAAAAAGGTTTGAATTATGGCTTTGCGGGTTTAGTTAAAACCTAGCAAGCTTAGCTAAGCTCGGAAATAAGTTTTCTCTATCTTCGCCTTTGAATATCGGTTTGATATGAACTTTTGATTTACATGTGTTGATTTAAAGCAACATTTGATTAAAATGAAAGATTTGTTACTATCGTTTATATGCATGATTTTCATATGAAATGCAATTGGAAATGGTTATGTACATGAATTCTTATGAGTTTCGATAAATGGTTTCTGAAAGGGATGTGTAAGTTGTTTTTAAACATGGTTTATTGCATTTGAAAACGGGTTATGTTTTGCATATGGAAAAAAAGTGAGGTAACATGTTTAAAATGGAATATATTGGCAAGTGACAATGATTAAATGTTATCGGATATAGTTGGCATGCCATAGGGTTTAAGGTGCACTATAATAAGTCGCCTCATGTGTGTCGAGGGGTTGTGATTGTACCGTTTTCTCCTGCTGGTGTGTATTATACATCATAACCATTGAGGGGTTTATTGTACCATTTGCTCCGGTTAGATATATATTTAAGTGGTCTATGGAACCTGTAACCCCATTGACCCGATCTAGTCGTTAGACCGGAACAAGCGAGCTACATTGGGTTTGCCGAGGCAAACCTGAATGAATTACATTGGAAATGGTCCATTTTTTATTTTTATCTTATCTAAATGCATAATTAAGTCCTAAGGTGGTCATGGTAGAAGCGGTGAAATTTACAACTTAATCAGGTGTCGAATTGACATCCAATTGAACAAGAATGTTTTTAGGGACTGAATTATAATTTCAAAAAATCATGAGGTCTTTCTTAGATTCAAAGTTACCAAACCTTAATTAGTTAGGTTTCATACATACAGGTTAAATTTCAACTTAAAATAACCATCCAAACTCATTTAATTGCATGATCAAGAAACAGGGACTAAACTACAAAGACTCAAACCTCAGATAGCATAATACCATAAATAATTGTCTGCGTGCTGGTATAGCCCCTGTCCGTATCGCAACTGATGTATTTTAAAAAGGGTATCAATACGGTCCTCAAGCGTACCTAAACATTATAAACACAACAACACAACTCCTCAACTTTGCTCACTAAAAACCATCAATTGCTTCCTTAAAACATCTGAAAACACCACCAAACTCAACCTAAACAAATCCTAGCAAAAACCTAACTATTTTAACATCTTAACATCATCAATTAACATCAAAAAACAACAATATAACAACCTTATACCTCCAGCAACCTTCTAACACCAATATCACCTCAAAATCTAACTATTTACAACCTAGAAAATTAGCAAATCACTTAGTTTCGGATTCCTTTTATTAATATCTTCTCATAACATTAAAACACATTTTATAAATGATCTAAATCAATTATAATCAACACAAAACCATATCCATATTAAGATTCATCAAATTTCTTATAAAAACTCAAATAAAACATTATAATCATAATTAAATCATAAAAACATAACAAAAATCAATTGTAAAGGATCAAGAACTTGGGAATTTTAATAAAGAACCTTTAATTAGAGGAGAGAAACGAAAATCACCTCTAATTGCTGATTTCTCCCTTAATTGGTAAGATTTGAGTTAAATCTCCAAGAAAATAAATAGGAATTGATGTAGAAATCAAAGGAATCAATTAGGAAATCTAAAAGGAATGAGTCCTGAGAATTTTAGAGTGAAATTGATAGTTTGGCTAGTGAGAAAGTTGAGAGCAAAAGTAGTAACGTAAGAAAATGAATTTGGTTATTAAAATCCTTTTAATAAAATCTCTTTTATTTTTATTAATTAAACTTTTAAAAAGTATTTAAAAATAGCCAAATTAAGAGAAAAATTTGATTAAAAATTTTGGTAAATTAGCTCCTTAAAGATTATAAGTTCTGACCCTTTTACGATTTAGTCACCAAAATAGTTTTGAAACTTTACATTTTAGTCACCAAACCAAAATGTCCCAAAATCGGATTTTATTTCTTCAAATTGAGTTTTCCAAAACCCTTAGAATATTAATTAAACATTTTCTAATATTTTTCCATATTTTATTTCAACCAAAAACAATTTATTAAGAATTAATTCCTTAAACTAACTCGAATTGCCTAATCAGGTTCCCCTAAACCTTCTAATCATTCTAGCTAGCATCTAGGCCCAAATTCGGGGCGTTACAACTCTCTTTCTCTTAAGAACATTTGTACTCAAAATTAACCTGACGAAAAAAGGTAAGGAAACTGCTTCTTCATGTCCTCCTTACTTTCGCACGTGGCTTCCTCTACACCACGATGTCGCCACAACACCTTTACCAGCTCAATGGTCTTTCCACAAAGAACCTTGATGCTTGAATCCAGAGTTGTCACTGGCTCCTCAACAGGCATCACATGCGATGGGTCCAATCTATATCTCCGAAGCATCAATACATGGAAAACATCATGTATCTTCTCTAACTCTGTAGGAAATCTTAACCTATAAGCAATTGAACCAACAGACTTCAACACCTCATAAGGCCCAATGAACCTTGGACTCAACTTGCCCTTTTGCCTAAACCTCATTACCTTCTTCCTAGGTGAAACCTTAAGAAACACCCTATCTCCAACCGCAAAATCAATCTCCCGACGCTTCAAGTCAACATATGACTTTTGCCTATCTGAAGCCATCTTCAACCGACCACTAATAAGCTTCACCTTCTCATTGGTTTTCTTTAGCACATCAGGCAAAGAAACATACTTCTCTCATGCCTTCACCCAACAAAGTAGCGTGTGACACCTCATACCATACAAAGCTTCATACGAAGCCATTTGAATACTAGCCTGATAACTATTGTTATAGGCAAACTCCACCAACGGTAGTTGTTTCTCCCACGTTCCTTGATAATCAATAATGCAATACCACAACATATCTTCAAACACTTGGATAACACGCTCATACTGACCATCTATTTGAGGATGATACGAAGTACTAAAATTCAACCGCGTACCCAAAGCCCTATGCAAACACTCCCAAAACCTCGTTGTAAAGCGTGGATCCCTATCTGATACTATAGACTTGGGCACCCCTTACAACCTCACAATCTCAGCAACATAAAATTCTGCCAACTTATCCAGAGTATACATCGTATGCACAACTAGAAAATGTGCACACTTCGTAAACCTATCCACAACCACCCATACAAAATTCTTCCTTGATGGTGTCAAAGGCAAACCGGTCACAAAATCTAAGGTAATTCTCTTCCACTTCCATTCCAGAATCCTTAATGGTTGCAACAACCTAGAAGGAAAATGATGCTCAACCTTAACACGTTGACATACCATACAACGAGCAACAAAATTCGCTACATCCTTCTTCAAACCAACCCAAAAATATTCCTTCTTCAAATCTCGATACATCTTTGTACTTCCCAGATGCATAGCAAAATGACTCGAATGTGCTTCAGTCAAGATAGTGTGCCTTAACTCCTCATCCTTCGACCCGACTCTTGAAACACAAAACACCCTCATCATTAAAACAAAAATCTGTCTGATTGCCATCCATAATATCCTTAACATGCGGTACCAAAAAAATCATCATACAATTGTTTCTCCTTGATCAACTGCAACGCCGATGGCTTCACTTGTAAAACTTCCAACAAACCACCATCTTGTGTCACTCTCAATTGAGCAAACATTTCCCTCAACTCTACTACAACCTTCAAACTCAAGGCTTCAGCTACAACATTAGCCTTATCTGGATGATACTCAATCGTCAAATCATAATCCTTGAGCAACTCCAACCATCTCTGTTGCCTAAGATTCAACTCTTTTTGCGACATTAGATATTTCAAACTCTTGTGATCTGTGTACACAATACACTTCTCACTATAAAGATCATGCCTTCAAATCTTCAACGCAAACTCCACTGCGTCAAGCTCTATATCGTGCGTAGGATAGTTGCACTCGTGCACCTTCAACTACCTAGATGCATAAGCCACAACCTTACCCCCTTGCATCAACACACACCCCAAACCAACATAGGATGCATCGCTATACACTACAAACTCTTTCCTCAGTTTAGGTTGAATCAAGATCGGAGCTTGCATCAAAGCTTCCTTCAACTTATTAAAAGCTTCGTGTCTACCCTTCGTCCACTCAAAACTTACATCCTTTTGCAACAACTTCATCAAAGAAGCAGCAACCTTCGAGAAACCATCCATGAAGCGACAATAATACCCTACTAACCCCAAGAAACTGCGAACCTCTATTACCAACTTAGGTTGCTTCCAATTCATAACTACCTCAATCTTCTGCGGTCCACACAAATACCTTTTACCGAAACAACATGACTAAGAAAAACCACTTCTTTAATCCAAAGCTCACACTTACTCAGCTTAGCATAAGGCTTATTATCCAACAGAATTTGCAACACAATTCGTAGGTGTCGATCGTGATCTTTCTCGATACGAGAGTAGACGAGAATGTCATCGATGAACACTACCACGAATTGGTCTAAGAATTTACAGAATACCCGATTCATCA
Source organism: Hibiscus mutabilis (assembly GCA_019671005.1). Taxonomy (NCBI): domain Eukaryota; kingdom Viridiplantae; phylum Streptophyta; class Magnoliopsida; order Malvales; family Malvaceae; genus Hibiscus; species Hibiscus mutabilis. The sequence continues at coordinate 50,675,456 of CM033719.1, forward strand.
TATCCATGAAAGCTACTGGTGCATTATTCAATCCAAACAGCATCACTAAGAACTCATAATGCCCGTAACGCATACAAAAAGCTATCTTTGGCACGTCTTTATATTTCACCTTCAACTGATAATACCCAGACCTCAAATCAGTCTTGGAAAACACCACAACACCACGAAACTGATCAAACAAATTATCAATCCTCGGCAAAGTATACTTATTCTTAATTGTCAACATGTTCAATTACCGATAATCAATGCACATTCTCATCGTGCCATCCTTTTTCTCACAAACAACACCGGTGCTCCCTACGGTGACACACTAGGTTGGATGAAACCACGATCCAGTAACTCCTAAAGTTGCATCTTCAACTCTTTCGGTGCCATGCAATATGGTGCAATTGACACTGGAGCCGTATCCGTATACGTCTCAATACAGAACTCTACCTCCCTATCTGGTGGTAATCCAGGCAACTCCTCCGAAAACACTCCTAAAAAATCACAAATAGTGCAGATATCCTGGACTCACACCTTTTTCGTAATTGGGTTCATAACAGAAGCTAGATATGCTTGACCCCCAAGCTCTAACAACTTCTGCGCTTCCAAAGCTGAAACAACATTAGACAAGAATTTAATATTCTCGCTCACAACCACCACTTCATAATCCTCGACAAGTTTTAACGAAACTCGCTTGGTCTCAAAATCGACCACAACCCTATGCTCAGACAACCAATCCATCCTCAAGATTACATCCAAATCATGAAACGACAACTCCATCAAATCAGCCGTAAACACATGACCTTGAACCATGAAAGGACATCTCCTAAACAACCTCCTAGCGACTATCGTCTCTCTAAAATAATAGTTACTTGCATACCCACATCTAACAATTCTACAAGTATATCAAGCAAATGTGCATGTTCGTGCAAGATGTATAAATATGTAGAACCATAATCTATCAAAAAAAGTAATGATATAGACTGCAAAGTAAATGTACCTGCAATCACATTTGTATCATTCCTTCCCACACGATGCACGTAGATCCTCGTTGGTCCACCACCCTCAGGTTGAACTTCCACAATATGAGCAACTGTCCTCTAACCTTTCTTCCTACACTAAAAATTACCTCGACTGTGCCTACGGCCTCTCTGTGGTACAAAAACAAGTGCAGGAGCCTGTCCATCCCTAACCAACTACAGAAAATCATGCCTAATGTGATCTCGTGAACCACAACTCCAGCATGTACCAAGGGTACCCCAACACTCCCCTGAATGTCCCCTAATACATCGCCCACACTCAGGTGCTCGAACAAAGGTGCTTTGATTGTGTTGTCCATGCCCAATACTACCCCTGCAGGTCTCTGACCAGGACGAGACCTCCTATCCCTATGCTTCTTATACCGATCTTGACCAATATTTGACTCGATAATCCTCTTCCCAACAGAAAAAATCCTCGATCGAGAAGACAATCCCAAATTCTGCTCTATGTCCTCAGCTCAAAAAACCAAGACATCAAACTCTGTGTAATCTGTAGCCAACATATAAGTCTTCACTTCCTTAACCAGTCCATATCAGAAACGATCACATCACTGTCGCTCATCAAGAACCAGCTCAGGTGCATACTGGCTCAACTGAACAAACTGAACCTCATATTCTGACACAGACATGCTACCTTGGGTGCTCATCAAGAAGTAGCTCAGGTGCATACCGGCTCATCCCTGTTGTTTGCATGCTTTTTTTCTGCCCTGTCAGTTTAATTCCCTTTATTTTCAGTCTCTTTTTATTTTATCTATATATTCATACATGTTAATTTGCACCTGATTCAATATACTTTTTTCTCGTATTTAGGGTTGCGTACATATTCATGTTGGTACGTTTGGGTGCTTTAATTGGTTTGTGGTCTATGTATATTAGATTTATATGTAACGTAGTTATATCGTATATTGTTTTTTATTGTTATGAAAATATTTTGACTTTATATTAAATTGTTTCTTATATGTTGTAATGTATGTATTAATGTATCTCTTTTATTTTGTTCTTAGGTTTTTGTATATAATATAATTTATATATTAGCATCTATATAACATATAATAACATTTTAATTTCTTTATAAATTTGTATGTGCGTATTCATTTATTTTCCTTATAATCGTATATATGTATATGTTAGTACGTATGTATAATCTAGGATATATTGTCGTGTACATAATATAGTTTCGTATGGTACGTTATTAATGTAATATTTGAGTCATGTCATACCGTGTTATATATTATTGCTCGAAATAGATGTTTTATATTTTATTAGATCGTTTATATCCTTATCTGTTTTTGGCTTTGTTCCCTTTACTTTATTTGTTTGTCGTGTAGTTTAGATTGCATACGGAATGCATAAGTTTGCATGTGAATACTTGAATTATGTTAATGCGGTCTCTTTATTCGGGAGTAAATGTGGCCAGCTTCAAATGTAGTGAAGGTGTTTTGCGGTTTACTTTTGAATAACGAGACCCTTAAAATAGACTCGCATGTATGACCGGATTTTAAATTAATCGTCACTTTAATTCGGAAAGTTCAATATTAACAAAGAGGCAATTATTTATTTTCTTTTTACAATACCAATTTTTGGGCGGTATGGGGGTGCCAAAAGCTTCCCCATCCGTAACCGACTCCCGAACCTGCTTTCAAACGAATCTCTGGTTTTATGGTGTCCAGCCTACCTTAGTGGCCGGTGGAGACTCCGAGTTTTATTGTTTTTTTAAACACGGATTTTTAAAGAACTCCCCTATTTTCAAAAGAATTTTAAAAAAAATCAAAGGAAACATATTATTCCTTTTTTAGCGATCTCATTCGAACCAATAAAAAAAATTTGAATTCCAAAAAAAAGGTCGCTACAGCTATCGACTCCGCTGGGGATTGGTTTTGATTTTTTAAAACTAACGTGGGTCAGACCATTTTTCAAAAAGAACAAAAATAATAATTACCGCTTTATTAATATTTTAAAATTTGTGAATTAAAATGACGATTAAATTGATATTCGTTTATAAATGCGAGTTTATTTTAACGCATTTAAAATTTGACATTTAAAGCCGTCCTTTTAAGTGGGGGAAACGCTAGTGCTTTCGTGTCGATATTGTTCCTCCGTATGAGCCTAGTAAGTACCTTCGGGGCTCGACTTCCCTATTTTTTCATGGGAATATTGTTTCCCCGTACGGAATAGCGAAAAGGTCCCCCTGAATTGAACTCGGTTGAGAGGAGCCTATAATGGGTGATGACCGGGGGCCTTGCTACTCTTTAGAAGAGGACATTTCAGGTACCGTTTAGAACCAAAACTGCATGTAGAAAACATAGAAAGCCCACCCCTGTTAGAGCCATGCAGTTACCTTAGGTTCTTTAGAAATGATGTAAATAGGTTTTTGGATCTGGAATTCATTTGCAGAGAAAAGAAAATGACTCCAAACTTGTTTTTTTTTTTTGTAAAAATGAGCAAAAGGGGATTTTCGTTCGGTTAAGGCCCCTGTTTATAGAACGCTTTGTTTTAAAAATGGTTTTTCTACACCATAAGTCCCTTCATCCCTTCACCTTTTCATCCTCCAAACCTTCTGTATTTTAAATTACAGATGTAGTCCCTGCCCCTTTAAACCTTATTGCAATCACATCCCTAAATTTGACCAGATTTCATTTTCAAAAAGGTTTTATTCCCATCCAATCCTTCCGCGTTTTTAAAATATCCCTATAGGCCATTCCCTGTTTTTTAATCACACCCCTGATCCTTGTAATTTTAAACCATTTTGCAATCTCGTCCTTCGATCTATTTAAATCTGAATTTTATATGGTAAAACCTCTTTCAGCCCATCAGTTTTTTTCAATTTCTTTTAAATTAGCCCTTTTAAGTAGTTTAGTCCCATATTTGGGCCCTGGTTTTTTATTTGTTTTATTTTTGCCCCTGTTGTTTGCATGCTTTTTTTCTGCCCTTTCAGTTTAATTCCCTTTAATTTTAGTCTCTTTTTAGTTTATCTATATGTTCATACATGTTAATTTGTACCTGATTCAATATATTTTTTCTCGTATTTATGGTTACGTACATATTCATGCTGGTACATTTGGGTGCTTTAATTGGTTTGTGGTCTATGCAGATTAGATTTATATGTAACGTAGTTATATCGTATATTGTTTTTTATTGTTATGAAAATATTTGGACTTTATATTAAACTGTTTCTTATATGTTGTAATGTATGTATTAATGTATCTCTTTTATTTTGTTCTTAGGTTTTTGTATATAATATAATTTATATATTAGCATCTATATAACATATAATAACATTTTAATTTCTTTATAAATTGGTATGTGCGTATTCATTTATTTTCCTTATAATTGTATATATGTATATGTTAGTACGTATGTATGATCTAGGATATATTGTCGTGTACATAATATAGTTTCGTATGCTACGTTATTAATGTAATATTTCGGTTTGTTTCGAATGGTTTCTAAGTGGGCAACCTAAGAGTTGCGGGGTTTTTCTTTGAGGCAGTGGTTTGAATGCATAATGATGTATTTATCCTCTGGTTTTATGTGTTTAAAATAGAGGATAATCAAGGCGACGAAGCTTGACGTTGTTTGTTGCTTGTCGGGAGCTTGTATCGCATTGGCAAGGAACACGAAGCGTATCGGTGAGTGGAAACTGGTTTTAAATGCTTTACAAAGGTTTGTAAAGATTGTTGGGAGTTTAGGGTAAGCTTAAGACACTTACCTAAGCTCAGAAGTAAGTTTCCCTTATTTTGCGCTTGAATATCGGCTTGGATATGAGCATGTTGTTTACATGTTTTGGTGATAAACATGGTATGATTTACTTACTAGAAATGCATGATTTTGAGTATATATGTAGGGGTTTAAAAGTATATTAAATGCTAATGAGCATTGGTTTTCATTCCGGTTGGGAATGGTATTATTGCATTGGCAATGAGATTTGCATATGTGGTATTTTATGTAATGCATTGTAAAACAATAAGTAAATGGCTTTGTAAATGATATATTGGCTATGTGACAAGGTGAGAAAACAATCAGATATAGTTGGCATGCCATAGGATTAAAGTGCACTATAAAATATTAACAAAATCGATCGTGGCTTAGGGTCTTTGAGGTATGGCGGTTTAACAAGGCCACTCGGATTGTTGGGACATCATTTGTGGCGTGTAGTTTAACTAGGAAACCCAAATTGATGGTAATCTTGAAGTTTAACTAGGCAAGGAAGTAAAACTCGCGGTCTAACTAGGCGAGGTAATATAATCTTGCGGTTTAACTAGGCAAGGAAGTAAAACTCGCAGTTTAACTAAGCGAGGTAATAATACTTGCGGTTTAACTAGGCGAGGTTGTCAAATCTTGCGGTTTAGCAAGGCAAATATGGAAAACTTGCAGTTTAACTAGGCAAGGTTGGTAAACTTGCGGTGTAACTAGGCAAGGGTATTAAGCTCGCGGTTTAACTAGGTGAGGGTGTCAAATCTTGCGGTCTAACTAGGCATGATATGAGAAATTCGAGTATCTGATATGTGTGGATAGAGGTTAGTCTATCCGGGTCACTATAAATGCCAATATATGTGGAGGTTCATGTGTTGAACTTATTTTGAATGCTTTGAGATTTAAGCATGGTTTATTTTTATTGCTTTGAGATTTAAGCATGGTTTATGATTTAATGCTTTGAGATTTAAGCATGGTTTATGATTTAATGCTTTGGGATTTAAGCATGGAATGTACATGATGTTGCATAAAGGTTATTATGCTTTGATTTGATTGGAATCATGGAAAAATGCTTTGGTTGTAAGCATGTTTTTGGTAAACAAGCATATGATTTTCAAATGGTTTTAATGCATCATTTTTTTATGAGCATCATCACTAAGCAAGTATGCTTACGCTCTCTTTTTCCTAATGATGCAGAACATTAAGGTTTGGGGGCAACAAGAGGCAAGGCTAAGTGATCCAAGGACATTTACAACCAAACTTATACCCCAACATAGCACATTTCAAACATAAACTCTCAAAATCATACACCGTGCATGCTATACAACACAATCATACAACAATAATACAACAAACAATCATAACTCACCTCTCAACAATCATAATCTATCTCTGATACCAACAAATGTAACCCCTTGAACAAGTCTAGTTGCTAGATCGAACCGAGCAAGCTACAATGGGTTTGCCGAGACAAACACGAATGAGTTACATTGGTAATGATCTTTTTTATTTTATCTTATCTAAATGCATAATTAAGTCCTAAGGTGATCATGCTAGCAACAATGAAATTTACAACTCAATCAGGCGTCGAATTGGCATCCAATTGAACAAGAACGTACTTTAGGGACAAAAATGCAATTTTAGAAAAGTACTTTCTTAGGTTCAAAGTTACCAAACCTTAATTAGTCAAGTTTCATGCATACAGGTTAGATTTCAACTTAAAATAACCTTCCAAACTCATTTAATTGCATGATCAAGAAATAGGGACTAAACTGCAAAGTCTCAAACTTTAGATAGCATAATACCTGAAATAACTGTCTGCGTACTTGTACAGCCCCTGTCCGTATCGCAGCAGATATATTTTACAAAAATGGTATCGGTAATGTCCTCAAGCGTACAGATACGGGTATTCAATTTCAAAACAGAGAATTCCAGTGGATAAAGGGTGTACCGATACGGTTGCTTGTTTACCGACACTAGCTTAATTTCCATCCTCACGTACCAATATGACCATAAGGCGTACCGATAATCCTTTGCAATTTTGCACAGGATTGAGCCGAGACAGGCCCCGCGTACCTATCCCTAAGGACCCATATTAGAACACCCCCTTCCTGTATCCGTACACCGAACACGAGTAAAAAATGTCACAGAAATTTAAAGATTTTCTTACATTAAAAATCGGGACTATTTAAAATTTTCAACAATTTATAAGTAATTATATCAACATATCAAGATTACTAACATAACACGTAATAATTATACATATCATGTATCATAAAAACAAAACCATTATAAGGCAGACCGATTTAGTAGTTTAACAAAATAGACAAATTATTTTGTACATGCCACTATTCATAAACAAAACAAGGATGCCATAGATACCGAAATAACCTGTCGATAGGATATCTCTTTCGATAGAGGTGTTGATGCAACTACTCCGCTTCTACTTTTAATTACCTACGTGTATAACCAAAATACACGCTAAGTATAACTTAGTGAGGCATAAGATGAGTAACATATATAAAAATACTTAATAAAAACATGATACTTTCACAAGCATGATATTCTTTGAATCATACATTATGTAATGCAAGAAAGCGTAACATAATAATTCTTTCACTTAAAAGCATACTTCATTTCATGAAATCATATAACCCAAGGTGATTATCAAGTGATTAAGGTATGAGTCGTGTACTATAATGTACTATACGTTACGGGTGACACGAAGTGTTAAATACAGGCGCCACAATAAAGTGACGAATACGGGCGACACGAAGTGTCGAATACAGACGCTACAATAAAGTGATGAATACAGGCGACACAAAGTGTCGAATACAGGCGTCATAATAAAGTGACGAATACAGGCGACACAAAGTGTCGAATACATCTTAAACTCATAATAGTATACCACAATATAATCCAACTCAATATTCAATTACCAAGGGCAAAGTTTAAAACAATTCTTGCAATATGAATAGTAACAAATACCACATACACATTTCACATCATGTAAAATACCTTCATATTGGAGTAGTTCATGCTCCAATATGTTCAACTTTTCATGGTATAAACTATTTGTAAACATAAAATTATACCATAATCTTTTAAAAAAATCAGTAAAATAATATATCATGCAAAAACATGTACGCACTCACCTTAGCCTTGCAAAATGATTTCCTATTCGATATTAGTCTCGAATTATATCCTTTCCCGGTCTGCTGGTACGATCTTGATTTTTATCAGAACCTATACTAAAAAATAACATATACCATTTCAAAGTATATGTTAGAACATACTTAATCCATATATAATAATGGAATCTAAATAAAATAACTACCATTATTTACAAAAATTGATCCGATAAAACTTTCATTAATCGAATCAAAATTTCTCATAATTTTCTTTAAATTTCCAACTTTTCTCGATATTCATATTTTAGTCCCTAAAGACTCTTTTAAGCTTCCAAACACAATTTTCAATCCAAATCCTTATATTTCTCATCATTTACACTTTAGGACCCAAACTTTAAAAATTTACAACCTAGTCCTTAAATTTCCGAAATTCACAAATTGGTCCCAAAGTTAGTATAAACTTCAAAATCAACATTCCAATCACTTTACCTAATTTTCCAACATAATATACTTAAAAAATAAGTTCAACCATCAAGTCCCTAAACTTTCCAAAATTTACAATTTGGTCCCTAATACAAAATAATTAGGGATTTTCATTCCAAACAACTTATATCATCATAATAAACCATTCTTCCTTCAATCATGTTCTAAAATTCCAAACTTGACATAAACCTTAATTTTCCATATTTCAAGAACATGAGTATTTCTTCTTCCAAACAACAAAATTAAGCTTGTATAACATCATTCTCATCATTTCCATCATAAAAATAATTTTGCCATAATTTCTTCAAAATTGCCAAAATGGTCCCTATATTTTTAACTTAGTGTTTTGCTTCCAAACAACAATTCAAGCTTACTAGATCACTAATTCAAAATAACAAACCCTAAATTAAACTTGAATCCATAAACCCTAATCATCTTCATAATTATCAAAACATGTAAAACTTAAATCCCAACTCAATATCATGATTTTAACATCATACTAGCTTGATTTCAATTTAAATTCAATCATGGAATCATAAAATCTCAAAAACCCCAATTTGATCCATAAACCCTAATTTATTTCTAATGTAAATTCTCATCAACCAAGCATGAATTATTGACATCAAAAGATAGAGCTTGAAGTGTAGAACAACTTTGTAGTTCAAAAGATTACCTGAAAATCGAGTTTCGGGGCTTGAATCAAACTTGGAAAATTTTTCTCTATTTTCCATCCAATTTGGCCACTTGTCTTGTATAAATAAATTTTAAATTCATTTAGATAGTAAAATAACTAAAATGCCCTTTTAATCCAATAGTTGAGATTAATCTTATCATTAATCAAGGGCCAAGATCTAAAATTTCATTTTATTCTTCCAAAAATGACCCTTGTAACTTTAAATATTTCAAAAATGCCATTGGGGCAAAATGACCAATTTACCCTCCAACTAGTTTTTATTTACTAGTTTGTTCCAAAATTGCCATTCCATTACAATCTAACTAAATCTAGTTAGAATTCAACCAACCATAATAAAATATTCATAAAATGGTATTTTATGAATTTCTCCATGTCCATTGGATCAGCATCCAAAATTTCCATTCAATCCAAAATACCGATAAATAATCCTTTACTCAGAAATAAATTGTAGGATTAATCTTGAATCAAACTAAAAATATTTCCAACACTTGGAAATGACTTTTATAACCTTTCTCCATCATATGGAAAAATTTCATAATTTTCCAATTCGATCCGTATCGAATTCCACTTAAACTTTAACTGCGATTTTCCCAATAATGGAAATATCAGATCAAACCAATAATTCCACATTCGATTCACATCCTTAGATTCTCTATTTATTTATGAGATAAAAACTCCTAACTTTTGGGAAATTACAACTTTGGTCCTTCAACTTTTTATATTTTAATTTATACCATACATGTTTTGAAAACTTGTCATTTTGGTCACTAAACTTTAATCTTGAATTCCCATTCCAATCTTCCTTGGATTTTATCCAAATTTTGCGAGTAACCTATTTTACTTTCTCTCTATCACATGACACCTTAAAATCTCAAAAATTTCTTTTCTACAGTCTATAATTGAGAAAGTCCTAACTTTTGCATTTTTTGTTATTTTAGTCACTAAGTAAGCTTTTAAGCAAATATCTTAGCACTAAATGACCCTTAAATAGTACTATAAATTTTGGGGTATTATAATTCTTCCCCCTTAAGAAAATTCGTCCTCAAATTTTCAAGATGTATCTGTTTCGAATAAATGTGGGTACTACTTTTCCATTGTATCCTTAGCTCCCATGTTACCCTTTCAATTTTGTGATTGTGTCAAAGGACCTTCATTAATGATACCTGCTTGTTCCTTAATTCTTTGACACCATAAGCCAGTATCTTTACTGGTTTCTTTTCGTAAATCAAATCTGATTGCAACTCAATCTTCTCTAGTATAATAACATGTAATGAATTTGATCTATATCTCTGGATCATCAAAATATGGAAAATATTATAAATTTTACTCATCTCCGGTGGAAGAACTAGTTGATATGCAACTGACCAACCTTCTTCAGTATTTCTTATGGTCCAATATATTTGGGACTTAACTTTCCTTTACGGCCGAATCGCATTATTTTCTTCCAAGGAGAAACTTTCAAGAATACTTTTTCTCCAAATTCAAATTGAATGTTCTTTCTTTTCAAAGGTGCATATGAATTCTGTCGATTAGCGGCCTTTTTAAGATTGTCTTGTACAATCTTAACTTTTTCCTCCATTTCTTGTAACATATCTAGCTTAATCAACTTACGATCATGTAACTCAAACTAGTTCAATGGCGATCTGCATTTCCGACCATAAAGAGTTTCATAAGGTGCCATTAAAATACTTGCCTGGTAACTATTATTGTAAGCAAATTCTGCTAATGGCAAGTACTTTTCCCATGATCCTTCAAATTCAATATTTTTCTTTAACCATTTTTTTGGAGCTTTACGCTAACCACTATCACTTGACCATCAATCTGCCGACATCAGATCATCATTCGTGTCCCTTGTATACCTATTAGTTCATAAATCCTTTACTGATAGGGACCCTAAATTCAATTTCTATTTGCAATTACCATTTATAAGGAGGTATCTTGCATTTTAAACATCTTTCATTACTATATCAGTCCATTTGCTATTACCCCATATAAATCGGGTACTAGACTTAGTTAACCTCCTTACTCATTTCTGGAACCTAATAATGTTCCCTCTTTTAATTGTCCGACAAGATTCATTCTCATTCAGACACTCATTCTAATACCAACCCCTTTTTTGACTAATAAACAATTGCATCAATCATACAAGTATTTCTTTTCAGTAAATATGACATCCAAGTGGCATGTACACACTTTAACACTTTCATCGAGCTCGGTTTAACTCCAGAACCGGCTAAACCTGTAGCTCTGATACCAATAAATGTAACACCCCCTTCTTGTATCTGTACACCGAACACGAATCGGAAATGTCACAAAACTTTAAAGATTTTCTTAAATTAAAAATCGGGACTATTTAAAATTTTCAACAACTTATAAGTAATTATATCAACATATCAAGATTACTAACATAACATGTAATAATTATACATATCATGTATCATAAAAACAAAACCATTATAAGGCAGACCAGTTTAGAAGTTTAACAAAATAGACAAATTATTTCGTACAAGCCACTATTCATAAACAAAACAAGGATACCATAGATACCGAAATAACCTGTCGATAGGATAACTCTTTCGATAGAGATGTTGATGCAAATGCTCCGCTTCTAGTTTTAATTACCTACGTGTATAACCAAAATAGACTCTAAGTATAACTTTGTGAGGCATAAGATGAGCAACATATATAAAAATACTTAATAAAACATGATACTTTCATAAGCATGGTATTCTTTGAATCATACATTCTTTAATGCAAGAAAGCGTAACATAATCATTCTTTCACTTAAAAGCATACTTCATTTCATGAAATCATATAGCCCAAGGTGAATATCAAGTGATTAAGGTACGATTCGTGTACTATAATGTACTATCCTTTATGGGTGACACAAAGTGTCGAATACAGGCGCCACAATAAAGTGACAAATACGGGTGACACGAAGTGTCGAATACAGGCACCACAATAAAGTGATGAATACGGGTGAAACAAAGTGTCGAATACAGACACCACAATAAAGTGACGAATACGGGTGATACAAAGTGTCGAATACTTGCGCCACAATAAAGTGACGAATACGGGCGACACAAAGTGTCGAATACATCTTAAACTCATAATAGTATACCAAAATATAATCCAACTCAATATTCCATTACCAAGGGCAAACTTTAAAACAATTCTTGCAATATGACAAGTAACAAATACCACATACACATTTCACATCATGTAAAATATCTTCATAGTGGAGCAGTTCATTCTCCAATATGTTCATCAACTTTTCATGGTATAAACCATTTGAAAAAATAAAATTATACCATAATCTTTAAAAAAATCAGTAAAATAATATATCATGCAAAAACATGTATGCACTCACCCTAGCCTTGCAATATGATTTCCTATTCGATATTAGTCTCGAATTATATCCTTTCTCGGTCTGTTGGTACGATCTAGATTTTTATCAAAATCTATATTAAAAATAACATATACCATTTCAAAGTATATGTTAGAACATACTTAGTCCATATATAATAATGGAAAGTAAATAAAATAACTATCCATTATTTACAAAAATTGTTCCGATAAAACTTTCCATATTCGAATAAAAAATTCTCATACTTTTCTCTAAATTTCCAACTTTTCTCGATATTTATATTTTGGTCCCTAAAGACTCTTTTAATCTTCCAAACACCATTTTCAAGCCAAATCCTTATATTTCACATCATTTACACTTTAGGACCCAAACTTTAAAAATTTACAACCTAGTCCTTAAATTTCCAAAATTCACAAATTGGTCCCAAAGTTAGTATAAACTTCAAAATCAACATTCCAATCTTTTTATTTAATTTTCCAACATAATATACTTCAAAAATAAGTTCAACCATCAAGTCCCTAAACTTTCCAAAATTTACAATTTGGTCCCTAATGCAAAATAATTAGGGATTTTCATTCCAAACAACTTATATCATCATAATAAACCATTCTTCCTTCATTCATGTTCTAAACTTCCAAACTTGACATAAACCCCAATTTTCCATATTTCAAGAACATGATTATTTCTTCTTCTTCCAAACAACAAAATCAATATTGTATAACATCATTCTCATCATTTCCATCATCAAAATAATTTTTCCATAATTTCCCTTCATTTCTTTAAAATTTCTGAAATGGTCCCTAGATTATTAACTTAGGGTTTTGCTTCCAAACAACAATTCAAGCTTACTAGATCACTAATTCAACATCACAAACCCTAAATTAAACTTGAATCCATAAACCCTAATCATCTTCATAATAATCAAAACATGTAGAACTTTAATCCCAATCAATATCATGATTTTAACATCATACTAGCTTGATTTCAATTTAAATTCAATCATGGAATCATAAAATCTCAAAAGCCCCAATTTGATCCATAAACCCTAATTTATTTCTCATGTAAATTCTCATCAACCAAGCATGAATTCCATTTATTAATTATATCAAAAGATAGAGCTTGAAGAGTAGAACAACTTTGTAGTTTGAAAGATTACCTGGAAATCGAGTTTCGGGGCTTGAATCAAACTTGGAAATTTTTTCTTTCTTTCTCCCCCTCATAGTTCGAAATTTGAAGATGAAGAATGGTCTTCATCTTCTGTTTTTCATCCAATTTGGCCACTTGTCTTGTATAAATAAATTTTAAATTCATTTAGATAGTGAAATTACTAAAATGCCCTTTTAATCCAACGTCCGAGATTAATCTTATCATTAATCAAGGGCCAAGATCTAATCTTCCATTTTATTCTTCCAAAAATGACCCTTGTAACTTTAAATATTTCAAAAATGCCATTGGGGCAAAATGACCAATTTACCCTCCAGCTAGTTTTTATTTACTAGTTTGTTCCAAAATTGTCATTCCATTACAATCTAACTAAATATAGTTAGAATTCAACCAACCATAAAAAAATATTCATAAATGGTATTTTATGAATTTCTCCATGTCCATTGGATTAGTCTCCAAAATTTCCATTCGATCCAATATACCGATAAATAATCCTTTACTAAGAAATAAACTGTAGGATTCATCTTGAATCAAACTAAAAATATTTCCAACACATGGAAATGACTTTTATAACCTTTCTCCATCATATGGAAAAATTTCATAGTTTTCCAATTTGATCCGGGTATCCGAATTCCACTTAAACTTTAACTGACGATTTTCCCAATAATCGAAATATCAGATCGAATCAATAATTTCACATTCGATTCACATCCTTAGATTCTCTATTTATATATGAGATAAAAACTCCTAAATTTTGAGAAATTACAACTTTGGTCCTTCAACGTTTCATATTTCAACTTGTACCATACAAGTTTTGAAAACTTATAATTTTGGTCACTAAACTTTAATCTTGAATTCCCATTCCAATCTTCCTTGGATTTTATCCAAATTTTGCAAGTATCCTATTTTACTTGCTCTCTATCACATGACACCTTAAAATCTCATAAATTTCTTTTCTACAATCTATAATTGAGAAAGTCCTAACTTTTGCATTTTTGTCATTTATTTATTAAGTAAGCTTTTAAGCAAATATCTTAGCACTAAATGACCCTTAAACAGTACTATAAATTTTGGGTATTACACATACCGGTATGGTCTAACCTGTAATGACCTATTGGTCGAACATATGCCACTTTGGCTCAATCTAATACAATCCAAACATTATCCAAACATCGTAGAACAAGTCTACCAACATTTCCAAAATCATAAAGACATGGTAGAAGATCATTCTCATCATAGCATCTCCAAACAAAGATCCTATAGGCATGATCTCTACCCAAACATGAAAAACATACCCTAATCCCTAAAAGTAAGTTATTAAGCATCATACAAGTCCAAAACAATAAATGTAACTTGTTCAAACCGAGGAGTAACCAAAACAAACATCCCAATTACAACTTGATCATATTGCCTTTTATTAATACATAATATTTGTAAAACCATACTTGAAATTGCTTTGCCCTTCGATTGCCCTTGCTTGCTATCCGAAAGGTCTACTTCTCTGCATTGATGAGAAAAGGAGTGTAAGCTTATAAGCTTAGTGAGGGAATCTCAATAACACTCATCAATGCATTTAAAACCATTTTATTTCCAAATAGATATTTTAAACTCATGCCAAAACATCTCATGCTTCTATAATCTTTACAAATATGCTATTTTAAACAATCACAAAACATGTGTCATGGATTTTTAGCATAAACCTCAATTTAAGCTTTCTCATGCTAAAACCTCAAAAGTAGCAAGCTGAAAAAGCATCTCATGTATAAACTATATTATACAAATATAATCCATTTCCCATGATACATTATATCATATATTGGCATTCAAGTGACCCAAAAACCATTTCAATCTATTTATAAAAACATATCAGATACACGAATTTCCCAAGTGGTTCCTTCGACCACTTCACATATATCCTTAAACCGGAGTAGCCCTCAATGGTTATGATGTATAAATCCACCAGTGGGAGAATTGGCACACTCTTAACCTCTCGACCGCTACGGTTCTCATGGTGGAGCATGACACACTCTTGACCCCTCGACAAACATGAGGCGGCTTATTATAGTGCACTTTAAACCCAAGACATGTGCATGAGATTGTATTTTGCAACATCTTTCATTTCTAAAACATGCATATAACAGTAAGTAGTTAAAACCAAAGACATGTGCATGAGATTGTATTTTGCGAAACCGAAAACGAGAGCAAGATCAACTAATACTTACTTCCGAGCTTAGACAAGTGTTTCAAACTTAATCTAAACTCCCAAAAACCATCTTTAAACCTTTTAAAAGCAGTATACCACATTTCCACTCACTGACAACCAAATGCTTTACTAGCTGATCCAAAATCAAGCTTTCGAAGCCTCTGAAACCTCTCCAAAGGATGAAGGATCTATCTCCCTTGTTTTACCCACACAAAAACAGAGGATTAATGCATTTCCATGCATCTCTAAACACAACAACACAACTTCTCAACTTTGCCTCACTAAAAACCGTCAATCGCTTCCTTAAAACATTCGAAAACACCACCAAACTCAACCTAAACAAAGCCCAGCCAAAACATAACTTTTTTAACATCTTAAAATCATCAATTAACATCCAAAAACAACAATATAACAACCTTATACCCCCGGCAACCTTCTAACACCAAGATCACCTCAAAATCTAACTATTTACAAACTAGAAAATTAACAATTCACTTAGTTTCGGTATTCCTTTTATTAATCTCTTCTCATAACATTAAAACATATCTTACAAATGATCTAAATCAATTAGAATCAACACAAAACCAGGTCCATATCAAGATTTATCAAATATCTTATAAAAACTCAATTAAAACATTATAATCAGGGTTTAATCATAAAAACATGACAAAAATCAATTGTAAAGGATCAAGAACTTGAGAATTTCAATAAAGAAACTTTAATTAGAGGAGATAAATCGAAAATCACCTCTAATTGTTGATTTTCCCCTTAATTGGCAAGATTTAAGTGAAATCTCCAAGAAAACAAATTGATTTGGTGTAGAAATCAAAGGAATCAATTAGGAAATCTAAAAGGAATGATTCCCAAGAATTTTAGAGTAAAATTGATAGTTTGGCTGCTGAGAATGTTGAGAGAAAAGTTGAGAGCAAAAGTAGTTATATAAGAAAATAAATTTGGTTAATAAAATCCTTTTAATAAAATCTTTTTTATTTTTATTAATTAACCTTTTAAAAACCATTTAAAAATAGACTAAATTAAGGGAAAAATCTGATTAAAAACTTTGGTAAATTAGCTCCTTAAAGATTCTAAGTTCTGTCCCTTTGACGATTTAGTCACCAAAACAGTTTTGAAACTTTACATTTTAGTCACCAGACCAAAATGTCCCAAAATCCAATTTTATTTCTTCAAATTGAGTTTTCTAAAACCCTTAGAATATTAATTAAACATTTTCTAATATTTTTCCATATTTTATTTTAGCCAAAAATAATTTATTAAGAATTAATTCCTAGAACTAGCTCGAATCGCCTAATCTTGTTCCCTGAACCGTCTTATCGTTCTAGCTAACATCTAGGCCCAAATTTAGGGAGTTACAGAACTAGTTTTGAAACTCGTGTATTCGGTGTGTTTTTACAAATGGAAATGTCTGGTTTTGGGTCATTTTAATGCCAATTATGAACTAATATATTATGAAGGATTAATTATGTTTTGTATAATTTGATTTATACATGTTATGCTCTTTAATCTTTGCTATTGGAAGAATATGCATGTGAAGGCTTAAATTGAAGTTATCATATGGGATTATGCATGAGATTCACGATACATGTTTTGCATATGGTTTAATATGCATGGTATTTGAAAGCTAAGTTTGCATATAGAAATTATGCATGTTTCAAATGAAGCTTTCGTGATATGGTTTAGTATGCATGACATGTTTTACAAACATATTGGAAAATTGCTTTGACTTAATTAAGCATGTTTTATTTAAATGCTTTGGAATGGTGAGTTTGACTTGCTTTAAATTGGGTTTCTAATAAGGGTTTTATTTCAAAAAAGCATTGTCATTTTATCTGTTTTGAGCGCACTCACTAGGCTATATGCTTACACTCTCTTTTTCTTCCGTTAATACAGTTAATTAAACTAGTATGGGGTTGTGGTTCGAGGCAAGGAGTGATTCCAAGGCAAGCATTCCAAAGAGTATGTTTTATGATGTTAACATTATTTGTAATAAGGTAGTGTGGGCTAATCGTTAGGATGTTACTTTTGTATAAGGCTTGATCATATGATTGATGGTTATATTATGTTGGATGATGACATTATTTAATGTGTACAATGTTGGTTTTATTTAATGTCTAGTACATTTTATGGTTATGATCTAATGTTTTAAAAAGGTTTAAATAATGATTGGATGGATCACTTGAATTCTAAGTATACATTTTGTCATGTACTTCTATTTCCTAATTGATCTATAGCCTATGTTTGGGATAGTGATCTTTTGGTGTATATTGGATAATGCTTTATATGTTAGGAAGCATGCCTCTAGAGTACTTGTATAAATATGATTTGTGTTGGTCTATGGCATGTAATTAATTGGGCATTTATGTTTTATGATGGTTTAATTTTTTAGGAGCATGCCTATGTTGTTTTGTTTTATGTATTTTGGATTATTTTGGTTAATGGGGTTTACCAAGTTTAGATTATTTACATTTTGGTCATCATATGTTATTGTATCAATTGAATAAGTAAATGATATCCAAATGACTTGAGATTTTGCAAGCATGCTTATAATATAGGTAATTGCAATATGATGCTTTTACAAATGTGCTAGTCCTTGTATTTTGGTAGTTTTATGATTTAGTCCTTAATTTCGTATTTTGTTAAATTGGATGTCTAATTGTGATCCATTTGAGTTGGAAATCGACATGGTAGCATGAATTATAATTAAGTAAATATTTATAACTTGAAACTTTTATAAGTACCTGTAATTATTCAGATTTGCATTTTGGTCCCTAAAAGGCTTGTGTTTGCAATTGAGTGCCTTATTAATGTTTGTTTCGAATGAAAATCGAGTCTATGCTTGAATGCACATTGTAGGTATTAACAATGCATCTAGATAAGATAAAAGAAAAAATAGACATAGTTTTGAGTAAGTTAGTTCGGGTTTGCTCAGACAAAACCAATGTGATCTTCTTGGTTCGGGTTTAACGACTAGGCCAGGTCAAGGGGTTACAAAACTAAATCACTTTCTTCCACTCTTTTTCTTCACCTCATATGTTCTTCTTTATTCAAGAACACACATGGCCTTTTGAGTTAAAGAACCCATCTTTGATGCTCATTTCTTCCATCCAAGATTCAAGATTAAGATATGTTAATTTCCTCTTCAAGAGATTCAAGAAAAGTGTCTTATCTCCTCAAATAGGCGTGTTAAACATTTATGGGTTTTTAATATGTTTTAAGCTTTAGGGGCTTTCTCTTGGTTTTTAAGGTAGTAAATTTGTAGTTGGCTATTCCATAATCTTTTGTCCAAGCTTTGATTTGATTTCCATGTTTATTTGGTAAGAGAAATTGTTTGGATAGCTGCATCAAGCTTGAGACAAAAAGGAAAGTTTAAAGGAGCTTCAATGGGAGCTTAATCCTAGATTTATTGCTTAAGGTCAGCTTTTAACTCCTTAAAAGTTGTATTTTTCAAGCTCATATTGTCATGCTATTGCTTGACTTTAAGTACATATTAGTGTATTTTGCTTGTAGTTTGATGCATTTGCATATAGGAGTTAAGGAATGTACAATTTTTATTGCCATAGTTAAGGGGTATTTTCTTGCTGTGGTGTGCAGGTTTTGGCAGGTTTGGAGCATAGTTGGAAGAACGCAGGAAAGAGAAATGTTGAGTGCAGTTGGCAAAATGCAGGAGAAGAACGCCAAGCTCGGTTGGGAAAAGAAGAAAATATGATGCTTTGTCAAAAAGCTATGAGTCAAAGCCAGGTCAGCCCTAATTCAAAGAGAAGATAACGCACCTACAATAATGTTAACAAACTTTCAAAACCCTAGCTATAATTAGGGTTTCTACGAGAGCCTATATAAAGAAGTCTAATGATTGAACAAATGGAGGCTGCACAGTGAGGAAGAGAGAGAGGGTAAAAGCAAATCAAGGCTCAAATCAAACAGTTTCTAAAATCTCTGCATCCATTGAAGGGCTGCATCGATGGATCTCCTTCTTTAGTCCATTTCTCTTAAATCTATTTCTGGTTTTAATAACGATGTTTTAAAATGTTGATGTGTTGTTCGTTTCCCCAGCCATGAACTAAACTTTTAAGTTGTCTAGGGGTGTTTGCGATGAACGCTTAGTTTTAGCTTTTTAATAATTGAATGCCTTGATATTATTGTCTATTTTGCTAGCACTTATTTTTTTTATCATATTTTATGCCATACATTGAATGCTCATTATCCCCCAATATCTTAACAGACTTAGAAGATAAGGATTAATTGCCAAATACTAAGGAGAGAGGCTTCGATAGAAGACGTTCAAGTAGATGAACTTACTTTTGAAGTGAATCTACCCCTTAAGAGTAAATAT
Organism: Hibiscus mutabilis; assembly: GCA_019671005.1. NCBI lineage: Eukaryota > Viridiplantae > Streptophyta > Magnoliopsida > Malvales > Malvaceae > Hibiscus > Hibiscus mutabilis. The sequence goes on from CM033719.1 coordinate 50,695,564, forward strand.
TAAAACTTTGCCAGGTTTATTTGAAAACATCACTATAGACATATAGGTGTTAAAAGTAATTAACTCAGAGCATTGTCATCAATGGAGGCAATGCTAACTTAAAATATGCTCGACAATAAAATCAAGGTTGAACATTATTAATTGATGTCATTGCTAGTGTGAAATCCAAGCATCCCTTGCCAAAGCCAATCAATCATCTTGACACTTTTGTTTGCCAATTTGCCTAAATTCTTGCTTCATTTTCCTTTAATCGTTTTCTTAATTAAAATTCGAAATCAATTGCCAACTCATTTGTTCCAATTCACAAGTAACTATCATGGCTTTTAATTCCTGGACAATCCTTGTGGATACGATACTCAACTCACTACTATATTACTTGTTGACTATGTATACTTGCACACAAAAAGACGTATTCTAGGCAATATTTACTTGCATAATTACATTGGATCTTCAATCTTTTGCCAAGCAATAGTCGGTCGACAAGTGTTTGGCCCTGTTGTTGGGGATTGCAACATGATTATTTTTTTATTTTTACTTGTTTTTATTTGTTTTATTTATTTTGTTTTGTTTGGTGTATGTCCAGGAGCTGCACTGCGAAAAAAGATTTGCAATACTATCCAAAGATTGAAAGAACCCTACACAAGATAAGAAGAGAACGTTGAAAAATGGCTCGTAATGGGAATGGTGGAGTAGATGGTGTCCTAAACAATGAGGAGAATCTGGCAATACATGATGGGACATCGCCCATTCCTGCTGTTGCTGTAGAGATGCCCGCAGAACGACCTATTAAAGAACACTTAGCACCAAACATGGATAATTTGATGTCAGGACTTATTGGTCTAGAGGTAAATACAACTAGTTTTTAACTTAAAATGGTAATTATTTAGACTCTATTGAATGTAAGTTAATTTGACAGATCTCCTGCCAGAGACCCAAGACAGCATTTGAAGCAATTCATGGAGGTTTGTCAACTATTTCAACAACTTGGTGTGATTGAAGAGACAGTAAAGCTCATTTTCCTTGAGAGATAAAGCAAAATTGTGTCTAAGTTCTTTGCCACCGGGTTCTGTTACTTCGTGGGTAGAATTATGCCAGAAGTTTCTTCTGAGATTCCAACCAACTAAACTTAATGCCAAGCTGCAAAGTGAAATCATTACTTTTAGGCAGGCTAATGACAAGACTCTGTATGATGCTTGGGAGCATTTCAAGGACCTTTTGAGAAGATACCCTATGCATGGATTCCCTACATGGAGCCAGATGAAAACATTTTATAACGGACTCAATGCTCATGCCAGGACTGTTGCTGATGCTTCAACAAACGATTCATTGCTAGACAAGAATTACACTGAGGCGTATGACATCCTTGAAAGGATTGCCTCCAATGATCTTCAATACCTACTGCCAGACTAGGAACCATAACAAAAGTTATTGGGAAATTAGATTTCGATGCACTATCATCTATCATTGCTCAGATTTCCAACCTCACTAATATAGTGAAGACAATGCAAAAGCTTACTAAAGTCCGAGAAGTGAAGGTATTGGAGCCATTCTGCACTATTTGTAGAGAGGATCATAATGTGGAATAATGCCCAACAAACCCAGAATCGGTATACTTTGTTGGAAATTACAATCGTAACATTAACCCACATTCCAATAATTATAATGCAGGGTGAAAGCAACATCCAAACTTTTCATGGGCGAATTAGGGAGGTAACCAATATAATGCGCAATGTTAAAGAAACAATGCACTGCCAGGTTTTAACCAGAATGTGATGCCACAGAGAGCACAAAACAATTTTCATTCAAGGCAGAGATCTACCTAAAGGAACACTCTAACAGAGTATATGTAGAGAAATAATACAACTATCCATAGTTTAGCAGCATCTATACGAAACTTAGAGGTCCAGCTAGGATAGATTGCCAATGCACTCAGTAGCAGACCTCAAGGAAATTTTCCAAGTGATACGGAGGATGCACGGTAAAAAGTGAATGAACAATGCAAAGCAGTCACTCTCCGAAGTGGCAAACAAGTTGAGAATGAAACACCTGTTAAATAATTGATTGTTTGCCAGGAAGAGAACTTGGTGCCACCAGATAAACCCAAGGAAGCTGAGAAAAAGAAGGTAATCACTAACAATGCCAAACCTAAATCTGATGGCAACAACACTTCGAAAAACTAGTGGAACCAACATTTACCTACCCCTACCACCTTTTCCATAGAGGTTCTAGAAACAAAAAGCAAGATCAGTAGTTTAAGTACTTTTTGGAAGTCCTTAAATAATTGCATATCAACATACTGTTAGTGGAAGTTCTCGAACAAATGCCCAACTACGTCAAATTCATGAAGGAAATCTTGTCGGAAAAGAGAAAGTTGAGTGATTTCAAGACTGTCGCTCTTACTAAAGGATGTAACGCAATGATAACCAAAAGATTGCCATCAAAATTGAAAGATCCTGGGAGTTTCACTATTCCCTTCACGATTGGCAATAAATTTATGGGTAAAGCATTGTGTGATCTAGGAGCCAGCATCAATCTGATGCTAATGTCAGTTTTCAAGAAACTTGGTAATAGAGAAGAAAGGCCTACCACAGTAACACTTTAGCTGGCTGATCGATCTTATGCACATCCCAAAGGATAAGATTGAGGATATTTTGGTAAAGGTAGATAAATTTATATTCCCAGTTGATTTTGTTATTTTAGAATACGAGGCTGATGTTGATGTCCCAATAATATTGGGAAGACCATTTCTTTCCATGGTCATGACTTTAATTGATGTTAAAAAAGGTGAGCTTACTATGCGAATGAATGACCAGCAGTTTACGTTTAATGTATTTCAAGCTCTTAAGTGTGCAGATAAACCTGAGGGGAATGTCAAGCTGTTGAGGTAATGGAGTACATTCTTAATGTGGACATAGTATAGTTTTTCCAGAGCACAGATGTTGATGCCATGGATTAGGAAGATGAAAACATGATGAGTGAAGGATTTGAAGAACCAACCATGCTGAGTGAAGTCATGAGTTATTACGGGAGACTTGAGCCACTCAAGATGGTTGGCAGAGAGATCAAAGACCAAATCCTTCTATTGAGGAGCCGCTGATCTTGGAATTGAAACCATTGCCATATCACCTCAAATATGCATACTTGGGAGACGAGTCCACTTTGCCAGTGATCATTGATGTCGATTTGACTAGAGAACAGAAGGAAAGATTGCTGGAGACACTAACTTTGTAACAATCATAAACCAACTCCGTAACATCTGTAATGCCTCAATTTTGGGCCTAAAAAATTAGTGGGTTGGGTTAGACGGTTCAGGAGAATCGGGTTAGCTAATTCGATTAGTTTCAGGAAATAAATTAGAAGAAATGGTTTTTGATTAAAGAAAATTAAGTAAAAATATCCTAAAATATTTAATTGGTATATTAAACTTATTTGGAGTGTCAATTTGGTAAAATTAATTCGGATTAAATGACTTTGTAGATTGGTGACCAAAATGTAACAGAAGAAATGACATTGCAGATTGGTTACATTAGGAGAAATGGTTTTTGATTAAAATAAAATAAGTAAAAATATCATAAAATGTTTAATTATTATATTAAACATGTTTGGAGTGTCAATCATAAACTAATTGAATTAGCTAACCCGGTCCTCTTGAATCGTCTAACCCGACCCACTAATCGATGCGTTACATTTGGTGGTACCAGAGCTAGGTTATGATTGTTGGGAGTTGGTTTATGATTGTTACGTGTTGTTTTTGATGCACAGTGTTTGATTATGTGATTTTCTATGTCTCGATATGTAATACATGCCATGATGGGGTATAATTCCGGGACACATTGCCTTATTACTACCTGTACAAAAAGAACAGTTTTGAAAATACAAGTTACCTTGGATCCTTGCTTAATGTTGGCTTGATATATATATATATATATATATTTTTTTTATTTTGCATATCATAGATTCTTACTATTGAGTATGCCACTGAGACGAGAACTTTGATCTAATACGAATGATCCTGCTAGAGGGTAGGGAGTTGATGATAGAGTAGAGCATCATGATGAATTACCTCCTCCTCCTCTACCTAATCCACCTACTGGAGTGGGTGTGGAGAATGCGCCGCAAATCTCACCTAGACTAGTGTTGAGAGATATGGCACCATTGATCCAAGCTACGACTAGAGCTTTTCAAGCAACTATGGATGGAGTGCATGTACCTACATCGGCACCTGTAGCGGTTGTTAATCCAGGACTTCTATTGTAGCGTTTACGTAGCTTGAGAGGTGCTGAGTTCAGAAGTTTAGCTTCTGAGGCAGCCGAGGAGTGGTTTGTAATGCACAATGTTTGATTATGTGATTTTCTATGTCTCGATATGTAATACATGTCATGATGGGGTATAATTTCGGGATGCATTGCCTTATTACTACCTGTACAAAATGATTTGTTTTGAAAATACAAGTTACGTTGGATCCTTGTTTAATGTTGGCTTGACATATATATATATATATATATATATATATATTGTATTTTGTATATCATAAATTCTTACTATTGAGTATGCCACTGAGATGAGAACTTTGATCTAATACGAATGATCCTGCTAGAGGGCAGAGAGTTGAGGATGGAGTAGAGCATCATGATGAATTACCTCCTCATTTACCTAATCCACCTGCGGGAGTGGGTGTGGAGAATGTGCCGCAAATCTCACCTAGACCAATGTTATAAGATATGGCACTGTTGATCCAGGCTATGACTAGAACTTTTTAGGCAGCTATGGATGAAGTGCATATACCTACACCAGCACTTGTAGTGGTTTTAATCCAAGACTTCCATTGCAGCGTTTACGTAGCTTGAGAGGTACCAAGTTCATAGGTTTAGCTCTTGAGGTAGTTGAGGAGTGGTTTGTAAGTAGCAAAAAGATTCTTGGTCTGATGGAGTGTTTGGAGGCTCGTAAGTTGGGTTGTATAGTGTCTTTGCTTCAGGGAGATGCTTATAGCTGGTGGACTACTGCTATTGCGTGTATGGCGACTGCAGATGTGATATAGGAGTTCTTTTGTCCAGCTTTTCAGAAGAAGTATTTGGGTGATCGATACCAAGATGAAAAGAAATGAGAGTTCATAATGTTGGTTTAGGGTAACATGTATGTATCAGAGTATGAGGTTCAGTTTGTTCGATTGAGCCATTATGCGCCTAAGCTAGTTCCTAACGAGCGGCAACAATGTTATCATTTCCGTTATGGCTTGGTTAAGGTAGTTAAGAGTTACATGTTAGCTTTACTATAATATCCCAATTTTTGGCTAGTGACCAAAATGTAAATTTTAAAAGTTTTGTGCTAAAGTATAAACTTTGGAAAAGTTTAGGGATCAAAGTGCAATTTTCAAAAGTTGTGTATTTTAACCCCTTAAATGAATAGTTTACCCCCAAGAATAACGTTTTCCTATTACCCAAATATTTCATACAAAGTTTGTATTAATGGCTATAAAGCGATAAAGTTCAAAAAAATATTCAGATAACCGGATCGAGCTAAAATTTCAGAGATAGTTCCATGGACCTTAGAAGAGTCATAAAATATCATTTTATGAATATTTGGATGTTAAAAAGATCGGAAAAATTTAAATCGATTGAAATGACATGGAATGGCAATTTTGTGAATAAGTTGATTGGTAAAGGGCATTTTGGTCATTTCACCCAAAAGGGACATGGAAGGAATTTTGAGATTTCTTTTATTGATGAATAGTGGCTGATTAGAATCCAACTAATTCTAGTTGGAATGTTACAAATTGGCAAATTAGAAATATAGATCTAGTTGGAGGGTATTTATGAAAAGTGTAATTTATTGAATTAAAAATTCATTTTTCATAAAACAGGTGTCTTAAATACATGAAATATGAAGGAATTATCAGCCAAATACCCTCATAAACCTTGGTGAAGAGAAAAAAAGAGAGAAAATTTTTACATGCTCGATTTAAGCCCCGAATCTTGATTTTCAGGTAATCTTTCGAACTACAAATTTGTTCTACTCTTCGAGCTCTATCTTTTGATGTAAATAATTCATAGAATACTTGCTTGGTTGATGAGATTTGATATGAGGAAGAAATTAGGGTTTATGAACAAATTGGGGCTTTTTATGATTTTATGAATCCATGGTTGATTTTAAGTTAGAATCATGCTTGTATGACGTTAGAATCATGTTATTGAGTTGGGATTTAAACCCTACATATTTTGGTTTGTATAGAGAATATTAGGGTTTATGGATTCAAGTCTAACTTAGGCTTTGCGATGTTGGGTTAATGATCTAGTAAGCTTGATTTGTTGTTTGGAAGCAAAACCCTAAGTTAAATACATAGGGACCATTTCGGCAAGCTTTAGAACTAAGGGACCAGATCGGGTTTTTATGAATTTTATGTGTATCTATATTATTAATGATGTTAGAGACATGAAAATGAAGTTAGAATGCTAAACCGGTGATTAATCACATTAGTGACCATTTTGACAATTTGTCAAACTTGATTGGTTTATTCGGCAAAGAGGATATGTAGAAGGAGTAAATCTGATTTTTAGTTAAAATGATGGAATTAAGGTAGTAATGTTGATTTGAGGACTAATTTGCAAAGTTAAGAAGCTTGAATCCTTATATTGGAAATTTGATCACCATTTTGACAAATCAAGAGAAATTAAAGGAGTAAAGGTTTAAGCTTATTTTAATGAAGGTTGTAAAGAGAACATATGAATACACGCTTTATTCTAGACAATTGAAGTAAAGTAATAGGACTAAAATGACAAGTAAAGAAATAAGGAGAAGTTATGGTAAATTTAGAAACTAATTATGGAAAGATAGGTTGAATTTAAATTATGGCAGTAAGTTTAGAAATTCACCATAAATTCTATAAAAATGGTTAGATGGTGAATTTTATACCGATATAAAGCTATGTTAGTCTAGTTTCGTTTCCAACAAACGGAAACTGTTTCCGAGTTCCGTGTTAAAAGATATGAATTTTTATTCGAATGAATGTCAGAAAAATTATAGAGCAGTTTTTTGCCTGGATAGTTTGTGACGTGAATTCAGTGATTTTTCATAATTTTTGTAGATTTTATTAATTTATGTGGCTTATACCGTTGGATTCTTTATCGAATCTAGTTTTTAATATATAAAGGAAATTAAGATCCAGTATTTATTATGCCCTGTAGAAGTATTTCTCCGAAGATAGCATAAGCTACCAGAAAATGAAATTTTATACATTTTGTATCTAAATGTAATTTAAAGAGTTTGGAAGAATTGTTTGAAGTTTAAGTTAGTCACCAATGATTATGATAAATATTTTGCAAGTACAAGGAAGAAGGAAAAATATTTGGATATTTTATATTCGAATGATTATATTAGATAATATGTTTAAAGTATTGTTAGATTTGAATCTAACAAATGTCGTATTGTATTTATTTAGTTTATGAAGTCAATTCCAAATTGAAGGAAGTTTGAGGTTCGAGTAAGAAAAGAAAAGAAAATGGTTGAACTAGTGTCTAGTGAGACATTCTATCAAATAGCCCAGGTGAGTGCAATATATGTATATTAAGTTAATAGAAGGGAAGACTTGTGATGAGTCAATTCTTAGAATTCATATCACATATATATGTTAAATCTGGTACATAAAATGTCAGTAAAAGATAAAATAAACTTGATATGCTATGTTACTCAAGGTAAAGAAATAGTATGACCTGATTAGTACCTGATCATTGATTTAGTAACCATTTATGAAACATGATGAATGCTATTGATTTATATGATTTGTTACATCTGATGTAATATGGGGTACAAACTGCCCAATGGTGATTACTGAATGTATCTGATATGATTATTCTGAACATGACATGATATTTGTTATGATCATTTTGAACATGATATGATAGCTGAATGCCCAAGTATCACAACATGAGAGTCTTTGGTATAGTTGGATATCCATGGAGTCTTAGCAGCTGCATCTCATGTATGATACAAGTATGTTTCGTGACTACTATGGTGTCACTTCCACCTTGGGGACCCAAGCCCTTGGTGTGCACCCTAGGGATCCAAGCCCATAGTGCAATGGCACTAGCGAGGTGCTTTTATGAGGAGCAAAGAGCATCCTCGAGTACGTACTCACATGTTATGTTCAAGTTAGGCACTAGGGTGTCTTATTTCAGATGACTCGCATACCTTAATCTCATATAGTATACTTTGGGTAGTTTTGAAACGTTAACGAAAATGCAGGTAGTTGAGTTAATAGACTTGACAATTCAGTTCATGACACATTTCAACAGAGGTTTGGTATTAAGTACGAGAAATAACAGGTTCTCTGTACTTTTGTATTTTCTGCATTTTTCTACGATATCTGTATTTCTTTGTTTGATATGTTAGGCAAACAATTAGAATTATGATAAAGTTTGCCATGAAATGCCATAGAAACTGTATTATGCTATGAGAAGCATGTTGAAGTATGTCAAGTAAACATGATGTACTTAATATAAGCAATTTATTAGTTATACTTAGATAAGCTAGATATAAAAATAAGCCTTGAATTATGTTCATGTCAGTTATTTGATAACCTTATATGCTTTGCCTCACTAAGTGAATACTTAGAGTGTGTTATTTCACACATAGGTTATTGGAAACTTACCGGAAGAGGAGGCACGCATGATGATCAAGATGCAATCTACCAAACATCAGTAAGACATTCTAATTTATGATATTATCTTGTGGGCATGTATCAATTTATTTGTTAGTTGTTTTAAAGGTATTAGTTTGATTAAAAGTCAAATAAATATGAATTATTTGTATGGTTAAAGAATTACCGGTAATGATATTTAATCGGGTAACATTTTATTTATCATTTATATCGTAATAATTTTCAAGTCAAAAGGGCCTAGGAAGTGTGCCTAGTTTTCACCCTAAGGTACATACTTATTTTAATAGCTGGCTAACATGTTTTATAAACCAATTCAGGGTCAAAACTAGCAATCTGCAAATAGGCTATGAATACCTCGAAAGTCAAGAAAGGATTTTATAAACCAATTCTATGTCAGATGTTTTAAAAAAAATTTACAAGTATAGAACTCTATTAAATAATAATGTGACATCCTCAATGTGTATTCGTACTACGAGTATACGTTAAGGGTGTTACATTTAGTGGTATCAGTGCTACAGGTTTAGCTGGTTCTGGATGCTAAACCAAGTTTGTTATAAGTAGTCAGTAAATACATGCCCCTAGAATGTCATATTACTGATGTGTTGATTGTATGACTTGAAGTTGCTCCTCATTAGTATAGGATAGAATAAGATTATAGTAAGGAAAGTAAGACACTACCGAATTTCGTCAATCGACGAATCTCAGTGGTTAATAAAGGACCCATAGCGAGTGCAATAAAGTGAAAAAAGTATTGTAATCAACTTCAATTTGGGTTGAGTTATCTGCATTGTAAGGAGCTGATGCAGTAATTATAAGATGTTAGTCCTTAACATCTATACGTGCACTTATGTTTATAACAACATAAGTTACAAAGAAATTTAGATAGTAAGGGCTCACATTTCAAGGTAAAAGGAAGTCGTAGGACTGTAAGTTTATGATTAATGATGTTAAGAATATCTTTGATAAATTAAGATATTCAGATATGAAGAAGTAAGAAGAAGAAGTATCTTTACTTGAGAAATATAAATGCTTAGGGGTCAAAAAGAGGCCTATAGTAGTATAAATGAAGTAAAGTATGTACTGTTCTCGACTTCTGACTTGGCTGAGCTACTTGTGCAGTAGGGAGCTCAAGCACAAGAGCAGGGAATACTATTTTAGATATTAGAAGAAATACATGAGAGGTTTTAACATCCAGTATCTGTATTTGTTAGGGCATTGATTGTTAAAAGTTGAAGTTTCTGAGTGCCCTAAATTTTATAGTAAAGGTGAATTGATGACTAATTATCTGAAGTTAAAGGATGATAAAAATCATATTGGAAGGTCTGCAAGATATGAAAATTGAAAAGTCAGAAGAACTAATATTGTTACTAAAGGAACATGTTTGTATTTGGGTGGACTAATGCCACAGAGTAGTACTTACAATAGAAGTGACCTGGAAAATTTCCTAGAAGGAATTAAAAGAGTTGAAAGCTCAACTGTAAGAATTGTTAGATTGGAGTTATAATCAATCCAGTGTACTATTGCGAAAAGCTCCAAAATTATTTGTAAAGAAGAAAGATAGTTTTTTACGACCATGTAGTGATTATTTATAAAAAGAAATAATATATTTTCTATTAGGATTATCAATTAACCTGAAACAGAAAGACTTGATGTGAGTTTTGGTTATTAAAAGTGGCTTTCTTAGGTCATATTACTTCAGCTGTAGGGATCTGAGTTGATCCTAAAAATATACAGTCTATTGTGGAGTGGGAAAATTCCCAAAAATAATACAGAGGTTAGCAGTTTCTTAAGACTTACTGGTTATGATCGAAGGTCTGTGAAAGATTTCTTGAGGATATGTTATGAGCTTGTATAATTGAGTTCGAGATCATGGAAAAGATATATGTCATTAGTAGAAATTGCTTATGATAATAGTTATCAAGAAAGTATACAGATGGTACCTTACGAAGCTCTCTATAGTCAAAAGTGCAAATCACTATTAAATTGGTATGGGTTGAAGATCATAAATTAATTAAGCCAGATCTATTACAAGAAATGGAAGAAAAAGTAAGGATTATACAAGATAATCTTAAAAGACTGGTGATCGACATAAGTCTTATGCAGACTTGAAATGAAAAGATATTCAACTCAAAGACAAAAGAAGAACATGATGCCCATCTTCGTATTGTTCTTTAGACTCTTCAAGAAAAGAAGTTATATGTTAAACTGTCAAAGCGTAAATCTTGGTTGCCGGAAGTTGCTTTTCTTGGTCATGTGGTTTTGGCAGAAGAGATAAGAGTAAATCCCAAGAAAGTACCAACTATAGTTGAATGGAAACCTCTGAAGAATGTTTTCGAGGTTCGAAGTTTCTTAGGACTTGTTGGTTATTATCAAAAGTTTGTAAAAAAATTCTCGATGATTGCCTCCCTACTGACCAAGCTATTGAGGAAAGATATGTCATTTTGTTGGACAGATAAGTGCCAATAAAACTTTGAGACATTAAATAAGATATTAATCGAAGCCCCGGTATTAGTACAACTAGTATGGGGCAAATATTATATGGTTTATGATGATGCTTCTCATAAAGGTTTGGGAACTGTACTTAAGTAAGAAGGAAAAGTAGTGGCCTATGCTTCAAGACAACTTAAGACGCATGAAAGGAATTATCCTACTCATGATTTGGATCTGGTAATGGTTGTATTTGCTTTAAAGATATATCGTCATTATTTATATGGTAAATGATGCTATATTTACACAGGTTATAGAAATTTAAAGTATTTGTTAACTAAAAAGGAGTTGAACCTGAGGCAAAGAAGGTAGGTCGAGCTTCTTAAGGATGATGTGTGATCATTGACTATCATTCAAGAAAAGCTAATGTGGTAGTTGATGCCTCAATCGAAAGACATTTGTTGCCTTAAGAGCTATGAATGTGAGACTGGCATTAAAAGAAGATGGCGCTTTTATTTTCGAGTTAAGAATAAAGTCTACTTTATTAGATTGAATAAAAGATTTTTAGAGAAAAGATTAGAAGTGTTTGTTAAGGTTCAAATAAGTGGAAGAAGGTGAAACTGAAGACTTTGAAGTTAATCTAATGGATGCTTGTATTATCAAGGAAAAAATCTATTTTTCAAACGACGAAGAATTGAAGAAACAACTTATCTTCGAGGTACGTTATAGTCATTTGATTGTACTTCTAGGTGGAAACTAGATGTATCAAGATTTAAAGAGTCGATATTGGAGGCCAGGCATGAAAAGAGTTATAACTGAGTTTGTTTCTAAATATCTGACATTTCAACAAGTAAAAGTAGAACTTCAGGTACCTTTTGAATATCGTAACTGATTTCCATTTCTTAGTGGAAATGAGAAAGAGTGACGATGGATTTTGTATTAGGACTATCTTTGACATCAAATAAGAAGGATTCAATCTGGGTGACTATTAATAGATTGACTAAGTTAGCACACTTTATCCTTGTTCGAACAAATTACTCTAGGGATATGTATGTTGAGTTGTATATTAAAGAAATAGTTCGACTACATGGATTACCGGCCTCGATAGTATCTAATAGAGATCTTAGGTTTACTTTAAAATTTTGGAAGTCTTTACATAGAGCCTTGGATATTCGACTCAATGATAGCACAACTTTTCATCCTCAATCAGATGGACAATCAGAGCGGACTATTCAAATTTTGGAGAATATGTTAAAGGCATGTGTGATTGAATTCAAAGGATCGAGATGTAGTTGGCCCTGAGCAAATTAAAGAAGTTAAAGATAAGGTAAAGATGAAAAACATGGAGTCAAAGAACTAAGGAAATAAGTCAATTTCGCTTGTTAAAGTTCTTTGACGAAATCGTAAAGTTGAGAAAACAACTTGGGAAAGAAAAGAAGATATGAGAAAGCAATTTCCTCAACCCTTTGAACCAGGTACGTGTTGAAAATTTGAGGATGAATTTTCTTAAGGGGAGAAAATTGTAATATCCCAATTTTTGGCTAGTGACCAAAATGAAAATTTTGAAAGTTTTGTGGCTAAAGTATAAACTTTGGAAAAGTTTAAGGATCAAAGTGCAATTTTCAAAAGTTATGTTTTTAATCTATTAAATGAATAGTTTACCCCCAAGAATGAAGTTTTTGTGTTACCCGAATTTTATACTTATATTCCATGGACCTTAGAAGACTCATAAAATATCATTTTATGAATATTTGGATGTTAAAAAGATCAGAAAAATTTAAATCGATTAAAATGACATGGAATGGCAATTTTATGAATAAGTTGATCGGTAAAAGGCATTTTGGTCATTTTGCCCAAAAGGGACATGGAAAGAATTTTGAGATTTATTTTATTGATGAATAGTGGCTGATTAGAATCCAACTAAGTCTAGTTGGAATGTTACAAATTGGCAAATTAGAAATATATATCTAGTTGGAGGGTATTTTTGGAAAGTGGAATTTATTGAATTAAAAATTCATTTTTCTCGAAATACAAGTTTCTTAAATACATGAAATATGAGGGAATTATCAGCCAAATACCCTCAAAAACCGTGGTGAAGAGAAAAAGAAGAGAAAAATTTTACAAGCTTGATTTAAGCCCCAAATCTCAGTTTTCAGGTAATCTTTCGAACTACAAATTTGTTCTACTCTTCGAGCTCTATCTTTTGATGTAAATAATTTATAGAATACTTGTTTGGTTGATGAGATTTGATATGTTGAAGAAATTAGGGTTTTTGAACAAATTCGGGCTTTTATGATTTTATGAATCCATTGTTGATTTTAAGTTAGAATCATGCTTGTATGCTGTTAGAATCATGTTATTGAGTTGGGATTTAAACCCTACATATTTTGGTTTGTATAGAGAAGATTAGGTTTTATGGATTCAAGTCTAACTTAGGGTTTCTGATGTTGGATTAATGATCTAGTAAGCTTGATTTGTTTTTTGGAAGCAAAACCCTAAGTTAAATACATAGTGACAATTTCGAAAAGCTTTAAAACTAAGGGACCAGATCTAATTTTTATGAAGTTTATGTGTATCTATATTATTAATGATGTTAGAGACATGAAAATGAAGTTAGAATGCTAAATCGATGATTAGTCGCATTAGTGACCATTTTGACAATTTGTCAAACTTGAATGGTCTATTTAGCCAAGAGGATATGTAGAAGGATTTAATCTGATTTTTAGTCAAACTGATGGAATTAAGGTAGTAATGTTGATTTGAGGACTAATTTGCAAAGTTAAGAAGCTTGAATCCTTATATTGGAAATTTGATGCCTTAGAGGAGTAAAGGTTTAAGCTTATTTTAGTGAAGGATGTAAAGAGAACATTTGAATACAAGATTTATTCTATCCATTTGAAGTAAAGTAATGGGAATAAATTGACAAGTAACGAAATAATGAGAAGTTATGGCAAATTTAGAAACTAATTATGGAAAGTTAGGTTGAATTTAAATTATGGTAGTAAGTTTAGAAATTCACCATAAATTCTATAAAAATGGTTAGATGGTGAATTTATACCGATATAAAGGTATGTCAGTCTAGTTTCGTTTCCAACAAACAGAAAATGATTATGAGTTCCGTGTTAAAAGATATGAATTTTTATTCGAATGAAGGTCAGAAAAATTATAGAGCAGTTTTCTGCATAGATAGACTGTGACGTGAATACAGTGATTTTTCATAATTTTTGTAGATTTTATTAATTTATGTAGCTTATACCGTTGGATTCGATATCGAATCTAGTTTTCACTATATAAAGGAAATTAAGATCCAGTATTTATTCTGCCATGTAGAAGTATTTCTCTGAAGCTAGCTGAAGCTGCCAGAAAATGGAATTTGATACATTTTCTATCTAAATGTTAGTTTAAAGAGTTTGGAAGAATTGTTTGAAGTTTAAGTTAGTCACCAATTATTATGATAAATATTTAGCAAGTACAAGGAAGAAAGGGAAATATTTGGATATTTTATATTCGAATGATTATATTAGATAATATGTTTAAAGTATTGTTAGATTTGAATCTAACAAATGTCGTATTGTATATATGTGGTTTATGAAGTCAATTCCGAATTGAAGGAAGTTCGAGGTTCGAGTAAGAAAAGAAAAGGGTTGAACTAGTGTCTAGTGAGGCATTCTATCAAATAGCCCAGGTGAGTGCAATATATGTATATTAAGTTAATAGAAGGGAAGACTTGTGACGAGTCAATTCTTAGAATTTATATCACATGTATATGTTAAATCTAGTAGATAAAATGTCAGTAAAAGTTAAAATAAACTTGATATGCTATGTTACTCAAGGTAAAGAAATGGTATGACCGAATTGGTACCTTATCATTGATTTAGTAACTATTTATGAAACATGATGAAAGCTATTGTATTTATATGATTTGTTACACATGATGTAATATGGGGTACAAAGTGCCCAATCGTGATTATTGAATATATCTAATATGATTATTCTGAACATGACATGATATTTGTTATGATCATTTTGAACATGATATGATAGTTGAATGCCCAAGTATTACAACATGAGAGTCTTTGGGATAGTTGGATATCCATAGAGTCTTAGCAGCTACATCTCATGTATGATAGAAGTATGTTTCGTGACTACTACGGTGTCACTTCTGCCTTGGGGACCTAAGCCCTTGGTGTGCACCCTGGGGTTCCAAGCCCATAGTGCTAATGGCACTAATGAGGTTTATTTATGAGGAGCAAATAGTGTCCTCAAGTACGTACTCACATGTTATGTTCCAGTTAGGCACTACGGTGTCTTATTTCAGATGACTCGCATACCTTGATCTCATATAGTATACTTTGGGCAGTTTTGAAAAGTTAATGAAAATACATGTAGTCGAGTTAATAGACTTGACAATTCAGTTCATGTCACATTTCAACAGAGGTTTGGTATTAAGCACTAGAAATAACAGGTACTTTGTACTTTTGTATTTTCTGCATTTTTTATGGTATTTGTATTTCTTTGTTTGATATGTTAGGCAAAGAATTAGAATTATGATAAAGTTTGCCATGAAATGCTATAGAAACTGGTTGTATTATGCTATGAGAAGCATGTTGAAGTACGTCAAGTAAACATGATGAACTTACTACAAGTAATTTATCAGCTATACTTAGATAAGCTAGATATAAAAATGAGACTTGAATTATGTTCATGCTAGTTATTTGATAACCTTATATGCTTTGCCTCACTAGGTGAATACTTTGAGTGTGTTGTTTCAAACGTAGGTTATTGGAAACTTACCAGAAGAGGAGTCAAGCATGTTGATCAAGCTGCAATCTACCAAACATCAATAAGACATTCTAATTTATGATATTCTCTAGTGGGCATATATCAATTTATTTGTTAGTTGTTTTAAAGGTGTAAGTTTGAATAAAAGTCAAATAAATATGAATTATTCATATGGTTAAAGAATTACCGATAATGATATTTAATCGGGTAACATTTTATTTATTGTTTACATTGTAACAATTTTCAATTCAAGAAAAGGCATAGGCAGTGTACCTAGTTTTCACCCTGACGTACATACTTATTTTAATAGCTGACTTACATGTTTTATAAACCAATTCGGGGTTAAAACTAGAAATCTTCAAATAGGCTATGAATACCTCAAAAGTCGAGAAAGGATTTTATAAACTAGTTTTATGTTAGATGTTTAAAAAAAATTACAAGTCTAGAACTCTGTTAAATAATAATGTGACATCCTCAATGTGTATTCGTACTATGAATATACGTTAAGGGTGTTACATTTACACTATACTAATTTTGATGTCTTGGTTACCCAAACCAATGATATTGAGTAGAATCTGGGTCTATCCTATTTTTCAGGGTGTTCTAATTCTAAGAAGAGAGTTACTGAATCGGATGTTAGGGGAGGCTAGTATAAGAGGCATCATTATAGGAGGTATCAACCGGATCAGAGATAGCATGGTGGAGGTAATGTTGTTTGAGGTCAGAATGTCCATCATACTTATGCGGGGACACCTAAATGTGGGCATTGTGGGAAATGACATTCAGATGAGTGTTGGTTATCATAGAATGCTTGTTGGAGTTGTGGTTCACAGGATTATTTACGATGTGATATTCCTCAACTAGCGAAGGATGGTTAAGATCCTGCGCTGGCTGGTGCTACACTATTGAGAGGTTGCAGTAATTTCCAGGTTATGGATGAAGGCCAGAGGATTGTTTCTTATACTGGGCTATTCAAATTGATGTTGTAGGACCTGCGAGGGTGTATGTGCATCGCGAGGGACGTAATGACATAGATATGATTGTAGGCACTTTTACTTTACAATTCATGTCATTATTTTCTTCAGTGGATTATGGTTCTATGCATTCATATATCTTGCGCGAGCATGCACAATTGCTTGATATTCTTGTTGAGGTTTTAAACATGGTTTTCCGAGTAACTAGTTCTCTTGGGAAGACGATTGTTGTTAGAAGGTTGTATAGGAGATGTCTTTTGATGGTTCAAGGTCATTGTTTGCGGTGGATTTAATGGAGTTTCCATTCTATGGTTTTAATGTGATTTTGGGTATGGATTTGTTGAGCGAGCATAGAGCTGTGGTGATTTTGAAACCAAGTGAATTTCATTAAATCTTGCTAATGATTACGAAGCAGTAGTTGTGGGTGAAAATATTAAGTTCTTATCCAACTCTATTTCGACATTGAAAGTGTGTAAGTTGTTGTAGCTCAGATGTCAGGTATATTTAGCTTATGTTATGAACTCGAATTCGAATGAGGTACGTGTTCAAGATATCCGTATCATTTGTAATTTTCCATGTATTTTTCCTAAAGAGTTACTAGGGTTGCCACTGGATAGAGATATAGAGTTTAGCACTGAAATGTATGCGAATATGGTTTCAGTGTTGATTTCTCTTTATCGCATGGCACCGAAGGAGTTGAAAGAGTTAAGGATGTAACTACAAGAGTTGTTAGATCGTGGTTTCATTAGACTGAGTGTTTCACCTTGGGGTGCACTAGTGTTGTTCGTGATGAAGAAAGATAGGACTATGAGGATATGTATCGACTATCGACAACTGAATAAGTTGACAATTAAGAATAAGTATACTCTGGTTCAAATTGATATTTGTTTGATCAATTTTGGTGTGTTACGATGTTTTTGAAGATATACTTGAGGTTAGGATATTATCAGTTGAAGGTTAAAGATGAGGATGTGTTGAAAACTACTTTTCGCACGAGATATGGACATTATGAGTTCTTGGTGATGCCATTTGGATTGACAAATGCACTTGCCGCTTTCATGGATATGATGAATTAGGTGTTCCATGAATACATGGATCAATTTGTGGTCATGTTTATTTATGACATTTTGCTGTACTCTCGTATCGAGGAAGAGCATGATCAGCATTTGCGGATTGCGTTGCAAGCTTTATTGGATAGCCAATTGTATGCTAAGTTGAGCAAGTGCTAGTTTTGGATTAAGAAATTGGTTTTTCTTGGTCATGTTGTATCGACAGAAGGTATTCGTGTGGATCCGCAGAAGATTAAGGCTGTAGTGAATTAGAAGCAACCTAAGTTTGTGTCAGTGGTTCATAGTTTCCTTGGGTTGGTAGGTTATTATCATTGCTTTGTGGATAGTTTTTTGAAGATTGCTGCTCTGTTGACTAAGTTGTTGCAGAAGAATGTTCGTTTTCAGTAGGCAGAGGATAAACAACAGGCTTTTGAGAAGTTGAAGGAAGCTTTAACGCAAGCTCCGATCTTGGTTCAACCTAAGTTGGGTAAGGAGTTTGTGGTTCATAGTGATGCATATTATGTTGGTTTAGGTTGTGTTTTGATGCAAGACGAGAAGGTTGTGGCTTATGCATCTAGGCAATTCAAGGTGAACGAGAGCAACTATCCTACACATGATTTAGAGCTTGTTGCGGTTGTGTTTGCTTTGAAGATTTGGAGGCATTATCATTGTGGTGAGAAATGTCTTGTGTACAATGATCATAAGATTTTGAAATATTTGATGTCGCAGAAGAAGTTGAATCTCAAACAGCGTAGGTGCTTGGAGTTGCTTAAGGATTATGATTTGATGATCGAATATCACCCTGGTAAAGCTAATGTGGTAGCTGATGCCTTGAGAAGGAAGGCCGCGGTTGAGTTAAGGGTGATGTTTGCAAGGTTAAGCCTGATGGGAGATGGAGGTTTGTTGGATGTGATACAAGTTAGGCTATCGTTATCGCAAACGATAAAGAAAAAGCAACCGTATGATGATTTGTTGGTTCCACATGTTAAAGACATTATGGAAGGTAATCCGACAGATTTTAGTTTCAATGAGGATGGTGTTTTGTGTTCCAAGAGTCGAATAGTTATGCCAAATGATGACGAGTTAAGGCGCACTATTTTAGCCGAGGCTCATTCTAGTCCATTTTCTATGCATTCGGGTAGTACAAAGATGTACCGAGATTTGAAGAAGGAATATTATTGGGTTGGTTTGAAGAAGGATGTGGCAGATTATGCTGCTCGATGTATGGTGTGTCAATGAGTTAAAGCTAAACATCAGTTTCCTTATGGGTTGTTGTAACCAATACAGATTCCATAATGGAAATGAGAGAGAATAAAAATGGATTTTATGTTAGGGTTGCCTTTGACACCATTGAAGAAGAATTCTATTTGGGTAATTGTGGATCAGTTTATGAAGTGTGCACATTTATTAGCTGTGCATACGACGTATACATTGGACAGGTTGGCGGATATGTATATTCCTGAGATTGTGAGGTTGCACAGGGTGCCTAAGTCTATTATATCATATAGGGATTCTCATTTTATAGAGAGGTTTTGGGAGAGTTTGCATAGGGCGTTGGGTTCCTGACTGAATTTTGATACATCTTATCATCCTTAGACAGATGGCCAGTCTAAATGTGTTATACAAGTCTTAGAGGATATGTTATGGTGTTGTATTATTAAGTTCCAAGGATCATGGGAGAAGCATTTACCGTTGGTTGAGTTTTCTTATAACACTGGTTATTAGGCGAGTATTAAGATGGCTCCATATGAGGCATTGCATGGTAGGAGTTATCGTACGCCACTTTGTTGGGATGAGGCAGGTGAGAAATATGTTTCTATGCTTGATGTGTTGAAAGATACTTGAGAAAGTGAAGCATATTAGTGATCGGTTGAAATCAGCTTCGGATCGGCAAAAGTCCTATTCAGATTTGAGGTGTAGAGATGAATTCGTAGTTGGTGATAAAGTGTTTCATAAGGCTTCACCTTGGAAGAAGGTGATGAGGTTTGGAAATAAAGGTAAGTTGAGTCCGAGGTTCATTGGACCTTATGAGGTTCTAGAGTGTATTGGCCCAGTTGCTTATCGTTTGAGGTTACCAACAGAGTTGGAAAAGATACATGATGTTTTCCATGTATCGATGCTTCGAAGGTATAGATCGGATCCGTCGCATGTGGTGCTAGTCGAGGAGATTGCATTATGATCGAATTTGACCTATAATGAAGATCCAATGAAGATTTTGGATAACAACAACAAAGTTCTTCGTGGGAATACTGTTGGGCTTGTAAAGGTGTTGTGGGAACATTGAGGTGTCGAAGAAGCCATGTGGGAAAGTAAGGAAGATATGAAGAAGCAATTTCCATATCTATTTCCTTCAGGTAAATTTTAAGGACGGAATTTAGTAAGAGAGAGAAAGTTGTAACGCCTTAATTTTGGGCCTAGCAGATTGGTGGGTCGGGTTAGACGGTTCAGGAGAAACCGGTTAGCCAATTCGATTAGTTTCATAAATTAAATTGGAAAAAATGGTTTTTGATTAAAATAAAATAATTAAAATATCCTAAAATGTTTAATTGGTATATTAAACATGTTTGGAGTGTCAATTTGGTAAAAATAATTCGGATTAAATGACATTATAGATTGGTGACCAAAATGTAAAGTTTTCAAAACTGTTTTAGTGACTAAAATGAGAAAGGGCCAAAACTTAGAATCTTTGGAGAGCTTTTATCCCATTTCATTAATCAGACTTCTCACTTAATTGGACTCTTTTAAGTGGTTTTTAAGAAATACAAAAGGGATTAAAAAGGATTTTTGATTTAATAATCATTTTCCATCATTTTCTCACGTAACCATCTTTTCCTAATTTTCACTCTCTCATTTTCTTTTCAACCAAACTATGTTTTCCTTAAATATTTCCAATAGTCTTTTAATTTTTGTTCTACCTTGATTTCCTTTTCATTTCTTATTCTTTGCTATCAAATATCTTCCATTTTCTTGGAGTTTTTCAAAGCAATTGAACTAATTAAGGGGAGAAGTCGTTCAAAAAGGTAATTTTCTTTTTCTCTCATCTAAATAAAGTTCTTTAATGAAATTCCCAAGTGTTTGGCTCTTTGATGTTGTTTTCTTATAGGTTTTGATTTTGCATTTACTAGGAATGGATTAAATTAAGATTTAATTGATGATTTGCTAAATAGATTGTTGAGAAATGAATCGATGAAAATTTTCGTGGATTTACATCATATTTATAATGTCTATTGATGTTATGAAATGAGATTAATAAAAGTAAACCTGAAACTATTTGGTTAGTTAATTTTTCTGGTTGTGTTTCATGAGATTTTGGGGTAATTTAAGGGTTCTTTGGTTTTTGGAGGTATATTGATGGTTTGGAAGTTTTTCTTGATGTTAATTGTTGATATTTGGATGATCAAATCGTTAGGAAGTGTCTGGTTTTCGTTTAGGCATAGTTTCAGTTGTTTTTCGGTAGTGTTTGAGTGGCGTTTGGTTGAGGATTGATGGAGATATGGGGGAATGTTGGTTGATGGTGTTTTGAATGCATAATGATGCATTTCCCCTCTTCTCTTGTGTAGAAATAAATAGGGGAGAGTGATTCGTTGTTGGTCAGTGCGAATTTGGAGTCTTTGGAAGGTTGATTTTCACATCGGCAAGAGTAGTTTTGTGCATCGGTGAGCGGGAACGTGTTTGGAGATTTTAAGGTTTGGGAAGTTATCTCAGGAGCTTAGTTTAGGTCTAGCAAACTTAACTAAGTTCGGAAGTAAGTGAATGGTGGCTTTCTCTCAATTACTCATTTTGACATATGTTTTATAAATGCATGTTTTGTTTACAAAGCATGTTTTGTTACTACTGTTTATACGCATGATTTTCATATGAAATGCAACATTTATGATAAATACTTGATTACTTATGCGTTTTGGTAAGTGATAGCTGAAAGAAAAGTTAATGTTGCTTTTTAGCACGGTTGGTTGCATTTAAAAATGGTTTGTGCTTTGTACATGAAAAACAATGAGGTAACATGTTCATAAAGTATATATTGGCAAGTGGCAATGAATAAAATGTTATAGGATATAGTTGGCATGCCATAGGGTTTAAAGTGCACTATAATAAGTCACCTCATGGCTTTTGAGGGTTGTGATTGTACCGTTATACTCGGGGCATTGAGAACTGCAGCTCTTGAGGGGTTGTAATTGTACCGTTATACTTGAGCTGGTGGATATAAAGGGTGGGTTAAAGGAACCACTACAGAAATCTGTATATCTGATGTATTTTAAAACTATGGAATCATTTTGGGTCACTCTAATGCCAATATATGAATTAATGCATCATGATAGATGTAAAAAGGATTTGCATATCTTGACATATGCGTATGATGTATCACAGAGCTTTGCGAATTAATATGATTTAAACTTGGCTTTGCATTAATGGTTTTTAAATGCTTTGATGAGTGTTTTTTAGCACCCCTCAATAAGCATAATGTGCTTACACTCTCTTCTCATCATCGCAAATAAATAGGCCTTTAGAGGCAGTATTCCGAGCGAAAGGATATCCAAGGACATGACTTTTGTAATTATGACTTTTATCGACAATTTGGTAGTAATAAGGGGCAATGTGACTTGTAATGAGTTGTTTCCTATTTTGGACATGTTTCTTTATCTGTTTGGAACTTGTTTATTGTTGTTGGAGGATGAAAGTATGCTTGAGGAGGATTATGCATGTTTAGGTAGAAACCAAGCCTATATGACTATCTTGGTGTTTACTTTGATTGGTTTGAAGGCCTTGCATAAGTGATATAGTAGGTAATTGTTGATGGATTACTTGTATGGTGTTTACATGTTGTTTGGTTACTGTTTCACTGAGCCTAGATGTCATATGTTTGGCCAAGAGGTCATTACAAGTCCAGTCGTACCAATACGAGTCCCTTAGGTTTGGTACGCGGGTCTGTAAAAGGGCTCAGAAGTTTGGGAAAATTGAACGGGTATCGGTATGAGTAGACACTGCATCGGTACACCCTTGTGTATTTAAACCAGGTTTTGGTACATGGGCAACCGTACCAATACGCATTTTAGCTACGGGCAACCGTACTAATACGCATTTTAGCTACTGGAATCCCCTGATTCAAATAAATACTTTAGGGATAAGTACGAGGTAATAACATATTGGTATGCCTTTCTAAAGAAGGCGATATCTATACGAGCATGGTTGGTATCGGTACGGGGACCAGTAATTCAGGTAATTGTCTGCCGAAGTTAGACTTTTTTTAATTTGACCACCTTTTTATCCATTGCTCAATTCTTGTTGATTTTGATATCCAATCTTGATGAAATTTTACACCGAGGCATGGAATAAACCTAACTAAATATTGGTAACATTAAAATGGGGGTTTGATCCTCAATTTATAAAAGTTACAATTAGGTCCCTAAAAGCTTTATTGTTGCAATCAAGTACTTGTTGGGTTTCCATTGGCTTGGTAATTGTTCCGTTGTCATTTCATACGTCATAGGGTTTAATAAGCATTTAGACAAGATAAAAAGAAAAAATGGACCAGTTTAGGTTACAAGGTTCGGGTTTGCTGAAGCAAACCTAATGTGGCTTCCATAACCCGGTGTAGTGGCTAGGCTGGGTTAAAGGTTATAGGGCAATTATAAGCAAGCCTTGGGGTTGACCATGGCTGATATCCGAGGGATAAGTCCAACAATTTGCATGCACAAAATTATTTTGGAGGGCCACCATGGCAAAACAATTGATGCCCAAAGGAGACCGAGTCCCAAAATGAAAGCGGTAGTCAAGAAAGAAATCATAAAATGGTTGGATACCGGGATTGTAAACCCCTTAGCCCGGCCTAGCCGAAATCGAACTAAAAAGGTCGTATTAGGTTCGTCGAAGCAAACCTGAGCTAATATCCTAAACTGGTCTATTTTTTTTCTTTTATCTTGTCTAAATGCATCGATATTAATCCCTATGGTGAACATGCATAAGCAAAAATGTTACAATTAAATCAGATTTCGAGACAAGATTCGATTGCTCAACCACGCATAATAAGGGCTAAAACGTAATTTCCATAAATTACATGGACTTAATTAAAATCAAGTTTACCAAACCTTCATTGATCCAATTTCATGCCCAGATGATTATTTTTAGCTCAAAACAATCATTCGAACTCATTCAATTGCGTATATAACATTTAGGGACTAAATGTAAGATTTCCAAACTTAAGCATATTTATAAAAATGAAAACAACTGGCCGCATCGATACGGGCAAGCTCGTACCGATACATCTTAATGAACAAAACAACTACTTGTTTCTATACACATATAATCGTATCGATACAATATATTGACCTACTCGTACCGATACTGCCTTGACCCCGTATCGATCCCCCTTTGTTTTCTCAAAAGCTCCGAATTCGAGTCACAAAAATGAATACCAATACGGTACCCTGCGTATTGGTACAGCTCTTTAAAAATGAAGGGGGCATATCGATACTCAAACCCCATGTACTGACACCAGTACAAAATTTCCTCAAGGCGTACCGATACCCTTTGTTCTACTTAGATGATTTGAGCCTTCTCAGACGCCGAGTACCGATCCTTGGGTACCCGTACTAGTACGCAGAGGCCTGTAATGACCTCTAGGTCTAACATATGACTCTTTGGATCACTTTAATCATCTTTAAACATCTTCTAAACATCATATAACATTAAAAGCATGATTGACAATAGTATACCAGCATTTTAAGCATTCCTAACAAGTCTAACCCCAATCATTCACAATGTCTATAGGCATGCTCCCTAGTCAACATCCAAAACGTAAATCCATCCACATCTCAAGCACCATAAACCTCTTACAATTCCAAACCAACATATAAAACTTGTACAAACGAGGAGTTTAGCAAACAACCCTCCCAAAACACTGAATGACCACATCGCCTTTATTACTTCAAGTCCTTATTGAAGTCATACTTTCGTAAACACAAGTCCTTGGATTTCCCTTTCGCTTGCTTGCTACCTCCAACCTTTAATTCTCCGCACTGATGGTAAAAGAGAGTGTAAGCACACTAGGCTTAGTGAATAATGCTCGAAAACAAAACACCATCAATGCATTTAAAACCGTTTAACAATCCTTTTGAAAAACCGCTTTCAAAAACACCTTTTTATCATCATTTCAAAAGCTTGCCTTTTCAAACCATGCACTTAATATTTCCAAAACATTCACATTAAATCCTATGCCACATGTATCATGGATTAACAACAATATCTCAATTGCTACCCTCAATTTAAGCTTTCCCATGCATACTACCAATGTAAGGCTTAAAGAGTAAAACATGTTTAACCAACATTAAACCACACAATCCCTATCATGATACATCATCAATTATATTGTCTTACAAGTGATCATTACCCAAGTTCCACTTTACAAAATATAACATCAGATACACAGATTCAATAAGTGTTTACCAACACTTAACATACAATCTACCGGCATCCCAAGGTTCACACATAGGAGTTTTTGGTACCCATAAACCCTTCTACCGTTATAACCCTCGTGGTGGAGTCTTCGGTACACATAAACACCTCGACACCACTCATCGGCTAGATGTATAACCCATTAACGGAAGTCTTTGGTACGATTAATTCCCTCAACCGTTAGGGTACTTGGATGGAGTATTCGGTACACATAAACCCCTCAACATCAAAGGCGACTTTTTGTGGTGCACTATCAATCCTATGGTTGGCCAACTATATCCGATGACATTCCCAAAACCTTTTTATACTTTCACTTGCCAATATAATTTGTTTCATTCACCATAACTCAGTATTTTCATATGCATCAATTAAATCCATTTATCCAATGCATCATCCATGCATTAATCAATGCTCAAAACATCATCAAAACATGCGTTACCTCCAAATGCCTCATCATCATCATTATGTAATCATTTTCCAGCATTAAACCATGCTCAAGTCATGTATATACAGTAAGTAATCAAGTTATCAAAACAAGTGCATAAATCCAATTTGCCAAACCAAATGCTAGAGAAAAAACATCCTTTACTTACTTCTGAGCTTAGACTAGCGTGTCAAGCTTGATCTAAATCCCCAAATACAATTTCCAAACCTTTGAAAAAACTAAAAAACACGTTTTCACTCACCGACAACGCAAAAGCCTCGCTTGCCGTTGTAAAACCACACCTCTAAAGCTTCCAAACCATTGATACAAGCTCGAGGATCAACCTGACCTATTTTAACCATCACAAAATAGAGGTTCTAATGCATCAAAATGTATTCACAACCTAGCAACATCTAATTGCAACAATCCTCATCAATTTCTCAAGCAATTTCCCTTTCGCACTAACCGAAAACATCATCAAATGGCTCACAAACTTTACCCAGACACAACCTATGGATTTCATCTATCAATTAACATCAATTACCATCCAAAAACACATTAACATCATCATTAAGCCTTCAACGGTCATTAAACACCCACAACTCCTCAAAACTCATAACTAACAACCTAGAAAATTAGAGATTCATATAGTTTCAGGATTCCATTGTCAAAACCCACTTATTAACATTATAAAACGTCAAAGTCACGTTCCAATACAAACAAGAACATAGTAAATCAGATCAAATTCGAAATCTCATCAACTCCCAAAATTAAACCTCAATTAAACTAATTAATTCCATTATAACTATAAAAACTCATTAGAAAACACATGTAAAGAACCAATAACTTGGGAATTTTAGTAAAGAATCTTGGATTAGAGGAGAAGGATGAACCTCACCTCTAATTGATGACTTTTCCCTTAATTCGATGGATTTGCACAAGAAAACAAATTCGAAAACAATAAGATTGGATTGGAAAATCATTATGAAACCACTTGAAATCAAAAAATTAGTTAAAATAAGATATAGCAGAAGATTTTGAAGAAGAAAAAAAAGTGTTTGGCTGGAGATAATTGGAGAGAAAATCTTTTGAATAAAAGTTTGTTACATCAAATTTGTTTTAAACTTTAATTATCCAATTAATTCTCCAAGCCTATTTACTGCATTTTAAAATCATTTAAAGTAGCCAAATTAAGGGAGAAAGTCTGATATTAGACTTTGAGTAAATAGCTCCTTAAAGATTCAAAGTTTTGACCCTTTACATTTTAGTCACTAGAAAAACAAATTTTACAAACTTTACATTTTGGTCACTACCACAAAATGTCTTACTTTCGAAACTCATTTTCCAAAATTGATTTCACCGTATACCATTATATATTAAATAAAGATTTTTAAACATTTTCCATATTTCTAACTCCTTTAAAAATATTTGTTGTGAATTAATCCCAAAACTGACTCGAATCCTCTAATTCGGTTCCCCAAATCGTCTATCTGACCTAATTAACAATTAGGCCCAAAATTAGGGCGTTACAACTCTCCCCCTTAAGAAATTTCGTCCTCAAAATTTAACCAGCATAAAAGATGAGGAAACTATTCCATCATCTCTGACTTATTCTCCTACGTGGACTCCTCAACACTACTATATTGCCACAACACTTTGACAAGACTTTACCTTTCCTTCATTTGCTACAGGAACCCAAAATTCTACAAGCTCTTCATCACCACGCATATCCAACACTACTTAACATTCTTAAAAACACAATATGCTATGGATCCGACCACCAACTCTGCAACACTGATACATAAAACACATCATGAATTCCCCTAACTCGGGAGATAACCTCAACTGATAAGCCATTGAATATTCACATCCCTACACCATATCTGGTTTAATAGACCCTAAACTCAAATTTATTTTTTCCCAAAGTGCATCACCTTCTTCCAAGGCAAAACCTTCAGGAGCCCACGCTTATCAATGGTACACACAACCTCCCTAGGCTTCAATTCCACGTAGAATTCCTGAAGATCTGAAGCTACATTCAAACAGTCACACTCAAGCTTCACCTTCTCATGGGTATTTCTCAACACATCAAACGAGATAACACACTCCTTACCATCCTCACCCCATACAATATATACAACATTCCTTACCACTCAATGGCACAAACATCGCCAACTGTGCACACATCCAAAACTGTTATTATAAGCAAATTCAACCAAAGGCAATTGTCTCTCCCAGGTTTTTAGAGACTCAAATCACAACATCTCAACATAGCCACCAGAACCAAGATAGCACACTTTGATTAACCACCCGACTAACAACGATACGAAATGCTAAAAGGCAACCAAGTGCCCAAAGCTTAATGCAGGCACTCTCAAAACCCCGATAGAAACATGAATCTCTATCCCAAACCATGGACTTATACACTCCATGCACCCTTCGTAACCCGATTAACGATAACCTAAAAAGGGAACCATTTTCAGTTGACGTTCAAGGAAACCCTAACACATATCCATGATGAACTTTTCTCACCTTTCCATTCCAGAATCTTCAATGACTATAACATCCCAAAAGAAAATTAATGCTTAGCCTTAACATGCTTAGAACCCATACACTTAACCACAAATTTCGCAACACTCCTCTTTTAAAACATCCCATAAATACTTTTCTTCCAACCATCAAAACATCTATGTACCAATCAGACGCAAGACAACAGAACTAGAATGGACTTCAATCTGAATAGTATGCCTCAACCCAACATCTTTCGGCACAACCATCCAACCTTTAAGCTTAAACACCACCATCATTAAAAGAAAAACCGATGATCTCCCCATCACTATGTCTTTACCATGCATCACCAACGCACTATAAAGGGTTGCTCCCCCTTACCCTACCATAACTTTTCCTACTAAGGTTGTTCCCCACCATCGATCTTCATTCCTTCGGTCATTCAGCCCCAAATACTTCTTACTATTCCACTCCTTACATAACAACAACCATCTCAAGCTCTTAAGACCCTAACAACTATATTCAGTTATCACCTAGTAACCTCTATCATACAACCCAAACTATGGCTCCAACAAACCTCTTCACCCTTTGATTCCCTAAAGCACATTCGCCAAACCACCAAAAACTTGGAGAATCTTATATAAACTAACCTCCCAATAAACCAACTTATACAATCACCATACTAATTCCCAGAAACTCATCTGTAAGTGTGGATACATGTATGCATGATTGCTTACATGCTCCCAATGATGCCTATGTATATGAATGCAAGACCACTAATGTCATGCCACATGCATGCATGAACTGACATATTTAAGTATATACATATAATTGCTTAAGCATTATGAATGATCAATCATCCACACTTACTGATAACATTTCCAAAATCAACATTCCTAACCACTTGCCTACTTCAATCCTAACTATTTGGGAACATCCACCCACCTAGCTTTGAAGGTTTAACAACAAACCTTCGGTCTTCAGGCAAAAGCCTTCCTAGTTTCCTCTGAACAAGTCTATACCACCACTCTATCTACCTACTCAACTAAACATTCTTAGAATACTTATCTTGCTACAACCCTGAAGATTTACAAAAATATTCGTCAACCTAACAACACCACCTACTACCGTTTACAATCACACAAATATTTTGGGACCAAAACTTCCAAAGTATCATTCTTCCCATAATCCTTATTCAAAGGCACCACCCAATGTATACATTTCTCGGCGTTCGTCAACAACTTAAAAACAAACCTCATTAGCCATATGATAGCATAAATTACTGCCAAATTAACCTCACAACCACTAACAATTTTGCAGACTTCTATAGCGACATATTACCAGAAGCCATGGAAATCACAAATCCTCAGAGAACTCAACAACTCACTTCAAACCACTTTAGAGCCACTTCTCTCTCACAAACACACAACATAAGAACTCCAATATTTCCAACCTAATCCTCCAGCACAAAGGGCGATTCCATGCAACCAAAAACAATCAGACGTCGCAACTGGACAACAACAAACAAGCCACTCAACTTTTTTTCCCAAATTGAACTACCAAACTAAGATTCCCTTCTCGCAACATATTTCCCAAAGGCGATTAATACTCTAACATCTCATGTCAAACCTTACCCCATTTTTAAAGAAATGTGTGTCAGCTTCACCAAGTTTTTACTAACCATCAACACCAACAACTCAATGGTATATCCTTAACATAGGTTTAACATTCATCTCATGACCATAACAACAATAGCAATCTCACAACCAACCTCAAGCCTCAACACTCACTGCTCACTTTGAAATCCAAGATCGTAATGTCCCTATACCTGAACAACCAATCCTGACACAACACCTTACCAAACCATAAAACGACGACTTCATCAAATTCTTGGCAATCGTATGATCCTAAGCCATCAAGAAACATCTACAGTACAACTTCGTACCACTCCTATTTCATCCAAAACTAATTACTCGAATGCCACATTAAGGATTTCAACATGCATATCAAACAACTTTACATGCTCATCCAAGATGCAAGAATGCATAGAACCAGAATCTACCCGGGAAAACAACAACAGGGATTTCAATGTTAAAAATACATGCAATCAAATCGATGTCATTACATCCCTCGCGATGTGTACACACCCTCGCAGAACCTCTATCCCCAGACTTGTCAAGAATGCCAGGCGTCACGACCCACTAACCCTCATCATCATACTGATAATAACCTCGATCGTGCCCGCAGCCTCCCAGCGGTGCCACAACAGGTGCAAGAGCCCGCACACCTCTAACCATTAATAGACAATCACGCCTTAGATGATCTCCTGAACCACATCTCCAGCAAGCATCAATAATCACAAGCACAGATGTCCGTCCACCCCTAGCCCACTTCAGGTAGTCACGCCTCACAAAACTTCGCAACCCACAACTCCAGCACGTCTTTGGCATTTTCCAACACACTTCAGGATGATTTTTTCCACAGTGCGCACACCCAAGCATCTTAACAGTGGAATTCTGACCAAACTATCCTATTTCGGCATTAGTCTCAACACGTTCAATATTGAGCCAATGCCTCCTATCACGGTGCCTCTTGTACCTACCTTTCCCAACATCGGTTACAAAACTCCCTTTTGAGAACCAAAGCTTCCAACACGATCAGATATTCCCCGACTCTGCTCTAAACTTGTAGTTCTCACTTCTGATGCCATGGGTGCCAACCCTTTGAACTCAGCACTTCTCAGCCTCACTAAGCCCTCCACCGGTGGTCCTGAATATGCAACTCTTATTAGTTGTAGATATAGACATATGCATCCCAGCCATAACTGCTCGAAAAGCTTCGACTATCGCTCGCTCTATTGGCATTAAATAACCGTACCCTGACCCAACTAATAGGGGTAACACGCGCTCCACTCCCTTGGGTGGATTCAGCGGAGGAGATGGCAACACTTCGTGAAGCACAACACCATCCTCTACTCCCTGCCCCTCGATGATGGTCATACTCGACCCTAACTCTCTCTTCGGTGGCATCGTATAAAAACGTATCTAAGGCATGATAAATACACCAAAACAAAGACAATCAGGCCAGCTTCAAGCAAGGATCCAAGACTTTTATTTTAATCCAAAAATTATTTTATAACTATAGTAATAAGGCAATGTGCCCCCAATTACACCCCAACATGGCATATATCAAACATCGTACATATAAACAATCACCGTGCATGGCAAACAACATTGAACAATCATCAACATCATACCAATTCTTCGTAAACACACAAAACAATACACCAACACCGTCCCACTTTTTGTAACCTGGCTCTGATACCACCAAATATAACCCCTTTAACCCGGCCTAGCCAAAATCGAACCAAAAAGGTTACATTAGGTTTGCCAAAGAAAACCCGAGCTAATATCCTAAACAGTCCATTTTTTCTTTTATCATGTCTAAATGCATATATATTAATCCCTATGGTGAACATGCATCAACCGAAACATTATAATTAAATTAGATTTCAAGACAGGATTCGATTGCTCAACCGCACACAATAGGGACTAAAATGTAATTTCCACAAATTATAGGGACTTAATTAAAATCAAGTTTACCAAAACTTCATTGATCCTATTTCAAGCCATCCAATTTCAATTTTCAGTTCAAAACAATCATTCAAACTCATTCAATTGCATACATAACATTTAAGGGCTAAATTGCAAGATTTCCAACCTTCAGCATATTGATAAACATGAAAACAACTGGGCGTATCGATATGGGTAAGCCCATACTGATACAGCTTAATGAAAAAAATGGCTACTTATATTGATACACGAATAACCGTATCAATACAGTGTGTTGACCTACTCGTACCGATACTGCCTTGACCCCGTATCGATCCTCCTTTGTGTTCTCAAAAGCTCTGAATTCCAGTAACTAAAATGCGTATCGATATGGTACCCCATGTATCGGTACAACTATTTAAAAATGAAGGGGGCAAAACAGTACTTAAACCTGTGTATTGACACCAATACAAAATTTCCTTAAGGCGTATCGATATGATGGCTAGACGTATCGATACCCTTTATTATACTTCGATGATTTGAGCCTTCCCAGACCTCATGTACCGATCCTTGGGTATCCGTACCAATACGTAGAGGCCTATAATGACCTCTAGGTCTAACATATGACTCTTTGGCTCACTCTAGTCATCTTTAAACATCTCTTAAACATCATATAACATCAAAAGCATGCTTGACAATAGTATACCAAAGCATTTTAAGCATTCCTAACAAGTCTAACCCAATCATTCGCAAAGTCTACAAGCATGCTCCCTAGCCAATATCCAAATCATAAATCCATCCAAATATCAAGCACCATAAACCTCTTACAAAATCAAACCAACATATAAAACTTCTACAAATAGGAAGTTTAGCAAACAACCCACCCTAAACACTAAATGACCACATTGCCTTTATTACTACAAGTCCTTATCGAAGTCATACTTTCGTAAACACAAGTCCATAGATTCTCATTCGCTTGCTCGCTACCTCCAACCTTTAATTCTTTGTATTGATGGTAAAAGAGAGCGTAAGTACACTAGGCTTAGTGAGGAATGCTCGAAAACAAAACACCATCAATGTATTTAAAACAATTTAACAATCTTTTTGAAAAACCACTTTCAAAAACACCTTTTTTCATCATTTCAACATCATGCCTTTTCAAACCAAGCACTTAATATTTCCAAAACATTCACATTAAACCCTATACAATATATATCATGGATTAACAACAGTATCTTAATTGCTACGCTCAATTTAAGCTTTCTCATGCATACTACCAATGCAAGGCTTAAAGAGTAAAACATGTTTAACCAACATTAAACCGCACAATCCATCTCATGAAACATCACCAATTATATTGGCTTACACGTTATCATTACCCAAGTTCCACTTTACAAAATATAACATCGGATACATGAATTCAACAAGTGTTTGCCCAACACTTAACATACAATCTACTGGCATCCCAAGGTTCACACACGGGAGTTTTCGGTTCCCATAAACCCCTCCACTGTTATGACACCTATGGTGGAGTCTTCGGTACACATAAACCCCTCAACACCACTCATCAGCTAGATGTATAACCCACTAAAGGGAGTCTTTGGTACGATTAAACTCCTTAACCGTTAGGGTACTTGGATGGAGTATTCGGTATACATAAACCCCTCAACATCCAAGATGACTTTTTATAGTGCACTATCAATCCTATGGCTGGCCAACTATATCCGATGACATTTCCAAAACCTTTTTATACTTTCACTTGCCAATATAATTCATTTCATTCACAATAACTCATTGTTTTCATATGCATTAATTAAATCCATTTATCCAATGCATCACCCTTGCATTAACCAATGCTCAAAAACATCATCAAAACACGCATTACCTCCAAATGCCTCATCATCATCATTATGTAATCATTTTTCAGCATTAAACCATTCTCAAATCATGCATATACATTGAGTAACCAAGTTATCAAAGCAAGTGCATAAACTAATTTGCCAAACTGAATTAGAGAGAGAAAATATTATTTACTTACTTACGAGCTGAGACGAGCATTTCAAGCTTGATCTAAACCCCCAAATATAATTTTCAAACCTTTAAAAAGTTGCAAAACATGATTTCACTCACAGACAATGCAAAGCCTCACTTGTCGTTGTAAAACCACACCTCTAAAGCTTCCAAACCGTTGATACAAGATCGAAGATCAACCTCCCTTGTTTTATCCATCACAAAATAGAGGTTTTAATGCATCAAAATGCATTCACAACCCAGTAACATCAAATTGCAATAATCCTCATCAATTTCTCAAGCAAGTACCCTTCCACACTGAAAACATTATCAAACGACTCACAAACTTTACCCAGCCACAACCTATGGATCTCATCTATCAATTAACATCAATTACCATCCAAAAACACATTAACATCATCATTAAGCCTCCAGCAATCATTAAACACCCACAACTCCTCATAACTAAAATCCTAGAAAATTAGAGATTCATATAGTTTTAGGATTTCATTGTCAAAACCCACTTATTAACATTATAAAACATCAAAATCATGTTCCAATACAACCAAGAACATAGAAAATCAGATCAAATTCAAAATCGCATCAACTCTCAAAATTAAACCTTAATTAAACTAATTAATTCCATTATAACTATAAAAACTCATTAGAAAACACATGTAAAGGACCAATAACTTGGGAATTTCAGTAAAGAACCTTGTATTATAGGAGAAGGATGAACCTCACCTCTAATTGATGACTTTCCCCTTAATTCGATGGATTTGCACAAGAAAACAATGAGAAAACAATAGGATTGGATAGGAAAATCGTTATAAAACCACTTGAAATCAAAAGGTTAATTAAAATAAGATATTACCTGAATATTTTGAAAAAGGAAAGTGTTTGACTAGAGAGAATTAGAGAGAAAATCTTTAGGATAAAAGTTAGTTACGTCAAATTTGTTTTAAACTTTAATTATCCAATTAATTCTCCAAGCCTATTTACTGCATTTTAAAATCATTTAAAATGGCCAATTTAAGGGAGAAATTATGATATTAGACTTTGGGTAAATAGCTCCTTAAAGATTCAACGTTTTGACCCTTTACATTTTAGTCACTAGAAAACAAATTTTACAAACTTTACATTCTGGTCACTACCACAAAATGTCTTACTTCCAAAACTCATTTTCCAAAATTGATTTCACCATATACCATTATATATTAAATAAATATTTTAAAACATGAGACTCAAATCACTTATCTCAACATAGCCACAGACCAAGATAGCACTTTGATTAACCACCCAGACTAAGCGATACGAAATGCTAAAAGCAGCTTAAAAAGTGCCCAAGCCATCAGGCACTCTCAAAACTGATAGAAACATGAATCTCTATCCCAAACCATGGACTTGCCTGCCTCCATACCATACGTAACCGATTAACGATAACACAAAGGGAACCATTTAGTTCAGCGTTCAAGGAAGCTTTAACACATATCCATGATGAACTTTTTCTCCTTTCCATTCGAGAATCTTATTATATAACATCAAAGAAAATTAATGCTTAGCCTTAACATGCATGAACCCATACACTTAACCACAAATTTCTTAACCTCCCTCTTTTAAAACATCCATAAATACTTTTCTTCCAACCATCAAAACATCTATGTACCAATGGAGCAGAGACAAAACGGAACTAGAATGGACTTGATACGAATAGTATGCCTCAACCCAACACATCTTTGGCTAACTGTAACCTTTAAGCTTAAACACCACCATCGTAAAGAAAAACCGATGATCTACCATCCTATGTCTTTCATGCATCACCAACGCACTATAAGAGTTTGCTCCCCCTTTACTACCATAACTTTTCCTACTAAGGTTGTTCCCATACATCGATCTTCCTTCGGTCATTCCTTGAAATACTTCTTACTATTCCTGCCACATATAACAACCATCTCAAGCTCTGCCCAGACCTAACAACTATATTCGAGTTATCACCTAGTAACCCTCATCCTTTAGCCCAAACCCCAAACCAACAAACCTCTTCACCCTTTGATTCCCTAAAGCACATTGACAAACCACCAAAAACTTAGAATCTTATATATAAACTAACACCTCAATAAACAACTTATACAATCACCATACTAATTCCCGACTCATGTAGTGTGGATACATGTATGTGATTGCTTACGTGCTCAAATGATGCCTATAACATATGAATGCAAGACCACTAATGTCATGCCACATGCATGCATGAGCTGACATATTTAAGCTGTATACATATAATTGGCAAGCATTATGAATGATCAATCATCCACTTACTGGCAATGATAATGTATTTAAAATCAACATTCTAACCACTTACTCTTGATCCACAACTGTGGGAACATCCACCACCTATTTGAAGGTTTAACACTGTAAACCTTCGGTCTTAGGGCAAAAGCCTTCCTAGTTTCCTCTGTTCTAAAGTCTATACCACCACTCATCTACCTATCAACTAACATTCTTAGAATACTTATCTTGCTACAAC
The DNA here is from genome assembly GCA_019671005.1 of Hibiscus mutabilis. Taxonomy (NCBI): domain Eukaryota; kingdom Viridiplantae; phylum Streptophyta; class Magnoliopsida; order Malvales; family Malvaceae; genus Hibiscus; species Hibiscus mutabilis. The sequence goes on from CM033719.1 coordinate 50,731,921, forward strand.
CATAAAGATTTACAAAATATTCGTCAACTAACAACACCACTACTAAAGTTTTACAATCACACAAATATTTTGGACCAAAACTTCCAAAAATCATTCTTCCCATAAAATCCCTTATTCAAGGCACCACCCAATGTATACATTTCTCGGCGTTACGTCAACAACTTAAAAACAAAATAATTAGCCATATGATAGCATAAATTACTGCCAAATTAACCTGCAACCACTAACAATTTGAGACTATATGGCGACACTTACGAAATATGAAATGCAATCTCGGAAGAACTTCAACAACTCACTTCAAACCACTTTGAAACCCTTCTCTCCCAAACACACAACATAGAACTCGATATTTCCAACCTAATCTCAAATGCAAAAGGCGATTCCATGCAACCAAGCAATGGGTGATATTGGACAACAACAACAAAACAAACCGCTCAACACTTTTTAAATTGAACTGCAAACTAAGATTCCCTTCTACTGCAACATATTTCCCAAAAGCGTTAATACTCTAACATCATGTCAAGCCTTACCCGTTTTAAAGAAATGTGTTGTCGACTTCACCAAGTTTTTACTAACCATCGGCACCAACAACTCAATGGTATATCATAACATAGGTTTAACATTCATCTCATATCTAACAACAATAGCAATCTCACAACCAACCTCAAGCCTCAACACTCTTGCTTCGCTGAAATCCAAGATCGTAATGTCCTATCACGAACAACCAATCTGACACAACACACCTTACCAAACCGTAAAGCATGACTTCATCAGAATTCTTGTAACGTCGTATGATCCTAAGCCATCAGAAAACATGCAGTACAACTTCGTACCACTCCCTGTTCATCAAAACTAATTACTCGGAATGCCACATTAGGATTTCAACATGCATATCAAACAACTTCCATGCTCATCCGAAGATGCAAGAATGCATAGAACCCAGCGAATCTACTAGGAAAACAACAGCAGGGGATTTCAGTATTTAAAATACATACAATCAAATCGATGTCATTACATCCTCGCTGATGTGTACACACCTCGCGAACCTCATCCCCAGAGACTTGTCAAGAATGCACACCGGGCGTCACGACCCACTGCCCTCGTCATCATCGTGTAACCTCGATCGTGCATGGCCTCGGCCAGTGCCTATGAGTGCAGAGCCACCTCTAACAAGTAATAGACAATCAACGCCCAGGTGATCTCCTGAACCCACGTCGGCAACATCGGCTAATCGCGGCACGGATCCGTCCACCTGGCCCGCCCGGTGATCACGCCTCGCCAAAACTTGTAACCGCGCTCGATACGTCTTTTTGGCATTTTCCAACACCACTTGGAGATGATTTTTTCCTGAGTCGCGCACCCAAGCATCTGCCGTGGAATTACGGCCAAACTATCTATTGGCATTGTAGTCTCCGCCGTTCCAATATTGAGCCAGCTGCCTCCTATCCGCAGTGCCCTCTTGTACCTACCTTTCCCAAACCTTGATTCAAAACTCCCTTTTGAGAAACCAAAGCACAACAAATCAGATATTTGACTACGCTCTAAACTTGTAGTTCTCCTTGATGCCATGGTGCCAACCGCTTTGAACTCGACACTTCTCGACCCTCACTAAGCCCTCACCGGTGGTCACAGATAATGCAACTCTTATTAGTTGTAGATATAGACATATGCATCCAGCCACCAGCGCTCAGAAAAGCTTCGACTATCGCTAAGCTCTATTGGCATTAAACCATGAGTATACGACCCAACTAATAAGAGGTAACAGCTGACTCCACTCACTTGGTGGATTATTGGAGGTCTTAACATAAGTGACACACAACACCGTCCTCTACTCATTTCAGTGATGGTCATACTAGACCTAACTCTCTTGATGGCATATTATAAAAGCATATCTAAAGGCATGATAAATACACAAAACAAAGACAATCGAGGCCGGCTTCAAACAAGGATCAAGACTTTTATTTTAATCCAAAATTATTTTATAACTATAGTAATAAGTAATGTGCCCCCAATTACTGACATGGCATATATCAAACATGTACATATAAACAATCACCATTCATGGCAAACAACATTGAACAATCATCAACATCATACCAATTCTTCGTAAACGCACAAAGCAATACACTGTCATAGTCCCACTTTGTATGGCCTCTGATACCACCAAATATAACCCGCTTCTTGCGACCTAATAAAATCGAACCAAAAAGGTTACATTAGGTTTGCCAAAAAAACCGAGCTAATATCTCACTTGAGTCCATTTTTCTTTTATCATGTCTAAATGCGTATATGTTAATCCCCTATGTTGAACATGCATCATGAAACATTATAATTAAATTAAGATTTCAAGACGGATTCGATTGCTCAACCGCACACAATAGGGACTAAAATGTAATTTCCACAAGAATTATGGGGACTTAATTAAAATCAAGTTTACAAAACCTTCATTGATCCTATTTCAAGCCATCCAATTTTGAATTTTCAGTTCAAGCAATCATTCAAACTATTTTCAATTTGCATACATAACATTAGGAATAAATTGCAGATTTCAACCATGACATATTGATAAACATGAAAACAAGCTGGTATCGATGTGGTAAGCCCATCGCGATACGACAATGAAAAAATGGCTACTTATGTTGATACCACGAATAGCAAGTATCAATCACGGTGTGTTAAACCTACCGTCGCAAATCTGCCTTGACCTAGTATCGATCCTGCTTTGTGTTCTCAGCTACGAATTCGATAACTAAAATCGTATCGATATGGTACCCCATGTCGGTACGCTATTTAAAAATGAGGGGCAAAACAGTGCCAAACTTTGTATGTTGACACAATACAAAATTTCAGCAAGGCGTATCGATGATGGCTGGGCGTATCGATACCACTGTCTCTCGATGATTTGAGCCTTGATATCGTATGCCGATCCTTGGGTATCATTACCAATACGTAAGAGGCCTATAATGACCTCTGGAAGGTCTAACATACCTGGCCTTTGGCTCACTCTGGCGTCATCTTTAAACATCTCATAAACATCATATAACATCAAAGCATACTTGACAATAGTATACCAGCATTTTAAGCATTCCTAACAAGTCTAACCCAATCATTATGAAGTCTACAAGCATGCTCCTAGCCAATATCAAATCCATAAATCATCCAAATATCAAGCACCATAAACCTCTTTAAAAATCAAACCAACATATAAAACTACAAATAGGAAGTTTAGCAACAACCATACAAAAACACTAAATGACCACATTGCACTTTTATTACTACAAGTCTTTATGAAAGTCATACTTTAGTAAGCACAAATCCATAGATTCTCGTCGCTTATAGCTACCTCAACCTTTAATTCTTTGTATTGATGGTAAAGGAGACGTAAGTATAAACTTAGTGAGTGCTCGAAAACAAAACACCATCAATATATTTTAAAACAATTTAACAATCTTTTGAAAAACCACTTTCAAAAACACCTTTTTATCATCATTTCAAAAGCTTGCCTTTTCAAACCATGCACTTAATATTTCCAAAACATTCACATTAAATCCTATGCCACATGTATCATGGATTAACAACAATATTCTAAATTGCTACCCTCAATTTAAGCTTTCCATGCATACTACTAATGTAAGGCTTAAAGAGTAAAACATGTTTAATCAACATTAAACCAAAAAATCCCTATCATGATACATCATCAATTATTTTCCCCCTAAAGTATCATTACCCAAGTTCCACTTTACAAAATAACATGGGATAACGATCTTAAATGTTTTACCAACATTTAACATACAATCTCCCCGGACCCCGGTTTCCCAACAAGGATTTTTTTGGTCCCCAAAAACCCCTTTTTCTCCCGAAACCTCGGGGTGGAGCCCTTCGGCACATAAACCCCCGACACCACTATCGGCTAGATGTAAAACCCCATTAACAAAGTTTTTGGTACGTTTTAAATTTCCCTAAACCCGAAAATTTTTGGATGGGGGTTTGGGGTAAAATAAAAACCCCCAAATAAAAGGGCACTTTTTTGGTACTATCAATTCCTATGGTTGGCCAACTATACCCGGGTGACTTTCCCCAAACCTTTTTATTTTACTTCCCAATAAAATTTTGTTTCTTTCCCAAATAAACCAAAGATTTTCATATGCATAAATTTTAAACCATTTATCCAATGATCATCCATGTTAATCAATGCCAAAATATCAAAACAGGGTTACTCCAAATGCCTCAATATCATTATGTAATCATTTTCCTTTTTCCATGCTCAAGTCATGTATAAAAAAGTGGCAATCGACAAAACAAGGCATAAATCCAATTTCCAAACCAAATGCTAGAAAAAACACCCTTTTACTTATTTTGAGCTTAGACTAGTTTGTTTGGGATCTAAATCCCCAAATAAATTTCCCAAACCCTTTTAAAAAACAAAAAACACGTTTTCACCACCGCCAACGAAAAAGCCTGGGGTTTCCCGTTGAAAAACCCACCTCTAAAGTTTCCAAACCATTGTTTACAAGCCGGGGATCAACTGTTTTTATTTTAACCATCACAAAATAGGGTTCAAAGATCAAAATGTATTCACAACCTAGCAACATCAAATTCCAAAAATCCTCACTTTTTCTCAAGAATTTTCCCCTTTCGCACTAACCAAACATATCAAATGGTCAAAATTTTAAACCCGAAAAACCTATGGTTTTTATCTATCAATTAACATCACTCCCATCCAAAACACATTAACATCATATTAAGCCTTCAACGGTCAAAACACCCAAAAACCCTAAAAACTATAACCAAACCTAGAAAATTAGAGATTCATTTTTTTTCAGATTCCATTGTAAAAACCCCAAATTTATTAACAAAAAACCCAAAGTCACTTTCCCAATACAAACAAGAACATAGAAAATCGTATCAAATTGAAACCCTTAATAACCCCCAAAAAATTAAAAACCTAAAATTAAACAAATTTAAATTTCCATTAAAAACTAAAAAAACCAAAAGAAAACAAGAAAAAAAACCAAAAAATTTTGGGGAATTTTGGGTGGGGTTTTTTGGGAGGGGGAGGAGAAATAAATTTTTCCCCTTTCTAATTGATGATTTTTCCCTTTAATTCATGGATTTGCACAAGAAAACAAATTAAAAAAATAAGATTGGGGTTGGGAAAACAATTTTGAAACCCCTTTAAATCAAAAAATTAGTTAAAATAAGATATAGCGGAAGATTTTAAAAAAGAAAAAAATGGGTTTTCGAGATAATTGGGGAGAAAATCTTTTTAATAAAAGTTTGTTACATCAAATTTGTTTTTAAAATTTTTAAATTTTCCAATTAACCCCCCAAGCCTATTTTTCTTTATTTTAAAAAACTTTAAAGTAGCTTTTAAAATTTTGGGAGAAAGTCCGATATTAGACTTTTAGTAAAAAGCCCCCAAAGATTCAAAGTTTTGACCCTTTTCATTTTAGTCAATGAAAAAAAAATTTTTTCAAAATTTTAAATTTTTTCACTACCACAAAAAGCCCTTTCTTTTAAATCATTTTTCCAAAAGATTTCACCAATTTCCATTATATATTAAAAAAGATTTTTTAAAAATTTTCCATATTTTAACCCCTTAAAAAAATTTTTTGTAATTAATCCCAAAAATACTAACCTTTTAATTCTTCCCAAAAGCCCATCCAATCCAATTCAATTTGCCCAAAATTGGGGAAATCCCCCCCCTTTTAAAAAATTTCTCTTCCCCAAAATTTAACCAAAGAAAAAAGAAGGGGGGAAACCATTCCCTCATCTTTTCCACTTATTTCCCACGGGACCCTTTCCCCTACTAATTTTGTGCCACAACACTTTGACAAGACTTTTACCTTTCCTTCATTTGCTTAAAAACCCAAAATTTTACAAGCCCCTTTTATCACCACGCATATCCAAACACTACTTAACATTTTTAAAAAAACAATATCTATGGATCCACCACCAACTTCGCAACACCGAAAATAAAAAACATCAAAAGAATTTTTAACTCGGGGATAACCCAATGATGTCATTGAATATTCACATCCCTTTTCACCATATCTTTTTTGACCCAAACTTTAAATTTTTTTTTTTCCCAAAATGCATCACCTTCTTCCAAAAACCTTGACCCCCCGCTATCAATGGTACACAAACCTCCCCAGCCTTTTAACCACGTGGGAAATTTTAAGACCGGGTTTCATTCAAAAAAAATACCTCTTTACCCCCAACCGGATTTCAACACATCAAACGAGATAACACACTCCTTTCCATCCTCAAAACCCCCTACAATATATACAAATTCCTACCACCAATGGCACAAAAATCCCAACTCACACACATCCAAAATCAATATTATAAGAAATTCAACTAAAGGGGAATTGTTCCCCAGGGTTTTTGAGACTCAAATCACAACATCTTTAACATAGCCACTGTAACCAAGATAGCACACTTTGAAACTCCCCACTAACAACGAACAAATGCTAGCAAAAATTGCCCAAAGTTAATGGTATTTAAAAAACCCGGGAAAAATAAATTTTCCCCCCAAAAGGGATTTATAACCCCATGTTTTTTTTTGAAATTCGGGGTTTAACATAAAAAAAGGGAAAACCTTTTTTTTCGTTTGATTTAAGGGAAAATTAAACATACCCATGATGAATTTTTCACCTTTCTTTCCCTAATCTTTCAATACAAAATAAAAAAAATTTGTTAAACCAAATCCCCCCAAATTCCAAAATTTTTCAAAAAATTTTTCCCCCCAAAATATTTTTTCCAACCATCAAAAACCCTTTTCCCAACTAGAAAAATTTTACCAAAAAAGGACTTCAATCAATAGTATGCCCAACCCAACATCTTCTAAGAAAACCCATCCAACCTTTAAGTTTAAACACCACCATCATTAAAAAAAAAACCGGGCATCCCCCATCACTATGTTTTTACCATGCATCCCCAACGCCCATAAAGGGTTGCCCCCCTTACCCTACCATAACTTTTCCTACTAAGGTTTTTCCCCCACCATCGATTTCATTCTTCTTATTAAAACCCCAAATACTTTTTACTATTCCACCCCTTACAAACAAAAAACAAATTCAAGCTTTTAAGCCCCCAAAAAATTATATTCCTATCACCTAGTAACCCCATCATAAAACCCCAAAAACTATGGCCCCAAAAACCCCCTTTTTCACCCCTTTGATTCCCACATTCCCAAACCACCAAAAACTTGGAGAATTTTATATAAACAAACCCTCCCAATAAACCAACTTATACAATCACCATCCCAATTTTTTAAAACTCATTAAAATGGGGATACATGTATGCATGATTGTTTACATGCCCCCAATGATGCCTATGTATATGAATGAAAACCACTAATGTCATGCCACATGCATGCATGCCCCCACATTTTTAAGTATATATTAAAATTTTTTAAACATTATGAATGATCAATCATCCACACTTACATAACATTTCCAAAATCAACATTCCTAACCACTTGCCTATTTTAAATCCTAACTTTTTTGGGAACATCCACCCACCCATTGGGTTTAAAAAAAACCTTCCTTCCGTGAAAAAGCCTTCCAGTTTCCTCCCAAGTCTATACCACCCCCTTATCTACCTACTAACAAAACATTTTTAGAATACTTATCTTGCTAAAACCCCCAAGTTTTAAAAAAATATTCCCAACCTAAAACACCCCCCTACTCCCGCTTAAATCACACAAATTTTTGGGGGACCAAAATTTCCAAAAAGGAATATTTTTCCCCTAATCCTTATTCAAAGGCACCACCCAATGTATACATTTCTTTTGGGTCAACAACTTAAAAAAAAACCTCATTAGCCAAAAGGATAGCATAAAACCCCAAAATTTAAACCCCTCACAACCACTAAAAATTTTTGGAAATTTCTAAAAATTTAAATATTATTTAAATGGAAATCACAAATTTTTGAGAACCCCAACAACTCACTTCAAACCACTTTAACCCATTTCCTCTCACAAACAAACAAATAAGAACCCAATATTTCCAACCTAATCCTCCAAAGACAAAGGGCGATTAAAAAAAAACCCAAAAAAACAATCGACGTCAGAACCGAAACAAAAAACAAGCCACTAATTTTTTTCCCCCCAAATTGAACAAACCAAACTAAGTTTCCCCTTTCGAAATTTTTCCCCAAAGGCGACTTTAATTTAACATCTCTTTAAAAAACCTTTCCCCATTTTTAAAAAAATTAGGCCCCCTTTTCACCAAGTTTTTTCTAACCATCAACACCAACAACTCAATGGTTTTCCTTTAAAATAGGTTTAACATTCATTTTCCCCTGACCATAAAACAATAGCAACCCCCAACCAACCTCGCCCCAACACTCACGCCACTTTGAAATCCAAGATCAGAATGTCCCCAAACCAACAACCAATCCCGGCAAACACCCAAAAACCATAAAAAGATTTATTTATCAAATTTTGGGAATCGTATGATCCTAAGCCATCAAGAAACATCTACAAGACAATTCAACCCCCTTTTTCCCCTCCAAAACTAATTACTAATGCCCATTAAGGATTTCAACATGCAAAATCAAACAACTTTTCATGCTCATCCAAGATGCAAGAATTTAAACCGTAATCTACCCGGAAAAAAACAAAGGGGTTTCAATGTTAAAAATACGCAATCAAAACGAGCAAAATTTTAAACCTCCATTTTACACACCCTCGCAGAACCCTATCCCTTTTACTTTTCAAGAAGCCAAAACGCCCCGACCCCCCAACCTCATCATCATACCCATAATAACCTTTATCGGCCCGCAAATTTTTCCCCGGTAAACAGTAAGAGCCCGCACACCCTAACCATTAATAGACAATTTTTCCCTTTGATGATTTTCCTAACCACATTCCAAAAAAAGATCAATAATCACAATCCCCATGTCCGGGCCCCCCCCAGCTCCCCTTGTAGTCAAAAGCCCACAAAAAATGCAACCCACAACTCCCAAAACGTTTTGGGATTTTCCAACACACTAGATGATTTTTCCACAAGGCGCAAACCCGCATCTTAACAAAGGGGGTTTTAATTTCCATCCTATTTCAAAATTAGTCTCAACACGTTTAAAAAATGCCTCCTATCACGGTGCCCCTTGTACCTACCTTTCCCCAAAATCTTAACAAAAAATCCCTTTTTAAAAACCAAAGCTTTTAACACATCGATATTCCCCCACTCCCTTTTAAAATTGAAGTCATCTTTAAACATCTTCTAAACATCATATAACATTAAAAGCATGATTGACAATAGTATACCAGCATTTTAAGCATTCCTAACAAGTCTAACCCCAATCATTCACAATGTCTATAGGCATGCTCCTAGTCAACATCCAAAACGTAAATCCATCCACATCTCAAGCACCATAAACCTCTTACAATTCCAAACCAACATATAAAACTTGTACAAACGAGGAGTTTAGCAAACAACCCTCCCAAAACACCAATGACCACATCGCTTTTATTACTTCAAGTCCTTATTGAAGTCATACTTTCGTAAACACAAGTCCTTGGATTTCCTTTCGCTTGCTTGCTACCTCCAACCTTTAATTCTCCGCACTGATGGTAAAAGAGAGTGTAAGCACACTAGGCTTAGTGAATAATGCTCAAAACAAAACACCATCAATGCATTTAAAACCGCTTAACAATCCTTTTGAAAACCGCTTTCAAAAACACCTTTTATCATCATTTCAAAAGCTTGCCTTTTCAAACCATGCACTTAATATTTCCAAAACATTCACATTAAATCCTATGCCACATGTATCATGGATTAACAACAATATCTCAATTGCTACCCTCAATTTAAGCTTTCCCATGCATACTACCAATGTAAGGCTTAAAGAGTAAAACATGTTTAACCAACATTAAACCACACAATCCCTATCATGATACATCATCAATTATATTGTCTTACAAGTGATCATTACCCAAGTTCCACTTTACAAAATATAACATCAGATACACAGATTCAATAAGTGTTTACCAACACTTAACATACAATCTACCGCATCCCAAGGTTCACACATAGGAGTTTTTGGTACCCATAAACCCTTCTACCAAGATAACCCTCGTGGTGGAGTCTTGGTACACATAAACACACCTCGACACCACTCATCGGCTAGATGTATAACCCATTAACGGAAGTCTTTGGTACGATTAATTCCCTCAACCGTTAGGGTACTTGGATGGAGTATTCGGTACACATAAACCCCTCAACATCAAAGGCGACTTTTTGTGGTGCACTATCAATCCTATGGTTGGCCAACTATATCCGATGACATTCCCAAAACCTTTTTATACTTTCACTTGCCAATATAATTTGTTTCATTCACCATAACTCAGTATTTTCATATGCATCAATTAAATCCATTTATCCAATGCATCATCCATGCATTAATCAATGCTCAAAACATCATCAAAACATGCGTTACCTCCAAATGCCTCATCATCATCATTATGTAATCATTTTCCAGCATTAAACCATGCTCAAGTCATGTATATACAAAGAAGTAATCAAGTTATCAAAACAAGTGCATAAATCCAATTTGCCAAACCAAATGCTAGAGAAAAACATCCTTTACTTACTTCGAGCTTAGACTAGCGTGTCAAGCTTGATCTAAATCCCAAATACAATTTCCAAACCTTTGAAAAACTAAAAACACGTTTTCACTCACCGACAACGCAAAAGCCTCGCTTGCCGTTGTAAAACCACACCTCTAAAGCTTCCAAACCATTGATACAAGCTCGAGGATCAACCTGACCTATTTTAACCATCACAAAATAGAGGTTCTAATGCATCAAAATGTATTCACAACCTAGCAACATCTAATTGCAACAATCCTCATCAATTTCTCAAGCAATTTCCCTTTCGCACTAACCAAAAACATCATCAAATGGCTCACAAACTTTACCTGACACAACCTATGGATTTCATCTATCAATTAACATCAATTACCATCCAAAAACACATTAACATCATCATTAAGCCTTCAACGGTCATTAAACACCCACAACTCCTCAAAACTCATAACTAACAACCTAGAAAATTAGAGATTCATATAGTTTCAGGATTCCATTGTCAAAACCCACTTATTAACATTATAAAACGTCAAAGTCACGTTCCAATACAAACAAGAACATAGTAAATCAGATCAAATTCGAAATCTCATCAACTCCCAAAATTAAACCTCAATTAAACTAATTAATTCCATTATAACTATAAAAACTCATTAGAAAACACATGTAAAGAACCAATAACTTGGGAATTTTAGTAAAGAATCTTGGATTAGAGGAGAAGGATGAACCTCACCTCTAATTGATGACTTTTCCCTTAATTCGATGGATTTGCACAAGAAAACAAATTCGAAAACAATAAGATTGGATTGGAAAATCATTATGAAACCACTTGAAATCAAAAAATTAGTTAAAATAAGATATAGCAGAAGATTTTGAAGAAGAAAAAAGTGTTTGGCTGGAGATAATTGGAGAGAAAATCTTTTGAATAAAAGTTTGTTACATCAAATTTGTTTTAAACTTTAATTATCCAATTAATTCTCCAAGCCTATTTACTGCATTTTAAAATCATTTAAAGTAGCCAAATTAAGGGAGAAAGTCTGATATTAGACTTTGAGTAAATAGCTCCTTAAAGATTCAAAGTTTTGACCCTTTACATTTTAGTCACTAGAAAAACAAATTTTACAAACTTTACATTTTGGTCACTACCACAAAATGTCTTACTTTCGAAACTCATTTTCCAAAATTGATTTCACCGTATACCATTATATATTAAATAAAGATTTTTAAACATTTTCCATATTTCTAACTCCTTTAAAAATATTTGTTGTGAATTAATCCCAAAACTCGACTCAATCCTCTAATTGGTTCCCCAAATCGTCTATCCGACCTAATTAACAATTAGGCCCAAAATTAGGCGTTACAACTCTCCCCTTAAGAAATTTCGTCCTCAAAATTTAACTAGCATAAAAGATGAGGAAACTATTCCATCATCTCTCGACTTATTCTCCTACGTGGACTCCTCAACACTACTATATTGCCACAACACTTTGACAAGACTTTACCTTTCCTTCATTTGCTACAGAACCCAAAATTCTACAAGCTCTTCATCACCACGCATATCCAACACTACTTAACATTCTTAAAAACACAATATGCTATGGATCCGACCACCAACTCTCGCAACACCGATACATAAAACACATCATGAATTCCCCTAACTCGGAGATAACCTCAACTGATAAGCCATTGAATATTCACATCCCTACACCATATCTGGTTTAATAGACCCTAAACTCAAATTTATTTTTTCCCAAAGTGCATCACCTTCTTCCAAGGCAAAACCTTCAGAGCCCACGCTTATCAATGGTACACAAACCTCCCTAGGCTTCAATTCCACGTAGAATTCTCAAGATCCGGCTACATTCAAACAAATACACTCAAGCTTCACCTTCTCATGGGTATTTCTCAACACATCAAACGAGATAACACACTCCTTACCATCCTCACCCCATACAATATATACAACATTCCTACCACTCAATGGCACAAACATCGCCAACTCAGCACACATCCAAAATCATTATTATAAGCAAATTCAACCAAAGGCAATTGTCTCTCCTGTGGTTTTTAGAGACTCAAATCACAACATCTCAACATAGCCACCAGAACCAAGATAGCACACTTTGATTAACCACCCGACTAACAACGATACGAAATGCTAAAAGGCAACCAAGTGCCCAAAGCTTAATGCAGGCACTCTCAAAACCCCGATAGAAACATGAATCTCTATCCCAAACCATGGACTTATACACTCCATGCACCCTTCGTAACCCGATTAACGATAACCTAAAAAGGGAACCATTTTCAGTTGACGTTCAAGGAAACCCTAACACATATCCATGATGAACTTTTCTCACCTTTCCATTCCAGAATCTTCAATGACTATAACATCCCAAAAGAAAATTAATGCTTAGCCTTAACATGCTTAGAACCCATACACTTAACCACAAATTTCGCAACACTCCTCTTTTAAAACATCCCATAAATACTTTTCTTCCAACCATCAAAACATCTATGTACCAATCAGACGCAAGACAACAGAACTAGAATGGACTTCAATCTGAATAGTATGCCTCAACCCAACATCTTTCGGCACAACCATCCAACCTTTAAGCTTAAACACCACCATCATTAAAAGAAAAACCGATGATCTCCCCATCACTATGTCTTTACCATGCATCACCAACGCACTATAAAGGGTTGCTCCCCACCCTACCATAACTTTTCCTACTAAGGTTGTTCCCACCATCGATCTTCATTCCTTGGTCATTCAGCCCCAAATACTTCTTACTATTCCACTCCTTACATAACAACAACCATCTCAAGCTCTTAAGACCCTAACAACTATATTCAGTTATCACCTAGTAACCTCTATCATACAACCCAAACTATGGCTCCAACAAACCTCTTCACCCTTTGATTCCCTAAAGCACATTCGCCAAACCACCAAAAACTTGGAGAATCTTATATAAACTAACCTCCCAATAAACCAACTTATACAATCACCATACTAATTCCCAGAAACTCATCTGTAAGTGTGGATACATGTATGCATGATTGCTTACATGCTCCCAATGATGCCTATGTATATGAATGCAAGACCACTAATGTCATGCCACATGCATGCATGAACTGACATATTTAAGTATATACATATAATTGCTTAAGCATTATGAATGATCAATCATCCACACTTACTGATAACATTTCCAAAATCAACATTCCTAACCACTTGCCTACTTCAATCCTAACTATTTGGGAACATCCACCCACCTAGCTTTGAAGGTTTAACAACAAACCTTCGGTCTTCAGGCAAAAGCCTTCCTAGTTTCCTCTGAACAAGTCTATACCACCACTCTATCTACCTACTCAACTAAACATTCTTAGAATACTTATCTTGCTACAACCCTGAAGATTTACAAAAATATTCACAACCTAACAACACCACCTACTACCGTTTACAATCACACAAATATTTTGGGACCAAAACTTCCAAAGTATCATTCTTCCCATAATCCTTATTCAAAGGCACCACCCAATGTATACATTTCTCGGCGTTCGTCAACAACTTAAAAACAAACCTCATTAGCCATATGATAGCATAAATTACTGCCAAATTAACCTCACAACCACTAACAATTTTGCAGACTTCTATAGCGACATATTACCAGAAGCCATGGAAATCACAAATCCTCAGAGAACTCAACAACTCACTTCAAACCACTTTAGAGCCACTTCTCTCTCACAAACACACAACATAAGAACTCCAATATTTCCAACCTAATCCTCCAGCACAAAGGGCGATTCCATGCAACCAAAAACAATCAGACGTCGCAACTGGACAACAACAAACAAGCCACTCAACTTTTTTTCCCAAATTGAACTACCAAACTAAGATTCCCTTCTCGCAACATATTTCCCAAAGGCGATTAATACTCTAACATCTCATGTCAAACCTTACCCCATTTTTAAAGAAATGTGTGTCAGCTTCACCAAGTTTTTACTAACCATCAACACCAACAACTCAATGGTATATCCTTAACATAGGTTTAACATTCATCTCATGACCATAACAACAATAGCAATCTCACAACCAACCTCAAGCCTCAACACTCACTGCTCACTTTGAAATCCAAGATCGTAATGTCCCTATACCTGAACAACCAATCCTGACACAACACCTTACCAAACCATAAAACGACGACTTCATCAAATTCTTGGCAATCGTATGATCCTAAGCCATCAAGAAACATCTACAAAGACAACTGTACCACTCCTATTTCATCCAAAACTAATTACTCGAATGCCACATTAAGGATTTCAACATGCATATCAAACAACTTTACATGCTCATCCAAGATGCAAGAATGCATAGAACCGAGAATCTACCCGGAAAACAACAACAGGATTTCAATGTTAAAAATACATGCAATCAAATCGATGTCATTACATCCCTCGCGATGTGTACACACCCTCGCAGAACCTCTATCCCCAGACTTGTCAAGAATGCCAAAGCGCCACGACCCACTAACCCTCATCATCATACCGATAATAACCTCGATCGTGCCCGCAGCCTCCCGGTGGTGCCACAACAGTGCAAGAGCCCGCACACCTCTAACCATTAATAGACAATCACGCCTTAGATGATCTCCTCAACCACATCTCCAAAGAAGCATCAATAATCACAAGCACAGATGTCCGTCCACCCCTAGCCCACTTCAGGTAGTCACGCCTCACAAAACTTCGCAACCCACAACTCCAGCACGTCTTTGGCATTTTCCAACACACTTCAGGATGATTTTTTCCACAGTGCGCACACCCAAGCATCTTAACAGTGGAATTCTGACCAAACTATCCTATTTCGGCATTAGTCTCAACACGTTCAATATTGAGCCAATGCCTCCTATCACGGTGCCTCTTGTACCTACCTTTCCCAACATCGGTTACAAAACTCCCTTTTGAGAACCAAAGCTTCCAACACGATCAGATATTCCCCGACTCTGCTCTAAACTTGTAGTTCTCACTTCTGATGCCATGGGTGCCAACCCTTTGAACTCAGCACTTCTCAGCCTCACTAAGCCCTCCACCGGTGGTCCTGAATATGCAACTCTTATTAGTTGTAGATATAGACATATGCATCCCAGCCATAACTGCTCGAAAAGCTTCGACTATCGCTCGCTCTATTGGCATTAAATAACCGCATTCGACCCAACTAATAGGGGTAACACGCGCCCACTCCCTTGGGTGGATTCAGCGGAGGAGATGGCAACACTTCGTGAAGCACAACACCATCCTCTACTCCCGCCTCGATGATGGTCATACTCGACCCTAACTCTCTTTCGGTGGCATCGTATAAAAACGTATCTAAGGCATGATAAATACACCAAAACAAAGACAATCAAAGCAGCTTCAAGCAAGGATCCAAGACTTTTATTTTAATCCAAAAATTATTTTATAACTATAGTAATAAGGCAATGTGCCCCCAATTACACCCCAACATGGCATATATCAAACATCGTACATATAAACAATCACCGTGCATGGCAAACAACATTGAACAATCATCAACATCATACCAATTCTTCGTAAACACACAAAACAATACACCAACACCGTCCCCACTTTTTGTAACCTGGCTCATACCACCAAATATAACCCCTTTAACCCGCCTAGCCAAAATCGAACCAAAAAGGTTACATTAGGTTTGCCAAAGAAAACCCGAGCTAATATCCTAAACAGTCCATTTTTTCTTTTATCATGTCTAAATGCATATATATTAATCCCTATGGTGAACATGCATCAACCGAAACATTATAATTAAATTAGATTTCAAGACAGGATTCGATTGCTCAACCGCACACAATAGGGACTAAAATGTAATTTCCACAAATTATAGGGACTTAATTAAAATCAAGTTTACCAAAACTTCATTGATCCTATTTCAAGCCATCCAATTTCAATTTTCAGTTCAAAACAATCATTCAAACTCATTCAATTGCATACATAACATTTAAGGGCTAAATTGCAAGATTTCCAACCTTCAGCATATTGATAAACATGAAAACAACTGGGCGTATCGATATGGGTAAGCCCATACTGATACAGCTTAATGAAAAAAATGGCTACTTATATTGATACACGAATAACCGTATCAATACAGTGTGTTGACCTACTCGTACCGATACTGCCTTGACCCCGTATCGATCCTCCTTTGTGTTCTCAAAAGCTCTGAATTCCAGTAACTAAAATGCGTATCGATATGGTACCCCATGTATCGGTACAACTATTTAAAAATGAAGGGGGCAAAACAGTACTTAAACCTGTGTATTGACACCAATACAAAATTTCCTTAAGGCGTATCGATATGATGGCTAGACGTATCGATACCCTTTATTATACTTCGATGATTTGAGCCTTCCCAGACCTCATGTACCGATCCTTGGGTATCCGTACCAATACGTAGAGGCCTATAATGACCTCTAGGTCTAACATATGACTCTTTGGCTCACTCTAGTCATCTTTAAACATCTCTTAAACATCATATAACATCAAAAGCATGCTTGACAATAGTATACCAGCATTTTAAGCATTCCTAACAAGTCTAACCCAATCATTCGCAAAGTCTACAAGCATGCTCCCTAGCCAATATCCAAATCATAAATCCATCCAAATATCAAGCACCATAAACCTCTTACAAAATCAAACCAACATATAAAACTTCTACAAATAGGAAGTTTAGCAAACAACCCACCCTAAACACTAAATGACCACATTGCCTTTATTACTACAAGTCCTTATCGAAGTCATACTTTCGTAAACACAAGTCCATAGATTCTCATTCGCTTGCTCGCTACCTCCAACCTTTAATTCTTTGTATTGATGGTAAAAGAGAGCGTAAGTACACTAGGCTTAGTGAGGAATGCTCAAAACAAAACACCATCAATGTATTTAAAACAATTTAACAATCTTTTGAAAAACCACTTTCAAAAACACCTTTTTCATCATTTCAACATCATGCCTTTTCAAACCAAGCACTTAATATTTCCAAAACATTCACATTAAACCCTATACAATATATATCATGGATTAACAACAGTATCTTAATTGCTACGCTCAATTTAAGCTTTCTCATGCATACTACCAATGCAAGGCTTAAAGAGTAAAACATGTTTAACCAACATTAAACCGCACAATCCATCTCATGAAACATCACCAATTATATTGGCTTACACGTTATCATTACCCAAGTTCCACTTTACAAAATATAACATCGGATACATGAATTCAACAAGTGTTTGCCCAACACTTAACATACAATCTACTCGCATCCCAAGGTTCACACACGGAGTTTTCGGTTCCCATAAACCCCTCCACTGTTATGACACCTATGGTGGAGTCTTCGCACACATAAACCCCTCAACACCACTCATCAGCTAGATGTATAACCCACTAAAGGGAGTCTTTGGTACGATTAAACTCCTTAACCGTTAGGGTACTTGGATGGAGTATTCGTATACATAAACCCCTCAACATCCAAGATGACTTTTTATAGTGCACTATCAATCCTATGGCTGGCCAACTATATCCGATGACATTTCCAAAACCTTTTATACTTTCACTTGCCAATATAATTCATTTCATTCACAATAACTCATTGTTTTCATATGCATTAATTAAATCCATTTATCCAATGCATCACCCTTGCATTAACCAATGCTCAAAAACATCATCAAAACACGATTACCTCCAAATGCCTCATCATCATCATTATGTAATCATTTTTCAGCATTAAACCATTCTCAAATCATGCATATACATTGAGTAACCAAGTTATCAAAGCAAGTGCATAAACTAATTTGCCAAACTGAATTAGAGAGAGAAAATATTATTTACTTACTTACTTACGAGCTGAGACGAGCATTTCAAGCTTGATCTAAACCCCAAATATAATTTTCAAACCTTTAAAAAGTTGCAAAACATGATTTCACTCACAGACAATGCAAAGCCTCACTTGTCGTTGTAAAACCACACCTCTAAAGCTTCCAAACCGTTGATACAAGATCGAAGATCAACCTCCCTTGTTTTATCCATCACAAAATAGAGGTTTTAATGCATCAAAATGCATTCACAACCCAGTAACATCAAATTGCAATAATCCTCATCAATTTCTCAAGCAAGTACCCTTCCACACTGAAAACATTATCAAACGACTCACAAACTTTACCCAGCCACAACCTATGGATCTCATCTATCAATTAACATCAATTACCATCCAAAAACACATTAACATCATCATTAAGCCTCCAGCAATCATTAAACACCCACAACTCCTCATAACTAAAATCCTAGAAAATTAGAGATTCATATAGTTTTAGGATTTCATTGTCAAAACCCACTTATTAACATTATAAAACATCAAAATCATGTTCCAATACAACCAAGAACATAGAAAATCAGATCAAATTCAAAATCGCATCAACTCTCAAAATTAAACCTTAATTAAACTAATTAATTCCATTATAACTATAAAAACTCATTAGAAAACACATGTAAAGGACCAATAACTTGGGAATTTCAGTAAAGAACCTTGTATTATAGGAGAAGGATGAACCTCACCTCTAATTGATGACTTTCCCCTTAATTCGATGGATTTGCACAAGAAAACAATGAGAAAACAATAGGATTGGATAGGAAAATCGTTATAAAACCACTTGAAATCAAAAGGTTAATTAAAATAAGATATTACCTGAATATTTTGAAAAAGGAAAAAGTGTTTGACTAGAGAGAATTAGAGAGAAAATCTTTAGGATAAAAGTTAGTTACGTCAAATTTGTTTTAAACTTTAATTATCCAATTAATTCTCCAAGCCTATTTACTGCATTTTAAAATCATTTAAAATGGCCAATTTAAGGGAGAAATTATGATATTAGACTTTGGGTAAATAGCTCCTTAAAGATTCAACGTTTTGACCCTTTACATTTTAGTCACTAGAAAACAAATTTTACAAACTTTACATTCTGGTCACTACCACAAAATGTCTTACTTCCAAAACTCATTTTCCAAAATTGATTTCACCATATACCATTATATATTAAATAAATATTTTAAAACATTTTTCCATATTTCTAACTCCTTTAAAAATATTTGTTTTAAATAAATATGAAATTGACTCGAATCATCTAATCTGATTCCCTAAACTGTCTATCTAACCTAATTAACATCTAGGCCCAAAACCTGGGCGTTACAGGGATAATTTATCCCATTTTTGATAGTTCGTTGGTTAGCCCAGTGCAGTGTGTACTAAAAAAGGGTAGAATGACCGTTGTTCAAAACAACAAGAATAAACTGGTTCCCTCGAGGACCGGGGCGGGCTGAAGGGTATGCATAGACTACAAGAAGCTAAATAATGCCACCTAGAAAGATCACTTTATGCTGCCCTTCATCGATCAGATGTTGGACAAACTAGCAGGGAAGGCATTTTATTGCTTCTTGGATGGCTACCCGAGCTATAATCAATTAGGTATTGCTCTAGAAGATCAAGAGAAAACTATGTTAACTTGTCCATATGGGACATTCAACTTCAAAAGGATGCCCTTTGGATTGTGCAATGCTCCAACAACATTTTAACGTTGTATGATGTCGATCTTCTCGGATATGATCGATAATAACTTAGAAGTCTTTATGGATGCCTTTTCCTTCTTCAGCAAAAGTTTCGAGGAATGCCTTTAGAGTTTGGAACTTGTTCTTCAGAGATGCATTAAACCAACCTAGTCCTGAACTGGGAAAATGCCACTTCATGGTGAAGGAGGGCATAGTTCTCGGGCATAAAGTGACCAAGAAGAGACTGGAAGTAGACAAGGCAAATCTAAAGGTGATCAAACAATTGCCACCACCCACAAGTGTCAAATGTATTAGAAGTTTCTTGGGACATACATGTTTTACCATTATTTTATTAAGGATTTTTCAAAAAATTCTAAACATTTATGCTTACTTTCGGAACAGAATACCGCTTTTACATGATGATTCTTGTTTGAAAGATTTTCAGGAATTGAAAGACAAGTTAGCCAATACCCCAATAGTCATGACACTGGATTAGAATGAGCCATTCAAGCTCATGTGTGATGTAGGCGACTACACCATTGGAGTTGTGTTAGGACAAAGGCATGGAAAAATTTTCCATACCATATATTATGCCAGTCGGACGTTGAATAAAACCCAACTTAACTACAGAACAACCGAGAAGAAGTTCCTTACAGTTGTCTTTGCGTTTGAAAAATCCATATCTTACCTTGTGGGTAGTAAACTTGTGGTATACACTGACCACTCAACAATCAAATACCTCATGGCCAAGAAAGGTGCCAAGCCCATACTGATCCGATGGACACTCTAGTTACAAGAGTTTGATCACAAGATATGAGATAAGAAAGGGAGTGAGAACTTGGTGGCTAATCGCTTGTATTGTTTAGAACACCACCATGAGGATGACAACACCGCTGCCATTAAAGATGATTTCCCTGAAGAACAGTTGCTTGTGACCAATACCATTCCATGGTATGCTAACATAGTCAACTACTTGGTCAATAATATTATGCCACTAGACTTGTTAAGTAAGGCTATAAAGCGATTTTTGAGAGATATTTAGCAATGCTATTAGGATGATCCATTCTTGTTAAAACAATGTACTGACCAAGTCATTCGTCGTTGTGTGCCAGAGTGAACAACTAATCATTCTTCAGCTCTACCATGCAACACTATATGGAGGTCACTTTGATGAAATGAAGACAACAACCAAGGTGTTGCAGTCAGGAATTTTCTGGCCAACGTTATTCAGGGACGTCCATTATTTTGCCAAGTCATGTGATAGGTGCCAACGAACTGGAAACATTTCTAGCAGGCATCAATTGCCACTTCAAAACATCATACCTGTTGAGTTGTTTGATGTGTGGGGGATGGACTTTATGGGTAATTTTCCCCATCGTTTGGTAATTTATATATACTTATGGAAGTAGATTATGTTTCGATGTGGGTTGAAGTTGTTACTCTCCCAACAAATGATGCCAAGGCAGTTGTCAAGTTCCTACACAAGCACTTCTTTACCAGATTCGGTGCCCCCAGAGCCATCATACATGATGAAGGTACACATTTTTAATGCCATTTATTCACTAAAGCTTTGTGTAGGTACAGAATCTAGCAAAGAATTGCCACTGCCTACTACCTTCAAACAAATGGCCAAACAAAGATTTAAAATAAGGAGATAAAGAACATTTTGGAGAAGACCGTAAATCCAACTCGGAAGGACTGATCATTGAGGCTAGATGATTCCTTGTGGTCATACGGAGCAGCTTTTAAAACACCATTAAAGACTTCCCCATAAAAGGTTGTGTTTAGGAAGTCATGCTATCATCCGATGGAGTTGGAGCATCGAGCTTACTAGGCAGTCAAGCAGTTGAATATATAATGAAAGGTCGCAGGTGAGAATCGGTTGTTAGATCTAAATGGGCTGGAGGAATTTAGAGCACAAGCCTGTAATACCCTGAAAAATGGGCTAGAAGATTCGGGTAATCTATCGAAATCATGTTGGAATATTGGATTAGGTTTTAGCTAATTAATTCTAGAAAATAATTTGGATTGATTAAATTGATTCCCGATAAATTTATCGTGGTTAATATTTTTAGAAATATATTTAATGAGTTTTTAAAGGATGAAATTAAGTTTTGAGTAATTTTTAAATAGGTTGATTTGATATTAAATTAAATAGTGGTTATTTTGCAAAAGTTGTAAAATATTAATAATGACAAATTGTAAAAAGGAGTTCATGTGGTATTTTAAATAGAATTATTAAATCAAATAAAGAAATATTTTCCATCTTCTTTTTAATAAAAAGAAGTTGACGGTTATTGTAATATCCCAACTTTTGCTTAGTGACTAAAATGTAATTTTTAAAACTTTAGGGGTTAAAGTGTAAACTTTGAAAAAGTTCAAAGACTAAAGTGTAATTTTTAAAAGTTATGTAAGTTAACCCCATAAATGAATAGTTTACCCCCAAGAGTGGTATTTAGGTGTTACTAGATTTTTCATACGAGGTTTATATTATTCGAATTTAGATCGAATAAAATTGTTAAGTGTGCTCAGCCCAGAGTAGCCAAAGGATGGGTGACCTAATGGGAAGGTCTCATATCCAATATTTTGACTGATAAAAAGGATTTAGTTTGAGTTAATAATATTCGTAAGGGATTGTTAAGATAAGATTTCTAAGAGGAAATGTATCCGATAAAAATTCCTGGTAATTATTGGTATATCGGATCAAATTGAAATTTTAAAAGCAGTTCCAAGGATTATGGAAAATTCATAAAATATTATTTTATGAATATTCTATTAATATTGATGGGATTCTAACTAGATTTAGTTAGAATATGATGGAGAGGTTATAAAGCTCGAAGAAAGAAAATTTGGAAATCGTATCGAGTGAAATTCGAATAATTGGATCGAATAAATATCATAAATTAAAAATTATGATATTTTGAAAGGAGGTTGGTTATAATGGAACCAATTTGGTTCAACCTTTATGGAATGGCAATTTTTAAGTCTTATTGTAAATAAAGTCTAGTTGGAGGGCAAATTGGTCATTTGCCATGGATGGCATTTTTGAAATATTTTGAAACTTTGAGGGCAATTATTAAAGGTGAAAAAAACATGGATTTGATCTTGATAATTGATTTTTTATAAGATTAAATCTTGGCCATTGGATAAAATGGCAAATTAGTAATTTCACTAGTTAAATGAATTTAAAATTCATTTAACATTTACACATGGATCAAATAGGATAAAAGATGAATAAAGATCATCTTTATCAGCCAAGGGGATGTTCGAATGGCACAAAGAATAGAGGGAAAAATACCAAAAAATTTCCTAGCCATTTTCAAGGCTTTTGATCAAGAATTCAAGCAAGGTTCTTTGAGGTAAAGTGATATACTCTTCATTCTCTATATTTTGATAGTAAAATTGCATGGAATTATGAAGTTTTTTATTAGGGTTTGAAGAGAGAGAAATTAGGGTTTCATGGAAATTTGCTGGAATTCAAGTAGTAGATAATGAATTAAATTTAGTTGTGATGGAAACAAGCTTGAAATCAAGTTAATTTCATGTTGAAATTTATGAACCCTAATCTTGAAATTTAGGGTTTTGTTAGGGATTTGGAAATTAATGATGAAATTGAAGTATTTGTAATTTAAAAAGCTTGATTTTGATGCTAGAATGAAAAACTCATATTTGGATGAATTTAGTGACCATTTCGAAGAAGATGGAATGTAAGAGGACTATTCTTGAATTTTAGTTTGAAGGGGAAAATGATGAATTTGTGATGAGAAATTTGTTTGATGATGGAAATGAGTAGAAAATGATGCTTTGGGCTTGAATTGACAATTTAGGACCAAATTGTAAATTTTGAAAAGTTAAAGATCTTTTCGACAATTCAAAGAAAGTAGGGACTAAATTGTAAAAAAATTATTTTTGGTGATGAAAATAGTGGAGTTGTGATATTAGTATCTTATTTTATCATTTTGGGACCAAATTGAATATTTGAAAAAGTTTAGGGACCTATTCAGCTATTTGAAGAAAGAAATAAGGGTATGGTTTTGGAAATTTTATTTTGAAGGGACTGATCTGTATATTGTTGAAATTGTGATCAAATTAGCTTGAATTGATAAAAAGGGACCATTTTGGCAAGAATGAGAAAGTAATGGATTAAAATGGAAGAATTGAAAATTTAGGCATGAATAGTTGCCAAATGTTCAAAATGGTCACTAAGGACCCAAAATGAGATACATGACAAACATTATTATTTTATTTGGCAATGTTAGACTCAAATTAAGTAAGTGTATAGTAATAAGTATATTCGATTGATTTCTATAGTTGCAAGAAATACTGAGGAAGGTACAAGTATTCAAAGAAACGAAAAGATTAATGAGTAAGATTAGTGAAGCAAGATAATAAATGGCCCACGTGAGTCCATTCTACTTACTCTATTTATGAAACGAGAAAGACTGGTGATAAGTTATTCTCGATTATTGAAAGAAAAGGATTTGAATTTTATTAAATGATTTTGAAATGCTTTATGAATGATTTACGGGTATGAACTACCCAATGCATATTTTTACATATTGAAGTGAATATCGTGATCCATTGATATTATTGAAAATGAATGAAATGTTTATAGTAGTAAATTATTTGAAAGCCCATTGTATAATTATTGAGAGTCTTGGTATATTATCATGCCAAAGAGGTGGAGTATATTAATATGATATTACTGTCAAGTACAGCAACGAGACAGTGAGTTGTGTTCTACGGCTATGACCTATTGGTTAATACTGCTGTTAAGTTACGACAGTGATATAGTGAGTTGTTTTCTACAACAATGGCCTATTATTATTGTTGATGTTGTTAAGTTATGGTAGTGTTTACAGTGTTACACTGACATTGATATCAATACATCGATACATTGATATCAATACATCGATACATTGTTTTATTAATGGCACAACTAAATAGTTGTTGTCGGGCACATGTGCATACTCATCATTGACTCACATACCATGTATTCTCATCCATAGTACATTGGGCTATATTGAAATTGAAAGTACAATGGATCGTATTGATATAACCTGTATTGTATATATATATGAATATTGAGATTTTTACAGGTTACGAAAAAGGGGAATGGTTCCGATAAGTTAGTCTTTATAATTTTCAAATCTTTTTTGATAGTTATATTGCACTCTATTTATTTCCAATAATACTTTGAAAAGAAAAGTTTTAATTATTTTATATTGCCTCACTAAGTTATACTTAGCGTGTGATTGTTTCACGCGTAGGAAAAGAGAAGTGTTGGGAGTAAGGAGCATTAGCGAATATCATATATCGAAAACAGGTACATTAGTATCAGTAATATATTTTTTATGTTGTTTGATATTTACTAGTTGGCATGTATAATAAAATGTGAAGCCTGCTCTGATATGAATCTTATTTTATTCAGAATCTGAATGATTTTAAATTAGGCAGTTTTATTATTTATATGCTAATGGATCAAACTGTTAAGTTGCTACTTGAATCTAGGTTTAAAATTGAATGTGAAATTATTAAATTTAAATTTTACGGGATTAACTATTTTTTTACAGTCAGAGATAAGATTTTCTTAATATTAAAGAATTATTTTACAAGTATCATGTGACATCCCTAACTCTTATTCAGCGATGAATATGGGAAAGGGGTGTTACATTTAATGGTATCAGAGCTACAGGTTTAGCCGGTTCTAGGCATAAATAGAAGTGATTTTATTTGAAAAGGTCATATATGCGACTAGGATATCAATATTATTGATCTGATGTTTATATGATTTGATTGATGTCGCTCCTTACTAATATGAAAAGAGATAAGTTATAATTAATATTTGAGTTAAGAAGATCGAGATGAATTAGTAAATGGAAGGTTCTGGAAAGAACCATAGTGGTAATAATACGGTTAACCATAACCTTTTGGGTTAATCAGAATAAGAAAGAACACTGGCACAATAGGGAATGCCTATACAGGATTTGGGAAATCCTAAATTTCATAGTGAAGATGGTCTGATGACTGCTGACTTATGGTTTAAGGATTTTAAAATTATAAAGGAAGAGCTAAATTGTTCTGATGTGGAAAAGTTAGAAGGAATTGTATCCCTGTTAAGAGGACATGTTCAAATACGGTGGACAAGTATCAGATAGAAGATACTTGCAACTGAAGTGACATGGGTATTCTTCCAAGAAGCATTCAAGGCGAAATATATTGGTGATCAATATAGGAGTAGAATTTATAGCAAATTTGATAAGTTGCCAAGATTACCTTCAGATTGAAAGGTAGAATTTATATTAGAGGTATTACCAGGCATTGTATCTATATCGATGGTTCCGACCGAGCTTCGAGAAAGGAAGGTGCAATTGCAAGAAATGTTGGATCGGAGTTTTATAAAACCAGGTGTGTCACCTTTGGGGTGCACCAGTATTATTTATGAAAAGAAGGATGGATTCGTACGACTATGCATCCAGATGAAAACAAGATGTAGCAAGGTTTAAAAAGTCAGTATCGGTGGCTAGGTATGAAAAGAATTTAATATGGGTCATTATAAAATGTCTGACAAAGTTTGATTATCTTATTCCAGTTGAATAGATTATTCACGGGATAAATATGCAGAACTTTATGTTCGAGATACAATAAGATTATATGGTGTCTCAGCATTGATAGTGTCAGACGGAGGCCCAAGGTTTATTTCAAGGTATTGGGGGTACATTATTTGAAGCTTTAGGTACTAAATTAAATTTTCTTACAATTTTTCATCCGCAAACAAATGGGTAATTTGAATGGATTATAAGATTTTGGAGGATAAAGTAAGGATTATTCAACAAAATTTTAAGGCCGCCGTCATTTGGGAAGGTAAAGAATGAATGAATAAACAAAATACGAAGTTGTTTGAAATGGGTAAACGTTGAAAATTCAAGGATGAATTTTTTAAGGGCGAGGAATTGTAATATCCAAACTTTTGCTTAGTGACTAAAATGTAATTTTTGAAACTTTAGGGGTTAAAGTGTAATCTTTGGAAAAATTTAGGGACTAAAGTGTAATTTTCAAAAGTTATGTAAGTTAACCCTGTAAATGAATAGTTCACCCCAAGAGTGGTATTTAGGTGTTATTGGATTTTTCATATGAGGTTTATATTATTCGAATTTAGATCGAATAAAATTGTTAAGCGTGCTCAGGCCAGAGTAGCCCAAGGATGGATGACCTAGTGGGAAGGTCCCATATCCAATATTTTGACTGATAAAAAGGATTCAATTTGAGTTAATAATATTCGTAAGGGATTGTTAAGATAAGATTTCTAAGAGGAAATGTATCTGATAAAAATTCCCGGTAATTATCGGCATATCGGATCAAATTGAAATTTTAAAGGCAGTTCCAAGGATTATGGAAAATTCATAAATTATTATTTTATGAATATTCTATTAATATTGATGGGATTCTAACTAGATTTAGTTAAAATATGATGGAGAGGTTATAAAGCTCAAAGAAATAAAATTTGGAAATCGTATTGAGTGAAATTCGAATAATTGGATCGAATAAATATCATAAATTAAAAATTATGATATTTTGGAAGGAGGTTGGTTGTAATGGAATCAATTTGGTTCAACCTTTATGGAATGGCAATTTTTAAGTCTTATTGTAAATAAAGTCTAGTTGGAGGGAAAATTTGTCATTTGCCATGGATGGCATTTTTGAAATATTTCAAAACTTTGAGGGAAATTATGAAAGGTGAAAAAAACATGGATTTGATCTTGACCATTGATTTTTATAAGATAAAATCTTGGCCATTGGATAAAAAAGGCAAATTAGTAATTTCACTAGTTAAATGAATTTAAAATTCATTTAACCTTTACACATGGATCAAATAGGATAAAAGATGAATAAAGATCATCTTTATCAGCCAAGGGGATGTTAGAATTGCACAAAAAATAAAGGGAAAATACCAAAAATTTTCCTAGCCATTTTCAAGGCTTTTGATCAAGAATTCAAGCAAGGTTCTTTGAGGTAAAGTGATCTACTCTTCATTCTCTATATTTTGATAGTAAAATTGCATGGAATTATGAAGTTTTTGATTAGGGTTTGAAGAGAGAGAAATTAGGGTTTCATGGAAATTTGACGGAATTCAAGTAGTAGATGATGAATTAAGTTTAGTTGTGATGAAAACAAGCGTGAAATCAAGTTAATTTCATGTTGAAATTTATGAACCCTAATCTTGAAATTTAGGGTTTTGTTAGGGATTTGGAAATTAATGATGAAATTGAAGTATTTGTAATTAAAAAAGCTTGATTTTGATGCTTGAATGAAAAATTCATATTTGGAAGAATTTAGTGACCATTTCGAAGATGATGGAAAATAAGAGGACTATTCTTGAATTTTAGTTTGATGGGGGAAATGATGAATTTGTGATGAGAAATTTGTTTGATGATGGAAATGAGTAGAAAATGATGCTTTGGGCTTGAATTGACAATTTAGGACCAAATTGTAAATTTTAAAAAGTTAAGGATCTTTTCGACAATTCAAAGAAAGTAGGGAATAAATTGTAAAAAAAAATATTTTTGGTGATGAAAATAGTGGAGTTGTGATATTAGTATCTTATTTTAGCATTTTGTGACCAAATTTAATATTTGAAAAAGTTTAGGGACCTATTCGGCTATTTGAAGAAATAAGGGTATGGTTTTGGAAATTTTATTTTGAAGGGAGACTGGTCTGTATATTGTTAAAATTGTGATCAAATTAACTTGAATTGATGAAAAAGGACCATTTTGGCAAGAATGAGAAAGTAAGGGATTAAAATGGAAGAATTGAAAATTTAGGCATGAATAGTTGCCAAATGTTCAAAATGGTCACTAAGGACCCAAAATGAGATACATGACAAACATTAGTATTTTATTTGGCAATGTTAGACTCGAATTAAGTAAGTGTATAGTAATAAGTATATTCGATTGATTTCTGCAGTTGCAAGAAATACTGAGGAAGGTACAAGTATTCAAAGAAACGAAAAGATTAATGAGTAAGCTTAGTGAGGCAAGATAATAAATGGCCCAAGTGAGTGCATTCTACTTACTCTATTTATGAAATGAGAAAGACCGGTGATAAGTTATTCGCGATTATTGAAAGAAAAGGATTTGAATTTTATTAAATGATTTTGAAATGCTTTATGAATGATTTTCGGGCATGAACTGCCCAATGTATATTTTTACATATTGAAGTGATTATCGTGATTCATTGATATTATCGAAAATGAATGAAATGTTTATAGTAGTAAATTATTTGAAAGCCCATTGTATAATTATTGAGAGTCTTGGTATATTGGCATGCCAAAGAGGTGGAGTATATTAATATTATATTACTGTCAAGTACAGTAATGAGACAGTGAGCTGTGTTCTACGGCTATGACCTATTGGTTAATACTGTTGTTAAGTTACAGAAGTGATATAGTGAGTTGTGTTCTACAACAATAACCTATTATTATTATTGATGCCGTTAAGTTACGGTAGTGTTTACAGTGTTACACCGACATTGATACATTGGTATTGATGCATTGATATCAATACATCGATACATTGTTTTATTAATGGCACAACTAAGTAGTTGTTGTCGGGCACATGTGCATACTCATCATTGACTCGCATACCATGTATTCTCATCCATAGTACATTGGGCTATATTGAAATTGAAAGTACAATGGATCGTATTGATATAACATGTATTGTATATATATATTTATATATATATATATATGAATATTGAGATTTTTACAGGTTACGAAAAAGGGGAATGGTTTTGATAAGTAAGTCTTTATAATTTTCAAATCCTTTTTGATAGTTATATTGCACTCTATTTATTTCCATTATTACTTTTCAAAGAAATGTTTTAATTATTTTATATTGCCTCACTAAGTTATACTTAGTGTGTGATTGTTTCACGCGTAGGAAAATAGAAGTGTTGTGAGTAAGGAGCATTAGCGAACATCATCTATCGAAAATAGGTACATCAGTATCAGTAATATAATTTTTATGTTGTTTGATATTTACTAGTTGGCATGTATAATAAAATATGAAGCCTGCTCTGATATGAATCATATTTTATTCAGGATCTGAATGATTTTAAATTTGGCAGTTTTCAGGCGATTTTATTATTTATTTATATGCTAATGGATCAAACTGTTAAGTTGCTGTCTGAATCTAGATTCAAAATTGAATGTGAAATTATTAAGTTTAAATTTTACGCGATTAACTACTTTTTACAGTCAAAGATAAGATTTTCTTAATGTTAAAGAATTATTTTACAAGTATCATGTGACATCCCTAACTCTTATTCAGCGATGAATACGGGAAATGAGTGTTACAGTTATATTTTTCTAAAAGACGAGAAAGATATTTCTAAGTTTCACTCATTTTCTTCCAAATAAAACTTAGGGATTTCTTGATTCCTTAATTATTTCTACTTTAATTTCTTCTCCATTTATTTCTAAACAATTGTGGATTAAGGATTTTAATTTCTACATAATTTTCAATATTTTTATTGTTGGAAATCAAGAGCAGAGTTCATCTTAAAGTTGGATTTTAATCAGGCAAAGTGAGAAAATATTCTTTAATGATTTTCTAATTCTTAATCTATAATTTCTCATGTTTTGGGATAATTAAAACGAATTTCTAATGGAATTATTCGATTTTAATAGATTTTCTCATAAATCTTGATTAGATTATACTAATCTAATGATTTCTATGGAGTTCTAATGTTTTGTGCACGCGTAAAAATTATCTACAGCTGATTTTGTAATTTAATTCTTGGAATTAATCTAATTGGTTAAATTTAGATTTAAGTTCTTGATTGGGATGATTGGTACAATAGTTGATTGAATAATTTGATCACATATTACTGTGCACCGATTATGTTCGATGAAATGATTTTAAGGTTGTTTGTAACGCTAGAAAAAGAAGGAATCAAGGGTTGCTCAAACAGGGTGTTGTTCGAAACAGAGCAACCACGCCCTGCCCTTCGAAGGGTTGATGGTGTGCGACTGCTGGAGTCCCCTGGGTGCTTATATGGGCGGTTGAAAGATGCTGCCAATTATTTCAATCGTTTTGGAGCGTAAAATAATATATAAGAAAAAAATGGGATATAAAAGGTGTGGTTTGCTGTAGCGACGTGAAATGAAGAAAGGGGTCATTTTGTGATGGCACTGTATAGTTGTTCGAATGATATGGGTTTTAAATGTCATGGGGTATTTTTAATAAAGTGATTACTTTGGTGTGGTCCAATTTATATTGACCCTCGCATTTTAGTCATGGAGGTTGGCGAGTGTTCGGATGATTTCGGTTAGGCGTCGAGGCATTGACATCGAGACTTTGGCATCAAGACGGTAGCGAGTTGGTGAGTGAAAATGTGTTTTGTACTATAAAAAGGTTTTAATTATGGCCTTGGGGGTTTAGTTAAAGCCTAGCAAGCTTAACTAAGCTCGGA
The DNA here is from genome assembly GCA_019671005.1 of Hibiscus mutabilis. NCBI lineage: Eukaryota > Viridiplantae > Streptophyta > Magnoliopsida > Malvales > Malvaceae > Hibiscus > Hibiscus mutabilis. The sequence goes on from CM033719.1 coordinate 50,763,587, forward strand.
AGTAAGTCTTCTCTATTTTCGCCTTTGTATATCGGTTTTATATGAGCTTTTGATTTACGTGGTTTGGTTTAAAGCATGATTTTATTTACTTACTGTTAATGCATGATTTTTTTTTAATATGCAATGTTTATCAAAGTATATGGATGCCTACGAGCATTGAGATTTGATTCCAAGAAGGAATGAGTTGTTGCCTTTGGCAATGTGTTTTTTGCATATGAAATGGTTTTGTTAAATGCGTTGGAAAAATAGTATGTAAATGTATTTAGAAATGGTATATTGGCTATGTGACATAAATGAAAAGTTATCGGATATAGTTGGCATGCCATAGGGTTTAAAGTGCACTATAAAATAAGTCAATCGCTCCGCGGCTCTTGAGGTATAGCGGTATGGTACTCGGGCTGATGATATTCTTTGGTTTCTTGCAATAGGGGTGAGCCTATCCCGGGCCAAAGTGAGAATAGGTGGCGGTAAGTCCACCTGGAAAATTCGTGTATCCGATGTGATTTAATAAACATTATGTTTGTGAATGAAAGGATAGAGGTGAGTCTATCTGGGGTCACAATATTTGCCAATATATGAGATGTAACAAAAAGCTATTTTGGTGCATATGGTTTAATATGCAGGGTATTTGGAAGCTATGTATGCATATGGTGATTATGCATGTTTCAAATGAAGATTTTGCGCATATGATTTAATATGCATGGTATTTGAAAGCTATGTTTGCATATGGTTATTATGCATGTTTCAAATGAAGCTTTTGCGCATAGTATGCATGGCATGTTTTGCAAACGTATTGGAAAGTTGCTTTGACTTAATTAAGCAAGTTTCATTCAAAATGTTTTGGAAATGATGAGTTTGACTTGCTTTAATACAGGTTTCTAATAAAGGTTTTGATTTAAAAAAATGAATTGATGTTTTATCTGTTTGAGCGCACTCACTAGGCATTATATGCTTACGCTCTCTTTTCTTCCGTCAATGCAGCGAATTAAACAAGTGTGGGGTTGTGGTTCGAGGAAATGAGTGATCCCAAGACAAGCGTTCTAAAGATTATATTTTATGGCGTTATCATTATTTGTAATAAGGCAATGTGGGTTAATCACTGGGATGTTATTTTTGGACAATGTATTATTATTTGGTTGGAGATTATATTATGTTGGATATTTTGGATAATGCCTTATATTGTTAGGAACTTGTATGAATATGATTTGTATTGGTATATGGCATGCAATTAATTGGGCATTTGTGTTTTCCGATGGATTAATTTTTAGGAGCATGCCTATGTTGTTTTTATGTATTTTGGATTTGTTCGGTTAATGGGTTTTACTAAGTTTAGATTCTTTGTATTTTGGTCACTGTCTGTTATTGTATCAATTGAATAAGTAAATGATGTCTGATTGACCTGAGATTTCACAAGCAAGTTTATAATGTATCCAATTACTGTATGATGCTTTTGGAAATGTGTTAGTCCTTATGATTTTGCAGTTTTATGATTTAGTCCTTAATTTCATATTTTGATAAATTGGATGCCTAATTTTGATCTGTTTGATTTGATAATCGACATGATAGCATGAAATTTAAATAATTAAATATTGGTATCTTGAAACTCTTATAAGTCCCTATAATTATTTGGATTTGCATTTTGGTCCCTAAAATGCTTATGTTTGCAATTGAGTGTCTTTTACCCTTTCTTTGTTTTTATCGCATTTTTAAACCGAGCCTTTTATTTTGACTATATTTTTCACCCTTGTCAGGACAAGAGAACGAGATTACCATTGCATGATTCGTTCCCACAAAAAAAGAAAAAAATACTTTGAATGAAAAATTGCAGTTTAAAAATAAAATTGCGGGAAAAAAACAAAACAAAAAAATAGTTCGAACAAGAAAAGAAAAAAAAAGAAAAGAAAAATCTGTTTGAAGCATTTCTTTCGTTTACTTTTGAGTTTATATGGGATTGATCTAATTTACTGCATTTCTCTTGTCTTGATTATTAGCCGAATTTTTGCCTTTCTCCCCACCTTTACCTAAGTCCCCTTACAACCCATTTAAGACCCTTTGATTATTGCATCTTGTTCTAACTAGTAGTGGAGATTTGATTTTCTTACAAGCCTATGGTAATATCATGTTTGCTTCTGACTTTGAGCGTATTTGAACCCGAAACACTTTGAGTGAATAGAGTGAATCCTTGTGAGGTATTGAGTTTGGTTACGTTGAGATTGATTAATTAGTGGATATCACGATTTTACTTAAACTTTATTCTACTTATGCTTTCCGATTGATTGTGATTTTGATTTGGATGATTGTCGTGGACTTGACTTGCATGAATTTCTGGGATATGAGGCGAGACGAAGGAGAGTAAATGAAAATTTTGACTTGTTTAATTCTAGCATGCTTGAGGACAAGCATGGGATAAGTGAGGGGGAATTTGATAGGTGTTTTAAATTGAATATATTTTCTTGTAAATTCTCCTTCATTGTTAATTATTACTGCTGATTTGGTTTTGTTTTCCTCATTTTTTGTTACAGGAATCTGTTTTCCAGTTAACAACAGTTTTTAGAAAGTAGTCAAGTCAGCACATTCTAGAAGATAAATGAAAGAAATTAACTTAGGAATTTGAGTTTCAATTATCTTAGGATTTTAATTTTAATTTATTTTATTTTAAATAATATTATCTTTAAGATATATTATCTTTTAGATAATATTATCTTTAGGATTTCTATTTTTATTATATTTAGAATTTATCTTTCTTTAGAATTTATCTTTCATTAGGATTTATCTTTTTATTATCTTTAGGGTTTTTAGAAGACTATAAATACCCCATTTGGGGTAAATCTTGAGATGTATCTTTTTCACTTTTCTTCTCATTAATAAAAATTCTCTCGGGTTTTGTCTTTTATTTTTCTTTCAACTTTTCTTTTATTTTTTTTCTACTTTGTTTTCTAAAAATGCTAAGTATGATTTCTATCATGCTTAGCTAAACTTTTTATTAGCCGATGGCCTAGCGATGACTCAATTCGTTTTGTGAGAATTAAAAGGTACTTAATATCTTCGGATATCATTCTCAAAATTTTGAAAACTTAGATAGGCAATTGACATTTCTTTTAAAAATCTTTGCACTTTCATCTCAAAAAGCGCGCGTTGGTGTGAATGTTGTTCTGATTTACCGTTGGGAGGAAGAGTCGGTTGGTAGCATATTCAACTTTCTGTGAACACACTTGGCGGTGGTCCGCTAAGGGAAATTGAGATCGGGTTTGATTCTCGATTGTGACAACATAACTCGAGTCGGGCTTTTCCAGTGCTTAAATTGCTTTGGTACCGACGTCGATAGGCGTGGTTAGTCCAACAAAGACTAAATTCTAGATATAGGCTTGGGAATATCAGTTTACCGAAGAGAAAAGTAAGTTACAAGGGTTGGGCCTTGTAGACTGTAACTGGCATGAATCCCAAAGTAAAATCTCTTTCGATGATCGAAACAAATTAAGACAGAGCGAAGCTTGAGGCTATATTTCTATAATTGTTATTTTTATCTATCTACTTTCTTTTTTTATTGCAATTTTTAGATTTAATTTATTTTTAATTTTTGTTCTTCTTATATTACAAAACCCCTTTTATTACTTATCATTTTTCCTTTGGATCAAGATTGAAACAAGACGACATTGGAAATTCCTTAGTCCCTGTGCATCAACCCTACTTCTCTTTACTACATTCTTAATTACTTTATTTTGAGAATTAGGCATAATTTATTTGACAATTACGATGCTTGTCAAATTGGCACCGTTGTCGAGAACTTCGGCAAATTACTAATATTATTTTATTTTGATCTATGACTAGGTCATTTCTGAGAAAACTAGTAGATTATGAACCCGAGATCGAAGCTCTTGCCCGGGGACTACGCGGAGATACCCTTAGGCACAGAAGGTTAAATCGAGACTTCCAGTCAAAACCAGATCTTGACTTTGAAGAGCTTTCTTACACCGAAGCATTATTTACACTTGACGACGAAGGGTCAGAACGAATGGCAGAACAGACGATTCAAGAATTAGCCGCAATGCCCGATGAACAACAACCGATGTGCATTACTTTTCCGAATGGCAAAACACCATTTGAGTTGAAAACGAGACTGATTCACCTCTTACCGACGTTTCATGGGCTATAAAATGAAAACCCACACAAACATCTTACAAAATTTCACATGGTTTGCTCTAGCATGAAGCCACAAGGAGTATCCGAGGACCAAATCAAACTTAGAGCTTTCCCTTTTTCCTTAGCCGATTTGGCCAAGGATTGGTTATTTTACTTACCACCTGGTTCAGTCAATACATGGGCTGACATGTCACGATTGTTTCTTGACAGGTTCTTCCCTGCGGAAAAAGCAAGCGAATTAAGAAGGAGCATCTTAGGAATTCGGCAGAAGGATCGAGAGTCATTATACGACTATTGGGAACGATTTAAAAAGCTTTGTGCCAGTTGTCCGCAACATGGCCTAACTGAACAGACCCTACCAATACTTTTACGAAGGAATGCTTCTGATGAAAATGAAGATGATCGGCGCAACTAGTGGAGGAGCTCTCCTAAATATGACTCCCACTACGGCCAGAAACCTCATTTCGACCATGGCTGCCAATGCACAACAGTTTCGACCAAGTGAACCCACTTGATAGGTTCACGAGATAAGTACTCCTTCTTTAGAGGATAAAATCGATAAGTTAACTAATGTGGTTCAATCTCTTATTGTAGGTAAAACAGGTCCAGCTAGACTATGCGGAATATGCAGAATGCTGGATCATCCTACAGATTGTTTTCCAATGCTTCAAGAAGATACCGCCGCTTAAGTAAATGTCGTAGGAAACTTTTCGGGACCTCCCAAGAGGCGATATGATCCTAACGCAAACAATTACAGTCTGGGGTGGCAGAACCATCCGAACTTCAACTATGGAGCCAATGCTAGACCAAACCAAGCCTACCAACCGAGATCGCCTGCCACAACCATACCAGCCACCGTAACCATCATTTGAGTCTATCGTCGAACGATTGGCATTGTCCCAAGAAAAATTCCAGAACCAAACTGAAGTTCATTTGCAATAACTAGATAAGCAAATGAGTCAACTAGCTCAAGCTGTGGGACGACTTGAATTGCAAGGGAAGCTGCCGTCACAAACCAAACCAAACCCGAGGCAAAACATTAGCGCCATCACCCTTCGAAGTGGCACTGTTATCGCACTTGAGGTCCCAGAAAAGGAAGCCGCACGCCCCCAAAGAAAAAAAAGAGGTCGAATCGCAGGGACCTTCCATACCATCTCCCTACGTTGTTCCACCTCCCTTCCCGTCAATATTAGTGAAGTGTGACAAGCAAGCCAAAAAACAAGAAATTCTTGACGTGTTTCGAAAACTGAAAATAAACATACCTCTCCTTGATGTGATCTGAAAAGTACCGAGATATGCCAGATTCTTGAATGACCTTTGCACAAACAAAAGAAAGCTTACCGGCAATGAAAAGGTAAACTTAGGTGAAAATGTCTCAGCTATTTTTCAACGTAAGCTTCCTCCTAAGTACAAGGATCAAGGTATGTTTGCTATCCCTTGTAAAATTGGTAAGGTAGGAATAAAACGTGCTATGTGTGATCTTGGTGCTTCTATAAATGTTATGCCACTTTCTGTTTACAACTTACTTAGTGTTGAGCCTTTGAAGGAAACAAGAGTGACAATCCAGCTTGCCAATAGATTCGTCATTTATCTTGAATGACTCCTTGAGAACGTGATGGTTAAGGTAAACGATTTAATTTTTCCAGCAGATTTCTACGTGATCGACATGGAAAATGACCGAACCAACACTTTCTCTGAAATTCTACTTGGCCGACCCTTTCTGAGCACGACACATACCAAAATTGACATGGGAAGTAGAATTCTTACCATGGAATTCGACGGCGAAGTTGTTAAATTCGACATCTACAAGGTGATGAAGTACCCGGATACTGTGGCAAACACTAGTTTCATCGATATTATTGAACCCAGGGAACTAGAGGATGAGGACAATGCGAACATGGAGTTAGAAAATCTTTCTTCTGTTTAACCAGATTTGCGCCTAACTCCATCTTAAACTAAACTTTTACCTTCTATTTTTTAGGCACTTGAGATCAAGTTGAAATCGCTACTAGAGCACCTCAAATAAGCATTCTTGGGATATAACACCACCTTGCCGGTTATAATCTCAAATAAGTTTTCAAAAGAGGAGGAAGAAGACTTAGTCACGGTTTTGCAAGCTTACAAGGAAGCAATCGGATGGACAATAGCCGATATCAAAGGGCTTAGTCCACCGACATGCATGCATAAGATAAAGGTCGAAGAAGGCGCGAAGCCATCCCGAGAGGGCCAGAGGCGCCTAAATCCTCCGATGATGGAAATGGTAAAGAATGAGATTCAAAAACTCTTAGATGCCGATATGATTTACCCGATATCTGACAGTAGTTAGGTAAGCCTAGTCCATGTGGTCCCAAAGAAAACTAAAGTCACGGTCATTGAAAATTCTAAAGGTGAACTTGTTTCTACACGAGTTCAAAACAGATGGAGAGTTTGTATTGACTACAGGAAGTTGAACTCATTAGCTCGAAAAGATCATTTCCCACTTCCTTTTATAGATCAAATGGTAGAATGATTGGCTGGTAAATCTCACTATTGTTGTCTTTATGGCTTTTCAGGTTTCTTTTAGATCCCAGTGGCGCCGGAGGACCAAGAAAAAACCACTTTTACATGCCCCTTCGGTATCTTCGCCTATCGACAAATGCCTTTCGGTCTCTATAATGCACCTGCCACTTTCTAGAGATGTATGCTGAGTATATTCTCTGACTACATCGAGAAGAGAATTGAAGTCTTTATGGACAACTTCACGGTATACGGTAATTCCTTTGGTGAGTGCCTCTTGAACTTAACCAATGTGTTGAAATGATGCCTCAACTATAGCCTAGTACTTAATTATGAAAAATGCCAATTTATGGTCGATAAAGGTTTTATTCTTGGTCATATTGTTTCTTTTAATGGGATATCGGTCGATAAGGCCAAAACTGACGTAATATGCTCACTCCTATACCCCACAACTGTGAGGGAAGTTCGCTCTTTTCTTGGTCATGCAGGGTTTTACCGTAGGTTCATTAAGGACTTCTCAAAAGTGGTGAAACTGCTTTGCAACTTGTTACAAAAAGATCGAGCCTTTGACCAGGTATGCAAGAATTCCTTCGATGTCCTTAAGAAGAAGCTTGTTTCAGCACCTATCGTTCAACCTCCCAATTGGGACTATCCCTTTGAATTAATGTGTGATGTATGCGATTGGAGTGTTGGAGCCATTCTAGGACAAAGAATTGGCAAGGAGCCCCACGTCATAGCTTACACGTCAAAAACACTAGATACGGCCCAACAAAACTATTCGACTACCGAAAAGAACTTTTTGCTTTAGAAAAATTTCGTTCATACCTTTTTGGCACTAAAATAATTATTTTCTCTGATCATGCAGCTTTGAATAATTTAATGAGCAAAAAGGAAGAAAAAACGTGCCTAATCCGATGGATTTTACTCTTACAAGAATTCAATCTAGAAATTAAGGACAAGAAAGGAAGCAAGAACTTAGTGGCCGACTATCTCAGCCGACTTCCCCTCTACAATGATGACGCGCTGATTTATGATGAATTCCCTGAGGAAAGCTTGATGTTGGCGCAAAAAAGTACTCCATGGTATGCGGATATGGTGAATTACTTGGCCATTGGAGTGTTACCGACGGATTTGCCTGAGTCAAGGTAAGTCGTATTAAGCGTGAGTCTCGATTCTATATTTGGGACGATCCATATCTTTGGAAGCATTGCTCAGACCAAAGCGAACTACGTATAAGATTCTTGAATGTGGATTTTTCTGGCCTAACATTTTTCGTGATACATATATGATTTGCAAATCATGTGAAAAATGTAAGCGTACAGGTAATTTGAGCCGAAGGAACGAAATGCCCCTTAATCCGACTCATATTTGTGAAATCTTTGATGTGTGGGGAATTGATTACATGGGACCATTTGTTTCTTCTTTTGGAAATTGTTATATCATACTTGTTGTCGA